>JANUYF010000011.1:17127507-18327507 GCA_026167975.1 Phrynosoma blainvillii | reverse complement strand
AATGAGCCTATAGTCTATTCAAATTGAGAACTGAAATATTACTGAAAAGTATAATCCCTTTCTAATGGGTGCTTCCCCCTACTTACATGACCAAATGATGGTGGGAGATCCACCCAGACAGATCAAATTGTGTTTAGTCCATGTGGGGCATATTGTCAGTTTTGGCCTTGGGCAGGAGCATAATAAGAGCAGATGGTGAGGATCCTGCCTGCTAGGATACCCTTCACATACCCTTCACACACACCAGTCATCCCTCTGAGTCTAAATGGATCCCCATGTCTACAAAAAGTAAGCCTCTAGCCAGGAGGATCACTGATCCTCTTGCTTTGGATGAGCCATTGGCACAGAACTGCTTGCCAAAGCAGCTGTGAGATCATGTTCGGATTAGTTCTGCACCTGTGGGTCTCCTGAAATAGGGTTGTATCTGGGCAGTTACCATGTACGGATGTGAGAGGTGGACAGTGAGGAAAGTGGTTAAGAAGAAAGTAAATTCTTTTGAGAAGTGATGCTGGAGAAGAGTGTTGAGGATACTATGGACAGCCATAAAAGTCAAAAAAGGGTTCTAGAACTGATCAAGCCTGAAATCTCCCTGGAAGCCAGGATGACTAAACTGAGGCTGTTGTACTTTGTCCACATCATGAGAAGGCATGAATTATTGAAAAAGACAATAATGCTAGGAAAGGCTGAAGACAATAGAAGGAGAGGAATACAGCATGCTAGATGGATGGCCTCTATTAAGGAGATCACAGGTATGAATTTACTAGACCTGAGCAGACCAATGGAAGATAGGGAGTCTTGCAGATGTCTCATCCATGAGGTCACCATGAATCGAGATTGACTTGAGAGTAATTAACAAGCAAACAAAACCTGGACAGTTAAGACTTAATGAACTTCAATGCTCACCGTCTCTTCACAGGAGAGCCCAGACCACTGATATTTAGTGACAACACAGTCAAGTTATTCATGACTCATAATGAGCAAATTAATACACACTCCTCCCCTGGTGCAGATTCACCTTCATCTATCACTAAAATCATAGTCAGCCCTAGAATAGGGAAACTCCTCATTTGTTGGGGTCCATTGCCAGACTGGTTGGCCAGTGGGAGCTGTGGCATGGTGGTAGTATGGAATGGGCAACAAAAGGTCACACACTCATTGTCCATGCCCCAGGATTACCCAGAACAAGGTTAGTAAAGAGAGCACAGTTAGACACCCTTCCTATTCTTTTTCATTGAGGCAGGATCCCAGCTGGAGTCACATTCACCTGTGGACTTTCTCTTACAGGTTTGCCTTACTGACAGTTCAAGACTCTTACAGTAGTTTAATATCTAGGATTTCACATATCACTGGTATCTGGGATGTGGTTAAAGGTCTGGAAACCATGCCCTATGAGGAGTCACTTAGGGAGCAAGAATACACTTAAGGAGTTTAGCCTGGAGAAGAAAAGGTTAAAGGAGGACATGATAGCCATATTTAAATATTTGAAGGGATGTCATGTTGAAGATGGAACAAGCTTGTTTTCTGCTGCTCCAGAGACTGGGACTCAGAGCAATGGATTCAAATGGCAGGAAAAGAGAATCCACGTTAAGAACTTCCTGTTTAGAGCTGTTCAACAGTGGAATATGCTGACTCAGAGGGTGGTGGAGTCTCCTTCTTTGGAGGTTTTTAAACAGAGTCTGGGTGGTCATCTGTCACAGGCAGTGCTTGGACTGTATATTCCTGCATGGCAAAGAGGGTTGGACTGGATGGCCCTTGGGGTCTCTCCCAACTTTATGATTCTAAGCTGGAGTGGGTTCAGAGAAGGGCAATGAGGCTGATGTGGTATGGAGGACAAAACATATGAGGAAAGATTGAGGGAGCTAGGCATGTTCAGACTAGTGAAGAGAAAACAGGATTGCCATGATTGTCCTCTTTAAATATCTCAAGGGCTGCTCCACAGAAGAGGAGGCAGGCTTGTTCTTTTCAGCCCCAGAGGGTAAGACCAAGCCTAATAGTTTTAAGTTACAGGAGGGCAGATTTTGATGCAACAACAGAAGGAAATTCTTGATGGTAATAAAAGCAGTTTGGCAATGAAACCAATTGCCTAGACCTAGATGTCTCCTTCTCTGGACATCTTCAGAAAGAGGCTGGACAGCTCCCTGCTATCAGAGATGCTTTAGATGACCAGGGGGCTGGATCTGATGGCCTCTGGGGGCCTCTCCAACTCCATGTTTCTATGCCCAGCCCCCCAGCTAACCCTGGGGGTGGGGTGAGTTGTTTTGAAGGGATTAGAGCAAATATCTCAGCAGAAAGCAGAGGGGTCACAATTTGGCCGAGTTTCGCACAGACACCTTCAACTGTTAAAACCACTGAAGACAGGGCTAGCTGGGGCAGGGGTGGGGGGAGGATTAAAACCCCTGCTCCACTGTGAATGCCACTGGGGGACTGGGGGGGGGGTGTCAGACACTCATCTCTGGAGAAATCCCCATGGCCTTCTGCCCTGAATCCTTTGGAGGATTTTGGAATCTAAGCACAGAAATCCTGGACAATATCCTATTAGGGCCAGCTCTGAGGCAAATATATTTATTTAAGCATTTAAATAAATAAATAAATAAATAAATAAATACCTCAATAAAGGATATGATGGCACTTCCAACGCCATACACACCACTTGATCATATTTATTTTAGTTATTAATTACATGTATATCTCATCTTCCTTCCAATGGGCTCAAAGTGATATGTGGCCCTCCCTCCTCTCAACAACCCTGTGAGGTAGGTCTGGCTGAGGGGGAAGACCTGTGCTGAAGGTCACCAAGGTGTTTTCTAGCTCTGAGGGGCTTTACTCATGCAGAGCACTGGGCTCCCTCCAACTCAGGTATCCAGGGAGCGTCCACTACAAGTCTGAGCTTTTGCATCCATATAGTTCTTCCACCTGAGGCAGCTGCCTCACTTTTTCTTGGGTGAGGGTTGGCTCTGCATTCTCTCTGCCTCTGTGGTCTAACAAACTGTTTTCTATCCATGTGAGCCTCAGGAGAGGCCCTCCTTTTAGAAAAAGGTGGCAACACGAGACAGGGCCTTCTCGGTGGGCTCTGGAATTCCCTTCTAGGGAAGACACACACACACACACACACACTGTCACTTTGCTGTCCTTCTGTCAGCAGGAGTACTTTGTATTCCCACAGGCTTTTGGAACTGATGGTTTTTAAATAAAAGGCCTTTAAAAGAGTTTTGTATTATTTTAATTGTACCATTTTCAACTGTTTTTTAAATCATTTTAAATATTTTAATTTTAAAAAAATGTTAATTTAATGTTGACCTCTTGCATTTTTAAACTACATTGTATTTGTTTTAATTTTTAAGTCATCTTGAGTTCAGTTTTTTTGGGGGAAAGCAGGGGGTAAATGAAGATTAACAAGCACTACAAAAATAATACTTCCAACAGGTGGATGAAGTGGGGAAAGTTGATGGGGGGCAGCTCATGCAGGCACACACACACACACACACACACACACACACACGGCTTCCCTAAACTACCCTTTTCCTGGACCAAACAGGGTCCATTGCATTCTCCTAGAAGTTTTGAAAAATGGGGATTTTGTTTTACATTACACAATGCGGGAGGGGGAGGTCCTAAGTTTACAGGCAACACAATGGGACCACTTCCGCCAGCATGCCTTAACATTTTCTAAAACCCCATATTTTGAACCAGGTGTGGAATTCTGGTCACATCCATTTATTTATTTTGTTTTACAGTGGCTCCTTGGTATCTGCTGGGGTTTGGTTCTGGGAAACCACCCCCCATGCCAAAATCCATGGATGCTCAAGTCCCAACATATACAGTAGTGTAGCAAAATGATGTCCCTTATACAAAATGGCAAAATCAAAGTTTGCTTTTTGGAATTTTATTTTTAAAAAAGCTATTTTCAAGCCATGGATGGTGGAATTTATGGATGCAGAGAGCTGAATGTATTTATGTATTTTCTTCTATTTCTTCCTTTTTCCCAATGTGAAGCCCAAGGCAGCTCACAAAGCTTAAACCAAAATCAGCTAAAAACCTGACAATAAAAATTAAAACATATATTTTTAAAAAAATCATGTTAATGCCATTATTTTTTAAAATATTTATTAAAAAAATCAAACATACAACAAAGTTAAAAACGGTGCTCCTACGCTCCATAAAAAGGCTCCCTGCAATCAGTTACTCACGATAAGCCTGTTTAAATAAAAAGGTCTTTGCCTGCTGGCAACAGGGGAGCAGGATGAAGCTAGCCTAGCCTCCCATGTATAGGAGTTCCACAGGGCAGGAGCAACCATTGAGAAGGCCTGTCTCTTGGAGCCCCACCAGATGGGCCTTTGGTGGTGGCTGGACCAAAAGAAAGCCCACCCCACAACTGCTGCCACCAAAGGTGTTCAGTCTCCATCAGGTTTGTGTTGGGAGATGTGGCTTATAGGCAGCTGAAGAGAGAGCAACTGGCTACCAATCTAAGGTCGGTGGAGGACAGCTAGCCTTCATACCACAGAGAGGTGAGGTGTGATGGCCAGACTGTCCCTGAAGAAATGGTGGGGGGCATTCCCGAGTTGATTCAGCATGATATGATGGAACCACACCCTGGGAACATCCCCAGACCCAATCTTCCACCACCAAGATAGACTCTGGATTAAGAGGATGGGTGAAACATTCTCTTTTATTTCCTTTACCACAGTGCATTTCATAGATTGCTAGTGAACTTCAGAGGTGGGCATTTTTAATATACCATTTTTTTTTTTTGCAGATGGGGAGCTGCAGGAAGGGGGAGGCGGAGCTTCCATCTCACTTCTGCTCCATCAGCTTTCACGTTATGTTAGCCTGTCGTCGTCCCCCATTCTCTTTTTAAAAAACACAGCTACCCCATGCATTTAAAGATCGCTTCAGGACTCCTCATAAGAACAGGGAAGCAGTCTTGTGGCCGCCTAGCAACTGCTCTTTGAACCAGTTAAGATTTGAACCCTGACCACCTGGCTCACTACAGTGGTTCTGAAAGACCCTATTTGATCCTGTCAGACACTGCCCAATCTGCAAGGAATCTACAGACCCAGGCTGCTGGACTCTCCTCCACCTGCCTGAATCAGTCCCTTATCTGCCTGTGGTTCTTGTACACAGTGGCGAAGCGGACGACCAGTACCTCAGGTGGCGGGGGCTTCGAGTCATCCCAGACATACTCCGGAGAGAGGATCTTGGAAGGCTTGTGGGACAGGAAGTGCCTGTTCAGGTGGCTTTCCTCCTGCCAGGCTGCCATGACACCGTTGGCCTTGTCTGCCAAGATGGCTGAGTGGCAAGCCTGGGTCAGCTCATACACATGCTTCACTAGGCCTCCAAAAACTGCTCCAGCATAGTAGAAATCTCCCTCCTCCCTGGAGATGAAAGCAGAGGAGACCGTCCTCCTCTCATAAGGGAACTCAGTTCTAGGGGTCTTGTAGTAACCTGGGTGGATGGCCGCAACTGTCTCCCCTAAGGTCTCAGCACCCCAGGGGTGGTGGAAAACCATGTCAATGTCCAGGCAAAAGAGGTAGTCCACTTCTCGGTGGGCCCTCCCTGAGATGTGCCTATTGATGGCCTCCATCCGCCGCATGGAAATTTCTTCCCAGTGTGTGTATCTTTTGATGGGGAGCAGGTTGAGGCTTCGTCCGGCTGCCAGGTGGGTGATGGGGATGTCCGCAGGTTTGTCAGTGAAGATGTAATAGTTCACACGGTAGCCCCTCATGAAGTAGTGTTCTGCCGACTCCAAGAAACGGCCAACAAATTGTGTGTATCTGAGCAAACAATGAAACAAATCAAGAGCATCATCAGAGGTGCACTCTGAGAAGGACAAGATGGGTTCCCCCCCACCTCACAACCCAAACTGATTGAACTGGCAGCCAAAGCAGGAATGGGACAAGGCAAAGGGAAGCCCTGGGGAACAGGCGGTCTCTTCCTCCTTCTCCTCAAGGCTGCAGAGGCTCTTTGCTCACCACCTGGCCATGGCACTGGCAGCAGACCAGACAAACAAAGACCACCAGGCAATAGGCAGTGCCAATGGGTGTCATCTGGGTAGAGCCATGGATGACACAGCCTGACTCCAGGGCCAGCTCGTTGACTCTCTACCTCCTTGTTGGGGGGGGGGCGCTCTCAGCAGCGCCTGGTAAAAATGCATTTAGGCAAGACCATTGGCTCATTTTGGCCAACAGCTCTGAACTTCAGGTAACTCTTGAATGACTGGCGTTCTTCCCACAAGGCTCCCCCACCCTCCCTACTCACTTTCCAACAGCAAAGGCTGTCATTCCGATGGTGAGGTTCAAGGGCTTGTAGATGGCGTCCAACATGTCTGAATTGAATGTCCCCTCCCATATAATGGGGGCCAGCCAGGGGGTCACTGTGAGTACATCGTGGCGCCTGGAGAAGCAAAGGAAAACAGGAACTGGAAAAAGGCATGAGGAAACACCCCAGAAGGGTCAATCAAGCTACCATCCCTCCTGCAAAAAGCCATGGCCACCCTTTGGGATAGCAAGGATCTGGGGTTCAGCAACCAGAATCAGATCCAGAAGAGGCACTCAGGAAGGCAGACTAGCAAATCCATCCCTGGCCAAGGAGTTGCTTTTCAAGTGCAGAACAGGGGTTTGCACACAAAATCTTTTTTTGTCACACACAACCGAATCCCTCTACAAGGGGGGAAACCTTTCCTCCAGGAAGGGGAGTCTCTTGCTGATCTTCCACAAAGGACCCAGAGACCTATGCAGTCTACCTCCTGCCCACCAATGAGCTCAAGGAGTGAATTAGTTAGCACAAGGCCCTTTTATCTCCAAAATAAAGCAGACTGCAGAACTTTGTTATGTTATCTAGCAGGAACTAAAACTCTCACTTTGCATGTGAAAAATATGGCCTGTTTCAGTGAGCCCAAGAACAAAATAGGACCTTGCAGGATTAAAGGGCTTCATCTAAGAAGCTTTACTAATCAGAGCAAATTGACAATGAGTTTATCAATTATAGCAATCAATTATATTAATATGATATTATTCATATTATAGTAGTTCTGCAGTTATACAGGCTAATTTCTTTTACAAACAACCTCTAAGGAAGCCATACCCCTCAATTCTTCCATCCCCTCCCCATGTATGAAATTATTTAAGTGCAATCAAATGGCTCAACTTCTTGCAATTTCAGACTTTTTTCCAAGGTACTTACGTCTGTTGAACAGCATTTGGTTGAAGATAATAGAATCTGGAAAGAATAACAAGCAAACGGCAGTTTGTAAGAGCAGTTCAAAAAGGGAGCCAGACTTTCAAAGGAAGGATGAGCAGATCAGCACTTACCGTGGAAAAAGCCCTTGCATTTTCTCCTCACGGTACTGCAGTTTCATAGCACTGCTCAGAAAGAGAGAGGAAAAGGGAAGTATTACTTGCAGGTCGGAAGCTGGGAGTCTTTGCATGTCGTATTTTTGAATTCACAGAACAAGAAAAATCACAATCAGACCACCAATTTGAAAAAAGGAAATTGTACATTGACATGAAAAGGAATCGTTTTATTGATTATTCAAGAACATCTTTAAACTACTTCTCATTCTAAAAACAGTGTTTGCAATAAAAACCAGATATAGTATTGTCAGTGGACAAAAACAGAAAAGTCACCCAATACAAACAAGTCACAGAAAGCCCAACGTGGCCCGATCCAGGTGATCTGAAGGGTGGTTATCTCCCCATCTGAACCTGCTTGGCTTTGCAGATCTTCAGAAGAAGCCCTTCTCTCTGTTTTAAAGGGTTTAAAGGATCTGTTTTAGAGGGTTTTAATTCTAGGTGTTATTTAATTGTATTTTAATAATGACCTCTTTTTGTTTGTTTTGACCTCTCTTTTTGTAATTACTTTTAAGTTTTAACTGCATTTGCTTTAACTTTTGTAAGCCATCTTGGGTCCCAATACTGGGGGAAGGGTGGGATAGGATGTCAACAAGTCAACCATCCTGACCACCCCACAAAAACCCAGGGAGGATGGACAACAAGGTCCACCATCAGCAGATGGATAAGGAAAAGGTCTGGCTGAAGAAGAAAATAGACAAGAAATTTCAGTGTGTGGCACCGAGGGAGGAATGGCAGAAAGATCTCCCACCCCACAGGGCCCAAGTCTAGACCAGGACTATTTTGCACTGAGTTTCCAGTCCTTACATCCAACCTTCTGGGCCTGTTTTCTAGCAATTTCAAATGTACCTGGAAATCCAACAAGCAAGAGGCTGAAGATTTAGCTGTCTTTTGCTGGCTGAGACCCAAATCCATCACTTGGCTAAGGCATCAGAGATACAATCCATTTGTTCTCTCAGCATCCATTTTAGATTGAAAAGGTTCCGTTTTTGTTGGTTCCTGGAACCCCTTTAAAGTTTACTTATTTATTCAATGCACAGTTGGCCCTCCACATTTTCAGGGGTTAGGGACACAGTACCCCCACAAAAGTGCGAAACCAGTGAATACAATGGGCAGCAGTGAACCAGCAACAAAGTCCAGCTTCCAGGCACTCATTCTTTGGGCTCCTTGAAGAATGAAGAATACAGGCCTGGTGCCAGACCCTGCCGTCACTGCCACCCCTCGCCCTAAAGCCCAAGGCTGCCACATGCAAGTTCACCCAACAGCCTCAAGGTTCAGGAGCATTAAGAATGTACACCTGGTGGCCGGACACCATTGCTGCCCCTCCCGCAGCTCAAGGCCGCTGCATCCTATATCTATGCATTTCATCTTTCTGCCCTGAGTATCTTACACTTCTCCGTACTGAAATTCATTGTGTTAGCTTTGGCCCAGCTTTCTAATCTATTCAGGTCATTTTGAATTTCGATCCTGTCCTCTGGTGTATTCACTCCTCCTCCTAATTTGGTGTCATCTGCAAATTTGAGAAGCATACCCCCTATTCTTTCATCCAAGTTGTTGATAAAGATGTTAAATAGCACTGGGCCCAGGAGAGAACCCTGTGGCACCCCACTGGTCACCTCTCTCCAGGATGAAGAGGAGCCATTGCTAAGCACCCTTTGGGTTCAGTCAGTCAAGCAGTTACTAATTCATCTAACAGTTGTATTGTCTAGCCCACATTTTACTATCTTGTTTGCAAGAATATTGTAGGGGACCTTGTCAAAGGCCTTACTGAAATCAAGATATGCTATATCTACAGTTCACCCAACATGCAAGTTCACCCAACGGCCTCAAGGTTCAGGAGCGTTAAGAACCGGGGTCGGCAACCTTTTTTGCCGGCGGGCTGGGGGGGGAATGGCGCTGGGGGCTGGCGCGTGCATGGAGGGCACCCTCGACCGTCGTGCGCATGCGTGCGCACGTGTTGGGGCACCATTTTGGAAACCAAAATGGCGCTCTGCGTCGTGAGCGCATGCACACGACAGCAGGGCAACATTTTGGCGGCTGCGGGAGTCCCCCAGAAGGGCTCCCTTGACTGCGCCAGGCCTTGAGGAGGCCCAGCGTGGCCGCTGGGGTCCCCCAGGAGGGCTCCTTTGACCACGCCGGAGTCTAGCGAGACCTTTCCCGTCACAGGGTAGGACGGGAAAGGTCGCACGAGACTCTGGGCGCCATTTTGGAACACAAAATGGTGCCCCAGAGGACCCTCGCGGCCGCGAAAGGCGGCGGCGGCAGGACCAGGTAGGTTGCCGACCCCTGATAAAGAACATATGCTTGGTGTTCAGACCCCATTGTTGCCCCTCCCACAGCCCAAGGATGCTGCGTGAATGTGGACACCATGGGCTCAAGCCTTGGGGGAAGGAAGTGGCAGCAGTGGGGGCACCAGATGCAGCCTCCCTGCACTTCTCAGCCCACAGAGACAGGAACACAGTCCAAGCCAGGCTTGGGGGTCTTAACTCAGTCTACACTCCTATTTCTATGGGCTACAACACCTAAGCCTCTGTCCTGGAAAGCGGGAGAATAGTGACTGTGGCGAGGCAATGGCAAAAACTTGCAGTAATAGAATCTGTGGAGGTTATCCCAGCACAAGTCGAGGGCTGGCTGTGTATCTTGTCTTTCTCCCAATGTGGACTCAAGGTACAGTTGCCCCTCTAAAACTGTGGACTTGGGATCCGCGGTTTTGATTATTCACAGAGGATCAACCTCTGTTTTAATTAATGGGGCACGTGCCCGCAGCACATGCCCCGCACACTCCCATGGGCGTGCACCTCATTCAAGCCTACAGGGCTCGAATATGTATGGTTTTCTTTTTCATGGTGGGGCCCGGAATGGATCCCCTGCAAAAAAGGAGGGGCGACTTTAGTTTACAGTGCATGTTAAAACAGGATACAGTTTAAACAATATATGTTACAAATGTTAAACAATTATTAATTATCTTATTGAAATATTTTAAAACATGTAGGGCATATTTAAAAGAGAAAAACACAGCAAACCTTATTGAAAGACCCTTCTGCCCCACCCAGCTGAAGACCAAAGGCCTGTTTAGATAAAAAAAGGTCTTAGCCTGCCAACAGAAAGAGATCAAAAAGGGGGGGCACAGTTTATTTATTCATAAAAATGTTTCCATCCTTCCCTTTTATCACAAGACATCAAGGGCTGTATACAAGTAAAATCGACCCTTTGTGGGATCTTTGAGCTGTCATTTTCTCACAATCCAGACTCTTCTTAAAATGCCGTATTTCAAGGCAAACTCCACCTGATTTCTCTGCTGCTCCTCTCTCATTCAAAACATATGTTTTAAGACCATGTATTGAGGCTCAACGATTTTGAAGTGGACAACATCCAGAGAAGAACTGTCTGCCTCCCTCTGGGGTCACAGCACCTCCCATCCTTCACACACATACCCCATATCCCAGAGCTCGAATTGGGTCAATCTGAAGGAATTAAATACAGCACAGCTTTTTTGTGGGTTTTTCAGGCTGTGTGGCCATGTTCTAGAAGAGTTTCTTTCTGACATTTTGCCAGCATCTATGGCTGGCATCTTCAGAGAAAAAATTTTTTCCCCAACATACAGATTTTCCCAAGCAGCCCCCTCCTTTCATATAAATCAAGCACAGCCAAAGCAGGCTGGGGAACCTCTTTTCTGATCAGTCTCCCTGCTCAAGATCATAATCTTGCTGAGATAACACACTTGAGACATGAGAAGCACCCTGTCTACATGCTGTGTGAGCTATTATTGTTCTGTGAGCTTCTACTTCAAGCGGCAAAACTGACACTTGGGGTTCTCAGCAGATAATAATTTTCAGTAACAAGGGGGGGGGGCACAAAATGCATTTTTTTTTCTGTACTATAGCCAACCAATCTCCAGAAAACCCCATTCCCCCGCCTTTTTATTAAAAAATATTCCCCCAAAGCCCCCCCCCCCCCATCAACTTCTGCATGCCATACATGAGGCAGCCATGACTGGTATGGGTTTTGGAAGGGTGAGAGTAGATCCCCTGTGAAGCCTGAGATATTTGGAGGATCCAGGAACTCTAGTGAATGAAATCACACAGAGGAACCCCCCCCTCCAAAAAACCCTGCTTCCTGATATATCCAGCAAAAACCCTCCAGAAGCCACCTTGCCCCATGTCAGACTGCTGATCGACCCAGACAGAAAGGATGAGAAAGTCCAGGCTGCAGAGCAGGATCCAGCCCAATGGGTCTCTGTGAAATGAGGGACCTGTCTTGGAGTACACAGACTGTGTCCATCTAGCCAACGGATGCATACATCAGCTGGCAGCAGGGACACCAGTGGATGCTCACTGGAGTGTCTAAGAGGACCTCCTGTAGACAACCCAGGCACTTGGATGTGGAGTCATGAGCTTTCCCTCCTCTGCCTGGACAGCTAAGTATTTCTACTGAACATTTAACCACATTTAACATTGCTTTAAGACTGCAAGAGCCTTCATCAGCCTATGCTCAAAACTCCCAGTTTTGAATCAGAAAATTGAGCAGATGTGGCAGAAGAGATGCCAAGGCTGGGCACGACTTTGGCAGCAGCAGCATTGGTGCTGCCTTCTCTGTTCCTGTTCTTCAGATAAGATTAGGTTTTAATAGGAGAACAGGACAAGAAGCTGACCCCCAGGAGCCCTTTTGGACAGTTTGACCAAGCGAGGAGGCAGGGAGAGGCAAAGGATACTTACAAGATCTCTGGACAGGGAAGGTAAAACGGAAGGTTGTGGATGGGGCTGCTGCCATTCAAAAGCCTGCAACAGGAAGGAGCCGTCAGAGGAGGTGGAGGGGGTTCAGAAATATAAGACAGACCTTAAAAATAGCCTAATGGACATTGTACCATTTTAACCATATGTACCATTTTAAACAGGACAACACTTTTTTCCATATTTTTAGATTGTCTCATTGTTTTAATATAAATGTCAATTTTGTCCCATTCTCAAGAAAATTGCCCTGTTATGTTGTGAAAATGGTTTGAGGATCCCTATTTGAAATAGTGGTTGTAAAAAAAAATTGTCATGGAATGTGAGAAGTTTTATGATAAGATGATGAAAAACCAAAATTTGCTGCGTAAGGTGACTTCATTAAAGAAATATTCATGGTACAACTGCGGTGAAATATATCTACCTAAATTTTTGTACGAGTTCTATCACTTAAGAACATTTTTTAGCTCAATATGTTCATGTAATAAAACTTGTTATCGTCTTACTTCTTTATGATACGGAACATTACATAACCCTGTCCCATTTTTGCCATCCTAATGTCCTGTTTCATGGAAACATGGGTCACCTATAGCCAACACTTACGACTCCTCGAATGCTTTCATAAGCGCTGTATACGCACAATCCTAAATATACACTGGACTGACTATGTGACGAATGTTGCTGTCCTTGAGCAAGCAGGGATCACCAGCATTGAGGCCATGCTATTGAAAACGCAGCTGCGCTGGGTAGGGCACGTTTCTAGGATGGAGAACCATCGCCTCCCCAAAATAGTACTCTACGGTGAATTCGCCACGGGTCAGCGTAAGAGGGGCGCTCCAAAAAAGCGATACAAGGACTCCCTGAAACAACATCTCAGGCTCGGCCAAATTGATCACCAACAATGGTCCACCCTGGCCTCACATCGGGAGGCATGGAGACGCACTATCCACAATGCTGCAGCCTTATTTGAGAAGTCACGCCGAACAAGTCTCGAAGAGAAACGACAACGCAGAAAGAATCACAACCCGAAAACATCACCCAAGGAGACCTTCTGCTGTGCTTTCTGCAACCGGACTTGTTTATCTCGGATTGGCCTTTTTAGTCATCAGCACGCTTGCAAAAAGCGTGGGATGAGTCCTTCCTGAATCTTCATTTGCAAAGAAAAGCCAGAGAGGGTGTCCTGTTATTGTCTCAAGGAAGTATAGTCATCCAACTAATGGACCAGCCAGCGCACCACCACTGCTCCAGATGTCTGCTGCTGACCCCATCATCCACTTGCTGTGGCCTCTCTTGCCTAAGAGTTGCCCCTGTCTGCTGGGAAGACCATCTGCACCCTTACAGGAGCAGGTGCCAGGCTCCCTAGTACTAAGCCAGTGTTGCCACCACCTACTCCTTGGCTTGAAGGGGGGCATAAGGGGATGCCTGGGTGGCCAATAGTGGGGATTGCCTCTTGGGGGAGCCACTTGGGGGTGGGGGTGGGGGCAAGGGCCAGTTACCCTCTTTGGGAGTGGAGAGGAGGGATATTTTTTAAAAAATTAAGTCCTCAGGGTATTGTTTTAAAGCAGGGGTAGGCAACCTTTTTACCATCTGGGCCGGTCCCCCAAAGTTCTCCTTTCCACTGGGCCGGGGGGGGGGGATGTCGGCGTGCACGCGCAGCCGCCGCGGCGACGCGTTTGCGCATGTGCAGGAGTACTGCACATGTGCAAACGAGTCGCGGCCGCCATTTTGGAGAACAAAATGGCGACCGCCATTCACATGCGGCCAGACGGATGGAGGGGAAAATGCGCGGCGGCGGCGGCGGCGACAACGGGTCTGCCTGGGCCGGTAAGTCCGGCGACCTGGGCTGGAACCGGCCCGGGGGCCGTAGGTTGCCGACCTCTGTTTTAAAGTGTATAGTTTTTTAAACTGATTTTATCTTTTAAAAACTGTCTTCTATTTTTAAGTGAAAGATCTTTTTAATACTATAAAGGTACTGTAATACTATTTTAATTGTCCATTTTGTAGGTTCGTAATTGTACTGTGTTTTTCAGACTGTAAGCTGCTTTGGGTGGAAAGCAGGATAGAAATAAATAAGTTGATGATGATGATGATTTTTTCTTTAACCTGCCCTGCTGGCAACCAAAGAGTAATACAGAGTTTCCCAGGACCATGAATGGAGAAGCAGTCAAGGAAGCAGTGGGGAGGCAGAGCTATCAACATAGGAGAGGGGAGAGCCACAGTGTTGGTTTCCCCTAAACTGTCCCCCACCTCAAATAGTCTGGATAGCCTTGGCACAGCCTTCCCCACCCTCTGGCTGCTGTTTAATGCCAGGTCGATGAATGGAAAAACAACACCCTTGACCCAGAACCTGATCTTGGATGAGCATGCCAACTTGGCTTTCATTGCAGACATCTGGCTGGATGAAGTGGTGGTGGATAGTCAATCTTTTCCACTGGGTTCTCTGTAGTGCAGTGGGCAAGGTCTGGGGGGTGGGAAGGTGGAGTTGCAGTGTCTACTAGGATACCTTGTCTCTCACCAGGTGCCCTATCCAACAAAGTCCTGGGTTTGAGTGTGTGTTTTTGAAGGTGGGTGGCCAGGACAGAACAGGGATTCTGTTGCTGTACTGCCCACCCCCTTGCTCAACAGTCTCCCTTTCTGAGCTGGCTGAGTTAGTATCAGTGGTGGTGCTGGAGTAATTTCGGCTTGTACTGGAGGACTTCAACATCCACACAGAGGCTGCTCTGTCAGGAGCAGCTCAGGACTTCATGTCGGCCATGAACAAATAGTATCTGGGGCCACCCATGTTGCAGGACATACTTTGGACCTGGTTTTCTGTTCTGAGCAGGATGGCTGTGATCTGAGTGTGGAGGAACTTTCTGTAGTTCCGTTGTCATGGACTGATCGCTGCCTGGTAGGATTTAGGCTCACTGGGACTCTACAGGGGTGGAGGGCTAATTAAAATGGCTGGGCCAAGGAGGCTTATGGATCCGGGTGGATTTCTGATGGCTTTTGAGAAGTTTCCTGTTGCCCTGGCAGGTGATCCTGTAGAAGCACTGGCTAATCTCTGGAACAGGGAAGTAGCCAGGGCAGTGGACAGGATTGTCCCTAAGCATCTCCTCTCACAAAGTGGAGTCAATTGAGCCCCCCTGATTCACTAGGGAGCTGGCAATGATGAAATAGGTGGGATGGAGACTAGAGTGACAATGGCAGAAGACTCGGAGTGAGTCTGACCAAACATGGGCTAGAACTCATTGGAGGGTCTATACCATGGCAATGGTGTGGCTGCACAGTGTCATCCAGCAGAGCTGTCTTGAGAGGCCTGGGGCCTTTTACACTCTACCCCACAAGGAGAAAATAAAAGAACACTCAACAGCAAGACACTTTGCAGACAAAATTGCTTGTTTATTTATTTATTTTTATCTGTTCCGATTTGGATGTTGTAGGTCCAGTGGATGTAATCTTGGCACCTGATTGTCCTGTATTATTGGATATATTTCAGTTTGTGCAGCCTCAGGATGTGGACAGGATCCTTGGACAAGTGAGGGCACCACATGTACACTGGATCCTTGCCCTTCCTAGCTCCTGAAAGCTGCTAGAAGGGGACAGATTGAGTTGGTAAGGGGAGTAGTAAATGCCTCATTGCAGAGAGGGAGGTTTCTGTCATGCCTAAAGGAGACTGTGGTGAGGCCATTACTGAAAAAGAACTCCCTGGATCCCACCTTTCTGAATAATTTTCACCAAGAGTCTAATATTTCATACTTGGGCAAGGTTCTGGAGTGTGTCATCCAGAATTTTGGGGTTCAGTGTCATCAATATACTGGTGACGCATGACTCTATCTCTCCATTCAAGCCAATTCTAATGAAGCTGTTTGTATTAAACCAGCGTCTTTTATCAGTAACAGACTGAATGAGGGTGAACAAACTGAATCTTACCCTATATACTTGTGTATAAGTTGTCTCATGTATAAGTCAAGGGTAGATTCTGGGACCAAAATTATGGATTTTTGTATGACCTGTGGATAAGTCAAGGGTAAAACTTAGGGGCCACCACAATTTTCCTGCCCAGGCATTTAACAAGACTTTTTGCTACTTTACCCAAGAGAAGGGGATATAGGTTGAGTATCTCTTTTCTGAAAAGCTTAGGACCAGAACTGTTCTGTATTTCAGATTTTTTTAAAATTTTGGAATATCTGTATTTACTTATGGAACATAATGAGGCTCGAGACAGACTGAAGATCTGTGAAATGGTGGGGGGCATGGATTTCCACCATTTCACAGATCCTCTCAACGCTCTCCAGCCTCACTAAATGCAGTGTAGGTACATACTGCACTACCTGTGCTGTAGCTGAAAAAGTTTTGGATTTTGTAAATCCAGATAAGAGATACTCAACCTGTAGCTCCTTTTTTGATAAGAGTTAAGGTACGATACAGGTGCCCTTCACTTTTTGACAACCTCCTCTTGTGCACAAAGACCCAGTGAAGTCTCAATCATTCTCTCCAGCCCCAGAACCACTCTTTCAACTCTCTTTAAAGTATATGTAACTGGAACCCGTTAACTGGCTAGTGGATAGATCGACTCAAGTTTTTTGGAGGGGTTGATTTTTTTAATGAAAGTTTCTCAACTTACACAAAAGTATATATTGAAATCCAGAGGTGGTCTTGGTCAATCAGAAGACAGATCAGGGAATACAGACTCCGCTTGTGTGATGGATGGTGTTGTCAGGTTTGCAAATTGGGTGTGTGCCTGAACTCACGATCTGAATCTGAGTGCCCAGGTTTCAGCACTGACAAGGAGTGCATTTGCACAGTTGAAACTAGTGCACCAGCTGCACTTGTTACTTAAGATGTCAGATCTGGCTATGGTGACACATGCTTTGATTACATCCCATTTGGACACACTTCACATGAGACTGCCTTTGGAACCTGTTCAGAAACTTCCAATAGGTTCAAAATGCTGTATCCAGACTGCTGACTGGGGTTAGGTATGGGGACCATGGCTGCATCCACACTGCAAAAATTATTCAGGTTGACACCACTTTAACTGCCATGGCTCAATGCTATGGAATTCTTGGAACTGTAATTTTGTGAGACATTTAGCCTTCTCTGTCAGAGAGCTTTGGTGCTACAACAAACTACAATTTCCAGGATTCCATAGCACTGAGCCATGGCAATTAAAGTGGTTCAACCTGGATTATTAACGAATTGTAGTGTCTGGAGGGGATAGAAGATAAATAAAATCTCACAGAGGACCCATGAGGGCATCTAGGAGGTCCCCACAGTGGGTGGTCACAGTGATGGGAACCCCTTACACTGGAGGAAGAGGTGGGGATAAAGAGAAGTCCTCACAGGTTCTGGTTTGGAAGGGGTCATGGAGGCCACAAGGTCTCTAGTCAAATCCATCCCTCTCTCTAGGATGGGCCTCTTGACAGGGTCAGGCAGCAGCAGTTGCAAATTTTGCACAATGCCAAGAGTGTTAAGGAAAATAAAAATATTGCTCACAGCTTCAGGTGGCTACCACTGAGTCACACGAGGCACCCTGGGAGTCTGGACAGTGTCAAAGCACAGCAGGCCTTGAAGAGGAAGCTGGAGGGAGAGAAGGTTGTTGGGACTCTGGATGTTACTTGTGCTCCTCCTTACCCAGCCCTGTGATGGGACTGGAGAGCCACAAGATGACTGGTGTCATGCAGACAGGGTTGCTCTCGGGGTCAAGATGCTGGGACCTTTCAGCCAGCAGGGATGACCATCGTAGCTGCCATCCCAGCAGGCCTTCCTGCAGCCTGTGGATTTTCCCAGGGTGACCAAACATCCTCTTTTTCCAGGACATGTCTTACATTTCAACATTCTGTCCAGGAGGAATTCCAAAATGCCCTCCATTTTGGACCTGACTAAGAAGCATGAATTTATATTTATGTTAGTGCTTGTAGCTTTTACTTGGAAAGGTCCAACATTTTCTTTGAATGTCCTACATTTTATGGTGCCTTGTCCTCTTTTGCGGTTATGACTTCTGGTCACCCTGGAATCATCCCAGCAACAATATATTGTTCTGAGCTATCCTGTTATAATGCAAACAAAGGGGAGTGGTGGCTTGGTCTTAGAAGGGCAGCCAAGAACCATTAGCTTTACAGAAGATCGGCAGCTGGTGGAGAACAAAAAGTGCTGGATCTGGTTTGTGATAAGGAGATCAAGGCAGACAGCTACAGAAGGCAGTCTACTGGCCATGAGTAGCCCAGTCCTATTTGCTGAGACCAAGGATGCATCCATACTACAGAAATAATCCAGGCTGACATGGCTCAATGCTATTGAATTCTGTGAACTGTAGTTTTGTGAGGCATTTAGCCTTCTCTATCAGAGAGCCCCAGTGTTGTGAAAACTACAATTCCCAGAATTCCACACAACAACAACAACAACAACAACAATAATATCCCCTCTCTGTGAAATACAACTGAGGTGGCTTACAAGATAAAATGAAAAGTCCCGTCCCCCAATAGCCCACCCACCCCCCAAAATACAATTACCCCCTAAAATACAATTGAGCCATGGCAGTTAATGTGGTATCAACTTGGATTATTTTTGCAGTGTGAATGCAAAACAGGCCAGTATGGCTCAGAGGAAGGCTGTGTCCAAAGGAGTCCTCCTGCAGAAATAGTAAAAGAGTGTGCAGGGTTTCTGGGCAAAAGTGTGGAAGGAGGCCGTCTCAATGTGGACCAGGGGGTCTATTGGACAAGGGGGTCCTGGAGGCCAAGAGCCTGTTCCCAGCAGCATCTTGAAGGAAAGAGAGCACAGTTTGGAGGAGAGACTCACCAGACAAGTACAGGCAGAGTGATGAAGCAGAGCCCCAGGGGAAGAAACTTCAACAGATTTTGACCCACCATGGCCTCTCAGCCAAATGTTTTCCTGGTTCCTGGAAGAAGGAAACTCTCAGTGAGATCTAACAGGACTCAGCAAGGAAACTGTTTGTGTCTCCCACACCCCTCACCCTCCACCACAAACCCCTTGACACCCACCTGATGAAGGCTGAGGCTAGTACTGTGGCTGACAAAATCACAAATGACAGGCCATTGTGCACGTTCCAGGGAAACCGGCAGTGCACAATTTGTTATTTGTGCATAATCATTTGTAGAGAAGAATGGAGGAAGACCATCTCATCCTTGCCACAGGGAGGATGAATGTTTGGTGTTGTTGTTGTTTTTTTGGGGGGGAAGAAAACCTCTGGACCATGGAAGATGGCAAGGGGCCTGTGATGCGAGAAAGGAGACTGGAGGTGGCACTCCATGTGCTCTTGGACTGCAACTTCCATCACCCTCCAGAGGCTGCCCAGCCCTGTTGTCAAACAAGATTGCTGGGGACTCACTGGCACTTCTCCTCCCCACCTCCCATTGTGCAGGCAAATAGTTTTGGGTTCCATACTGAATGGTAGTTTGGGTAAGTCCTGGAGGGGTGTTTTCTCCTTTCATGTGGCACACAATGAACACTTCTCTTCCAACTAACCTCCTCCTCCACCATCACCACTCCCTAAGCACACATACACACCACTCTGTGCATTAGAAGCACTTCTGTAAACTTGACATATTAGAGTAAGACACCAGCAAAACAGCAAAAAGTTTGCCAATCCAGATTTTGAAAACTGGAGCTAGCTTTGCTGTCTCGATGCTAAACGCATTTACATAGGAATAAGCACAATTTTGTGGTAAAAGTAAAAAAAAAAACGAGCCACACATATGCCTGCAAGGAAGAGGAAGGATACTGTGGGGCCTCTGGGTCCAGTGCTATTAAAAATTTATCAATAACATGGATGATGAGATAGAGGGCATGCTTATCAAATGTGCAGATGACACCAAATTAGGAGGAGTAGCTAATACCCCGGAGCAGAGGATCAGAATTTGAAATGACCTTAATAGATCAGAAAGCTGGGTCAAAACTAATAAAATGAATTTCAACAGAATGAAATGTAAGGGACTACACTTAGGGAGAAAAAAATGAAAGGCTCAGATATAGGATGGGGGGGGGGGAACCTGCCTTGACAGCAGTGCATGCAAAAGGGATCTAGGAATCTAGTAGACCACAGGCTGAACATGAGTCAGCAGTGTGATGTGGCAGCTAAAAAAGCCAATGCAATTCTAGGCTGCATCAATAGGAGTGTAGTGTCTAGATCAGTGGTACCCAAACCTTTTTGGGCTACTGCCCCTTTCCTCTTGGGTGACAACCCTAGCATCCAATGCCTATCTCTTGATATTGTTCGTGCAGCAGCCAACTAGCAAGTGGTGTCTAACTCAACTATGCCCAGTTCACCATCACCACCACCACTTCCTCCTTCTCCTCCTCTGCCACCTCCTCTCATGTGCAAATATGGCGGTGGCCCAGGCCTGCTCCTCCCTCGCTTTCCCTACAGGAAAAGAAAGGCAGACTGGCTGATCAGCTGATCAGTAGCTGCTCCCATTGTTAAGGTACAAAAGGAGCAGCACCCATAGTAGTCTGTGGAGCAGCAAATGGGAAGCCTTGAGAGTGGCAACCTAGCAGCTGGCTGAGCAGTGATCAGAGCAGAAAGGAGTGCACTTTTCTCCCCAGTGAGGAGGGACACTGAATCTGAAAGAGGCAAAGGACTTTTTCAATCAACCTCCCCCCAACATTGTTTCTTTTGCTACCTCTTATCAGCCTGTCCGACAAAAGAAAGCAAGAGCAGCAGAGCAGTAACAACCTGCCAGCCAAGTCCAGGCAAAACTCAAAAAGCCTACACAAGGTCCCAAATGTGAAAGTTCCTTTTTGCCACTGCTTCTCCCCCCTCCCCCCAGTACCACGTGATCTAACTTCTCATCCCCACCATGGTCCTAGAGGCTGCTGATCCCCCTTGTCTTTCTTGTGTGCCAATACTTTGACTTAATGCCCCCCTGCTGACCCTTTTCCTCACTGTTCCCCTGGATCTTTCCACTGTCCCCCAGGAATGCATACTGCCTACTTTGGGACTCACTGGTCTACGGAGGAAAGCAATAGGACCACTCTATTCTGCTTTGGTCAGGCCTCACCTGGAATACTGTGTCCAGTTCTTGGCACCACAAATCAAGAAGGCTGTGGACAAGCTGGAGCTTGGAGAGGAAGAACATTAGGAAGAGCCTCCTGATAGTAAGAACTGTTCAACAGCGAAATACGCTGCTGCCTAGAAGTTTGGTGGAGTCTCCCTCTTTGGAGGTTGGTCAGAGACTGGGTGATGTCTTCCTGCATGGCAAAGGAGGTTGGGCTGAATGGTCCCTAGGAGTCTCTATGATTCTATTATTCCTCTTCTGGACTGCCGTCCTTCAAACAGCCACGTTGGCTGGGGAATTCTGGGAACTGTAGTCCAAAATACTAACTTTCCCTGGCTCAGCCCTCTACTTCCCCTTCTCTGGTAGTTCATGGGGGGGGGGGGGGAGCTGGTGGTGCTCTGGGGCCCAATGCTGGGAGCAGGGTTGTCTCCTCTCCGTCTGAACAGCTGGAGATGAGGATCAGCAGTAGCCACCCCAGAGGAAGAAAAAGAACACACTCCTCCGTCCTTTTTTTTTTTTATAAAGCATATTAGTATATTAGCATTTTATAGTGTAGTGTTTTATTGTTTGCTTTTTATTGCATACATTCCAACTTACCACCCTTTGGTGAAAAAGGTGTTAAAGATGATGATGATGATGATGAGGCCGACCAGGCCAGCTGTGTTCTCCCTCTCTCTCTGCAAAAGACAATCCTGCAGGCAGGCAGCTGGGGGGTCCTTGGCGCCGAGCAGCCTCTGTGGGAGTACTGAGAAAGGCTGAGAAGTACAAGCAGAGACAGCAACCCCAATCTCCCCCTTGGCTCCCCCTTCCCTGGCAAGTGAGGAGGCAGGGCCAAACGCCACCCCCACCTGCCCTCCCCTTCCCTGGGGCCTGGAGAGACCCATGGGCCCCTCTCCCTTTCCTGCCTGCGCATTTCAGGAGGCATTTCAGGAGGGTGGCGTTCCTGGCGACCGGGGCACAAGGCGCACCTGCTGGGCTTTCTTCCTTTCCCAGTTTCTTTTGTTTGCCGACTTCTGGCGTCCCTACGGCAGTGACCCTATCCTGGGCTTGTCTTGGCAAGGTTTGTTCGGAGGAGGTTTGCCATTGCCTCCTCCTGAGGCTGAGAGAGTGTGACTTGCCCAAAGTCACCCAGTGGGAACCGATCCCTGCCCTCCAGAGTCACTGCCCAGCCCTCAAACCAAGGCAGAGGAGCCCTGGGTGACCCTGAAGCGGAGTTGCCCCGCTGGAAACTGGAGGGGGCTCCTCTCCTCTCCTCTCCCTTTCCGGGTTCTGCCCAACGGGGGGGGGGGGGAGGGCATGCCAGGCATCGCGGAAAGGGGGGGGGGCGAGTCAGGCAAACAGGCGACAATCCTGCCCCCCGTCCCCGAAGACAAGACCCCTGGAAGGGGCGGGGGGCAGGAGGGGGACCGGGAGGGATGCCTTGGCGATGGGGGGGCGGGGAGGGCAATGGGAAGGAGGCCCCGGGCGGGAGCGAGGGGAGCCCGCTTTCCCCGTCCCTCCCCCGGGGCTCTTGGGCGGCAGCGGGAGAGGCTCCGAGTCTTACCTGGCGGCGGCCCCAGCCTCTGGGAAGGAGAAGAAGGCGCCGCCGGCGCCGCTAGCCTCGTGCTCCGGAGGACGGGCTGGGATTTCTTTCGCTTTCGCTCTCGCTCCTGCTCCCCTCCGCCTCTCCTTTTTCTCCTTCTTCTTTCCCGGCGGTGTCCAGGCGAGAAGGGCGGCGGTCCTTCTCCCCTCCCTCCCTCCCTCCCTCCTTCCTCGCGGCGGCGCTCCTTCGGGGAGAAGGCGGAGGGACGCGCCTCAGCAGGAGCAGGAGCAGGAGCCGCCCCTGAGGCCAAGAGCTGCTTTGCCGGGAGACCGGGGCCGAGACGCACGCGCGCCCGCCCGCCGAGCCCCGAGGGGAAGCGCAGGCAAGGCAGGGAGGGAGGGAGGCGGCCGTGCCCGAGACCCCGGGACTCCCAGGCCAGGGACCAGCGGCGGAGAGGGGCCTCCCACCCCCGGAAAAGGAGCCCGACCCGCCCAGCTGCTCCCGGCGGCGCCCTGCGAGTCTCCTTGGGCGGAGCATCCTCCCCGGGTCCCCAGCTGCCTTGGCCTCCCCTCGGCCGCCGCTCGCCTGCCACCCTCTCCTCCTCCTTCAGAAGGATGGGAAAAGAACACAGCCCTAAGGAATTGGGGATGCATTGACTCTGTTGATTGTAAGACCCTCAAGTTGGCAGTTCGAGGCCCGGCTGCTGCATGATGGTGAGAGCTCCTGTCACTAGTCCCAGCGTCTGCCAACCTAGCAGTTCGAAAGCATGCAAATGCAAGTAGATAAATAGGTACCACTTTGGTGAGAAGGTAAACAGCGTTCTGTGCATTCATGCTGGCCACACAATCACAGAGTAGTCTCTGACAGTGCTGGCTCTTTGGCTTAGGAACAGAGACCACCTTGTCAACTGGGAATAACTTTACTAAGGAATGGTGCCGGAGGACAGGAGGCCACTGCAAGCACAGCAATAATGGGGGGGGGGGCTACAAGAGGGGAAGGAATTTAACTGGGGAATGACTGGGAAGGGCTTCTCTTCCCCACCCACAGCTGCCCCAGTCTAACCTCGTGCACCTGTTTTGGAACAGGATAGAAATGAGGGCTGGGTTGCCCAGTCACATACCTTACCGGAGTCTGGTGGGTTTCTGTACCCCCAGTTGCTGGGGATGTTATGGCATTTGAGAGATCTCTGGGATGAGATGCCGGGCTGCCTTCCTTGGGAGGCTAGCTACTAATGCCCTTGGACCCAGGTCCATCTGGGCCATCAAGGCTCCTGGGGGAGGACTCCTTTGTGCCACAAACAGCATTCAGCAGTCTTCTTTCCACTGCTTCATATGTGGAGATGCCGGGCAGGACAGGTGGGCAAGGAAGGCTGCTCAGGGTCCGAGGAGGAGGCAGCGGCAGAACATCAGTGTGGGGAAAGGTTCCACCGCATTCTCAGAAGCCATTGTGGAGCAACCCTTCCCCAAATATGATGACAATGGTAATAATTCTAATCATGGCTGGTATTCAGTAGTGCAGTTATGGGTTCCTATGGGGTTTTTTAATGTAAATTTTAATACAGTTTTTTTTGGAAAACTAGTCATCTCTGGAGGCCACAAAAACACCTGTGGAGGACTGCACTTTGCCCACTCCTGGTGTACAGACATTTGAAGCCATGGACCACTTCCTCCGGATGATTCTCTGTAGTTTTTTCTGCCCACTTAGGTTCTTGTACTGGTGGCCCAGTTCCTTCTGTTTTGTTTGAGGTTGTTGCCCCCAGTCCTTGGTGTTCCTCCAGAATATTGTCTCCCTCCCCAAAGTAGCTCAGTTTAAAGCTCTTCTGATCAGATTTTAAAGACTCCTAGCAAACACATTCTTGCCAGTTGCTGTAAGATGCAATCCATCTCTTGTAAGACATTTTTCATGAATGAACAAAACATGATACAAGAGGCCAAATTTTTCTGATGGTATCATTTACAGAAGTGGAGAGTCTGCGTAGTGTTGTGGTTTGAGCATAAGACTGATTGGAGAACAGGGTTCAAATCCCTGCTGTTCAGTCATGGAAACCCACTGGGTGACCTTGGACAACTCACACTCTTGACCTTAGAAGAAGGCAAAGGCAAAGCCCCTCTGAACAAATCTTGCCACGAAAACCCATAATAGATTTTGCCTCAGGGTTGCCATAAGTTATCTCACTACCACATTTGTTCCCACATGGATCTGAAGAAAGGGATGGATAATGGTCGGTGGGCTTGATGCATCATGTCAGCCTCTCTGTTACATCATGGAGACAGTACACTACTCAAGACATCAAGCCCCAACCTCGATGCTTCTGTTTCTTACAACAGGGAGTCACCCCTCACCACTACACATCCCTCCTTCTTCTGGGTGTTGGAGTATTAGCATCAATGCTTGTGTGTAGCTCTATGTTTTCCTTTGGGAAAGGGCAGTGTCTTCTACACAGAAACATTGATTTATCTCTATGGTCATTTGGTCAGTGTTGCTTGTGGAGAGGTCACTTCCCATACCCCTCCTCTTCTTGGGAGATTCTTCATGAGGCTAATAAAGTTGTATGATTCTTTGCTCTCCCCCTGAGTGACCTCTGCCTACCTGCCTGCCTTCTTGCAAGCATGGGTGCAGAAACCGTGCTTTGCTCCCAAATATGTTTTTCTTCTTACTTGCACACATGGAAGTCAGCTATCTAGGGACCTCTGTACCAAAGTATAGTTTTCTCTACTGATTATTTTTGTAGAACCTAGATGTAACAATAAAGTAAGTTTCTTTTTACCTACTCATGTATCCTGTTTATTTACCAGAAGCTCTGATCTAGTTGTTTTTACCAAATACATGTGGAGTACATGCTTGTTGCTGTTGCTGCTACTAAACTGATTTAACCACAAATAACCAAACCCATCATTCTAACACTGGGAACTGTAGAACTCTTCCATCCCTAGAAACATCCCGTCCCCATGGCTTCATGTCCTCAGGGTCATGAGGCTCTTGTTCCTGTGCCTCAGAATCACTGATTAAGGGGAGAGATTAGAATTGGTTGTGTAGCTCCAAGCTTGAAGGTCTTGATCATTCTGCTTCTGTGTGTCACATGTCTCCAAGGGTTTTCCTCCTGTGGTTTGGAATTGTTGCCCTCCCTAGAGGCAATACCCCACTTCTTGCCCATCCAAAAGAGCCTGCTCCACTTTTTCCAAGAAAAGCTTTATCCTCCCTGCTAAGTCAAAGTGCAGATACATGGGTCTCAAGCTTCTCTACCAGCAAAAAAACCAGCTTGCATCATGCAAGTATAGCATGGTAGATCCTCTGGCAAGAAAACAAACATGGCACAGACACTGCAGGTCACAGGAACAACTTCGTCATCATCCATGTTTGTTGACCTACATAGGCAGGCACATAGCTTGCCAGGCTCCCCCTCATAATCTCCCCCACAAAAATACCTATTTTCCTTTTACTATTTGCTGAGCTCCAGAAAATGCGGTGGCAACTATATAGAGATCATGGCTTCTAGCTCCGCCCCCAACCATGTCCTATCCCTTTACATCATGTGCTCGGGTAGAATGCATGGCCAGTAACAAACAAACACATGCATCTCACAAGCCCGCCAAACAGCACAGGCACACAACTGGCTCTGGGCCCTAAAACACAAACTCACCTACTTCTGCCTCCCCACTTGCCTCCAAGGTCCTGGGTTCAAAATCCCAGTGGCATCTCCAGTTCAGTTAGCCCGGTGGCCTGAGTGGCAAGCAATGGGAAGGCCTTTGCTTGGGGTCCTGAAATGACGCTGACATCAGACCAGACAACCCTGGGGGGCTAACCTGGCAAAGGCAGAGGGGTTGCTTATCACACAGGGAAGCAGCACCTGCGCAGCTCAATAGGTTGGAGGCTCAGAAGAACACAGACCCATCACCCCTGAACACACAAACAAAACAAAAACAAAAACCCACCACCACAGGATTATTTCTAAAATAATGTATTTGTTTTTCTCTAGATAAAAATATATGCGAGCCATGGAGTGAAGGGAGGGATGTTAGTGGGATTTAGGCATATAGCTGCTTGATTTTCTGCACAGACTTCTTCCACCAGTCTGCCCAGTGCTGGGCCTTCAGGAGATGTGCCGTGCTCTCTACCTTGATCCTGGCAAACTCCCCTTCCAGTATTTGCTTGAACTTCTGCACAGAGTGGAACACACAGCCCAAGAAGGAGACAAAAAAGAGCCCTCTTGCTGCTGCTGCTCCTTCCTTCCTGTGCTGCCCCCACACCTGTTCTCCATGCCTTCCCACACCTGTTCCCTTCCCACAGAGGATCTACAAAGGGAAGGGAGATTGACCCAAAGTACTGGGAGGAGCAGCTGCCTCTTTGGAAGTATCTTTTGATGGCTTTAAAAACTTTGGCATATCTGTATGCAGAAACCCATCTGTATGCAAGATACCAAGCTGAGGACTACTGTAGGAATGGCTGCCTCCCCCTTGGATAACAGCATGGTTGGGAGGTTACTTCCCAAAGTAGGGATGGTAGGTGGGCTGGCCTCCCTGGAGTGAGGTATGTTGGCAGAGGACTGAAGCTCCCCCCCCCCCCCCCGCCCAAGACAGCTTTGCAAAGCATCTCACCAAAACAATGTAAACACAGAGAAGTCTCTTAGCCAACCAATTCCTGTTACTGCTGGTAGAACTTGGAACAGTTCCTTTTTGGACTACAACTCCTAGAACATCTGGGAGCTGTAGTCCAAAGAACTGTTCCATGCCCTGCTTGCCAGAGGCTTTCTTTAGAAGAGGAGAAGCCCAATTTGTGGCAGTTTCTTCCACTCAGATCCTTCACAGCATGGGACAGGACAGGAAGGAGACCAGCAAACTCTCCCAAGGGTTAGGCTGTAACTCTGCAAGAACTGTAGTGTGCACTTGAAACTAGATTGCAGGACAGAGGGAGCCTGGTACCTCTCTACATCCAAGAAGAAATTCAGCAGATACAATTCCCCTGCAGTGATTCCTTCTCCCTGGCCACAGAGAATGGGACTCCTGCAGAGTCACATTCCCCCTCCCCAGCCCTGTCCAATCAAGAGAGCCCCCCCACAAGAACAAGGCAGTGCCTACAAACATCAGCTGCAGCGCTTCCATCCTTCATTTCCTACCGTGTAAATTGCATCTCTCTCTTCCACGGCAGCCATGTGACCCAGGGTGGTCTTGGCTGTTGTCACAGAAGCTGTTTCTCTCCAGATAATTTGGTTTGGGAGACCCACCAGGGTGGTTCTGGGAAGACCAGGCCAAGTCCTTAAAAATACAAGCAGACGGAAGTACAATTAAATGAGATGGAAGATCTAACGGGCAATTTGCCTTTTTCAGTTTATACTAGGGCAATTCAATCCTGCCACACCTTGTTGCAGCACAGCCTCCCCCTCCCTGCTCACCAGAACTCCAAACAGAAAGCAATGGATTGCATCTCCTTTCCCAACCCGCCTGGCCTGCAGAATGACACATATTAGCCTAAATCCTTTTTTAGACCCATTGAATCCATGTGATTTATGCTAACTCTCCATTAAACAGTTGATTGAATGGGCCTAATGCTGCTGAGGCTAAGCAACAGGATGCCAGCCATTATTTCCATGGCCATGGATGATGCTTAGTTTCCACGGGAGCCACAGAAAGTTTTGAGGGGGAGGAGGTTAAAGGATGCTAATCCATGCCATTTGGCCCCTCAGTGCATTTGAAGGGGGGTGATGAATGAGATTCAAAGGCTGAGTGGAGAAAGACCTCCCCCCATGCACACTCACTCCTATGCATGGACCAGAGGGGAGGCACATGCAACCAGAGATGCATGCATGCATGCACAGGGCAGCCCTGCACAGAACTCAGCCAGGCACTCAGGGCGTTATCACACTAAAACAGCATTTCCTTCCAAACCACTGTAGAGCCAGGCTGCTCTTTACCCTATCACACTTTAGTGATCTTTCCAGCATTGCAGCCTTTGCTTACACTAAAACCTTATCACACACAGCATCTGGTACTGCCCAGCCCTTATCACTCCTTTTCCTAGTTGGGTACATACATAGAAACACACACACATCCTTCCCAGATGTAAAGCAGCCTTATCTTTTTAAAAAGTGTTGTTGTTTTTCCTTGTGGGAGGAGAGAATACAGTATAGGCTTGATCAATCACTGGCAGATGAAAGCCATCAGATAGTGAGCAACCAAGTGTGCTCATTATGAACAGGCAGAATAATGAAACAATACTGTTTTAACTGCAAGACTCTTTCTCCCTTTCATTTCCAGACATGTGTCTGCACCTTGCCTGTGTGTGTGTGAGAGAGAGAGAGAGACTGGGGAACTGGGCTACTCCTCTGGAAAAAGAGATGGGTGGCAAGGAGACTGTGAGCAAAATTTCCCCTTCTCGGCTTCCACTCTGCTTCTTCTTTCCAATCACTGGCAAGCAAGAGGCACCTCAGCCCCACCCACAGCATACCATCTGACCACCCGAAATTGGCATAAAGGCACAACTGAACTTTTGCACAGGAAATCAAAGCACAACATAAGCGGGAAAGGAGATAATTAATTGCTTTTTTGTGCTAATAAAAAGAAAGTTTCCAAACAATCTCCCACAGGAGATCAACAGAAGAGCAATGGCATCATGCAATAAGACTCAGGTGATAATGAGACTAAGGCATTGATATGATGCTATAACTCACAGCAGATGAGCCAGCTGGACCTGCCTGGGAGCCTTCCCAATGTGGCTGCACTCCCATCACCTTCCCATAGATCCAATGGTGAGGAGTTCTGGGATTGGCAATCCCACAGCCACTGGAGGGCCACTGTTCTTTGCCCACATCCAAGATGGGTCCCTTCAATGTTGCTCAACTGCAACTTCCATCAACCAATTGTGAAGGATTATGGGAGAGGCAATAGTCACACGATCTTCCCCCGCTTCCCAAGGAGATGCCATGGCTGGGCGCGAGGCCCAGGACTCACATGGGATGCTCTTTCCCCTTCCCTCTGCTGGCCGGGCCAGGTTACCTGCTCCCCCGCTGCGCCAAGAGGCGGCACTCCTCCATCTCCAAGGACAGGCCAGCTTTCTTGCGGCGGATGAGAGTGCTGGTCTTCTCCCGGGGGGTTTCTGTTTCTGAAAAAGGGTAAGAACAGATTTTAGACATGGGAAGGAGCCGTGCTTTCTGGTGCTCTGTGGTCACCGTGGGCCTCCCCTCCCCCTTGCCTCTGGTCAGGTCCCAAACTGTCCTGGACCCTCCAGAGGGCAAAAAAGACAGCTCTGCCTCTTATAGAGAAACTTGCTTTGCTTCCATGAAAACCTGGCTGTGATTGATGGAGGAGAGAAGGAGACCAGTCTCACCTCCCCAACCCATCTGGAAATGCAGGCCAAGCCTAAGGGGTGGGACCCCGCTCTTCAGGAACCCCCAGGGCCAAGAGGAATTTCTGCCCCAGGCATTTGGAGGTGGCAGGGGAACAGCCTGTGAGGTCCATTCAGCAGGTTCAGTTTGCTTTTGCCACCCAGAACAATCCTGGAGACTGTGCAGCCACAGAAGAAAGCTGCCTGGATCCTACTACAACCCTCACCAAGAAAAGGCCCAGTGAACTGGGGAGCTTACAGAAGCCTCATTAGTCCTCACAGATGCAATGGCTCTAGACAAGTGGTCCCCAAACATTTTCCAGTTACTACCCCCTTTTGTCTTGGGCAATGACCCCAGGACCCTCCAAGCTTATTTCTTGATGTTAGGTCTACTGTTCTGCAAATGTGGAGGTCTTTAAACAGAGTCTGAATGGCTATCGGGGATGCTTTGATTTTGAGTTCCTGTATGGCAGGGGGTCGGACTGGATGACCCTTGTGGTCTCTTCCAACTCTATGATGCTATGAAATTCAAAACAACTAAGCTCGGTCACTGCTCCCTTTCTACCTGGTCACCCTGGAAGCAGCAACCAAGCAAGCTGCCTGAAAAACAACAAAGCCTCTCACCCATGCCACTCCTCCAGCAAGGGCCTATGTGGAAAAGAGACCTGCTCAGCCAGCTGCTCAGTTGCTGCTCTCAAGCTGACCAGGTGCAAAGGGGGAAGCTTTTGCCTGATGAGGAAGGACTCTAAATCTTCCTTTGTTGGGGCTGAGATGGGCACAGCCAGTGTGTTTGTTGGGAGTTTACGGAGATCCTGGACTGGAGAGATTTTAACTACAGGAGCTGCTCCAAGGTGAAGGACTCTTTCCAAGAATTGAGCCCAGATACTCCTCCCTCTCTTTCACCAGAGACATGTCCTCCACACAAAGCTTCAAGCGCCGCCCCCCCAAGTGCACAAAAATTGCTTCTTCTATTTGTTGCCTCTTCTCTCAGCCTATCCGATGAAAGAAAACAGGACCAGAAGAACCGTTCCAACCTGCTAGCCAAGTCTCAGAAAAACTCACAAACCTTAAGCAAGGTATGAAACCTGAAACCAAATCTGAAAGCTCCTTTTTGCTGCCGCTTCTTCACCACTGCCATGTCCCAAAATGGTGCCACTCCGAGCCATAGAAGTGATATCCTGCACCCAAGCCTTGCAAGAGTTTCCCAGTCGCCACCAGAAATGAAAGATGTAGCTAAGACCCACTTTGGGAATCATTGCTGTAGCTGGGTGACCAGAGGCAGCTCTCGATTCAGACCCCCAGACTCAGCAGAAGAGGGAGAGGTGGGAGGGTTGAGAGGAACAGCCTCTGCGTTGCTCAAGCCAGGAGCTGAGTCCCTGAAACTGCCCTTTGCCCAGGAGGGCCAAGTGGTTCAGGCCATCATGCCAGCTCTGGGCAGCTGGCTTTCTCCTGGCCCTTGGGACATTCAACTGGCCACATGGGCCTCCCTTGTGTTAGATGAGGTATTGGTAAGCAGTGCCAGCCAGGCCTCCTCCAGACTTACTTCCCATCTGTACATCATCAATGGTGAGGCTCTGGTCCAGCTCCATCAGGACCTTCTCGGTGCAGGTAGCCAAGGCCAGGACAAACTTCTGCGCACACTCAATGACACAAGCCTGGGAGGGGGGGAAACAGGTAACAAGAGGGACTTTATTGGGGGGGGGGCGAGCAGGGGAACTGTTTGCATTTGCTCTTTTGTTTGTTTTTTGGGAGCTGCATTCCAGTGGCTGGTGAGGCCAAAGGCAATAAAAGGGGCAGGACTAAAGATGCGGGCTCTCTCTCTCTCTCCCCCTCCCACCTTTTCCGAGTTTGGGACTCAAGGCACACAAAAGTTAAAAAGCAATGAAATCATCATAAAATGTGACTAGTTAAACAAATTAAACAATAACAATAAAAAAAATCCAGCAAACTATATAAGGCCTGTTTCTCAGAAATTTCCATTCTCAGGGATGTACAGTATTTTATCTTGTTTCTTTTACTGCCAGTAAATATGTTTTGGAAAAATACTTCAATCTTTGGGGGGCGGGGGGGAGAAGAGGGTGGGCTGGGAAAATCCAGGAAATCAAGAAACTATGGTCCCAGGATAAAGACCTCAGGAGGGCCCAATACTGAGTATCCTCGCATATGCTGCATTAATTGGAGGCGGTTTGGATACCATCATGATTTTTTTAAAATAATTCAACTGACTTCTGACTTCTTTGACACACAGAATCAGAACTGTCAAGACCTTCAAGCTTGGAAGAACACAACTGATTTCAAGCTCTCTCCTTATTCAGTGATTGTGAGGCAGAGGACAGAGACAAGAGCCTCTTGCCTCTGAGAGCATGGAGCCATCTCAGGGGAGACGTTTCTATAATGGAAGAACTGTTCCCAGAAGAAGGAGAGATGTGTAGTGGTGGTAGGTATGCCTGGTGGTAGGAATTCCTGTTGCAAGGAATGAGGGGGCTGTCACTGTGTCTGGGAGGGTGGGAGGGTATGCAGTGGCCTTGCATGAGATGGCAAGATGTAGCCCTCAATTATTACAAAAGATTTTGGGGCACAGGATGTTATTTCATTGCTCCTTCCAGTCAAAGGATATCACCCAGGAAGGAGAAGGATACTAGCAGTGAACAATTGGCTCCACAGGTGGTGTCATCAAAAAAGATTTGGCTTCATGGACCATGCTTTCCTGGCAAAATATAGGTTATGCCTCACAGCAATTAGAATGAATTAATTTGCTAGGAGTCTTGCAAACTTAGATTACCACCATGGTGTTCTGGTTGGAGTGCTGAAGTAGGGCTATGGGAGACAAGGGTCTGAATCCTGCTTAGCCATCGAAACATGTTGGATGGCCTTGGGCAAGTCACACACTCTCACCCTCAGAGGAAGGCAATGGCAAGCCCACTCTGAACAAAATTTGCCAAGAATTATGGCTTAGGGTCACCATAATTCAGAAACAACTTGAAGGTACACAAAACACTGGATGACCATCTGTTGGGGGTGCTTTGATTGTGGGTTCTTGCATGGCAGGGGGTTGGACTGGATGGCCCTTGTGGTCTCTTCCAACTCTATGATTCTTATGATACGACGAGTTTTAAACTGAATTACATGTGGATGTGTGTAGGGAGGTGGGGTGGAGACAGTGTTTCAGAGGACAGGGGGACACCAAGTACCAAGAACAATATATTACCTGATGCAAGGGGAATTGGGCCAATAGCACAAGAAACCAAGAGTGGGCAGAAAACTGATTATAAACAACTAAGATGATGGAATAGAGAAAGTGCTTGTCACATTTGCAGATAACACCAAATTGAGGGGAGGAGTAGTTAGTACCCAGAGGCCAGGAACAGAATTCAAAATGACCCTAACATATTGTAGGGCTGGGGGAAACTATCTAAACCTCAATAGGGATAAGGCACTACATCTAAAATGAAATGCTAAGATAGAGGATGAGTGACACTTGGCTTGAAAGCATACATTTGAAAAAGACCTAGGGATCTCAGTAGAGTACAAACTAAGCATAAGTCAAAAGTGTGATGCAGTTGCTGAAAAAAAACTAATGCAGTTCTGGGCTGCATCAACAGGATCATAGTGTCCAAGTCAAGGGAATTAATAGTGCCACTCTGTTCTGCTTTAGTCAAATCTCACCTGGAATGCTGTGTCTAGTTCTAGGCACCATAGTTCAGGAAGGATATGGACAAGCTGGAATTGGTCCAGAGAAGAGTGACCAAGATGGTCAAGGGCCTGGAAATCCAGCCTTATGAGGAATGACTGAGGGAGTTGGATATATTTAGCTTGGAGAAGAAGACTGAATGACAGTAATTATATTTAGATAACTGGAATCATATTGAGTCATACTGAGAATAAAGCAAGTTTGTTTTCTTTTGCTCCTGAGACTAGACTAGAAAACCAACCAGTCAATTCAAATTATAAGAAAATAGACTCCACCTAAACATTAGGAAAAACTTTTTTTTAACTATAAGAGAGGTCTGACAGTAGAATAGACTGCTTTGGAGGAGGATGGACTCTCCCGTCTTTGACAGTCTTTAAACAGAGGTTGGATGGGCATCTTTCAGGAGTCCTTTAGTTGTGTATCTTGCATTGCAAGATGCTGGATTAGGTGGCCCTTGTAGCTACTTCCAACTCTTGGATTTTATGACCTGATCTATTGTAATCGATAACAATACTATTTATGGTAATCAATAGCATTTTATGCTGATTTTATCACTAATGGTATCCTTGAAGGCAGCCACAAGCAAACCTTTAGTGCAAAATCCAGAATTTTCAAGTCCCCTGTTTCTCCCCCCCCCCCCCAAAAAAAAGAAAGAAATACAGTACTGGAAGAAAATACTTATTTGCAGTCACTATGACTAATGTCCATGCTCCATGTAAGATATCAGGGAAGCCTGGGGGGGCTTAGTGCAGAGCAAGGAGAAGTCCCTTTTTGGACAATGAATCCCAGAATCCTCCTCTGCCAGCATGGTCAGTTGCCATCCAAAAAAAAAAAAACTTTTCCTAGCTCTGCTTTAGGAACAATTTCTCTTTTTGCCCTGAGAGCACAACAAGTGTCCCAAATACCTCTCTCCATAAAGGAAAGAGGTTGAAGAGCTGTAGAGGGGCAAAGGCGGCAGTGTGGTGTGTGTGTGTGTGGGGGGGGGGTTAGGTGAAGGGCAATGATGCTCAGAAATAGTCCTTCCACCAATTTGATGGGTGACTGCAAGAGTGCAGTCTGCCCCAGGAATGATGCCCTGGCAAGCAAAGCCTCGCCCCCATCCGTAGAGCCATCTGCCAACGTGGGAGTTGCAAAAGGTACATACCTCCAGCTGCTTGGTACAGAGTCGGATCCCCTCCACCTGGTCCTTCTCCCTCTCAGCTTCCTCCTGGCACAAGGCTTCCAACAGAGGCAGATTGTGGGGGTGCCCAAGAGTTGGGCAAAGCTTCGCCTTGGTCTTGTCCTTGCATGGAAGAGGGACAGGGGAGTAGCTCAGTCTGCAGCAGAATGGGAACCAAGGGAGCCCTGGTGGTGCAGTAGTTAAATGCCTGTACTGCAGCCACAAGGTTGTGAGTTCAATCACAGGCAGGGAGCCAAGGTCCACTCAGACTTGCATCCTTTCGTAGGTTGCTAAAATGAGTACCCAGTTTGTTGGGGGCAATTGGCTTACAGATTGTAAACCACTTAGGGACTGCTAGTTCACTGATAAGTGGTATAGAAGGACAGGTTGCTTACCTGTAACAGTATTTCTTCGAGTGGTCATCTGCGAATTCACACAAATGGGTTATTCTGCGCCTGCGCAGCCAACTTCGGAACCTTCTTAGAGCTATTAGAAGCGTTTTGGCGGTAGCCCCGCCCACTCTCCAACTGCCTTATTGGCCGGTTTCCCGCCTAAACCCTCAGTTCCATGGACGCCAAAGCAGCAGCCCAGGACTGAAGAAGAGGCAGGGCACGACTCGAGGGGAGGTTGGGCGGGATTTGTGTGAATTCGCAGATGACCACTCGAAGAAATACTGTTACAGGTAAGCAACCTGTCCTTCTTCTTCGTGGTCTCTGCGAATCACACAAATGGGTTATTCAGACTGACAAGCTAAAGTCAATGGAGGAGGGAGTGCCATGCCACATAAAACGGCACATTGCCTCCAAACAAAGTCACCATTTGTGAATCTGAGCCCTAGGCATGCCAATATAGGGACGGACAGTCCGTGAAATCATGACTCTATGAGACAAGTTGAAATTCCAATAGTGAGACATAATGGAAACAGTCACCAATGCCGGTGAGAACATGCCCAGTGGCAGGAAGAAATAGGCTTGCCAGCTAACCCATATATTGCACAGTCTGTTGAGAGACCTAGATGGTCTGTAATAACAAGGCAGATATATGGCGAAGGTCAAAGGGAAAATCTCTGACCTAAACAGCACAGATATGCCCACAATGGAAATAATGGCAAAGCTATGCAGGAGGTAGTGAAAGTAGTTCACTATTACAAGTGGACAAGTGCAACAGGAATGAAGGTATACAGACTCTGTCTGATATAGGAGATTAATGAAAACCAACGTGAAGGCACGAGACCTGCAACAATGTGAGGCTGTCCAGGACATGACATTGGTAAATAGGAAAAAAGAGGGTTTAGGAACCCTCAAATTTAAAGATATGTCGAGGAGAATCTTTCAAGATGAAAATGGACAGTGACCTGATAAGCCTCTAAGCCATCATTTGAAAATTATGGCATTGACAGATAACGGCTAGAACGTTAAACAATCTAGGGCTAAACATTCACATAAATGTGAAATAGGCCATGTGTGCCCAGCAATGAGATGGTTGGGCAACACCAACAAATGGCAGAAACAAGTGACTGCACTACAAAGTGGGACCTCAGCAGGATATCTGGATATTGTCTTATACAGGGAGAGCCTGATGGTATTGAACTGGGGAAGCTTCAGTAACAGCTTCTAGAGCATTGGTGGACCTTGAAGAGGAGGAATAGAACCTCATCTAGTCACAGCAAGGACACTAACAACAGTGAGAGTGAAATAACATGACATCCAATTGTTATGACCCACAAGACATGCTGTGTGTAAGTTAATGTTCCAGGCTATCAGCCTGAAACATGTAGTTATTGGTGAAAGTCCCAGAAAAACACTAGTAAATGGTGTGATGACTAGAAGATTAGTCACAGCATTATACACATAAAGAATTTTACTGTGTACCTATAAAGAGATCCCTGTGGGGATGCTATTCCATACAGTGACGTCCTGGAGAGGTTGTACCAAGGATAACAGGACTCAGCAAGAACAATGAGAAGTGGTCAATGATGATATATATAAGGATCAATATGGTGTTAACTTGTCATGAGTAATCCATGAGAGAAGAATTTTAAGGCATAGGGGCTGGAATAGACGGTAAAGCCACAAGCCCAACCTTATACACGTGCGAAACCCTTTATCGTATAGATTTGGGGTGCGTAATGAAGCATGAAGTGCAGTGTGATAGAGTACAATAACTAGGGAAGCACAAGCTTCTCTGTAAGGCAGAGAAGTCCCAGGGCATCTGCAAAGTGCATAGTTAGCCTTGGCAGGAGTGCTGATGAAGACCTGAATTATCACCACCTCAGCAAAAGACGCCTTGAGACCAGAGGCTCGGAAGAATGAGACGTTAAGACATCAGTCAGCCTGGAAGGATGGGACAAGTATGCATGTCCTAAGATCATGAAGTGTCCACCGGAGGAACAAGTTCATGAAATGGAGGGTCGGATTGCAGTGATGTTGCCAGAGGGCTATTCTGGGAGAGAACTGACACAGTTTTTGACTGAAATGGAGTCCAATGGGGAGGAATGAAGCATTAATGTCAGACTGGGAATAAAAAGGGGTATGATCACCCCAGTATCGCTTGTAGCCATACCCTCAGGATGGAGGCATAATCATGCCTTTGACTTGGTAGTCTAAGGGAAGCGATGGCATTGGTCCCAGTGTGTGGAGCTAAAGAGCATCCCAGAATACATCTGTATCAGTGAGCGATACAAGAATATTGTTTGGTGTTAGAGGATGAGTAATGGTATCCAAGCCCCCAAAGGAAGGAAACAAGACGATTCCAACCATGGAGGAATTAAGTGAATAATGGTAGTGTCATTAGATATCGAAAGCAACCAATTGTTGAATCTGATCCTCCAGTCCTATAGAGAGTGGAGGACTGTTGGTATCGAGGGTGTTCTAGTGAACAAAGACAAAGCACATCCTCACAAGAAAGTAACATGCAAATGGTGGTGCCCACTTCAATAAAGAGGGAGCACCACATCTTAAAAAACAGCTATATAAGATAGCCCTGATGCCAGGTCTTGACATGGAGACAAAGTCGATTGTGAATATCTGGCTGACTCTGCCATCCCTCGGCATCGAGGAAACAACTTTAAACCTGGGTCGAATTTGAATGAAATAAGAGGCAGAATGAAGCATGAAATTGTAGATTTCGGTATTGAGGCAGTAATCACAGCCTCGAGTCCCACCGAGCGTGTGCCAAGGTGACCAGAGTCCGAAGGCTGAATTAGTGATTAATAGCAGCTCCCCGAGGGATGAATTGTAGGAGCTATAATGGGCCCTATTAGAGGGGTAATGGGCCTCCAAGGAAGGGACAAGCATGTCTCTGAATTGGACATAATAGTGGTCCTTGGTACAGAGGGAAAGGCTATGGTCCCAACTCAGGGGGAGCGCTAGCCAGTAGTGCACCTCCATACAAAGGGAACAGTCATGGTCCCAACCGAAGGCTTGATGTAGCTGGCTTCGGTATGGAGAGGGCAACCACAGCCTTGAATTCAAAGCAGATTGTGGCTTCGGTATGGAGAGGGCAGCCACAGCCTTGAATCCAAAGCAGACTGTGGCTTCGGTACGGAGAGGGGAACCACAGTCTTGAATCCAAAGCACATTGTGGCTTCGGTACGGAGAGGGGAACCACAGCCTTGAATCCAAAGCACATTGTGGCTTCGGTACGGAGAGGGGAACCACAGCCTTGAATCCAAAGCACATTGTGGCTTCGGTACGGAGAGGGGAACGACAGCCTTGAATCCAAAGCACATTGTGGCTTCGGTACGGAGAGGGGAACCACAGCCTTGAATCCAAAGCACATTGTGGCTTCGGTACAGAGAGGGGAACCACAGCCTTGAATCCAAAGCAGACTGTGGCTTCGGTATGGAGAGGGCAATTACAGCCTTGAATTCAAAGCAGATTGTGGCCTCGGTATGGAGAGGGCAGCCACAGCCTTGAATCCAAAGCACATTGTGGCTTCGGTACGGAGAGGGCAATCACAGCCTTGAATCCAAAGCAGATTGTGGCTTTGGTATGGAGAGGGGAACCACAGCCTTGAATCCAAAGCAGACTGTGGCTTCGGTACGGAGAGGGCAATCACAGCCTTGAATCGAAGGCAGATTGTGGCTTCGGTACGGAGAAGGGAACCACAGGAGCATCTTCGACGGGTCCAGCTAATCGGTATGACTCCAGAGAGCCAGGGACCGAGGAGGATCCACGTCGAACTCCAGGCCAATCGGTATGACCTCAGAGAGTCAGGGACCGAAGAGTGCCCACGTTGCGCTGGAAGTCAATCGGTATGATCCTGGAGGATCAGGGACCAAGGAATATCCACATTGGGCTCCAGGCCAATCGGTATGACCCCAGAGAGTCAGGAACCGAGGCATATCATGTCAGGCTCGAAGCCAATCGGTGTGACCCCGGAGAGTCAGGGACCGAGGAGCATCCACGTCGGGCTCGAAGCCAATCGGTATGACCTCGGAGAGTCAGGGACTGACCGAGGAGCATCCATGTCGGGCTCAAAGCCAACCGGTATGACCCCGGAGAGTCAGGGACCGAGGAGTATCCACGTCGGGCTCCAAGCCAATCGGTATGACCTCGGAGAGTCAGGGACTGACCGAGGAGCATCCATGTCAGGCTCAAAGCCAACCGGTATGACCCCGGAGAGTCAGGGACCGAGGAGTATCCACGTCGGGCTCCAAGCCAATCGGTGTGACCCCGGAGAGTCAGGGACCGAGGAGCATCCACGTCGGGCTCGAAGCCAATCGGTATGACCTCGGAGAGTCAGGGACTGACCGAGGAGCATCCATGTCGGGCTCAAAGCCAACCGGTATGACCCCGGAGAGTCAGGGACCGAGGAGTATCCACGTCGGGCTCCAAGCCAATCAGTGTGACCCCGGAGAGTCAGGGACCGAGGAGCATCCACGTCGGGCTCGAAGCCAATCGGTATGACCTCGGAGAGTCAGGGACTGACTGAGGAGCATCCATGTCGGGCTCTCTGGAGTCAAAGCCAACCGGTATGACCCCGGAGAGTCAGGGACCGAGGAGTATCCACGTCGGGTTCCAAGCCAATTGGTATGACTCTGGAGAGTCAGGGACCGAGGAGTATCGACATCAGGTTCGAAGCCAATCGGAGTGACCCTGGAGAGTCAGGGACTGATGAGGGTCCACACAGAGCTCCAAGCTAGTCGGATTGACCCCCAGAAGTCTGGGGGACAGTGGTCAGAGAAAAAACTCTTCGAAATATGCTGGACTGTAGCCGAGCATGAGGCAGTGCAAGCAGCCATGGGAGATTCATCTATCTGTATCTATATTTATCCATATCTACATGTCTATATATATAAATATATATCCATGTACGTAGATATACATCTAGCAGTAAAAATGGCCTTAAGGCCTTTGTAAAGGAAGTTAGAAAGGCAGGTGAAGTTTAAACAGTTTTCCTCCAGGAGTAGCCTCTGAAAGAAAAATTGTCCCCCTATAGGGCATAATGGAGCTTTGTCAAGCACACCAAGAAGGCAAGCGGCCATTTTAATAATCTTGTAACTGAGCAGTCAGTGAAAAAACTCCAACTCAGAAATTAAATTGGCATGTAAGACTGCAATTCTTACAGAAATTGCAGCACCCCTCTTAAAATATGAAGGGAGGGATGGACCTTAGCCAAGCATGAAGCAAGGCAAACGGTCAAAAAGATATATCTATATCTATCTAATAATAATAATAATAATAATAATAATAATAATAATAATACATTTATTTCTATCCCGCCCCTCTGCAGAGCAATCGGGGTGGCATACAACATTAAAATTGACAAACATACTATACTCTATAGTAAATTTAATAATCCATTTCTATATCCATATATTTATATTTATCTATATCTACATTTAGTAGTAAAAATGGCCTTATCCAACACGCCAAAGAGGCGGGTAATGTTAAAACAGCTTTCATTCAGGAGTATTTCCAAAATAAATTTATCTCCAATTTGGGAATAAATGAGGTTTGCCAACACACCAAAAGGGCGAGTGGCCATTTAGAAAAAAATTACTTCAGAAATAGAATAGAATAGAAAAATTTTACCTCAGAAATAGAATTAGAATGTCAGACTGCGATTCCCACAGAAATCGCAGCGCTTATCTTAAATATGAACGATGATATTAAAACAAAACCACCACCAAAACGCAAAATGATCCTGTCAAGAAGCAATTTAAAGTGAGACAGGAAAAAAGAATCTCTGAAGAGTTCCTAGATGCTGCTGCTGTGGCGGATAAAAGGAACTGAGGGTTTAGGCGGGAAACCGGCCAATAAGGCAGTTGGAGAGTGGGCGGGGCTACCGCCAAAACGCTTCTAATAGCTCTAAGAAGGTTCCGAAGTTGGCTGCGCAGGCGCAGAATAACCCATTTGTGTGGATTCGCAGAGACCACGAAGAAGAAATGTACTTACTATTGCTATTGCCAACACTTGGCCACAGAAGAGCACAACCATCTGAGCCAGGGGTAGGCAACCTTTCCCCTTTAAGGGCCGAGGGACTTCAGCTCCCAGAATCCCAGGAGCTACTGGCCAACATGGCTAAGGCTTCTGGGAGCTGAAGTCCGTCGGCCCTTAAAGGGGAAAGGTTGCCTACCCCTGATCTGAGCTCTGAGAAGACCTCAGATGGCATCCTTAAAGGCAGCAGGAGTAACTTTATTTCTGTCCTGGTTCCTTCTGCCCACTAAAAAACTAGCAAGTAAAATACATCTAAAACATACATAAAGTCAATACTAACATGAAATTCAACTATCAGTAACCTTACAAACAATTTAAAACACACAATTACAAATAGCAAAGCCATTAAAAGCCCTTCCTTAAAAAAAGATTTGGAATTTTAAAAAGTCTTTGTCTGGCCACAAAGGACTGCAGAGGAGGGCATTCTGGTCTCCTCAAGAAAGGATCAGGCCCTGTGAGGAAGGGAAAGAAGTTTGCACCTCTTGCCAGGACTCACGCCTATGTTCAGTGCCAACAGAAAGAGGGCTGAGGAAGGAGTCCAAGGTGCCTGTCTTGAGTTATGAAGAGCCCAGCGGGGTTCTCCTAACCCACAGTGAAACCACACTGGGGGAGGGAGAAGAAGGGTGCTGCCCCTGAGGGGCTCATACCCTACCTTGGCCACATCCCATTTCTGCAGTTGGCTTTGCAGTTGGCGCCGGATCTGCTCCGTCGATTCTATGAGGAGCTGCTCGTGATCCTTCAGATGTTTGCCAATGACCAGTCGTATGACATGGGGCAGCTCCTCCTCAAACCTCTTCAGCTGATCCCGGAATTCTGTGCGGTTTTGGGAAGGGAAGAGAAAACTCTGTCAGTACTGGCAAGCAGGAATTTTGGTGTTCTGAGAATTTCAACTTTGACTAAAAAGAAGGAAGCACCATATAATTGCTGCCTCAGTCTTTATAGCTCAATCTCTGAGGAGAAAGCAGAAGGTGAGCTGTGTTTGGGAGGCTATCCTTGATTACTTGGTGGGAGGGTTTAGGCTTGTGTGAGGGATTTTGTTTGTTTTGAGTCTTTGTGCTCTTCATGATCACACAAGCAGGCAGGTCAATTACTTTGTTGGGGGTGGAGCTTGCAGCCACTAGCTGCTACCTCAGTCTTTGCAGATCAATTTCTGAGAGCCAGCAGAAGCATCTTGCTGTGCACACAGTCATATCAATACAGTATTACAGTCTGAAAGCAGGGGGCGGGGTGGTGGTGGATAACTGCAGGAATGGAGGATTTGTTGTTGTCTGCTGCAGTGTGTGAGCCATGCTTGCCTTTTTGCCAGAAAACCTCCCTGACTAAAATTGCAGCCAATGCAAACTTGCAGCACTCTTGGAAGAGAAAGTCTGTTCACTGCAGCTATAATAAATAAATAAATAAATAAATAAATAATAATTTATATCCTGCTTATTGAAAAAGATAATCCAAGTGGCTATGTGTTGGGAAACTTCATGCATCATAGAACAGGAGGACGTTCTGGATAGAATAGAGGGAGAAGTGATCCTACAGAATCAATAGGAAGAAACTGCTAACGAAAACACAGAAGGCTGTGAGGGAGCACCCTGAAGGATAGTCACCATCAGGAGGCATCATGTATAAGGGATTCAGCACCACTCCAATAAAGTAATCATTTCCTACATCTTCCTGTGGGTAGTGGTGGTGAAGAGAGGAAAACAGGAGACTAGCAGCAAGAAACACTACATGCCAAGGAAGGAGCCAAGCTAAGCTTTAAAAAGGTGCTGGTGTTAAGGGATTTGCTGCTCAGAGGTAAGGAAGGAACTGTGTGCCAGCCGGATACGATTAATTGGAAGTGTACTGCCTCCTTGGTGCATGTATTTGGCATGTCACTGATTACTTGCTGAAATTTATCAATAATCCAGATTAGTATCCCTTTCTCCTTATTCTTGTAGACACCAACAACATTGCAAAAAACACCTTTGACCAGATCACCTTAGACTATGAACCTGTGGCAAGGAAAGTGAAGAGTTTACAGGCATTGGGGGTATTCTCACTAATTCTCCACCTGAGGGATAGAGGACCACACAGGGACAGAAAGATACTCCAAGTAAACGACTGGCTATGCAAATAGTGTTGACAGGAGAGGCTTGGCTTCTGGGACCACTGTCTTCATTGCTTAGAGGTAGTACTGCTAAAGATGGGATGCACCTCACAAAGACTAGGAAGAATTTCCTTGGCAAAAGCATGGCAAATCTGATCAAGAGGGCTATAAACTAAATCCTTGAGGAGCTAGAGATAATTGCTTAAACATCTGTCCAAAAGCAAGCTCAAAACACAAGGATGTGCATTCTAGAGAAGAGGAGGGAGAAGATGGAGCCACAGTAAAACTCACAGTAGAATATAAAAGGAGAACAATGCAGTCTAAGAAACCAACAAGACAAGCTTGAAGTCCTAGTGCAGGAAGGTAAATATGACTTTGTAGATATATATCTTATGATAAAATGTCCATCTTTTGGCACTGACTAAAGATTAAAGATCACAAAAATCTATGAAATGCATAGGGTGCATTCCAGAATAAAGCATATTATTTATCAATTTAAATATATTGTTTTCCTAAGTGCAAATATTTGAAGGTTCACTAGCCCCAATCCAAATGAAGTGCAATAAGTCCCACTAAAAACTATGTGACTTCAGACAATCTGCTTGTTTTATTGGCATCAATGGGATTTATCTGCAACTAGCTTGACTGAGACCATCCAATTTTAAAGTTTAGTATTTTTATAAGTAATCGCAAGCAGAAGGCAAGACAAGGCCTGGGAAAAGTGAATCATGTTGTTGTAGTTGTTGTTGCTGTTGTAGTGTGTCTTCAAGTCGTTTTTGACTTATGGTTACCCTAAGGTGAACCTATCACAGGGTGCTTTTTAAAAACATTCTGAGGGGGTTTGTCTTTGCCTTTGCCTTTCTCTGAGACTGAGAGAATGTGGCTCACTGAAGATCACCCAGTAGGTTTCCTTGGCTGAGCAGGGATTCAAACCCTGGTCTCCAGAGTCCTAGTTCAACACTCCAACCACAACACCACTCTGGCTTTCTATATGAACGAATACATACCTTTTAAAAGGCAAAATGTGTGGCTGACAGCACAGTTCTCTGTTCAGAAACAAACTTCATTTGAATTCAATGGGATTTATTCCCTGGTTCATGAGTACTATCCTGACTTTACCAGAAATGCAGGCAACGTGGTACTCGTCTGCTTGCTGCTGATACATCAAAAGTTTCTGACCCAACACATCAATGCACTGATCGTAGGTTTCTTGCAGGTACTCTGGCCGAGTTATTTGATGCTTATCCTTTTTGTAGAAGTCCTTTTAGAAGACAGAGAGAAAAGGGGGGGAAAGGGATAAAGTGAGCCAGGCAAAGCCTGAGAGCAGGGCCACTGACCCAGAGGAGAAAAACAATGACTTTGCAATATTCTACCAAATAGCTCAGCAAGAGGGACATAAGAACACAACACCATTTGGACCCAACTATGTTTAGAGGAAGCCATCAGTGCAAAGCACAGTCCCATCAGTAGTGGGCAAGTCATGGCCACCATCTTTGTTTCTCACAAGGACCAAGCAGCAGCTGAATATTCTAGTACAGTGTGGGGAGAAAAATGGCTATCATCGCAAAACCACCACAGTTGTTTTCAGGTGGGGAGTACACCATGTCTGTATAGTCATTTAACACACACACAGAGCCCACAACGGCACCAAAAAGGTGAAATTCCAGGCAGGGCCTGTAAGGGAAAGGGGCTCAGCTGATATATCCATCCAGGGCCTGGAGAGTCAAGGAGGAGCCTGTCAATTTCTGACAGCCTCCTCCCTCACCCCCCCCCCCCGGCCTCCTTCCACGGCGTTATTTTACAAAAGTTAGCAAACACAGTTCTTCTCGCATTTTCTTGGCTTTCTACCAAAGCCTATTTTTTTCTATGAAATTAACAGATCATTTCACCTATGAAATGGGGTGTATTCACCTAATACTTCTGAATTCTGGTTGTTGATCATAGCTCACACTGGTATTGTCACCAGGAAGGCCACCATTTCATTATATAACATATATTTACTATGTCACTCAAAAGCAGCTTTGTTCCTCCTTGCAAAACTTCCAAGCCCCAGGGACTCCTGTGTCAGACACCAGAGAAGGCTTGCATTGGCTAGTTGGGGGGCTAGGCTGAGTGCTCCTCTCTGTCCTCTCCCTCCCTCCACCCCAAACAAACATAGGTCACAGCTCCAAGGCAGTGAAAAGGGGATTCCAGTTCACAAGTGCACATACCAGTTGATACTGAAGGAGACAGCTCATGGCATCAGGGCACCATCTTATATATTTTGCAGTGTGCTGGGGGGCAGCAAGGGAGACCATGTGGGCTGCATGCCACCTGGTACTGCCCCACCCAATTTTTAAAGCAGGGGTCAGCAAAGTTAACTTACCTGGGGCTGGTCGCTGTTCCCCTGGTCTTCCGGCGGGGGGGGGGGGGGGGAGGAATGGCGGCGTGCGCCACCGTGCCTCTGCAGCCCCCATTTTGTTTGCCAAAATGGTGGTCGCGACTAGTTTGCACATTCGCAGGAGTACTGCGCATGCGAAAACTAGTCGCAACCGCCATTTTGGCAAATTAAATTGTGGCCACGCGGCAGCGGGAGCGTGCGGTAGCGGCGGGGGGGTCAGTCGGTGGGGGTCAGCGGGGGTCGGTTGGTGGGGGTCGGCAGGCTGGGTGCGGCCCACGAGCTGTAGGTTGCTGACCCCTGTTTTAAAGGCTTCTGGAGAGGGAGGGTATGATTCTTTTACCAATTAGTTCTGCCATGAAACTACTTCACCAGAGTCATGGAAAATCATTTAAAGAAATGCCCTTACCTCAGCAATGGCCATCAGATTGTCAAAGTTGTCCCATAAGATATTGAAGATTATCCCTTTAAAATGGTCATTACTAAACATAAAACAATTTTAAAAGCAATTAGGAAATGGCAGTATTTAATGATACTCATACTGCCTTTTACTTAGGGTTTATCATAAGTAAAAGTAACAACACTGAAATCCTGGTCTTGATATAGGTTTAAAAAAAAGAGGCCCTATCCTAAGTAATATAATTTTATGAGAAGGATATGCAGTAAACACAGGCAGGTGGGGTAGTTTTATTGTTTAGCCAAAAGCCACAACAATTCTCCCCTCCCCACAAAAACCATTCAAAGCTGAGCTTTGGTTTCTTGGCAGCCAAACAAATAGCAGAAATGAGGTTAATTTAAATGAATGTTGGATATGTTCAGGAAATTCCATTTCAGTGGAACTGATGGAGTAAAAACACCTTATTCATATGCAAAGCCCTGGTGCCCATTCTTATATAATGTGAAATGACTTTCCCTGTGAGATAATTGTGAAAATTGTGCATCTCAAAAGCTGCAAGACAAAATATTTTATTGTGACAACCCACTGAGACCTTCCAAGAAGTGGTGAGCAGGAAAAGATTTGGCTTGAGACCCAAGGGTGTATCACACAGCTGCCTTGGTCAGGTGCAAGCAGAGAAAGGTGGCTGTGGAGTGAGATGGGGACTGACTGGCTCAATCCAGGGGCCTTACAGAAATCAAGCACATTGCATAGCTGTGGTAGGAAACTATTTACACAGCTGTAGATATGTGGGTGTCTCTCTAAATGCCTGTGATCACATTCCATCAATCAATTTGAAAAAATCGATTGTGAGCCACTAAATTCCTCCTTACCAAGTTTCGATTTTGTAGTCTAACTAACATGACAATGTCTTTGAAATTAAGCCCCATCAATCCTCCCATAATTAAGCCCCCATAGAGCAACCCCAATTCAAATTGGTCTTCCATCTTGGTTGTCCTTTAAATGTCATCTACTGGGATTATTTCAGTGAGGCAGATCATCTGCATGCAAAATGGGAAAAATATTAACTCCACAAGAGCTCTGGATAAGAAAAGGAGGGCACAGGACTTACTCAGTCTCTTTCGGCTTGTCCCCAAAAATCTGCAACTTTCTGTCTGCCCGTGTTATCTTGGTATATTTCTGGGTGGAGCTGGTGCTGCATTTGAAAGAAGAAAGGATTTAAAGCCCTGCTCTGCCTATCTTTGGGCCTTTGCAGACTGCCAGAAATAGTGCACATTAAACTGAGGCACTGCCCTGGTTCAGTGCTAGGGAATCATGGGAACTGTAATTTATTGTGGCACCAGAGCTCTCTGACAGAGAAGGCTCAATGTCCCAGAAAAAAATACAATTCCCATGACTCCCTAGCACTGAGCCAGGGCAGTGCCTCAGTTTAATGTGCACTATTTTTGGCAGTCTGCAAAGGCCCTTTCCCTCCCAGCAGTGGGACCTTCTCTCAGAACCAGAGTCAAATCAACTTGGTCATTAAACAAGGCACTAGGAAGGGAAGCAACCTTCAGAGCCTCTGGCACAAACTGCTGATAAGCATGGTAACAGGAATGCTGGCAACAGATTCTGAGGGCAATGAGGACAGGAAGATCCCCTAACTGAAGAAGAACAAAGATGCATCTAATCCAAGGGTAGAATTCAAAGATATAGCTGTGTAGATATAGTCTCTAGAATTAGTATGTAGAGAGATCTTGTAGCACCTTTGAGACTAACTAAAAGAAAGAAGTTGGCAGCATGAGCTTTCATATACTTCAGTCTACTGCATCTGAGGAAATAGACTGAAGTCTACGAAAGCTCCTGCTGCCAACTTCTTTCTTTCAGTTAGTCTCAGAGGTACTACAAGATCTCTCTACATACTAATCCAAGGCTGTGAGGGAAAATGTCACTCTCAAACTGTTGCTGGCATGCAACTCTTCCACACCTTGGCACCACCTTTTGGTGGAGGTGGGACTGCATGCTCCTGTGAGGCCAGAGGCTATGCTGAGGGCAGTGCTGCTGGGAGGGTCTCCAGTGTCAGATACACTTTTGCTGGGGAGCCAGATTCAATAGGACAAACAGCTCCTGAGCAGCGCCAGCAATAGTGGGGGAAGGGACACTGGCAGAGCAACTCTCATTGATTACGGCAGGGACACCATAGCTAATGCTTGTTAGTGCTGCATAGAAGGAGACATGGTAAAACCCTTTCGAATGTCTTTTACCTCAAAAACCCTATGATGAGACAATCCAAAATGAAACAAGAGATAGTGCCTGAAGATGAGACTCCGAGGTCAGAAGGCACTCAACGAGCTGATGGGGTAGAGCAGTGGACAAGTATGAGTAGCACTGTGGCTAATGACGCAACTAGACTCAAGCCAAGAGGACATTCAGCTGCTGACATGATCGGAGGTGAAAGAAAAGTCCAAAGCTGCATTGAGTGGCCCTTGGTATGGAGGGACCAACCTGATTTGTTTGCTCCATATGGAGCAGGGGTAGGCAACCTTTCCCCTTTAAGGGCCAAGGGACTTCAGCTCCCAGAATCCCAGGAGCTATTGGCCAACATGGGACTATTGGCCAACATGGCTGAGGCTTCTGGGAGCTGAAGTCCCTCGGCCCTTAAAGGGGAAAGGTTGCCTACCCCTGATATGGAGCATGAGGATGGTATCAACAATAGGCCCTCAGGATGGCAGGACCAACCACTTCTGTTTTCTCCATCTGGAATAAGAAGGTCATACTAATGACTGGCCCTTGGTATGGAGGAACTGACTGCATCTGATTTCTCTGTAGGAAGTGAGAAGATGGTACCAGCCCTTGGTATGCAGGGAGCAACTACTTCCTCTATAATTTTATTTGTATGGAGTGAGAATATGGTACCAACAATCAGCCCTTTAGTATAGAGGGACCATCTGATTACTCTGTATGGAGTGAGGAGATGGTACTGACAACAGGCCCTTATTATGTCTCCTCCAACAGGAGTGTCAGTACAGTCTGAGGCCACTGCTGATGCCAGCTGGTTTCTACCCATCACTTCTTAGCCAGTGTAGAAGTAGCTTCCATATTAGACTACCTGAGGACAAATCTGTCCAACAAATCAATAGGGTCAGAACTGAAGAAGATTGAGGTGGGGCAAGGAATGATTCATCAAATTAAGACTTTTCCTAACTACCTGAGAAGCCTTGTATAGGCTTTGCTCATACAGTACAGCTGTTAACCTCACCTCTATATTATAACCAGTCTAAGCCAAGCACAAAAGGCACAGCAACCTGCCATATAACTCCAGTATTTTGCCAAAACACTTGGTACACTTTTAAAAGTACCTAATATGCCTTGTTAATCAACTAATGAAGACATAACCACCAAAACGCAAAACAGACTGAGTCAAACACATCTCAGGTATCCAAAATTAGGCTGGAGAAAAAGAATAAAAAGGTAGCCAAGAACTCAGTTGGCAACCAGAGGATTGAAGTAACTTAGGAAAGTTTTTTAACCGCAGAATCATCTGGCCAGTTCCATCAGGCCAAGCCAGAAAAAAAGAAGACGGCCCTCTCTCCATCCACCATCATCCAGCCTCAGAGGGAGAGAAGGGCAGGCCACCTCCATTAGGCCTAGTTAGAAAAAAAAGAAGGCCCTCCCTCTATTCACCATCATCTGGCCTCAGAGGGAGAGAAGGGCAGGCCAGCTCCATCAGGCCTAGACAGATTAAAAAAAAAGGCCCTCCATCCATCCACCATCATCCAGCCTCAGAGGGAGAGAAGGGCAGGGCAGCTCCATCAGGCCTAGCCACAGTAAGAAGAAGAGCCCTCCCTCCAGTCCATCTGCCATGGTCCAGGTCTAAGAGGGAAAGATCTTCTGGACTTATTCCCCTTCCCCATTGCCATTTCCTTCTTCTTCTTTTTTTCTTGTCTTTTTAGATTGCAAGCCTGAGGGCAGGGAAATGTCTAATTAACAATTTGTAAGCTGCTCTGAGAGCCTTTTGGTTGAAGAGCAGGGTATAAATACTCCAAATAAATAAGAATAAATAAAATCAAAGTCTGACAGGAAAAGTAAGCTCTGAAGTGTTCCTGAGATGCAGACAAAAAATAAACAAAAATGAGGCTTAGACAGGCTGCTAGGTTGCTTAGAGAGTGGGAGGCGCTAACGCCAAAATGCTCATAGCTCTAGAAGATTTTGAATGATGCACTGCGCAAGCGCAGAATAAGCCATTTGTGTGATCCACAGAGACCATGAAGAAAAAAAATTAAAAATATTATATGGGCATTAAGGAAGAAATTAACCTTACACAAAACGAGACATGGGGGTAATAATAGGCAATTGGAATGTAAAAAGTATAAAACAGAGCTTTACTAAACATTGTAACAGAATTCAGCATAGGATCAAGACATAAAGCAGGAGAATGATTTATTAAATTTGGTGAGATCCAACAGTATGCTTACTGCAAACACATTCTTCAGGCAACCAAAGAGATAGAATCATAGAATCATAGAGTTGGAAGAGACCACAAGGACCATTCAGTCCAACCCCTCTGCCATGCAGGAACTCAAAATCAAAGCATCTCCGACAGATGGCTGCCCAGCCTCTGTTTAAAGACCTCCAAAGAAGGAGACTCCACCACACTCTGAGGGACTGTGTTCCACTTTCGAACAGCTCTCACTGTCAGGAAGTTTCTCCTAATGTTGATGTGGAATCTCTTTTCCTGTAGCTTGCATCCGTTGTTCTGGATCCTATTCTCTGAAGCAGCAGAAAACAAGCTAGCTCCCTCCTCAATATGACATCCCTTCAAATATTTAAACAGGGCTATCTTATCACCTCTTAACTGTCTCTTCTCCAGGCTAAACATTCCCAGTTCCCTAAGTCGTTCCTCATAAGGCATGGTTTCCAGATCCTTCACCATTTTAATCGCTTTCCTCTGGACACGCTCCAGTTTTTCAACATCCTTTTTGAACTGTGGTGCCCAGAACTGGACACAGTATTCCAGGTGGGGCCTGACCAAAGCAGAATACAGTAGCACTATTACTTTACTTGATCTAGACTTATATTGATGCAGCCTAAAGTCGCACTGGTCTTTTTAGCTGCCGCATCACATTGTTGACTCATGTTCAACTTGTGGTCTATTAGGATTCCTAAATCCGTTTCACACGTAGTCTCGTTAAGCCAAGTATCCCCCATCTTCTATCTATGCATTTCATTTTTTTGCCCTAAGTGCAGTTCCTTACATTTCTCCATGTTGAAAGTAATTTTGTTAGCTTTGGTCCAGCTTTCTAATCTATTAAGGTCATCCTAAATTTTCATTCTGTCTTCTGGGGTATTAGCTATTCCTCCTAATTTAGTGTCATCTGCAGATTTGGTAAGTATGCTCCCTATTATTTCATCCAAGTCATAGATAAAGATGTTGAATAGCAATGGGCCCAGGACAGAACCCTCTGGCACCCCACTGGTCACTTCTTTCCAGGATGAAAGGGATTCATTGCTGAGCACCCTTTGGGTTCAGTCAGTCAACCAATTACTCATCCACCTAACAGTTGTATTATCTAGCCCACATTTTATTACCGTATTTTTCGGCATATAAGACGCACTTTTTCTTCCCCAAAACGAGGGTGGGGAGGTTGCTGCGCCTAATGAAGCGAATATAAAAGCTGAGGGCAAACTGCCGAGGCCTAGGCTAAAAGTAGGCCTCATTTCAACCTCAGCCTTGGTGCTCCAGTGGGCTCCTCCCATCCCAGGGAGAGCCCATTGGAGCAGCCAGGACGGGGGTGGAAAGAGTCCTCTTTTCCTGGCTAGTTGAATGTGCTCCTCCTCTTTCCACCCCCATCCTGGGTGCTTCAATGGACTCTTCCTGGGGTCAGAGGACATCCTCCCATCCCAGGAAGAGCCCATTGGAGCAGCCAGGACGGGGGTGGAAAGAGTCCCCCCCTTGAAGAAATCTGCCAGGAAAACCCTCATGGTAGGATCCAAATGAGCCAGAAATTACTCCAAGGCACTGGATTAGTACCCTGGCCAAGTTACACTGTCTCAGCCTCAGAGGGTGGAAATGGCAAACTCCCTCCTCTGAAGAAATCTGCCAGGAAAACCCTCATGGTAGGATCAAAATGAGCCAGAAATTACTCCAAGGCACTGGATTAGTACCCTGGCCAAGTTACACTGTCTCAGCCTCAGAGGGTGGAAATGGCAAACTCCCTCCTCTGAAGAAATCTGCCAGGAAAACCCTCATGGTAGGATCAAAATGAGCCAGAAATTACTCCAAGGCACTGGATTAGTACCCTGGCCAAGTTACACTGTCTCAGCCTCAGAGGGTGGAAATGGCAAACTCCCTCCTCTGAAGAAATCTGCCAGGAAAACCCTCATGGTAGGATCCAAATGAGCCAGAAATTACTCCAAGGCACTGGATTAGTACCCTGGCCAAGTTACACTGTCTCAGCCTCAGAGGGTGGAAATGGCAAACTCCCTCCTCTGAGGAAATCTGCCAGGAAAACCCTCATGGTAGGATCCAAATGAGCCAGAAATTACTCCAAGGCACTGGATTAGTACCCTGGCCAAGTTACACTGTCTCAGCCTCAGAGGGTGGAAATGGCAAACTCCCTCCTCTGAAGAAATCTGCCAGGAAAACCCTCATGGTAGGATCCAAATGAGCCAGAAATTACTCCAAGGCACTGGATTAGTACCCTGGCCAAGTTACACTGTCTCAGCCTCAGAGGGTGGAAATGGCAAACTCCCTCCTCTGAAGAAATCTGCCAGGAAAACCCTCATGGTAGGATCAAAATGAGCCAGAAATTACTCCAAGGCACTGGATTAGTACCCTGGCCAAGTTACACTGTCTCAGCCTCAGAGGGTGGAAATGGCAAACTCCCTCCTCTGAAGAAATCTGCCAGGAAAACCCTCATGGTAGGATCCAAATGATCCAGAAATTACTCCAAGGCACTGGATTAGTACCCTGGCCAAGTTACACTGTCTCAGCCTCAGAGGGTGGAAATGGCAAACTCCCTCCTCTGAGGAAATCTGCCAGGAAAACCCTCATGGTAGGATCAAAATGAGCCAGAAATTACTCCAAGGCACTGGATTAGTACCCTGGCCAAGTTACACTGTCTCAGCCTCAGAGGGTGGAAATGGCAAACTCCCTCCTCTGAAGAAATCTGCCAGGAAAACCCTCATGGTAGGATCCAAATGAGCCAGAAATTACTCCAAGGCACTGGATTAGTACCCTGGCCAAGTTACACTGTCTCAGCCTCAGAGGGTGGAAATGGCAAACTCCCTCCTCTGAAGAAATCTGCCAGGAAAACCCTCATGGTAGGATCAAAATGAGCCAGAAATTACTCCAAGGCACTGGATTAGTACCCTGGCCAAGTTACACTGTCTCAGCCTCAGAGGGTGGAAATTGCAAACTCCCTCCTCTGAAGAAATCTGCCAGGAAAACCCTCATGGTAGGGTCAAACTAAGCCATAAATTACTCCATAAGACAATGGCCTAAAAACTCCAAGGGTACCAGTCCATCTGATCTTGGAAGCTAAGCAGGGTCAGCCCTAGATAGTCCTTGGATGAGAGACCGCCAAAGAATCCCAGGTGCTGCAGGCTGTATTTCAGAGGAAGGAACTGGCAAAACCACTTCTCAAGTCTTCCTTGCCTAAGAAATCCCTAAGATGTCTCGGGAGGTGTGTTGTCTCCCTGGGGCAATGATCCAAGATGTGACAGAGAGGCTGAGAAGACTGGTCAGGCCTACCGACCAATACCCCTTCCTTTTGGTTCACGTGGGAACGAATGACACAGCAAGACACAGCCTTCAAAACATCAAAAGGGATTACGAGGCTCTAGGAAAGAAGCTGAAAGAAATGGAGGCACAGATTGTCATCTCGTCTCTACTGCCAGTTGAAGGGCACGGTCCAGGAAGAGAGAGGAAGATAGCAGATGTCAACAATTGGCTCCGCAGATGGTGTCGTCGAGAACGATTTGGATTCTTGGATCATGGGCTGCGGTTCCATGAGGGTGGACTCCTGGCAAGGGATGGGCTGCATCTCACACCAGTTGGAAGAAACGTTTTTGCCAACAGTCTGAAGAATTTGATCAGGAGGGCTTTAAACTGAGTTATGTGGGGAAGGGAGACAGCACCCTGGAAGACAAAAGGACTGGAAAAAATAGTCAAACTGTCATAGAGGAAACAAAGAAAACAGTAGAGGGACCCAACAGTGGGAGGCAAAAAAACGTGCTAAGGCAGCAAGTAAAGGAGACATATGGTCTTAGATGTCTCTACACTAATGCACAGAGCATGGGAAATAAGCAAGATGAACTTGAACTCCTAGCGCAACAAAGCAAATATGATATAATAGGCATCACTGAAACCTGGTGGGATGAGTCTCATGACTGGAATGTAGAAATAAAGGGGTATAACCTTTTCAAGAGAAACAGGACAAACAGGAAAGGAGGAGGAATAGCATTATATGTCAGGGATATTTACACCAGTGAAGAAATCCAGGACATCAATCCTGGAAGCCAAGTGGAGAGCATTTGGATAAAAATTAAAGGGGAAAGAAACAACAGGGATGTTAGTGTGGGAGTCTACTACAGACCCCCAACTCAAGCAGAAGAATTGGATGAAGCCTTTCTAGAACAGATGACCACACACTCAGAAAGGAGAAATATAGTAGTGATGGGTGACTTCAACTATCCGGATATTTGCTGGAAGTCAAACTCGGCAAAATCCTCAAGGTCTAGCAAATTCCTCACTTGCCTCGAAGACAATTTCCTCATCCAAAAGGTGGAAGAGGCAACAAGGGAGTCAGCTATTTTGGATCTGATCCTAACTAACAGGGAAGACCTAGTTAATGGGGTGCAAGTGGTTGGATCCTTAGGCAGGAGTGATCATGTCCTCCTGGAGTTTATTATACAGTGGAAAGGAGAAGCCAGGCATAGTCAGACACGCATTCTAGACTTTAGGAAAGCTGATTTTACTAAACTTAGAGAAATACTGAGGGTGATCCCATGGACAGGAATACTAAAAGAGAAGGGAGTTCAAGACGGATGGGAGTTTCTCAAAAGGGAGATACTGAAGGCACAATTTCAAACCGTGCCAACGAGGAGGAAGAATGGGAGGTGTCTCAAGAAACCAGGATGGATGACTAAGGAACTTGCAACTGAACTATGTTTTAAACGGAACATGTATAAGAAATGGAAAAATGGGGAAATCACCAAAGAGAAATTCAAACAAATAGCTAGCACGTGTAGGGTTAAAGTCAGAAAAGCTAAAGCGCAGAATGAACTCAGGCTTGCTAAAGGCGTTAAGGACAATAAAAAGGGCTTTTGGGGGTATGTCAGTAGCAAAAGGAAAAAGAAGGAAATGGTAGGGCCACTGTGTGGAGAAGATGGCAAAAAGTTAACAGGGGACAGAGAAAAGGCAGAATTACTCAACACCTTCTTTGCTTCAGTCTTCTCAGAAAAGGCAAAGGGTGCTCAACTTGAGGATAATGGAGCAGAGGACAGAATAGGAGAATTTCATCACAGAATAAGTAAAGAGATAGTACAGAAACATCTGGTTAATCTAGATGAATATAAGTCTCCAGGACCAGATGAATTACATCCAAGGGTATTAAAAGAACTGGCAAATGTAATATCAGAACCATTGGCAATAATCTTTGAGAATTCCTGGAAAACAGGAGAGGTCCCAGCGGACTGGAGGAGGGCAAATGTTGTCCCCATCTTCAAAAAGGGGAAAAAAGAGGATCCCAACAATTATCGTCCAGTTAGTCTGACATCAATACCCGGAAAGATTCTGGAGCAGATCATTAAACAGAGAGTCTGTGAACATCTGGAAGATAATTTCATAATCACAAAAAGTCAACATGGGTTTCAGAGAAACAGGTCATGCCAGACAAATCTGATCTCTTTTTTTGATAAAATTACCAGCTTGGTAGATGAAGGGAATGCTGTGGATATAGTATATCTTGATTTCAGTAAGGCCTTTGACAAGGTTCCCCATGACATTCTTGCAAGCAAGTTGGTAAAATGTGGGCTAGACAAAGTAACTGTTACATGGATTTGTAATTGGTTGACTGGTCGAACACAAAGGGTGCTCAACAATGGCTCCTTTTCAACCTGGAAAGAAGTGACCAGTGGGGTGCCACAGGGCTCTGTCCTGGGCCCAGTGCTATTCAATATCTTTATTAATGACTTGGATGACGGTATTGGGGGCATAGTTATCAAATTTGCAGACGACACCAAATTAGGAGGAGTAGCTAATACCCCAGAGGACAGGATCAAAATTCAAAATGACTTGAGCAGACTAGAAAGTTGGGCCAAAGCTAACAAAATGAAATTCAACACAGAGAAATGTAAGGTACTGCACTTAGGGCGGAAAAACGAAAAGTACAGATATACGATGGGGGACACTTGGCTGAATGAGACTACGTGTGAAAGGGATCTAGGAATCCAGGTGGACCACAAGTTGAACATGAGTCAACAGTGCGATGCAGCAGCTAAAAAGGCCAATGCAATTTTAGGCTGCATCAGTAGAAGTATAGTGTCTAGATCAAGAGAAGTAATAGTGCCACTATATTCTGCTTTGGTCCGGCCTCACCTGGAATACTGTGTCCAGTTCTGGGCACCACAATTCAAAAAGGATGTGGAGAAACTGGAGCGTGTCCAAAGGAGGGCAACTAAAATGGTGAAGGGTCTGGAAAGCAAGCCCTATGAGGAACGACTTAGGGAGCTGGGGATGTTTAGCCTGGAGAAGAGAAGGCTGAGAGGTGATATGATAGCCGTGTTTAAATATTTGAAGGGATGTCATATCGAGGAGGGAACAAGCTTGTTTTCTGCTGCTCCAGAGACTAGGACCCGAAACAATGGATGCAAGCTGCAAGAAAAGAGATTCCACCTCAACATTAGGAGGAACTTCCTGACAGTAAGGGCGGTTCGACAGTGGAACACACTCCCTCGGAGAGTAGTGGAGTCTCCTTCCTTGGAGGTCTTTAAGCAGAGGCTGGATGGCCATCTGTCGGGGATGCTTTGATTGGGAGTTCCTGCATGGCAGGGGGTTGGACTGGATGGCCCTTGTGGTCTCTTCCAACTCTATGATTCTATGATTCTATGATTCTAAGAAATTCATGGAGTCACCATAAGGCGACAGGAGACTTGCAAGAAAGTTGGGCAGGGAATTTGTGCAATACCTGGCCCTGCTGCTGGCTTAAACTTACATTTACAACTTAAAATTGTTCTTAAACTGCTGTTAACTTTATACAGTTGATATAAAATATTTTACTACAGTATTTGGTTAAGAATCTTTTTTTTCTAGATTTTCCTCCTTTAAAATTGGGTGCGTCTTATATGCCGGAGCGTCTTATATGCCGAAAAATACGTATTTGTGGGGGACCTTGTCAAAAGCCTTACTGAAATCAAGATATGCTATGTCTACTACATTCCCTTCATCTACCAAGCTGGTAATTTTATCAAAAAAAGAGAACAGATTAGTCTGGCATGACTTGTTTTTGTGAAATCCATGTTGACTTTTTGTGAATATGGCATTCCTTTCTAAATGTTCACAGACTCTCTGTTTAATTTTCTGCTTTAGAATCGTTCCCGGTATTGATGTCAGATTAACTAGACAATAGTTGTTGGGATCCTCCTTTTTCCCCTTTTTGAAGATGGGGACAATGTTGGCCCTTCTCCATTCTGCTGGGACTTCTCCTGTTCTCCAGGAGTTCTCAAAGATTATTGCCAGTGGCTCTGAGATTACATTTGCCAGTTCTTTTAATATCCTTTGATGCAGTTCATCTGGTCCTGGAGACTTACATTCATTTAGGTTAACCAGGTTAACCAGGTATTCCTGTACCTTATTTACTTATTCTCTGCTTCTTTTCCCCTATTGTGTCCTCTGCTCCATTTTCCTCAGTTTGAGACTGAGATAAGTGTATACGTGGACACCACCTGATGGTTGATTGTTATTGCTGTTAACTGTCCTAGAATCAACCTTGACTCATAGCAATCCTGTAGATGAGACATCTCTAAGACCCCCTGCCTCCACTGTTCTGCTCAGGTCCTGCAGGCTCAATCCCATTGTCTCTCTGATTGAGTCTAACGATTTGGCATGTGGTCTTCCTCTCTTTCTACTGCCCTCTACCCTTCCTAGCATTATTATCTGTTCCAATGATTCGTGCCTTCTCATAGTGTAGCCAAAGTATAACAGCCTCAATCTAGTCATTTTTGCTTCTAGGGAGAGTTCAGGCTTGATCTGCTCTAGAAGCCATTTGCATTTGTCATCTTGGCTATCGACAGTATCCTCAGCACTCTTCTCCAGCACCACATCTGAAATGAATTGGTTTCCTTTCTGTCCACTTTCTTCACTGTCCTGCTCTCACATCTGTACATGGTGATGAGTATAATGGCTTGGACAACTTTAATTTCAGTGTTCAGTTGTGTATCTTTATACTAAAGGATCTTGTCTAGTTCTTTAAATGAAGGGCCCTTCCCATTCCTAGTCTTTTTATTTCATGACTGCAGTCTCCACTCTGATAATTGTTTGATCCATGGTACAGGAAATCTTTTCATTATTTCGATTTTCTCATTATCTAGGTTGAATTTATGTAGATCGTCCATGGTTATTATTTTTGTTTTCCTTATATTTAATAATAAGCCTGCCTTTGTATTTTCTTCCTTGACGTTCCTTAGTAATTGTTCTAAGTCTGTTATGTTTTCCTCTAAGAGTATGGAATTATCTTCATATCTTAGAGATGTGACTCCCTGGAAAAGATGATAATGTTCAGCAAAGTGGAAGGAAGTAGGAAAAGAGGAAGACCATGCTCCAGGTGGACTGACTCACTAAGGAAGCCACAACCTTAACTCTGCAAGACTTAAACAAGGCAATGGGAGCCACAGCTGTTGGAGGTCTCTCATTCCTAGGTTACCAGAATTGACTTGGCAGCCAGATAACAACATGCAATCCTCACCTGCCCATTAGCAGCCTTGTTTTATCTTACCTTCTTGACATCCGCTTGCTGATGGAACTAGACTTTTTCACAGGAACAGGCACAACATTTTGACCACCCTGAATACTGTCGGCTTGGACTCCACCACTGGGGGGCGATGGAACTGGATACAACAGTTTGGAAAAGAGAGTAACAAGCATTAAATTGGGGGCAGGGGCAACTTTTGAAACAGCCAGGCATGGGGGAGGGGGTGCTCATGTGATTTCCAAGGCCAGCAAAGACAGGGCTCACTTTTCACAAGATAGCATGTGTCATGCCAGCCTGGAGGCATGCCTGTCTGAGGATTCAAAAGAGGAGAGAGAGAGAGGGTGGAACTTGACCCTGAGCCTAATCCCATTTCCTCATTGCCTGTGCTGACGGAGGCTGATGTTAAAGAGAACAGTCAGGAGCTCAGCAACCAGGCAGCAGAGTCTCCTGCTAACTTGGGCAGTGAGGAAGAGGAGGAGGCCAACTTACCTGTGCCTTCTTACAGCCAGCAAAGATCAAAAAGGGCAGGGCTGTATTGATCTAGGAGGCTTTATAAGACATTCCAAGCAATTAAAAAGCAGCTGTGCTAGGAAATGCTGAAGATAAAAACCTGGGAAGAATGCCAGAACCTTTGTCAGAGGTTAACTGACATTCTTGGTGAAAAACACTCTCGTGAACCCGTTTGCCTGTTTCCTTGCATTACCTGATAACTAAGGCTGTTGCTATCGGAGGCTGGCTGCTTTCCCAGGCAGCATAGCCTACCCACCACTTACAAGTTGGGAGACCTATTCAGAATCTTTCTCCCCTAGCTCCTCTCCCTTGTCCCCGCAATCCTTGGCTAGCACTGTAGCTTGGGGGTACCTTCAATGAAATGCGCAGGAAGCTGGACAACAGAGCATGAAAGTCCCGACAGGGCATTGGCAGAACTAACATGAGAACATTAAAAAATCTGTCACTGGTTTTTAAAAATGAAGATGTATTTGTAGGCTTCATGATTATGGAGAAAGGATTTAAATGAGTGGGGCTAAGAGATGTCAGGAGACAGCCCATTCCCAACAATTAGTCTCTTTACAATTAAACTTTCAGCATGCTTTCCAAATGCTTCTAGTGCTTCTTACTGAAATGGTACAAGAAGTATAATGCTACAGGAGAAGACGCCAGATGTAGGCCTGAAGCCTACTTGGGCCCTTGAGTCTGGAAGAGCCACCGCCACCACTGTTGGGGGAAGAGAACCCTTTACTCCCTGAGCCAGGGACAGTATCTCTGAATGCAGACCAAGCTCCCACAGTAGACAAATGGAAGGCCCTCCATGTAGGGACATCCTTGAAGAGGAGGCCAAGAAGACCAGGCTGAGTCTGAAGCCAGTCAGGGCAGGAATGGCTCAGGCTTTTTTTATTTTATTAGCCAGCCCATTTGCCAATTGACAATGTGGCCCCTGAACCACATCCTTAGCACAGCAGGCAAAGCCAAATGGCCAAAAGGGAAACCCAGAAAATCTTTTGCTCAAATGGCTCTGCTGTCAGCAAAGGGACCCCAGTGCTGGGGGAGGGGGGGCTCGCTGGGGTCAGGTGATCTGATCATATTACTCTGCTTCTTCACCAAATATGGCAGCAGGTGATGCGTCCCTAGGCTCTGTTCTTCATAACCAGTCTGTGGCTGTGATAATGGGCCCTCCCATTATCTGGTCAATGCAGCTGAAGGAATAGTCTTCCTTCTAGGTAACCAAGGGTTGATGATATGATGAGGTTAGGTTAATTTTAATGGGGCTCAGCAGTTGTCCAATGGGAATGGCCAGTTGGCCAGATGCTCAAACTTTCCAGATCCTTCTCAGCACAGGTTATAAAAAGCCTAAGAGATGATTGCAAGAGAGAATTTAACAGACTGAAGCCTTGAATCTCATTTCTGGGCAGAATGTAACTCAAATGCGATCAAATTATTTCTGCTGGCAGAATTTAATGGTAAAGTATTGCTGTTTCTGTATGCAACAAGTTCTTAATGTAAAGGAGCATTATGGTTTTTATACTGTTTTTCTTCTGAAGAAGACTTTAGGCATAAAGGCAGTGTATAAGCACTTTAAAGCAAAGGCATTAATAAACAAATTGCAACAGTGACTATGCAGATGGACTTACAGCTAACCTGGAGCCCATGAAGAGGGTCTCCTGTGCTGGGTCCCAGGCAATGTAGTGACCCTAGGATTCATTCTCCCGCTGAAGCCCAGTCAAAGCTGTCAATAGCCTTTCCATGTCACCGTTGAGCCATCGCTTCCTCTAGCCAGCCCTGGCAAAATGGAAGAGCTTGGCCCCATAAATGTTTACCTTGTCCTTCTCCTCCAATGGACTGTGAGCGCTCTCTTTCCTGGGAGTAGTCTGCCATTCTTCTTAGGCGCTGGAATCTGAAAGAAGTTTAACAGGGGCAGTGTCAGTTGTTCTGACCCATGGGAGACATGAATGAGGAGAAAAGGCAGGTAGGCGGTCTTCCTAGAGGAAGAGGGGCCTTTTGTCTCTCCTCCCCCTCCTATCTCTTTGGGGCCCAGCCAGCTTCAAAAGAAACACAGCTGACCCCTTTAAATGTAGGGTAGGCCTTGACAGCCTCACTATGGTTTCCCATAGCTGGCACAATGTCCCACCAGAATGCACTCAGCATGCCCCGAGGCCAAGCTGATGCTAGCCTGAGGACCCAAAGCCAGCTCAGCCAGCTCCCAGCTGAGTTCCTGATCTCACTGAGGATATCCATGGCCTGCCTCCCCCACATCTGTGGGACACAAACCTCGACTGCAAAGCCACCTCTGGCCCCACCATCTGTCTTATTCTGCCTCTTCTGATCCTCTCCCATCTTGTGTAGAATCTCCTCCTCCTCCCATCAAATGCATCCACCTATCCAGTCCCATCTTCTGCCTCTGGCCACTGGATCTGCCCTGAGCCTCCCCACTGGTGACTTCCTCTGTTGTGAACAAAAAATTCTCCACTTTTGGCCAAACCAGAAATACAACTTTGTAAATCAACATCTGCAATGTTGCCTCCTTTAATAGCTCAAATGGAGCCCTAGTTAATCTATTGAGCACTAGCATCAAATCCCATGTAGGGAATCTTATGTCTAGTTGGGTATGATTGCAAAGTTGCTCCCCTCAAGAAACGTTTTATGGATTGTTGACCTTACAATGCGACTCCATCAAATTCTAGAACTATCGATAAAGCAGATGCCTGACTTTTCAAAATGTTTGGTCTAAGACTTTTTCTTAAACCATCCTGAAGGTATTGTAATATATGTGGTATGAATTTTATATTCCTCTCCATGCACCATTTTCCAAAATTCTTCCAAGTCCTGGCATAAATTGATCTTGTGGATTCTCTATGAGATGCCATGATAGTTTCTATTACCTCTTTTGAATATCCTCTTGTTATTAACTGTTTTGCGTTCAATTTTCAAGCCATCAAATTGAGCCAAGCAGAATTGGAAGGAAGCAAATTGAGCCAAACAGAGTTGGAAGCAGAATTGGTCCTTGATCTAACAGGTCTATTCTGCTTGGCAGTCTGTATGGTTGTGCCACCATACAGTTGGAGTTGAAGAAGTCAAGGGAACCACAGACAATGTGCCGAGAAGCTATCAATATTACTATAGCTCTCTCGTTCTGTATTTTTTGTAGGACCTTCTGCGTAATCTGAATCGGTAGGAATCCATAATGACATTCCTTGGGCCATGCTGTTGTTAGTGCATCTTTTGCCTCTGCTTGCTCACTTCCATCTAAGGAATAAAATAATTTTAATTTTGTATTCTTCACTATTGCAAACAGATCAAGAGTGAATGGACCCCATTTCCTTTGAATCTGTTGAAACACTTCATGATGCAGCTCCCATTCGACCTGATACAATCTGTTTCTGCTCAAGTAGTCTGCCTGTACATTGTGTGTTCCCTTTAAATATACAGCTGTTACTGATTTCAGATTGTTTTCTGCCCATGTGAACATGTTCGATTCTTTTACCAAACTCTTGAAATGTAGTCCAGCTTGTTTCATTATGTATGCTTTCACCGTCATGTTTGTCCATATTTGTACATGATGACCCAAAACGTGCCTCTTGAACTGAATTAGAGCTAGTCTGACCACTTTCAATTCCAAGTAGTTGATGCTATGTCTTGTATCTAACCTTGTCCATGTTCCCTGAGCTGATAGGTTCTCTAGATGAGCTCCCCATCCATAAAGGCTGGCATCTGTAGTTACCTTTATGTAAGCTGGAAGCTTCAGAAGACCCTTTTGTTGACTCTTGCTTTTGTGATTCACCATTTCATCTATTCTTTTAGAATGCTTGGTATTTTTTTTTTAAATAATATTTTATTTTACATACAAACATACAACATACAAGAATGCTTGGTATTTTGACTAGGTATTTTGATTTCTTTGCTATATTCCTTTGATGTGGAATGAATAGGCTCTGTAGTGCCCTGCAATGGTACTTTCCCCAAGGAACCAGTTGCATTGAAGATGTTAGTTCCCATTATTTTTGCTAATGTCATGAGTTGCAAATTGTTTCTGTGCACCACCTTCAAAATTGCTTGTTTCAACTTGTCTTGCCTTTCCTTTGACAGTGTGATGTATCCCGTTTTGGTATTTATCACTGCCCCCAATGCAATAATGATGTAGTGGGTACTAATTGACTCTCCATGTTTATGAAGAATCCATATTTCTTCAGTATATGAATTGTGTATCCTAGATCCTGTATTAGCTTTGTTTTTGATTGTACCTTTAATAATATGTCATCCAAATATGGGAACAAATGTATTCCTTTTTCCCTTAGGTATGCTATGATAGGGACCAGGATCTTCATGAAAAACTTGTGGAGCTGATGCTAATCCGAATGGCAGAGCCCTGAACTGATAGTGGATACTGCAATGCTGGAATCTCAAATACTTTTTGTTTGATGGATGCATAGGCACATGAAGATACACATCTTTCAAGTCTACTGATACCATCCAGTCTCCAAACTGCCTTGTATTGTTTTCAAAATTTCCATCTTGAACTTATAATATTTTACAAAACAATTGAGGTATTTTAGATAGAGAACCAGACAGTACTTTCCATTTGACTTTGGAACTGTAAAGAATGTTGAATAAATCCTTGTATAATGTTGACTTATTAGTACTGTCTCTATTACTTTGGCTTGCAATAAATGGTAAATTTCTTGTAAAATTGATTTTTGTTTTATTTTTTGCTTTGGTACCAGTGAAACAATATATCTGCTTCTTGGTTTTTCCTTGAATATTATGTTGCATCCTTGATTCACTACTTGAATTGATCTGATGTTATGGAGTTCCATGAATTTCCAAACTGAAGCAGATGTCCTCCCACAGGTACTGATAGACTATCAGTATTGTGGTTCGTTGAGCCTGACCTCCATTTCTATATTGTTGTTGCTTAAATAGGTAAGTTTGTTTTCCCATTTGCTCTTGTGTATTTTGGCCATTGTCTTTGCCATCTATTTTCATTGTATCATTGTGCTTATCTAAACCCTCGAAAGGAATAGTTTGTTGTTCTGAAAAACTTCCTTTTGGGTTATTTATTTTGTAGTATTGGCATTACCTGCTTTTTATGTGGATTTTCCACTAAAACTTTTTCTAATGCTTTTTCTCCAAAGAGTAACTCTCCCTTAAATGGAACATAGGCTAGATTGTTTCTAGACTTTTGATCCACTTCCCAATGACCTAGCCAAAACACTAGCTATGGTGTTAGCACTTATACCTCTAGACACAAAAGCAACAGTGTCATGGCCTGCATCTGCTATATATTCTAATGTCTTTTTTATTCTATCCAATAGCTTATATATTATGTTGCTATCCACTTCCTCAAGGGTCTGTAACTCCTAAATCCAAAGAAGTGCAGCCCTTGCAAATACTGATGCTGCTGATGAAATTTTAATTGCTTGAGCAGAAAATTCCTGAGCCTTTTGTAAAGCACTGTCTGCTCTACACTCATCTACCTCTTTTAATGCTGTATCCCCTTCTTTTGGGACAACTGTCCCCAACACCAAAGCTGCTATTGGGGCATCAACCAATGGGGTCTTTAAGAACTCTGTATCTGACATATCAAAAGAACAGATTCTATTAACTAATCCTTGTAATCGTCTTGATGTCAAGGATGTTCCCCATTCAGTTTTAATCAGATCTTGAAATAACTCTGGTAATGGCATGTCCATAGATTGTGGCAGTTTCTTTCTTATGACTGACACCACTCTAACATTCTTTCCTTGTTCCACCTTATCTTCCGATTCCTTTTCCAATCCCAAAGTTCTCATTACTTTTCTAAGTAAGTGCTTAAAGTCAGTGGTATTGAAAAGTCTATCCGATTCTAATTTGTTGTCCTCATCATCAGATGACAGATTCTCTATCATTTATATCATCAGTAATATCTTCTTGCCATATTTCTTGATCTGTTTCTATATCATTTTTATTGAAATGTTTTGATTTTTTAAAAAACATTTTTGTGGTATTTCCTCTTCAGTATCATCTAACCTTCTTTTCTATCTGACATATCTATATCTGTATTACATTGTCTGATCTTGCATGAATAGTTTGAAACCATGCCATAATTATTCTTTTAAATCATTTTGAATTTTTTTTCCTTTTATGTTGTGTCTCATGTCTTCACTTCATTTTGTCCCCGATTTTTTGAAAGAATTGATTTTAACTCTGCAGCCACAATTTCCCTTATAGTGGAAGCTAAATCTTTCTCTGATACATTTGAGTCATATGTTGAAGCTTCCTTATAATTGTCCCTATTGTTTTCTAATTCTAAGTCTTGCCTTGTTAAATTTGGCATTTCATCATACATTTTTCTTATAATTTCAAAAAAAATGTTGCCTCTGATTTACTTGGGCTGAGTTGCCCCATTCATCTTCTCCGTCAAATGCTGTTTTGTATTGACGGAGATGTGGATCCCGCTCTCAAGGAGGCTGGCCTCTCTTGAGCTGTTTCTCCTCCCAGATCATGTGGGTCTCCACCCCCAAAAACAGAGGTGTTCTGCACATGAGAGAGGTGCTCTGTTCTGAAGCAGCCCCTCCCTTCTTGTTAAAATATGAAATACCAACATGGTGGCTGCAACCAGACGCTATATTTTTTGGAGCTGTGGCAACATTATTTAAGGTTGGTTTGGACTATTTTTCAGGCTGTTTTAAGCTTACATGATCTTTCTCCTTTTTTCCCCCTGTAGTATCCTGATTGTTTGATGTTCTCCATTTTTTCTCCATAGCAGCTTTTGGCTTGCTAGAGGGTTAATTTCCTCTGATTCACTTTCACTAGTATTAATTAAAATTTCCTTTAAATTTTCCATGTTGCCTTCTTCAGAGGCTTGCAGGCTGGCAGCCATCTGAGAGGCTTTCACACTGGTACCTTATGTTTTCATGTCTTTTTCAGACCTTTTCAATCCAATATTTGCTTCCCTTTCTTTTTGTTTCCTAACTTTGTCCTTTTGAACATCCTTCTCAACTCTATCCATATTTTTTAAAACTGTGTGGTGCAAACTATCTAAATGTTTGTCTGAGGAGTTCATAGGCAGGATTATTAAAAACTGAGAGGACTGCAGGAGTTCAATGGCTGTAACAGATGAAGAACTTTTACTCTTGCATTGGTAGTGGACCTGATAGAGGAAGATGAGCAAAGTCAATCACATAGCTCTAGGCAAATGATATTAAGTGCCCAGGAATCTCTGCAAATCTGCTCCTACATGTCAAGATGGTAGAAAATGTATGTGGGCAGAAAGACAACAGCACAAGGACATAGGCAGGTAAGATGGTAGCCTGAAGGAGTCAAAAATGCTGCTTGGTGATGGTGCATGACTTCTTAAGCGGCAGGGGTGGCTGATACCTGGAGCGAAGAAAGGAATGCTGAGACCTCACCTGCAATGACTGCTACAACTGCTGGGATGGTAACTGGTACCCCAAAGAGGAAAGCAAATGTGAATTGCCCCAACACAATCTGGACTGGAAGGCTGGTAAGATAGGTAGCCAAATCCCATCTTCTTAGCAATTATTTGGGCTTTGAAAAACTCATCTGTTTTTGAGTTTAAGAGATCATCCCCATCAAGGGGAAGGTCTTCAATGCACTTTAAGATGTCCTCAGTCAAGCCTTCCAAACTAAGCCAAGCTATCAGCAGAGATCTATGGATGCTGCCATATTTTTGGCTGCACAGTCTGCCCCCTGCAAGCTGCACTGATCTGCCTGGCTGCCAGGAGATGGGTTTCTTGCTGGAAAAGTGCCACAATGTTCTTGCAGCCATGCAGTAGGTACAGAATGAAGGATGCCATCTTCTCCCACAAGAACAGCTGGTATTCTGCCATGTATGCCTCGTAACTAGCTGCCCGAATGGATAAAATAAAACTTTATCCCAAATAGATCAAGGCAATGCCTCACCCTGTCAGGTGGAGTAAACTGGAAATTCCAGGTTTGACTATGATGGATTTTTGTACCAGATGCATAAGAAAAATATAGTGCCCTCTGAGATCTATGGGTGTACAGGCTTTCCAAGCAGTACCAAAGATAGTTTTTGACCATGCCTCTTTGACAATCTCCAACAAGGTTGGAAGAAAGGACAGCATTGCTGGAGTCACTTTCTGAATGTCAACCTTTTGAAAGATTAGGTCCAAGGACTCAAGTCCAAGGGATTTAGAGAGCCATAAAATGAGGTCAGTGTAAGGCCAGAGGCCTTATGAAGGTGACACTGGTAATGCATCACTCATCTAATCTGGTGATTTGAGTCAGCCAGAGGAGACAACAACCGTGAGGTTGCAATTCTCCCTCATCCTCCAAGGAATCTGTAGAGAAACTATCTCTCAATGCTCTACAACCAGCTGTGATATTGGAGGGGCCAGTGCAGCAGATGAGAATTATGTGAACCTAAAATATAGAGGTCTGATGCAGTTGTCAACTCATTGGTACCAAAGTGGTTCTTCTATCTGGCTATTGAGCTTTAAATGCCAATGGGATTCACACTCTGAAGGCCTCAAAGCTTTAGGCACAAGGCAGACCTCCAAGTGACAGTCCCTAATGCTGCTGCTTACATGGTAGACAAAGGAGAAGAGTAGCTTGGATCATGGCAATTGACAGTGGAGGATGGGGATGGCATTATTGCTAATTAGCTACTCAGCTTTAGAAAGTTCTGAACAAGACTGTGCACTGGCTTAAACCTCATTTGTGTGAGACCACAAAGAATTAAGTTTACCAACATACCTGTGCAAATGTCCAGACAGCACATTTGGCACTATTCCCTAAAGCAGCTTAAAGACCCAAGCTGAGCCCTTCCTTCTTCTCCTGCCCCCTCCCAACAGTCCTGTGGCTTGTGTCACCTTCCACCCTCCACCACATGCATCCTGGTCCCTCCCCTGAGGCCCACCCTGTGAGATGCTTGACCACAGAGAGTGCTGCATCATCAAAGGCTGGCTTCCCCATCCTGCTGGGATTCATCAGTGCTGTGCATTCCACACCCATGACAGTCATCTTGCTCTCCTGCAGCAGAAAGTCGGACTGGATGGAGACTGTGAATGAGGTCTGGGCCTGGGGATCTTGGACAATGGAAATCACAGGTTCCTGCGCAGGAAGAAAAATAGACAGTGATAAGGAGGAAGAGGAGGTGATGGCGGTGGCTGCAGGAGCAGACCAAAGGCCCACTTGCCAACGGTGGCCCACCATATGCCTCTGGGAAGCCCATGTAAGGAGCAGTAGCTCTTTGGGGTGAGGAAGCTGTATGCTTAACAGCAGTGTGATTTCCCTACAAGCATCATACACAGTTTTGGCTCTTGATTACCAACTCCTCAGCCAGAGATCAGCTTTTTTGCTCACAAGATTCTGCATAGCACCATGCACATTATGGCTGGCCATCTTTTTGAATCCTCCGAATGTTTCTGGGGGGAAACTTCCAGGTTCCCACAGCTCTATTGTTGGGGGGGCTATGCCTGGAGTTATCCATCCAGCAACATTTGGAGGCACCTCAGTTGCTTCCTTACATACATGGATGGTGCTAAACACAGGTATGTTTTAGTCATCCTCACCCTCATTGTGGAAAGTGATTTACCAGGCTCAGCAGTAGCAGGCAGTCGAGATACTTGCTTCTCTTCTTCAACTCATCCATCACAAACTTGGCAGATTCATAGAGCCCTTCGGGAGTGACAGACTGAAAAGACCAACAACACTGAAATGAAGCAATTATGGAACAAATTCTGTGGACAGAGACATTTGCCCAATAAATATCTTTCTTCTTTAAGAAATGTGAACTGTCTCACTGCTGAGAAGGGAACCAAACTCTGCTGAAACAAATCAGCCTCCCAGTTCCCTCCATGCCTCCTTAATCCTTCGATCCTTTTGTGGATGCATTCATACAAATTCACCTGCTGCTCAGCCCACCCTCCACCTTATCAGGTTGCAAACCAATGGACTCAAACGACAAATAACAAGAAAAGAGATTCCTCGTGAACACTTCTTTATGTTGTTTATGTTTAGCTGTTCGATGGTGGAATGGATTGCCTCAAGGGAGGATGGTAGATTCTTCTTCTTTGGAGGTATTTAACCAGAGGTTGGATCATGCCAGCCTTTAGGAGTGCTTGAGTTGCCTCTTCCTGCCTGGCAGAAGGGGTTGGATTTCCCCATGATAGAGTCAACGTTTGATATTCTGACAGATATACTGCATCTGGACATAGAAATTTCCTTTTACTGAGAAGCAGAGATCTACTGCCAGAATTATCCCTGAGATCTCAGTATCTGGTCTCATAGCAATAGCAATAGCAAGTACAGTTGTCCCCCCTGATTCGTGGGGGGTCCATTCTAGACACACACCCCCACGAATCAGGAAAAACGCAAATATCCAAGCCCCACTGATTTCAATGGGGAGGTGTGGTGCTGCGTGCATGCGTGCATAGAATCATAGAATCATAGAGTTGGAAGAGACCACAAGGGCCATCCAGTCCAACCCCCTGCCATGCAGGAACTCCCAATCAAAGCATCCTTGACAGATGGCCATCCAGCCTCTGCTTAAAGACCTCCAAGGAAGGAGACTCCACGACTCTCCGAGGGAGTGTGTTCCACTGTCGAACCGCCCTTACTGTCAGGAAGTTCCTCTTAATGTTGAGGTGGAATCTCTTTTCTTGTAGCTTGCATCCATTGTTTCGGGTCCTAGTCTCTGTCCCTCCTCACTTCTGTCCCTCCTCACTTGCTGTCCGCAAAGGACCAAGACATGGAGTCCAAGTCCACGAATGGGGAGGGATGAGTGTACATTTCTATACTGCTTATCACTGCACTTAAGCAATAGCAATAGCAATAGCAATAGTAAGTACATTTCTATACCACTTATCAGTGAACTAGCAGTCCCTAAGTGGTTTACAATGTGTAAGCCAATTGCCCCCAACAAGTTGGGTACTCATTTTAGCAACCTCGGAAGGATGCAAGGCTGAGTCAACCATGAGACCCTGGTTGGTATTGTACTCACAACCTTGTCGTTTGTGAGTGAGTGACTGCAGTACAGGCATTTAACCACTGTGCCACTAGGGCTCTCTATATTTCTGGTTCTCTCTCAGTCTGATAAGCTTGCAAGAATCCCCAGAGGAGAGTCTGACAGCCATAGCACCTAACCTGCTTGCTGCCTGCAACACAAAGACCTTCTCTCTTCTGAACATACCTCCTTATCCACATTGGGATGGATGCAAGCATCAATTCTGAGGAGGAGCTTCTCCAAAAGCGAGTTTAATGTCTGTGTCTGCAAATTAGATTTGGCCACCTAGAAAGAAAAGGGTATGATGAAGCCAAAATTTGGAAAGTTGACTTGTGATAGGGAAGGGCTCTGGGTCAGACGGAGTAAACTGAGGCTCCGTTCTAACCTCCATTAATGTGCTGGAAAAAGACTTTCAATCTGCAAAATTTCTAGGTATAGAGATAACAGAGGACTACGCCACAAAGGTCGGATTCCTGTCTTTATAAACAATTTACTTTGTATCAATTGAAAGGAAGAGGAGACCAGGCGGGACCCACGGCACATGAAGGAAGGTATATACCTACGCAGCCCTCCCAACTAATTAAGGAACTGTAGCTAAAAGCAAGTCGATAAGACTAAGAAAAACAACAACAGTGGCTATAAGTCAAACAGGGAATGTCCAACTTAAGATACCTTTGTGTCTATAATTAATGATATTCAGGAAAGAAAAAGAAGGAAAGGAAAAGATAGAGGACAACTGTTTTGTGTATTGGAAAAGGCAAAGAGGATTAAAACAAAAAGAAAGGTTAGAAAGTCATATTATTTTTAGACAACACAAGTTGACTTGTGAAATAGATAACTGGACCAATAACTGAAGGCGTAAATTGCTTTAAAACATCAGCTTTCACAATGAACTTTGGTGAATTGAGCTATTATTAAACTGCAAACTTTTAAGATAATAGCTCTTTAAGAGACCAACTTACTTACTTATTTGAAAACCTGAAGGGCAGCTGTCTGCGAGGAAAAGATATAATTAACTACATTCGCGTCTCTGGCGGGGAGGAGTGGATTACATTGAGAGCAACGGAATAAGGCGCTCTGCTGTGAACCTTGTGGTGGGAGAGAAGGGCAGCTGTTTCTTTTGGAAAGGGTGCTACTCCTCCAGAAAGCTAGGACGGGAGAGAAGTAAGTGGTCCCCCAACGCAGTTCAGGAAAAAAGACGTGACTTCTGCAAAGAGAGCTGGGAAGGGAAAGACGCGGCTCCCAGTGTCATAGAAGAAAGATTTCTGGTGGCTGGAAAAGGAAATTTGCTCCTCGGGCATAGAGAAAGAGAAGAAAACAGCAGTGCAGGCTTGTGGAGTTTGTGAAGCAGCCCTTTGGAGGGAATTTAATTGGAGATAAAATAAACTGGCAACAAAGAAACCAAAACAAGGGAGTAGTAGTCCCTCGGATGAAACTCAATCGAAGATAACAAGTACAGACAACAAAGACACGGAAACAAGGGAAGTGACAACTGAGCTGGGAGGACGTGCGGCGATTGGGGAGACTAGGTGAATTGGTTGTTTAAAGCTATAAGTGGAGAAACCACAGCTGTATTTCTAAGATCGCTCAACCCAAGCATTGCATCGCCTTGCATTGCCTTGCAGAGAGCCTCCTCCCTTATAAAGGTATAAGTGGTGAAGAAACACAAAATCTTCATTGGCAGTGCCACCTGGTGGACAAAATATAGAATTGTTGCCTTCGGACGTAGAAAACATTTCATTTTCTTTTCTTCTCTTTTTCTCAGCTTCTTGTGAATTATTCTTTTTTAGTATTTGGGGTTTTTAGATAAAATTGTCTTCTATTGTTGTTATTTAATCTTGGCATCATAGCATCTTCCAACACTTGGTTCTTATATTATTGAAAATTTCAGAGAGAATCATTGTGATATATTCACTCCCTTTATAAATATCTATATAGAGAGCCTATTTTTGGATATTTTCAGATATTGAAGCTGCTATCTGTTAAACCTCTAATTGAAAATATCAGAGTGCAATTAGACATATATATTTGTATCATCTGGTTTTGCTTCTGGTCACTTATAATTGTTTTTGGGTAAAATATTCACCTAATATTAAAAGACCATTTAGGGTCTTTATATATATATTTAATATGAACTAATGAGATTATAATATTGTGAGGGAAATTATCAATCAATCAAAGTTTATTGAATAGCCCAGAGGCCATTTCAAAGTACAATAACATCGTAGGGAAATTAACATATTTAATAATACCATCTGTTATTAAAATCTGCTGAGTAAAACTCCATCAGTTAATACATAAAATCTGATTTGACAAGTAATATATAAGGTTTAATAGGCTCAGTAATATAATTTATATAGTAGATATAAGGATATAGACATTGTTTATTATAGAGCAGATTGAGTAGGGAATTGGGCCTAGTGTATGGCAACATTAACCAGATCACAGGCAAAGATGCAGGCGCAATCACAAGGAATACAACAAAGAAGACCCTCTTTGGAGTCTAACAAAATGCTAGAATCTAATCTACAAATTCTGGAGGAAATCAAGAAAATAAGAGCAGAGATGAAAAAAGATAAAGCAGAGTTAAAACTGGACCTGAAAAACACAAGCGAAGATCTAAAACAGGATATAAAATCAGAGGTCAAGGAGGTGGTAAACATCATTGAGAAATTAACAACAGAGTTAACATATGCAAAAAACAAAATTGCTTTATTAGAAAAACAAAATGAGGATCTACAAAATGAACTTATAACTCTAAAGAAGGTCCAAATAAAAGAAGCTGAGGAAAAAGTGAAGACTGAACAAAGATCAAGGGAAAGATGTCTAAAAATTAGAGCATTATCTGAATAAAAAGGTGAGAACCTGTATGAGAGACGAACACCAATTCTTGCGGAGTATATGGAAAGAGATGAGGACGAATTCCATTTTGAAATTGATAAAATATATAGGATCAATTCCTGGATAGCGAGAAGTAAATAGCCACCAAGGGATGTGGTCATATACTTCGTAAGAACTCAAGTGAGAGATCAATTAATTAAGATTCATTTTGAGAAGAATTTACAGGTCGATGGTGCAGATATTCAGATATTTAAAGATCTCCCAGGAGAAACACTCAGAAAAAGAAAAGACTATAACCAATTAACTAAAGTGTTGAGAGATCATGACATTTTTTACAAATGGGAATTTCCTGAAGGTTTATCTTTCACTTATATGCACAAAAAAGATATAAAATTAATTCAGCATCAAAGATAAAAGACATTTTAGAAGAATTAAAAAATGATATGCAGACGAATGATAGCCCCGAAGAAGATACTTTGATGCACACAAAGAAGATAGACAATAAATCTGGTATTGCAGATACAGATGAGGAAGATTCTAATAGAGAGAAATGACAGAGATCAGAGAGGAAACAGAAAACTGAGATAATAAAGAGAAGGAAAGAGGTATCGGATTAAAGATATAGAACTAGAAGAGGATATTGTGATTATAAAGAGAAAAGTAAAAGAATATTCAAAAGACTCAGAAGAAAGGGATAAAGAAGAACTGAAAGATCATAGAGAAGATGATGATTAGAAGTTTTGATATAATTACATGGAATGTTAAGGGACTTAACAGCCCGCAGAAAAGAAAAAAAGTTTTTCATTGTTTAGATAGATGGAAGCCAGAAGTTATATGCCTTCAGGAAACGCGAATCTGTACAAATGACCTAAGATTATTAAAAAATTCTAAATTAGGAAATGTCTTCATCTCTGCCTTGGAAAAAAGGAAAAAAGGCATGGCGATGTATATAAAAGATACTTTGGAAGCGAAAGAAATTTTTGCTGATAAAAATGGTCATTTCGTGGGGGTTGAAATTAATTGGGAAAATTTAAAGATCTTGGTAATAGGAGTATGGCCCCCTACAAAATAAAAGTCAATTCTATGAGAGTTTAACAAAGATGACAAGGGAACATCAATATAAGCATACAATTTTGATGGGCGATTGGAACGGGGTATAATAAAAACAGAAATAACAAAAACAATATTATACCCGTACAGGGAAAGTTACCCAAAGCATTTTTTAATTTGATAAAATCAACAATGGTAGAGGATGCCTGGAGATATAAAAATGGCCAGGAGAAAGATTATACTTTCTATTCTAGTGTACACGAATCTTGGTCTAGATTGGACGTGATTTTTATTTCTGACTTGATTAAAATTAGAATAGAGAAAGTAGAAAACTTGCCGAAAAGTATATCAGATCATTGCCCCATGAGAATGACGATGAAAAAAAGAAAAGTAAACTTTTGTTGGAGACTGGATGAAGGGTTACTAAAAGATGAGAATATATTGCAGAAGGCTAGGGAAACCCTGAAATAATTTTTTGAAATCAATTTGACTGATCAAATGGACATAAATGTTGTATGGGAAACTAGTAAAGCGTTTATGAGAGGGTTCTTTATTAAGTAGTTATGAAAGAAGGAGGAAAACACAGGAGAAACATTCAAAAATCCAATCAGAATTAAAAATATTAGAAAATCAATTTAAAAGATATCTGACAAACAAAAAATTAAAAGAGCAAATAAAGATATTGCAAAATCAATTATTTATGATAATAACAGAAGAAATGAGAAGAAAAAAGATGAGATATGTTAAACAAAAGCATTTCGAATTCGCAAATAAGCCGAGTAAATGATTGGCTACTAGACTGAAAAAAGAAAATAGAAAGAGGCTTATAACGAAAATAAAATATAAAGATAAAACCTTCACAAAGCAGAATGAAATTAAGAAAAGTTTTCATGATCACTTTAGTAAAATATTCAAAGAAAGGATAATATCTAAAGATGAACAAATAGATTATATAAAAAATGCCAGCATTGTACAATGGAATTTCGAAGAAAGGGAAAGATTAGATATGTTGAATTTTAATGATGATGAATGTATAGGAAAAAACAGTCCATAAGACCAGTCACCAACACGCAGGCAGCTTCAGCAAGCTTTTCTTTTTATTGTAAACAGCATGAGCAAAAGTAAAATATCAACAATAAAGTCCAATAGCATTTTTGCTTTAGCCAGAATGGCTAACAGGAACAAAACTATAACTGCTACATTTTGAAAGATTAGTCAAGCTACAGCATCTGCAAAACTATTATTAATTAATCCATACAGCTTGGAGGTTGAAATAGAACTGACTTCTTTCCCAAAGACACAATTCCAGCCCCCATTTCTCCACCTCTTTGGGTGTAGCCCTCTCAGGCTAATTGGATGATTTTTCATGACGTGTGGAAACCAAACCCCTTGCTGTTCATGTGACTGATATTCTCAAAACAATCTTGTTATTGAAAACCCTTCTGTAAACAAAACTCTTTCTCACAGAATTTTAGCTCGTAACTAGCCTTTGTTTTGACTATCACACACCTGGGCTGGATGTTGTGAATCTGGGCACAAAAAACAGTTTTCTCATCATGGAAAAACTACAGATACACATCTTTACATTTCAGCATTTTAACACTGACTATATATCCCATCAAAACCTGACAAGATAAAGATATAACCATTACTGAAATAATGGATATGATCAAAGAGCTTAAAATTGCCAAAGCTCCCGGACCAGATGGCTTTGGTGCGATATATTATAAAAGCCTTGCTGAAATACTTATAACAAAACTCAAAATGATAATGAATAGAGTGAAAGAAGGTAAAATACCTGAATCCTGGAGAGAGGCGAATATTGTATTTATCTTAAAGGAAGGACGAGATGCCTTGGACATGGGGAATTATCGCCCCATATCTTTATTAAATCTAACTATAAATTTTTTACCAGCATTCTAGCTACAAGAATCAGATTCATATTACAAGATCAGATTCATCCAGATCAAAGAGGATTATTACCAGGCAGGCAGATAAAAGATAATACAAGGAATTTGCTTAATATAATTGAATATTTTCAAAGAAAATGTGACAAACAAGCAGCCTTAATTTTTGTTGATGCCGAAAAGGCTTTTGATAATTTGAGATAGGATTTTATGCTAAAGATCTTATCAAAGACAGTGGGCAAAGGACTGTATTATAAATGGATCTCGACACTTTATATTGTACAGAAAGCTAGAATTATCATCAACCGAGAAAGAACCAAAGCATGTACCATTCAGAAGGGGACACGCCAAGGCTGTCCCCTTTCGCCTTTATTGTTTATATTATCTTTAGAGGTGTTATGTAATAAGATTGGAGATGATAAAGAAATATCAGGCATCAAAATAAAAGGATATGAGACGAAGCTTAGAGCATATGCAGATGACATGGTGTTGTATATAACAGATCCCATAGATCTAAACTATTAAGGATTATAGAAGAATATGGTAATATGTCTGGCTTCAAGATAAATATAGAAAAAACTAAAATGTTAACATTGAACATGACACAAAAACAAAAGGATAGATTGATGGAAATATCCAATCTTAAAATAGAAAACAAAATTAAATATTTAGGGATTACATTTACTGAAAAGAACATGGATATCTTTAAAAATAATTACGAATCAACGTGGGCAAAAATCAAAAAGAAATTGACAGAGTGGAATAAATTACACCTATCTTTTTTAGGTCGTATATCTGTGATTAAGATGTACGTCCTATTAAAAATGATATTTTTGTTTCAAACGATCCCTGTATTAATCAATGATATTCCTTTTAAAAACTGGCAGAAGGATATAACTAATTTTATATGGGCAGGAAGAAGACCTAGGATTAAAGTTAAAAATTTGCAAGACACGACAGTGGCCTACCCAATTTAAAATTATATTACCACACTAACGCATTAGAATGGGCAAAGGAGTGGATAAGATTAAAAGAAAGAAGATTGTTATATTTAGAAGGTATAGATAATGTTTATGGATTTCATGCGTATCTATACTATGGCAAAATTAAAGTTAACAGAGATTTCAAAAACCACTATATGAGGAATGCAATTTGGAGAGTGTGGGAAATTTATAAAGGTAGAATAAATACAGGTATACCGAGGTTTATGTCTCCAAATGAAGCATTGCATAGGAATGATGAAATGGTTCTGAATAAATGGATAACGTATGAAGATTTATTAACTAAAGACGGCGGTAAATGGAGAATTAAAACAAGAGATGAACTTAATAGAGAAGGTATAAAATGCAATTGGTTTCTGTATTGGCAATTAAACGAAAGATATAAAAAAGACCAAATACAACAGACAATAACAATGACAGAAAGCGAATTAGAAAAAATTCTCTATAAGGATAAATGAAATAATTGTTGGAAATGCAAAAAACACCTGGGCACGTTTTTCTATATATGGTGGCTCTGCCCATTTGCGAAAAAATATTGGAATGAAATCCACATAGAAATTAAAGAAATCCTAAAGATTGATTTTGCCAAAGATCCAAATATCTATTTGTTAGGATTGATAAATGAGGAATTAGAGAGAACAAATGGGAAAATACTATTCTATATGATTACTATGGCGAGAATAGTATATGGTACTACATGGAAAGGCAAAACACCTGGAATAATGGAATGGTATACGAAACTCTTAGAAAGTATGGAAATGGACAAATTGACTTGCTTGTTGAGAAATAAAAAGACTGATAAACTTGAGAAACAATGGATGCCAGTTATGCAAAGATTAAAGGATAACATACAAAAACTATAGAAATAAGAAAATTTACTCTCAAACTAATAATAGAGAAAATATAAGATTAAAGAGAAAAAATAGAAAATATAGTGAAGCCATGTTTATGAAATAAAACAAAGGGTAAAAAATTTTCTTTGTTAAATCTTAACAACTCCAATTGGAAGACAACTTCAGTGAGAAATGAGAGGATTTATAGACACTTGGAAGTCGTTTTAATTTGTTAGTTTGTAAATATGTTTTTGTTAATGTCTTTGTTGGGATGTTGTGATGGTTTGCTATGTATTTGATGTTTATTCGTTTGTTTTTAATAATTGATGGAAAATAATAAAGATTATTTTTAAAAAAATCTGAACAGAGCCTCAGAGAAATGCACATTCTGCAAGTTCACTGGAGATCTGAGACCTCTGAGGGGGCAACTATCAGATATACAAGAGAACATATTTCTCAAACATGCGTCTACGGTTAATGTGAATAGCAGGGTGTGCAGAGGAGAAGCAAAGGGTGGAAGGATTTGCTAATTTCCCCTGTAGTGGAAAATCTTCCAGACTCATGAGCCCAAATATGGGGTAAGGGAACAGTAACAAGAAGAAAGAGAATTCAAAAACATAGTTGTGTTAGTGTGGAAAATCAGTTATGCAAAGGGATCTTGTAGCACTTCTGAAACTAACTGAAAGAGAGAAGTTGGTAGCATGAGTTTTCGTAGTCTACTTCCTCAGAAGTCTACAAAAGCTCATGCTACCAACTTCTCTTTTTCAGTTAGTCTCAAAGGTGCTTACAAGATCTCTGCAACAAAAAAGAGACACATGCTACAGGAAAGGGTTATGTGCATGGAGAACCAACAGGCAAGGAAGGTTTAAGCCTTCCCTCCTATCTATCATTCACACAACATTCAGAAACAAACACAGAGTTGGAAATTTGTATTGTGATGTGTAGTTTTAATTTATTTGCCATTTCTGTGTACATCCACTACTACTATTCTTAAAGTAGGCAGCCTTGCCAACTGAAATTTCAGAATCCTAGAGTTCGAAGTGTCAGAATCAGCATGCCCACCAGTCTTCTTTCAGACATAAAGACAGCTCCCAGACATTAAGTCAAAAAGAATAGCTTTATTGCAGAAAAGAAAACAGCGCAAACAGGTCTTGACTTCTTTGACGAATCTAAAGGCACAGTACATTAACACACTTTTATAAAATAGAACAAAGTCCCATCCCATCATCAAATGGCAAACTGTGATTGGTCCAAGTTTCCTGCACCTTGGCTCTTCACATGATGTAATGTCCTACTGTCTGGAAAATCTAACAAAGAGCCAGGTGCGTGTGAACCTACAGTTTCCCATCGGCCTTAGACCAAACAACTGTGAATCCCACATCTGCTTTTTGGTGGTGCTTTTGTTTATGAACTATGAAGCCTGAGACTAGGAACCCATGGCTATCAAAGTCAGCACAGCTATGAGACTAACTTAGGCACCATTTTCCATTACTCAATTAATATCAAACCAATCCATTTATGTTACGGGCACTATACAATTAAACATTTAACCAATTAACCATGAAGGTTTGAATCCAAGCCTCTGCAGCGGCCAAGGCCGGCAACTCCCCCACATTCCAACCCTCAAAGCTTTCAACTGTTCAACCAGCACATTTTCAGCTTTACAGTCATTACCCCTTCAGCATATTTTATAACCCATCTCCTTTCACAATTTTATCAACTCCATTCTGGCAGGAAAGCATTAACCTAATGCATTCCTGACAGTAAGAAACCACATGGGAGATACTAGTCCAACTCCCTGCCATTTAGGAATACACAACTAAAGCACTCTTGAAAGATGCCCACCCACCTTCCACTTAAAGCCCTCCAAAGATGAAGTGTCCACTCCACCCCCACCCATTGCACTGTCAAATCTCTCCTACAGTCAAAAAGTTCTTCTTAATGTTTAAGTGGAATTTCTTTTCCTGTAGCTTGAATCCATTGCTCTGTGTGTCCCAGTCTCTGGAGCAGCAGAAAACAGGTTTGCTCCATCTTCTGCATGGCATCCCTTCAGATATTTAAAAATAGCTGTCTTGTCATCTCTCATTCTTCTCTTTTTTTGCAAGCTAAATATACCCAGCTCCCTGATAAGGCTTGCTTTCCAGACCTTTCACCATTTTGCTTGCCCTCCTCTGGACACGCTCCACCTTGTCAACATAATTCTTGAATTCTGGTGGCCAGAATTGGACACACTATTCCAGTTGAGGTCTGACCAAAACAGAATAAAGTGGTACTATTATTTCCCTCAATCTATACTCCTGTTGATACAGCCCAGAACTACACAGTCTTTTTTTGGCTGCTGCATCATACTGTTGACTCATATTTAGCTATTCCCATAAGATTCCTAGATCCTTTGCACAACTACTTATTTCAAACCTTTGGTCTGTTCCTGCAGCCACAGCCTCCACCTCCTCATCACTGTCTATTTTCCTTCATGCATGGCTTGTAATTTCCATTGTCCAAGATCCCCCTGGCCCAGACCTCAAACCAAGTGTCACCCATCCTATATCATTTTTCCTGACTAGATATAGAACACTATATTTCTCCCACCTGAAATTCATTTTGTTAGTTTGTCCCAACTCTCCAATCTTTCAAGGTCATTTTGAATTTTGATTAGAGCTACTCCCTCTAATCTGGTGTGCAATTATGATAAGCATGCTTTCTAGTCCATCATCTAGGTAATTTGTAAAGATGTTAAACACCAGGTCCAGGGCAGAACCCTTCGCACCCCACTAGTCACTTCTCTCCAGGCTGAATTTTTTATTATTTATTTATTTCATTTTTATGCCGCCTTTCTCCCAGAAAGGGACCCAAGCTGGCTCACAAGATAAAACATTTTAAAAAACTTTTTAGTAAAAATTTAAAAACAGTTAAAATCATCTAATTAAAACAGTATAAAATTAACATTGAAAACATAAAAAATTAAAACATAACAAAAAAACATATCCCATATAAAACCACCCTGTCATGATTATTATGTTTAAAAGCCTGCCTAAATAAAAATGTTTTTGCTTGCCAGAGAAAGGCAAGCAATGAGGGGGCCAGTCTAGCCTCCCATGGAAGGGAGTTCCACAGGTTGGGAGCAGCCATCAAGAAGGCTCTCCCCCATGTCCTCACCAAGTGAGCCAGGGATGGTGGTGGGACCATGCGAAAGCCTTTGCCTGACGATCTTAGTATTCTGGCAGGTTCATATGGGGAGACACGGTTCTTCAAATAATCTGGACCTAAACTGTATAGGGCTTTATATGTAATGACCAGCACTTTGAATTGTGTCCAAAATGAAGTGGCAGCCAGTGAAGCTGTTTCAACAAGGGAGTTATATATTCCATATAACTGGCCCCAGTCAGCATTCTGGCCGCAGCATTCTGGCCCCAATAAAGTTTCCTAACAGTTTCCAAAGGTAAATGCACATAGAGTGTGATACAGTAGTCCAAATAGGATGAAATCAGGGCAAGTGTCACCATAGCCAGATCTGACATCTCAAAGAACAGGCACAGCTGGAGCCTGTTGCATTAGCTTTAACTGTGCAAATGTACTCCTGGCCACTGGTGAAACGCGAGCATCCAAGCTCAGAGTTGAGTCCAGGAGAACACCCAAGCTGTGAGCCTGAGATTTCAGAGGGAGTGTAACTGCATCCAGCACAGGCAAAGTCATTATTTCCTGATCTGCCTTATGACTGACCTTAGTCTTCCATTTACAGATCCACCTAACAGTAGCATGTCTAGCCCACAGTTCACCAGCTCGCCTACAAGAATCATAGAATCATAGAGTTGGAAGAGACCCCAAGAGCCATCCAAGTCCAACCCCTTATCATGCAAGAACCATGCAAGAACTCACGATCAAAGCACCCCCGACAGATGGTTATCCAGCCTCTGTTTAAAGACCTCCAAGGAAGAAAACTCCATCATTCTCCAAGGGAGTGTGTTCCACTATCAAACAGCTCTAACTGTCAGGAAGTTCCTCTTAATGTGAGGTGGAATCTCTTTTCCTGTAACTTGCATCCATTGTTCCATGTCCTAGTCTCCGGAATAGCAGAAAACAAGCTTGCTCCAGCCTCAATATGACACCCCTTCAAATATTTAAAAAGGGCTATCATATCACCTCTTAACATCTTTTCCAGGCCAAACATACCCAGCTCCCTAAGTCGCTCATTATAGGGCATGGTTTCCAGATTCTTCACCATCTTCGCTCCTTTGGACATGCTCCACCTTGTCAATATCCTTTTTGAATTGTGTTGTCCAGAACTGGGCACAGTATTCCAGATAAGGACTGACCAAAGTAGAATCACAGGATCATAGAATCATAGAGTTGGAAGAGACCACAAAGGCCATCCAGTTCAACCCACTCCATGCAAGTAGAATAGAGTGGCACTATTGCTTCCCTTAATCTAGACACTATACTTCTATTGATGCAGCCTAGAATCACATGGCCTTTTTAGCTGCCGCATCACACTGTTAACTTGCATCACACTGTTGACTCGTGTTCAACTTGTGGTCTACTAGGACTCCTAGATCCCTTTCACAAGTAGTCTCTTGTCTTGTATGTAGTCTCGTACAAGAATATCATGGAAATCTCCTCAAAGATCTTACTGAAATCAAGATATACTGTATCCACAGCACTTCCCTGATCTACCTGATCTCTATCAAAGTAAAGAAATAAGATTAGTTTGGCATTAATTGTTTTTGAGAAAAACATGCTGGCGATTAGTAATCGTAGCGTTCTTTCTAAGTGCACACAGACTGTCGGTTCAATCTGTTCTAGAAACTTTCCTGGTATCGCCATCAAACTGATGGTTGGTAATTGTTTGTGTCCCCTTTTTGCAGATGCAAACAAAATATGCCCTTCTCCAATCTGCTGGGACCACTCCTGTCCTCCAAGAATTCTCAGAGATGAAAGACAGTGGCTCTGACATTACAGGTTCCTTTAGTACTCGTGAATGCAGTTCATCCCACCCTGGAGATTAATTTAAAGTAGCCAAGTGTTCACTTACTACCTCTTTACCTGTAACCCCCTTACTGTAGCCCTCTTACTACATTTTTCTATTTTCACCAGTTAGACCACAATTTAGCTTTTGGGAGAAGACTAATAGCCTGAACAGACTGCCAGAAATAATCCAGCTTGAACCACTTTAACTGCCCTGGCTTAGTGCTAGGGAATCATGGGAACTGTAGTTTATTGTGGTACCAGAGCTCCCTGACAAAGAAGGCTCAATGTCTCAGAAGAATTCCCATAATTCCCTAGCATTGAGCCAGGACAGTTAAAATGGTCTCAAACTGGATTATTTCTGGCAGTCTGTTCAGTCCTTAAGGACCTTAAGGCAAAGAAAGTATTGCCTTACCTTTGGGCCTAAGCAGACTGCCAGAAATAGTGCACATTAATTTGAGGCACTGCCCTGGCTCAGTGCTAGGGAATCATGGGAACTGTAATTTATTGTGGCACCAGAGCTCTCTGACAGAGAAGGCTCAATGTCTCAGAAAAAAATACAATCCCCATGATTCCCTAGCACTGAGCCAGGGCAGTGCCTCAATTTAATGTGCACTATTTCTGGCAGTCTGCTTAGGCCCTTTGTCTCCTGTTAGCATTTCACTTCCACAATAACATCCAGAATCCATAAAACAGTGATACCTTTATTGTGCAAACCAAAATGCAGAAAACATATGTTGAAAGCTTTCAAAGCTCCACTGACTTCTTCATCAGGCAAAGATGTTAAAACTCATACAGGAGAAAAAAATTATGACAATATTAGACACAAGCTTGCATTTTGTCAAAATGTAGCTGTCCTCAGTTTAAATGGTATGGAGGGACATTCATGCAGGGCGGCAGATCCCTCCTCCTTCTGACCATGTGGGTACCCCTGGAAATAATGCTAATCTCCATTAGTAAGACAAAAAGATGCTCCTGATGAGATCCAAGTTGTACGTTTTGGTTGGCCCCATAAAAGTATCACTATTTTGTGGATTTTGGATGTTATTGTACTTTGTTCATAGCCAACACAGCTACCCCTGGATATATCCTCTACACAGAAAATTTTCTTGTTCTTCCTCTTGCTCCAAACATAACAAAAAATCCCTTTTTATTATTTTTACCTCTTTAGTGAGCCTGATCTCATTCCAGCCTGATAAGATGAATCAAGAAGTGTGCTGCCTCCCTGGCATTCAGGATGTCACTGACTAGTTGCCAAAATTAATCAAGAACACAGATCAGTACCCTTTTCTTCTTATTCATATGGGCAGCAATGACAGTGTTAAACACAAGGATGCACTTTAACAGCAGACAAAACACCTGGGGAGGATATAATCCTATCAGAGGTCTTCAAGAACAATTCTAAATGGTGGGCCACTCTGGTAGCAAAACTACTTTCTTAAATACATTAAAATCTACAGGCATTTTTCCTGAGTAGTGGAAGCAGAGCTTAACTTTGCCAATATACAAGAATGGAGATAAATAAAATCCTCAAAATTATTGGCTGATTGGTATACTACAGGGGTCGGCAACCTCTGGCCCGCAGGCCACATCTGGCCTCCAGACCCCTGCTTGCCGGCCCCTGCCACCGCCGTGCGTTTTGACCGCCGTGCGGCCGCGCGAGTGGCGGCCACCATTTTGGCAAACAAAATGGTGGCCGCAACATGCGCAGAGGGGCAGTGAGGGTCGCGTGCGCGAGTGAGCACGCACGCCGCCATTCCCCCCCCCCAGCCCACTGGAAGGGCCCGGCCCCAGGTAAGGAAGGGTTGCCAACCCCTGGTATACTAGATATTAGTTCCAGATATTAGATACTAGTTCCAAAACCTATAGCTGCTTCTGTCTCCAGAAGCTGACATGTTGGATGGATGAAAATAATATTATTCATCAGGAACAAGCTGGGTTTAGGAAAGATCATAGCACAGTGGATCAGATTTTTGTGTTACATCATTTAATTCATAAATATATCCCTTTCAAATGGCTTTTTACTGCATTCATTGACTTCTCTTCAGCTTTTGATTTAAAAAATAGGAACCATTTGTGGGGTAAGCTTGTCAGGACCAATACTGATACTGTTAGCCCTGATTCAAGAGTTATACACTAATACAACAATGAGGATACAGATGGAAGACTGATGGAGGAAAGGCCTGCAACAAAATGAGTCAGACAAGGTTTCCTGTTAGCACCTCTCCCATTTAATCTTTATATTAATAATACTGTAACTATTTTAAACTAGTCAGACTGCCGAGATCATTTCCCACCATCGACAGAAAACTGTAAAACAATAATCCCCTATAATAACTGAAGGAGCTAGGCATTTCCATCTTGGTGAAAAGAAGACTGAGGGTGATATAATGTGGATGCTGTTGTGCAGCATGCCTTCAAGTCATTTCTGACTTATGGCAACCCTAACGTGAACCTATCATGGGGTATTCTTGGCAAGATTTATTCAGAAGGGAGTTGCCTTTTCCTTTCTCTGAGGCTAAGATGGTGTGAATTGCCCACCCAATGGGTTTCCAAGGGTGAGTAGGGATGCAAACCCTGGCCTCCAGTCAGTCCAACACTCTGACTGGCTCTCTGTGACATGATCACACTCTTTAAACACCTCAAGGGCTGCCACAGAGAGGAGAGGGCAGGCTTGTGTTCTTTGCTGCTCCAGAGGTAGGACCATGTTTAATGTTTTTAATTTACAGGCAAGTAGATTTTGATTGAATATCAGAAGTAATTTCTTGACAGTGAGAGCAGTATGGCAATGGAATCAATTGCTGAGTGAGGTATCCTTCTCTGGTCATTTTCAAAGAGGGCGGATGGCTACCAGTTGGGAATGCTCTAGCTGGAGATCCTGCACTGAGAAAGGTGTTGCACTCAATGGCCCATGAGGCCACTTTCAACTCTAGCATTCTGATTTTCTACGTTTATCTTGGAGTGATTTTATGAAGACTGTCATAAAAAGTTGTTAAGGTTGTTACAATTTCATTGTGGATTCAAGACCTGTAATTTTTCAGTCATGTTAGAGAGTTTTTGAGCTAGCAGTGTAGTGGCATTGATCAATATATTATTTAAGTCTTGCTGAAATTCAGAGCATAGTTTTTGAAGGAGCTGCTTTATATTTTCCTGGGACACCTCATTTGAGCTAGGGTTGTGTCCACCTATACCTGATCTTGGCCTGTTGTGTGCCATTTCTAACCCAGGAAACCAAGCCTGGTTCATGACAGCTGCTTGTTCATGGATCACAAAAAATGATATCAAATTGCAATCTGGTGTCTCCATAGTGCTTTTCTTCATATCCCCAAAGGTTTACACTTATTCTTAATTACATAAACTAATGTGGCAATAATACACATTTTAGGTGAAGCGGGGTTCAGGAAAGGAAGAGACACTAGGGACCACACTGCAAACATATGATGATTAATTGAGCGCACCAAGGAATTCCAAAGAAAAATCAATGACTTCTATAAAGCATGTACTTTATATACTATAGCAAAGCCTTTCACTGCATAGATCATAAAAGGCTATGGAAAGCCCTTAAAGACATGGGATGGCCACCAAATCTGTTGGCCTGATGAGAAATCTGTCCTTAGGACAAGTGGCTACAGTTAGAACAGAATATGAAGAAACAGAATGGTTCCAAATTGGCAAAGAGCAAAGTTACATTTTATCACTGTACTTGTTCAACTTTTATGCAGATAATATACAAAGAGCAGGCTTAGATTTGGTAGTAGGAGGAGTGAAGATAGGAGGAAGAAACATAAACAATCTAAGATACGCAGATGACACCATACTACTAACAGAAAACATCACAGACCTGGAACAGCTATTAAGGAAGATCAAGGAAGAAAGTGCAAAGTCAGGCTTACTGCTGAACATAAAGAAAACAAAAATAATAACCACAGAGAATCTACACAAATTCAACCTAGACAACAAGGAAATCAACATAGTAAAAGAGTTCCCATATCTTGGAACAGAGGCATCCCTGCCGCTGGTGTCACTCGGTGCAGGGCTTGAGAGGTGGAAGGGGTGGGGCTTCCGCAAAGAGGCATTGGCACAGGCTCAGGCAGGCTGAGCATGCACCCCCACCCCTCCCTGCCACAGCCCCCATCTTTGCCACCAACTCCTTCTCCTCAGAGGAGAAGGGGGTGGCAGCAAGGAGCTGGGAGAAGTATGTGTGCCTCTCAGTAGTCTTTGCCACCCCCCTTTCTCCTCAGGGGAGAGCCAGGAGAAGCATGAGTGCCTCCTGGTAGTCTTTGCCACCTCCCCTTCAGGGGAGAAAGGGGTGGTGGCAAGGAGCCAAGAGAAGTGTGCATGGCTCCCAGTAGTCTTTGCTGCCACTCCCTTCTCCTTAGGGGAGAAAGGGGCAGCGGCAAGGAGCCAGGAGAAGTGTACGTGGCTCCTGGTAGTCTTTGCCACTGCCACCACCCCCTTCTGCCAAGGGGAGAAAGGGGCGGCGGCAAGGAGCCAGGAAAAGCATGTGTGCCTCCCTGCTATCCTTGCTGCTGCCCTCTTCTCCTCAGGAGAGAAAGGGGTGGTGGCAACGAGGTGCTGGGAGTGTGTTCATGCTCAGCCTGGCTTCTTGCTGCTGGCCATTCTCCTGAGGAGAACCGGACCATGGCAGGGACGGGTGGGGCAGCGCCCCACAACTGGGTGTCACTCCCTCTGGGGTGTCACTCAGTGCAGTCTGCACCCCCCCCCCCAGTGATATTACTGCCTTGGATCAAACATTGATTAAAACGGGGACTGCAGTCAAGAAATCAGAAAAAGACTAGGAACGGGGAGGGCAGCTATGAAAGAACTAGAAAAGATCCTAAAAAGTAAAGATATACAACTGAGCACAAAAGTTAGAATTGTACAAGACATTGTATTCCCCATTACCATGTACGAACGCGAGAGCTGGACAGTTAAGAAAGTGGATAAGAAGAAAATCAATTCATTTGAGATGTGGTGCTGGAGAAGAGTGCTGAGGATACCATGTACAGCCAAAAAGACAAACAAATGGATCCTAGAACAGATCAAGCTGGAAATCTCCCTGGAAGCCAAGATGATTAAGTTGAGATTGTCATACCACATCATGAGAAGGCACAACCTATAGCATTATTGCTAGGAAAGGTAGAAGGATCTAGAAAGAGAGGAAAGCTGCATGCTAGATGGATGGACTCTATTAAGGAGGTCACAAGTATGAATTTACAGGATCTAAACAGAGCAGTGGAAGATAGGGAGTCTTGGAGAAGTCTCATCGACAGGGTTACCATGACATGGAGAGGTTGGAGTCCAATTACTTGGACTCAAAGTACTGGAGTCCAGAATTGACTCAAAGGTAACAACAAGAGTGACAGTGGGTACAAGAATGATTATGCAACCATTTTGGAGCCACTGCCACCACCCTTGAAATCACTCTTGAAGTCCAGAGTGTGTGTATGTTTGGCTTCCCCTTACTACTGTAAAACAAATCCCAAGAGGACATGGTCACTCCCAGCCAAAGATCTCAGTTTTTCCACCCCAATGACCAGTTCATCTCTGTTGGTTAGGAACAAATCCAAAACAGCAGATTCCTCAATCAGCAGTTCTGCCAGCTTTTGTACAATGAAATTTTGTACAATGAAAGGTCAGAACACTTCAGACAGGATCAAAGAGAAGAAATCCAACCTGAATTTTCCTTTCCTTATGTTTGTACCTCTGACTTGATTTTCACTTGAATGTTTGTCAGAAATCGTTGGATTTTCTCCATGAAGACCCTATCCATTGTCAGGTAACGAAATCGGTTTTCAAACTTGCTAATCACCTCTGTAGCCTGAAGTTGGAGTAGGGAGAGAAAAGGTTAATGAAGAAGCTCTTTTTTTCCCTTACTATTGCAGCCCACACCTACTTTCTAAAACTAGGCATTCTAGACTTTTGCTTCACCTGCTCCAAGTAACTGGACTCCATCCTCTCCATGTCAATCATAATGAGGCCTTCCACAAAATCAATCCGCCCACTCTCCTTCTGCAGGCGCTTCATGAAAACCTCCAGCTCCTCAGGAGAAAAATTACCTCCATTTGAAAATAATCTGGGAACAAAAAACCATCACATTGGTCTATGGCTTCATTCATTTTTTTTTTTGAAATTATACCTAACAAGTTTAAAAATTAAGAAGAGAGAAGAAAGCAATGTATTCGTATAGTAACTAGTAAAGCTTTTTTAGAGTTTCCCTTGGAGCATTCACTAACATTAAAAAATCCACCAAAGAGTGATACCCTTATCAGACCAACCAAAATGTACAATATACATATTGAAGCTTTCAATGCTCCACTGGACTTTAAGACTCTCCCAGTAGCCACTTGGCCAGAAGGAGGAGGTGCCAGCCTGCAAGAGATACACCCTCTATACCATTTGAACTAAGAACAAAAACAGCAAAATGCAGGCCTATGACTAACATACTGTATAGTTTTTAACACTTTGCCTAATGAACAAGCCAGTGGAACTGCAAAAGCTTGCAACTTGTATTGGGCATTTTTGTTGGCCCAATAAAGGTATCACTCTTTGGTGGATGTTTGATGTTAATGAATTTGCTATATGGACAACAAGGTTACCCCTGGATGGTTCCTTGGAACACTGTGAACTCTTTGGGTGCAGCCAGGCTGCTCCTTCTCCTCATCCCACAGACAGACAGATGGATAGACTGATGGCCTACCTCCTCCCCTTCCATGGCTCATCCTACTGGCTGCTTGCTGCCCAGGCTGGAAGCCTACTTGGTTCAGACCTTTAGCAGGACTGTTTTATGGATGGTGCCTTTTAATGCTTGTTAGATGTTCTTGTTTTAGGCTGTCTTCTGTTGTTTCACTAATGTAGTGATGTTATACTGTACTATGTCTTATCATTTTATCATTCCCTCTATTCGAGATCTTCAAGCTGAAAGTGCTAGTTCTTAAATAACCAAAAACCACCACCAGTAGCCTATACGATCCCCTCTTCACTCAAGGAAAAAACTCTAAGGGCAGAGAAATCCCCCCTTTAAAAAAAAAAAAGCCCAGAGAACAGTGAAGGTGCTTCCCGGACACTGAATGGTGTCTGACCACCAGCCGTGGGAGCACCTGGGGCAGTGGAGGGTGGAATGAAGCATCTTGGGAAAGAACAGGGCAGGCAGTGTGTGATTACATCAGAGAGGGGAAGACCTCTTTCAGATCTCCCATGTCATTATTCTAATGATGCTGATGTTCCATGATGCAAAAGCTGCCTTGAGAATGTCTGCTAAAATTAAAGGGAAGGACAGAAATCCTGGAAACAAATATAAAGAACACAAAGAATAATGATGTGTAAACAGTGAAAGGGTATCTGATTGGTTCCCAAGTACCTGCAGGCTTTCAGGAAGTCGGTGTTTGCCTCTCGTAGTTTTCCCAGCGCCTCTTCCAAATACTGCCGGTAACTTCGCAAGGAAAGCTGCATCACTTCCACGTGGTTGAGCAGCTCTATGTGGAGATTGTTGCTGAGGCTCACCAACCTAAGAAGGGGGGAAATGGGAACAGGGCACATTCTTTGGGAAATGACCCCAAAACGTATCTTGCTGGCTCCTCTCCAGTCTTTTCACAATGCTCTAGTGCATACAACATCTGGCCAAATCCAACTCCCTACAAGAGCCCTCAAATCATATCCATCTCATGGAGGAGAATCCATAGTGAATGCACTACCACTGAGGCAGATGAAATTGAATTAATGCTGTTTGTTGTATGCCTTCAAGTTATTTCCTATCATGAGGTTTTCTTAGCAAAGTTTATTCAGAGGAGCTTTGCCTCTGCCTTCCGCTGAGGCAGAGAGAGTGTGACTTGCCCAAGGTCACCCAGTGGGTTTCCTTGGCTGAGTATAGGGGGATTTGAACCTTGGTCTCCAGAATCATAGGCCAAAGTCCAAACCACTACATCATACTGGCCCAGTGCTCTGTCTACTCCACACTAAAAGAATTTAAAACCTTCTTCCAGGCAACTGAAATTCTGTGCTGTGGGGAAAAATAGATTTCTGTAGTCTGCAGAAATTATGCAAACAAAGCAATTTTGTAGAACCTCTTCTTCTTGCATACTTGTTCTGTCATCTTAGTTGGAGGAGCTAGAACAAGGAAACCATTTCCGCAACTACTCAAACTCCCTCAGCCAGCAGTTGGCCTCCTCAGATTCTGGCCACTCTGGCTCACATATTGGGAGGAAGCTGATGCTCCCTGCCATAAGGGCTAGGAACATAGTCTGCTTAAAAAGCTAGGAATTTCACAGCCCAAGCCACCCTTTTGCTTTCTACTCCTCTCCCAAAGAAATGCAGCAGGAGCTGTTGCGTAGACCCAGTTTCTCCTGGTTCTCCAGAGTGCCCACAGCTCAGCACCTCAGCCCCACACTGATGCTGGGAGGGAGGGAGGAGATGGCCCTCTCCCTCCCCCCCTGCCCTCAGCCCCCAGCTCCCAGGCAAGAAGCTCCAGGAGGGTCAACTGACTTGTCGGCTCGGCTCTCTGTCAGGAAGATATTCTCCATGTCTTGGATCCGGTGCCGGAAGGTCTTGCTGAGGTGGTTCTGATCCTCCCGGAGCTTGAAGAAGGCGCCCCTCTCCTTGTTCAGTGCCTCCACCACTCCTGCGCAGTGGCGCACCAAGCGCTCACTGTGGAGCCGCAATTCCGCTGAGGACAGAAGGAGAATGAGCTGGGAGGCCTCCAGTCCGGAAACAGAGGGACTGACTTGAGCCAAATGAAATATCCCTCCCCGCACCCCATCAGGTACACTGCCACTCCTACTGTCCTAAGCCATCAAGATAAAGGCATCTCTGTACCCATTCTGATGTGGTAAATGTCCTTCTCAATTCTGCCCCGCCGGGGCTCATGCAGGTGGATGCGCAGCTGTAGCTCCGATTGCAACTCCTCCTTCTTGGCGGCCACAGTGGTGGAGGCCTGGGATGAGATGTCAGCAAACCATTTCTCCAAGTGCTCAAAGAACTGCAGCCGGATTCTGGAAGTGGGAAATGGAGGAGGAGGAGGACTGTTTGTTGACAGGCCTTCCCAAGACTTCTGTCTCAAGAGGCTGTGATGGCCCAAAGGGACTCAAAATCTTCCCTGCTTCCGTTCCAGAGTTATCCCTGGTAGGCTGAGGGACTTTATGGTAAGATTTACTGAAAGGCTAAAACTAGTTAACAGGGAAACTAACTTCCTGTCCCTCAAGAGAGAGTCCTACTGTTGGGGAAGAGTGAAAGTCCATAATCACTAGGTCTGGAGGCATGTGGAAATCTTGTTCCTTGATCTGAGTGGTTTTCTAACCCTTATAAGACCAAAGTGGGGAGGGGGAAAAGACAGAAAAGGGTGTTCCACTCACTGCTTTCTCACATCTGTAAGGAAACTCTCTGAGAGGTAGGCCTGCTCCAGATAGGAGGGCAGGATGCAGTCTTTCAGCCTTCCAGCATAATACTTCTCAGGCTTCTTGATCCGGGACTTCCGCAAGAATGTGAACACTCTGTAAGTGTTGCCATGTGAAGTGGTGAAGAACTCCATGGATGGGTTGGTCGAATCCAGCTGTGAGGAAGACAATGAAATATGTAGGAATTAAAGAAAGAACTAGGTAAGGCTCCCAGTTTGGGTTTTAGAACTGCCACAAACGCTCTGGCTTCACTATAGGGACAGTAGGAAAGTGCTGCTCTCATGATGAGGAAGGCTCCATGGTTTGCTTTAATCTTCCCAGGCACAGCCTCTCTCAGCCTATTTGTTCATGTGTAGCTTCTGGGCCCTGTGGTGTGGAGCTGGCCCTTGTGGGGGAAGGGACTTCCTCCTCCAGATTTGTTTGTGTGCATTCAAGTTGTTTAAAACTTATGGTCACCCTAAGGTGAATATATCACAGGGTTATTTTGGCAAGGTTTGTTCAGAGGGGGTTGCCACCATGGCCTTCCTCTGAGGCTGACAAAGTGTGACTTGACCAAGGAAATCCAGTTACATGGCTGAGTGGAAATTTGAACCCTGGTCTACACAGTTGTAGCCCAATGCTCAAACCACTACACCATGTGGGCTCCATCTTGCAAATGTGAGTGGTAGGCATTGAGATTCAACCCTTATGGCCATTCTCTCACTTTTCTTGGCATGTGCCAAGAGGTTCTCAGTCACACCTCCTCCCCTTGTTTTTGGCAACCTTTAGAGATATTCCATAAGGTAGAATTAATGTATTTTATGGACACATGTGTCCTTTACTTCCTCAAAAATACATTAAGCCCCATCGAGAACCTTCCAGAGCAGATGCAGAACTGCCCCTGGCCTTGCCAAGAAGGGTTGTGAAAGGAAGGGGCTGTCTGGTAAGGTCACAGGTGCTAGCCAATAGCCAATTTGGGCAGGTGATTCCCCGGGAAGGACAGAGAGGCAGAGGTGGAGGGCAAGGACCAAGGGCTTCAGATCCAGCCCTCTGGAGCCCTGTGGATGGCAAACTCTGCAGAGAAAGCAGTGCACAGACCCTTCACTTCCCACCAAAGCTCTGCTCTCCTTTCCAAATCATCAGTGCAACGTCAAGGGGCTCAAAATCCTCACACCTTCACCCAGCAAGAAAAGGGGGGGGGGGATAGGCATCTGCTCCCTGGCTCACCACAGCATGTCCTGCAGCATCTTCTGCCTCATGCACAGAAGAGCTCTCCACATCAGACTTCTCCAAGTGGTCACTTTCCAGGATGAAACTGGCCCCTTCTCCAGGGATACCAAGTCCTTCGCTCTCAGAAGCAATTTCTCCTGGCTTCTCCGACTCTTCAGCATTGGCAATTTCATACTCTTCTTCGACATGCTCCTTCCTCGTCTGCTGGTCTTCACTTTTGTGTTCAAGGACACCCTCCTGTCTTTCTTCTTCTTCTGCATCCCCAGCCAAGTCTGCTTACAGTGCATGAAACAGGACAGATGTGTGTACTGCAGCATCAGCAACATGCTCCAGGGAGAAGCAATGCAAGTGAAGTAGCTTCCTTCCCCAAACAGCTTACAGTTTAAATTTCCCAGGGACACTGGGGAAGGAGGGAGGAAGGGAGGGAAAGGAAAGAGACACCTGTCTGTAAACATTTACATTTCTTCTAAATTAAAAACTTTATTGGGAGAGTAACCTTAACCTTCTCTTCTCCAGGCTAAATATACCCAGCCCTATGCTGCTTTTCATAGGCCATGGTTTCCAGACCTTTCACCATATTGTTCACCCTCCTCTGAACATGTTCCAGCTTGTCTAGATTCTTAATCAAGATCAAGTAGTCTCACTTCATCTTCCTTATTCCTTTGTGCTGGTGTCTTTTTTCCTTCTGCTTTCTTCTTGAGGTCACCTACTCTTTGATCCCCTTGGTTCTCACTGTCTTTGGTTCTTGACAGGCTGTTCTCCAGCTCTTATTTGAATCTGACCAAGAATTCTTTTGCTTTTTTTAGAGTTAAGATTAAATCTCTCCTTTAAATGAAAAGATGACTCCTACTAGTTTGTCCCAACTGAAAGCGATGCCTCCACTAGAAAGCTATAATCTTTTCTCCTTCGAGGAATTCTCATAGGAATTTCCTTTAGAATGGTCACTGACTGCCATGCCTTCTTCTGAGATATCGGCAGGGTGAGAACCTTTGGGGAGTTTAGCAAACCTGTGGACCCACTGTTCCTACTGAATCTGCAGCCACTCCAGGTAAGGCAGGCAAAAAACACTTTTTAGACACCAGGAGCAATGACTATCACTCCTTCCATGTGGAATACATCCAAGCTAGCCCAAAGACTCTGCCTAATTTTCTCAAAAGAAATGTTTTGGATTTCAGTTTTTTCCAATTAATTAATTAATTTGTATTTTGGATACCTGTGTGTGTGTGTGTGTGTGTGTGTGTATATATATATATATATATATATATATACACACACACACACACACATGAAGAGATAGGAACCAAATCTAAGCATTTCATATACACCTTATAGACAGCCTGAAGGAAATTTTATATAAAAATGTTATTTAAAATTTTTAAATATTTTTTTTGCTTGACACAAAGTCAGGAAAAAAGATTAGGAAGAATGTCCTGACAGTAAGAGCTGTTTGACAGTGGAACACAGTCCATCAGAGTGTAGTAGAGTCTCTTCCTTCTCCTTCTGAGTCAGTGATAGTGGTTATTGCAAAAGATAGTTCAATTTGTCTTTTTCTTTTTAAAAATGCTTGCTGCATTGTATAGAATGGGAAGGGCGGGTAAAACCTAAGGGCATGTAATGAAGGATATAAAAGACAAAGCAAAGGAAAACAATGCCAAAGAACTTTCAAAATGCCAGCAAGCATAACTATTTGCTCATATATGATTTAAAGTACAGTACTTACATTGACCGTGGATAAGTCAGCTCAGGTTTTTCTGGTGAATTTTTAAACCTAAATTTCTAGACTTATACAGTATATTTTTGATGTTATCTTTTATTTGTTATTAACAGCCCTCAAGTCAAGTTCCATTCATGGTGACCCCATAAACTAGACACCTCCAAGATCCCCTGTCCTTAACCACTCTGCTCAAGTCCTGCAGGCCAAGGGCTGTGTCTAGTTTCTTTACAGCTGCCCTTTCCAGTCAAAGTCTTCTACTTTTTTGACTACAATCTCCATTGTGATCAATCCAAGGCAGGAGAATTCTTTTACTATTTCTATTTCTTTGTCATCTAAATTGAATTTATGTAAATTTCTCATAATCATTATTTTTGTTCAACATTAAGCCTGCCTTAGCACTTTCCTCTTTGACTTTCCTCTTTGATTTTCTTTAGTAACTGTTCCAAGTCTTTGTTGTTTTCTGCTAGTAGTATGGGGTCATCTACATACCCAAAGATTGCTTACATTTCTTCCTTCTCTTTTCCCACTTTGAGTCTAAACCTGCTCGGCATATGATGTTTTAAATAAGTAAGGTGATAGAATACAACCTTGTCTGACTCCTTTGCCAATTGGGAACCACTCTGTTTCTCCATATTATGTTCTAACCGTAGCTTCTTCTGCTGAGTACAGGTTTTTGATTAAGACAATCAAGCATTTCTTGAAGAAACATTGCATCAGGTTTATTCTGTTTAAGTTAGTTCTGTTTCATAAGTGTTCCTGTGTGTTCTTCATAAGCAGTTATTTCTCTAATTAACTCAGGTTGCTGTTTTTGCTGTTGCTAATTCTCTCCCTTGAGAATCACAGCTTGCTTTGCCACTATTAAAGTGCTTGCTTTGTTGTTTAATCTCTCAGAGGAGGACAAGGTACCTTTTGATCCAAAAGAACTTTTGTTGTTGTTGTTAACTGCCCTCAAGTCAATTTCAAACCATGGTGACCCTGCTGATGAGATATCTTCAAGACCCCCTGTCTTCCACTGCTCTGCTTAGCTCCTGCAAATTCATGCTTGTGATCTCTTTAATAGAGTCCATCCAGTCTTCTTCTCTTTCTACTTCCCTCTACCATTTCTAGCATTATTGTTTTTTTCCCAACGATTTATGCCTTCTCATGATGTGCCCAAAGTATGACAACCTGAGTTTTGTCATCTTGGCCTCTAGGGAGATTTCCAGTTTGATCTGCTCCAGGACCCATTTGTTTGTCTTTTTGGCTGTCTATGGAATCCTTAGCACTCTTCTCCAGCACCACATCTCAAATGAGTTGCATTGATATTGAGTTCCTGCATGGTAAGGGGTTGGACTGGATGGCCCTTGTGGCCTCTTCCAACTCTATGATTATATGAGTTGATTTTCCTCCTATTTTCCTTCTTAACTGTCCAGCTCTTACATCCATACATGGCAATAGGGAATACAATGGCTTGTACGATTTTAACTTTTGTGCTCAGTTGTATGTCCTTGCATTTTAGGATCGTTTTTAGTTCTCTAATAGTGCCCTTCCCATTTCCAATCTTCTGATTTCCTGGCTGCAGTCTCCATTTCTATTAATGTCTGATCTCAGGTATGAGAATTCTTTTACTATTTCTATTTATTCATTGTCTAATTCAAATTTGTGTAGCTCTCTGTGGTCATTATTTTTGTTTTCTTTATGTTCAATGCTAAGTCTGCTTTGCACTTTCTTTCTTGATCTTTCTTAGTAGTTGTTCCAGGTCTTTGAGGTTTTCTGCTAGTATTTTGGTGTCATCTGCATATCTTAGATTGTTGATATTCCTTCCTCCTAGTTTCACTCCTCCTTCTGTGTCCAAGCCTGCTTTTCTTACAATATATTCTGCATATAAATTGAACAAGTAGGGTGATAAGATGCAGCCTTGTTTGACTCCTTTTCCAATTGGGAACCATTCTGTTTCTCCATGTTCTGTTCTGACAGTAGCCTCTTGTCCTGAGTACAGATTCCTCATCAAGACTATCAGATGTGTTGGCACTCCCATGTCTTTAAGGGTGTTCCATAGCCTTTCATGATCTATGCAGTCAAAGGCTTTGCTGTAGTCTATAAACTATGTGCTAATTTTCTTTTGAAATTCCCTAGTGCACTCCATTAGCTATCGTAAGTTTGCAAAGTGATCCCTTCTGCCTCTTCCTTTCCTGAACCCTGCTTGGACCTCTGGGATTTCTCTCTCCATGTATGGTTGCAGTCTATATTATAGAATTTTGAGCATATTTTTGCTTGCATGGGATATTAGTGCTATGGTCCTATAGTTGCTGCAGTTTTTTGTGTCTCCTTTTTTGTAGATGGGGATGTATATTGATCATTTCCAGTCTGTTGGCCATTGTTTTGTTTTCAGTATCTGTTGACAGATAGTTGACTCTGTCAGTGTAGATTGCAGCTGCTCAAATGGCATATTATCTGTTCTTGGTTACTTGTTTTTCAACATTTTGCTTATTGCAGCTTCCACCTCGTTTTTTATAATTTGGGGTTCATCTTCATATAGTTCTATGTTCCATGTGTCCTTAGTTTTGTCATCTCTTTTATATAGATCTTCTGTGTTTTGCATCCAACATCTTTGCATTCGTTCCGGGTCTTGAATTGTGTTATTTTTATTGTCAGAGTGTGCCAGTTCTTGGTTTGAACTTTCATTTCATTTCCCTAATCTTGTAGAATAGGTCTCTCGTTCTTCCCTTTTTGTTGTTGTCTTCTATTTCTCTGCACTAGTAATTGAAGTAATTTTCTTTATCTTTACTCACTAGCCATTGTACTGTTGTTTTCATGGTTTTTAGCTTGTTCCTATCTCCCTTTTGTTTTGCTTCTTTCCTTTCCTTTATTGCTTGTAACGTTTTATCTGTCATCCATGGCTTCTTTTCTTTCTTTTTGCTTAGAGTTAAAGAGCTTAGATCTTGCAGATTCCATATCTTTTAGTAAAATGCTGAATGAACAAATAAGCTAGTAAAATGTGGGGTAGACAATGCAACTGTTAAGTGGATTTGTAACTGGTTCACCAGCCAAACCCAAAGGGTGCTCAGCAATGGCTCCTCTTCTTCCTGAAGAGAAGTGACCAGTAGGGTGCCATAGGGTTCTGTCCAGGACCCAGTGCTCTTCAACACCTTTATCAATGACTTGAGTGAAATAATAGAGGGCATGCTCATCAAATTTGCAAATGACACCAAATTAGGAGGGGTAGTGAATACCCCAGAGGACAGGATCAAAATTCAAAATAACCTTAATAGATTAGAAAGCTGGGCCAAAACTAACAAAATGAATTTCAACCGTGACAAATGTATTGCACTTAGGCAGAAAAAATGAAATGCATAATATAGGAAGGGGGACATATGTGAAAGGGATCTAGGAGTCCTAATAGACCACAAGTTGAACATGAGTCAACAGTGTAACGTGGAAGCTAAAAAGGCCAATGGGATTTCAGGCTTCATCAACAGAAATATAATTTCTATATCAAGGAAAGTAATAGTGAGACTCTTTTCTGATTTGGTTAGGCCTCCTCACCTGGAATACTTTGTCCAGTTCTGGGCACCACAATTCAAAAAATATGTTGACAAGTTGGAGCGTGGCCAGAGGAGGGCCACCAAAATGGTGAAGGGTCTAGAAACCATGCCTTATGAGGAAAGACATAGGGAGCTGGGTATGTTTAGCCTGGAGAAGAGACGTTAAGGGTGATATGATAGCCCTGTTAGGTATTTGAAGGGATGTCACATTAATGATGGCGCAAGTTTGTTTTCTGCTTCTCCAGAGACTAGAATATGGAACAATGGATGCAAGCTACAGAAAAAGAGATTCCACCTAAACATTAAGAGCTGTCTGACAGTGGAACATATGAATGCCATTTAACTTGGTGTAGCCACTATTATCACCGGATTGTTATTATTTGGGATATGTGGTGCTCCAAACTGAAGAAGCCAGTCTTGTGTGGGGGCATCAACCTCTCCCCACCTTCATATCTCTTTAGGACTAGAGGCACTAAAGGATGTGTTTCTTTGATACTTTGTTCAGCCTTTCTCAACCTTTCCCAACCATGAATCCATAAATGTTGCTGAGCTGGAGGTCCCACAATCCCCAGTCAAAGTGGCTAACAGACAGAAATGATGAACGCCAAAATCCAACATCTGGAAGGACTTGGCTTGCAAAAGGCTGTACAATGTACAATAATGATATGTAACAACCACACTTTGTTTTAGTTCAGCAAGAGGACTGAAAGATTACTCTGATATCAGGTCCAGAATGCTGCTGGTAACAACCCAAGATTGGCAAAGGCCTCCCATCCTTTCATCCTTCCAACTCGGAAGACTGGAGGTCACATGGAACAGGTCTCACATAGCACACTCCATCTCTTGGAGGTGAACAGGGGCTTTACTCTGTCCTTGATCCTCAAAGCTACTTCCAGGAATGCTTAATGGAGAAGGTGTGTTATGAAGGACAAGAAAAGGGGCAGAAATTAGAGGTTGTATTTACTGTGAAGGGTTCTAAACTGTTAAATTTTCATTGGACTCAACTCCCCTTCTCCTCAGTTAGTTTTCTAGCCCTATCTGTGTATGTACGATAGTTCTATGTTGGGAGGGTGTGGATTGTTCTTCCCTGCCATCCCAGAATGACCCTTCACGGTAAGCACAACCTCTCATTCTTGGGATGGCAGGGTAGACCAATCCACTGATGCTAGGATATAACCAAGCCATTTGTGTTAGGGAGGGTCTAATTCGTGTTCCTAAATCACACTCTGTAGTACAGTTCTGCCAAATGCTGCCTGTGCAGATCTGTATTTGTCTATCTTGTAATGTTTTATAAAAGTATTCCGTTCCATGAAAGTATTATGAAACTATTCGGTATTTGTTGATCTTGTCTTGCCGTTTAAGTCATAAAATGATAGTATGCATGCTTTAATCCTCTTTGCTATTATATTTCTAGATGCTTTGTGTCCTAATCTTCTAGGACTGAATGACACAAATAATGCTTCTGTTTTCCTAATTGAGACTGTTCTTTTCTTATAGGTTTTTACAGCATGGCTGACATCTAAAGTGTGCCAACGTTTTTCTTTAGGATGAGTAGGATTCAGACAGAATGTAGGTAAGTAAATTCTATCATTATACCTTTCTTTGCAATGCACTTAGGTAGAAATGTTTCATCTAATGTAAGTACTAATCTGCTGTCCTCAAATTGGCATAAGTTAGGATTCACAGATAAACCAGAGTTCAGAAACCCATATTGCCGATGTTATTGCTACTAGAAAACATACTTTTTATGTTAAATTCCTCAATAACGTTGATTGTAATGGTTCGAAGGGAGGCTGTGTTAGTCTATTTAATAGTAAGGGAAAATTCCATGTAGGAAATCTGTGTTTATTTGGGTGTGATTTTAACACTGTCACTCTCAGAAACCTTTGTATGTCTTCATGCATGGATAGCCTAGCATTTTTAACATTGAGCACTACTGATAATGCTGCAACCTGTCTCTTTAATGTGTTAGGTCTTAACCCTTTTGTTAGTCCATCTTGTAGGAAATCTAATACATGTTTAATTTCCAACTCATTCAACTCTATTTGTTTTAGACTGATCTTGCAATCAGCAGTCAGCGTCTTATCCTCTTGAGCCACTCTTGAGCCACTCTTGAGCCACTCTTGAGCCAGTTTAAACCACACCAGTCTGTAAATACCGCTGTGTGGAATTTTATCTTGATGCCATTATTGTCTCAATTACCTGTGAAGAATATCCACAATCCCTCAGTCTTAACCTTGCAATTCCCATGCAGTTAGTTTGAGCCAACCTGGATTCTCGTGCAATACTTGACTTTGTGTCAAAATGTCTGGATGCATTGGGAGCATTATAGGTTCCCTATTAACATCCTCAAGATTGATGGAAACCAGTCTCCTGAGCCAATATGGAGCTGTTAGTATCACACGTGCCTGCTCCTGTTGTATTTTGTTCAAAACTTCTTGGATTATTTTGATAGGGAGAAATGTGTATAGCACACCTTTTGGCCATATTATCGCAAAGTATCCGTGCCTTCTGCATCTGATCCTTCTGTAATGTGCAGTATATGCTTAGCCTGCGATTTTGAGATGATGCAAATAGATCTACCTGGAAAGGGCCCAATACATGATTCAATTGATTGAATATTTCCCTGTGTAAGGTCCACCCTCCTGGGTGAATGTGGTGCTGGATCAGGTAGTTCGTCCTCGCATTTTTCTTCCCTGGTATGTACTGTTGTTATCAATGAGACGTGGTGTTCTGCCCACTGGAGCAGTTTGATTGCTTCTTCGATTAATGCATACATTTTCAAACCGCTTTGCTTGTTCAGATAAGATTGAACCATGATGTTGTCTGTTTTTATCAACACATGTTGCATATGCACTAAGTTCTTGAAGCAGAAGAGTGCTAATCTTATCGCCTTCAGTTCCAAGAAGTTTATGTTTGTTTCTTGTCCATTTTTGTCCATAATCTTTGTGTGGAATACTGATGGCAGTGTGCTCCCCATATTACTAAACTTGCATCCATAGTTACTTGTACCAGATTTCTCTTTAGCAATGGAACTCCTTTGTTCAGGTTCCTGTCTATTATCCACCATCCCATCTCCTGTTTCACTGTTAGTATGTGAACTAGGTGAAATCTTTTCTTTCCTATGGCTTGTTGTTATGGTCTCAGAGATCTTGTGTGAAAATAGCCCCAGATTACTAAGTGAATTGCAGAAATTTTCAATCCCATTAGTCTGGCTAGCCACATTATGGGCCTTTACAGACTGTCAGAAATAATGCAGCTTGAGACCACTTTGTCCTGGCTCAGTGCTAGGGAATCATGGGAATTGTATTTTTTTCTGGGACATTGAGCCTTCTCTGTCAGAGAGCTCTGGTGCCACAATAAGCTACAATTCCTATGATTCCTTAGCACTGAGCCAGGATAGTTAGTGGCCTCAAGCTGCATTATTTCTGGCAGTCTGTAAAAGCCCTAAGTCTGCTTTCCTTAAATTTGTTAGTGTTTTTACGTGCGTTTTTATCTCTAATTTTCTTTCTGTGGACAAAGTCATTATCTCCTGTATCGTATCAATTTCTGCTCCTAAACGTTTTATTGTTGTATGTGGGTTTAACTGACTTTTTTTTGTAATTTATTAGGAAGCCATGTTTGTGCAATGTTTGAATTGTTAATCTTACATGTCTTCGCATTTGTGATTTCGATTCTGCTGTCAAGAGTATGTCTTCCAAATATGGATAAATCTTTAATCCTTGTCTTCTTAAAAATGCTATTAACAGCACTAACACTTTTGTAAATACTCTTGGGGCTGATGCCAGCCCGAATGGAAGCGTTTTGAATTGGTAATGTCTTCCTTGGTAAGCAAATTGTGGATATTTTCTGCTTTTTATTGCCATGGGAATGTGCTAATAAGCTTCTTGCAGGTCTATGGATACCATGTATTCTTTGGGTTTCACACTTTCCTTGATTGTGTGCAATGTCTCCATCTTAAACCTGAAGTATTTTACACATATGTTTAAATACTTCAGATTCAATACTGATTGATAAGTACCATTGTTTTTGGGTATGGTGAAAAATATTGAATATAACCCTTTGAGCTTTTGGTGCCTTGGTACTTCTTCTATTGCTTGTATTTGAATTAAATGTCATATTTTGTTAGAATTATTGTTTACTGTTGTTTATTGGCTCGGAGGAAGGTAGACATCTTGATTTTGGTGTTCTGTTGATTTTTATTTTGTAGTCTGTTGTTACTATTTGAAAGACCGATTGGTCAGTTATTATTTCTGACCACATATTTGCAAACCTGATTAACCTTGCCCCCTACTGCCTATGGTGTGTTGTCAGTATTGATTTCTGCTAGGTCTGGTGGGGGTGATTACAGTTTTCTGGTTTTGTCTGAAGCCAAGTTTTTCTTTCCAAATCCATTTCCTTCTATGAACCACTAGTATCTCTGTCCTCTGTATTGTGACTGTCTAGGGATTGTTCTTGCTCCTCGAAAGGAATTATATGAGCCGTATGTGTTTCTAAATGTTCTTCTTTGTATTCTTTTCTTCTGAACGGTTGGCATTACATGTTTTTTTGTCCTTGCTTTCTATGAGAATTTTTTTCCAATGCTTTCCCCTCAAAGAGTAAGGGCCTTTGCAGACTGCCAGAAATAGTGCAAATTGAGTCCACTTTAACTGTCCTGGCTCAGTGCTATGGAATCATAGGAACTGTATTTTTTTCTGAGACATTGAGCCTTCTCTGTCAGAGAGCTCTGGTGCCACAATAAACTACATGATTCCCTAGCACTGAGTCAGGGCAGTTAAAGTGGACTCAGTCTGCACTATTTCTGGCAGTCTGTAAAGGCCCTAAGTTTTCTAAATAAGGTACATATGCCAAGTTATTACATGATTTCTGATCGGCTTCCCAGTGCTTAAGCCATAGGGATCTTCTAGCTATCGTCACTTCTGTAATGCTGTGAGGAGCAAATGCAGCAGAGTCATGTCCTGCATTTGCTACGTATTCAGAACTCTGGTTATCCTATCTAATGCTCTATAAACAGTTGAGAGAGATGTATCATTGGTACTCTGTATATACTGTACCCACATAACTGCTGCTCTGGTAAACACTGATGATGCTACAGATGCTCTAATAGCTGATGCTGTGGTCTCATGGGCTTTTCTTAGTGCTGAATGTGACTTCTTCTCATCTGTGTCCTTTGGGCCTAAGCAGACTGCCAGAAATAGTGCACATTAAATTGAGGCACTGCCCTGGCTCAGTGCTAGGGAATCATGGGAACTGTAATTTATTGTGGCACCAGAGCTCTCTGACAGAGAAGGCTCAATGTCTCAGAAAAAAATACAATTCTCATGATTCCTTAGCACTGAGCCAGGGCAGTGCCTCAATTTAATGTGCACTATTTCTGGCAGTCTGCTTAGGCCTATAGTGTCTCCTTCTTTTAAGGCAATTGCTCCAGAGATTAATGCTGCAATTGGTGCATTGACGAGAGGCACTTTTAACATATTCATGTTTTCTTTTTGAAAAGAATACAATTTCTGCCTGTAACCTACAAACTTTCTGGATTGCAATGAGGAACTCCATTCCATCTCTATCATATCTTTGAAAATTTCTGGTGTGAGGATTTCTTCCCCTTGTACTATTTATTTCTGAATTACTTTTGCAATCTTTCTGTGTGTATCCTTGTTTCCCTGAGAATTTTCTTTGTTGTCATTTATTAAACCTAAGGTTTGTAAGACTCTCTTGAGTTGATGCTTAAATTTTTCCATGGGGAACAACCTTTCTGCAATTAGATCTTGTTCACTGTCTATGTCTGAAGAGTTGTATGTACCTTTAAAGCCCTAAATGGCTTGGGTCCAAGCTATATCAGAGTTGTACCTTTAAAGCCCTAAATGGCTTGGGTCCAAAGCTATATCAGAGACCGCCTCCTCCTGTATAATCCTCCCCGCGTGCTCCGGTCCTCTGGGAGGAATTTCTTAGAACCCCAAAGATCAAGGCTATCTGTTACCTCCCAGAGGGCCTTTTCTGTCGTCGCCCCCAGGCTCTGGAACGACCTGCCGGACGAGATCCGTCAATTAACATCTTTGGACAGTTTCAAAAAGGCTGTCAAGACAGATCTCTTCCGGCAGGCCTTTCCGGACTAAATTGCCCCGGCCCCGGACTGTCCCCTCTCCCCTCAGCGACACTATTTTGAACCCTGGCTCCCCTCGATGTGTAACAACGGGGCAATGTGGAATTTTTTAATCATTTTAATTGTTATGATTTATTCGGTTTAATTTGCTAATTGGATTTTAACTATGTTATTGTTTAATAATGTTTTAAGGGAGGGGAATGCTGTTTATTGTAATTGTGTTTTATGTTGTAAACCGCCCGGATTGGGCGGTATATAAATAATTTTTAATAATATATTATAATAATATATTATTATATTATTATAATATATTTAATAATAATAATAATATTCTTCTTCTTGTTCATATTCCTCTACTATCATCTCATCCTCAGAATTCAATTCTGTTACCTCTCTATATTTTGCTTTGTTGTTATGCTTTCTCATTTCTCCCTCAAAATTAAAATCAGTTTCATCTATGTGTTTTGCTTTCTTGGTATGGTTTCTCATGGTTTGTTCTTCCTTATCTAATTCCATAGGTCTTTTTCTATTTTTATTTTCATTGTTGGTTAACATATTCCTTTCTTCTCTCTGTAGTAATGTGTAGTAATATTATATTTAACATGCTTGCCAATTCTGACTTAACTGTTTCTTGTATCATACTCGTGATGTCTAACGACATTACATTTTTACTGTTTCATTTACTGGAAAGTCACTGTTTTATTTATGAATTGTAGTGATTTCTTAGTCTGTCAGGTGAACATTGCTCACACTGGATGTAACGTTTAGCAGGTCTGTAAGCTATGCTGACTGATCCCGAGCATAATGTTCATCATATTCATCAGACCTCATTTCCTGAGTGCCTGTGTCTCTTGCATTGCTATATTTGTCTGCTTTTTAACTGGTTTTGTTTTGCTTCTGTCTTTTTGTTTTGTTTTGTTTAGTTTAGGTTTTTGTGTTGCAGTCAGTGCTGGCTCAGCTGATGGAGCACATGACTTGTTTCCGCCCCTGATGCTGTCGTCAAAATGGCGGCCAGGGCTGTTGCAAGCTCCAGAATCAAAGTGGCACCTGTTCTCAGAATGCTCAGTGACCACCGCCATGGCTGATTTACTCGGCAGTACTGGTAAGTCCATTTGTTTTACAGGCTTTGCAGATTTTATTGCCTTCAGTTTAGGCATAATTCTGTCGTCAGCTTCATTTGTTTTATTTGAGAGGAGCCTGGCATCTGCCGGGACTCATTTCTCTTACTGTGCAAGCCATTTCAATTGGCAAAGCTGAGCGTTCACCCAGACTTCTTTCCTGCACTTATCTTTTTGTTGCCCTCTGTATTGCCAGGCATTTGCCTGGACTCATTTGGTTTAAATTTTCTGGTTGCATTGTCATTGGGGTCACTTTCACTTGATGGAATAAAAATTATTTTTAATTGATCCTGTTTGTTTTCCTTATTTTTGGTTATTTGCATTATTTTCTTCATGTTTTTGGCTAGTTAGTACTAATGTCCTTATTTATATCCCTATCTGCTATCCTAAGCCACCAGATGCTATCCTAAGCCACCAGAGAAGGGTAGCCTGCGATTGTTTTGTAGGACAGATAAATTAAAACTGAGGAGAAGAGGAGTTGAGTCCAATAGAAAAAGTTAACAGTTTAGAACTCTGAACTCCTGCCTCGCGCCCATCGTGTGGGGTGGAACCCAGCATCGGTGGATGGTCTACCCTGCCCAGAGTGATCCTCTGTCCCTGACCCACAAAGCTACACCCAGGAATGCTTAATGGAGAAGGTGTGTTAGGAAGGGGGGGAAAGGGGCAGAAATACCCCCGAGGGGTTCTGAGATGGGTTATCATCAAGGCAGGAAGAATGGAATCTTCCACAGGAGCACATGGCATTATTCGTTTTCATACCCTTAGTAGACAATTTTTAAATGGTTAAGCATGATGGGGAACATAAATTACCTTCCTCTTCACCTGTGGTCTCTTTTCTTCTTAATGGCTTCTAAATACAAATAAAATAAAAAAGTAAATAAAAAAGATATCAAGTGTTTAAAACAGTGAATACAACAGCTAACAGACAGCATTCGTGAACTGTTTCAGAGCCTACAAAGGACTCCACAGATGCATATTATTCTGAACCTTAACAACAACCTCGGTAGGCAGGTATCAAGCACTGTTTACCCTGGATTCATGTAGCCAAGCTGAGAGCCAGTGTGCTGCCACAATCAGATGGCTGGCATGGTGCTTCGGAGGTATGGATTGTATGCCCCACTAAGCCATGGCCCTGTCACCCTCTTTTAGCTTGGTCTAACTCAAATGGGGAAAAGGAAAGCCACACACACACCCAGGGCTCACAGGCAGAAAGGGAGGTTAGACATCTGATTTACTCAACAAAGGACATACTTTCTGACCCTCAGTTAGACATCAGGAATGGCATGAAGCTGCCCAGTGTGGTGAATCACCCAACGGGAAGCTGCTTCTTCTTTGAGAAGTTTCTGGAGCAGGGCAGATTCCACCCAAGCAGGCTGGCTGGAGGCTCTCTCCACGCAGAGAAGAGAAAGAGTACCCTGTTGCTACCAGTCTTCACTTGAGCAACAGGGGTTACCCAAGCTCTTGTGGGGTTCCTCATGCTTTCAGACTTGTTCTTCTGTCCACATGCCTGACTTTTTCTCCTGTCTTGGCTTGGCTTTGGGTTTACACTTTGGTCCCAGTCACTCCCCAGTCCTGCCTATCAGCTCACAGCTTCTAACCTGCTCAATTATTGTCCATTCATGTCCCAGGAATGAAAAAGGGGTTAGGTATTTATGAAAGGTAATACAATCTGTGTCAAAAATATCAAAAGTATTTATCTGCTATTCAAATTGCAACAGATCAATCACATACCATAAATGTTATAACTTCCATAAAAAAATATAAAATGCATACAATAAGGACAAAAGTCTAGTATTCCTTAGGAAATAATAATCAGTTTCTGCAACTGCAAAAGTCCTTAAAAGACCCAGCCTGCGCCAGAAACTTGATTGTCCTTGGTTAATACTCCAATATAGTTTTCTGGCAGAAGTTCTGTGATTTCAATCCCAAGTAGTCACAATCCAGACACATTTCGACTTAGAGTCTTCTTCAGTGGCTGATGTGTCTATAAATATCCTGTCCACAAAGAGTTATAAGCAAATGACAATACTCATAGTCAACTCCTTATCACAATGAGCATTAGAAATTCAAAATATAGAATTATAGACAATATATACCAGTAATATAACAAAGCAATATGTGAAATGAATACAGTACAGAGAAATCTCCAATTTCTCTCCTATGTATCAGGGTAATGCTTAGTAGATAAATAAAAAATAAATACATAAATAAAATTTATTTATACCCCGCCCCTCTGCAGAGCAATCGGGGCGGCTTACAGCATTAAAATGTAAGGTCTTAAATGGACCTATGTAACACCTGATTTGGAATGGCACTGATGCAGAATTATTAAACTGATTAATATTTCCCCTGGATATGCTTTCAGAGGAATGACAAGAGTTTTCTACATACCCCCTTGTAGATCTCCCTCACATGAAAATACCGGCTGATGGAGCTACTGTACGAAATCAGTTCATGCAAGATATGGTCTGGGTGAGCAGTTACTTTGGACAAGAGGTCTTGATGGAAAGTTATATACCTGTTCAAACAAACACAAAGCAATATCAGTTAAAACGAATTTCTCAGCCCCGTGCCCAAATTCTCTTTCACCAGTTCTTTCAACAGATCTGTGCCCATGATGTGCAAATGTACAGTAACCACTGGACTTGGCTGATCTTTGGTCTGATACAGCAGGACTCTGGACACTCTTTTGCTATCGTGGCCTCCAAATGCACTGAACTGGAACTCCCATTCATCTCACCTGACAGTTCCATGAAGGTCAGAAATAGTGGGAGCAGAAGGCTGGTATCCCGGAAGAGGACTTGGAAGCAAAGGAGGAAATGGCTGAACTGCAGTCCCACCACTCCCTTTTGGAAAAATCCACATCAAGGCAGGCAGATGCTCTCATGCGAGTTGGGACAGGGATTTGGCTCGAAAGAACCTTAGCCAGCATGGCCAAGAGGCAGAGCCTGGATTCCAAAATGTCCAGAGGGTTGGAAGGGTGAGTAGATTTCCCATTCTGCAGTAAATTAAGTTCTTTGGAGGGAACTCGGAGAGTGGCCAGAGGCCAGATAAGGTGATTTTGTTAGTCATGTCTAGAGCTGCCTACTCGCAGCTTTCTGGGTCTTGAGCAGAATCTTTCCCTGCTTCATCCCTTTCACTGGAAAGTCCAGAGATCATAACTGGGACTTTCTCCATGCAAAACCAGGGCTCTGAGCTCTATCTAGCACATTTACCATGTTTTAATCTTACTCTGTATTTTCTGGACTTTTAAGCAGTATGTTTCTGATTTGCATTTTGATGGAAAAATCAAAGTAGTTGGAACTTTTAAAACGTCCTTATGTACACCTAAAAGGATAGAATGACTGGATTGTCTTTGCAGAAACATTTGGTACAGGGCTATAACTCTTATCAGAAATGTGAGTTCAAGCCCCTCCTAGAACCACTGATGCAACCACATTAAGGCCCTCCAGAGGTGCAGCGGCACACCATCATCTGATTGCTCTGTTCTTTTCATGTAAGTGGTTTTCACAGGCTGATACACATACTGAGAGCAGCACTGTGTTTTTTCTTTATAAAAAAGAAAAGAAAATCATGTTCTAGTCTCTTGAGCTACAGTGATAAGCCTTTAAACATGTAGATGGTGAGTACTCACAAACCAGCATGGCCGGTTTCTGGATTCTCACTACATGGGACAGAAAGTAATAAAGCCTAAAATGCAGCCCTGACGCACCCGGTCCGAATGAAGTCCAAAGCAGCATAAACCTTCTCTAGCTGGGACTTCAGTTTTTCATCCGAGCTTTGGACTCTCAGTTTGTCAACGGAGATGTCCAGATGAACCTCCCTCAGCTGGTTCCCAATGGTTGCAAGGGAAGAAGAAAGGAAGGAAAGAATCAGCATTATATACAGTAGGTTTGGATGGATGGCTAAGGTTGCTAAAGCTTTAACTGGTTCAATCTGGGGGGGCGGAGCAGGCAATGTTAGAACACAGCTGGGGAGATTAATTCTCCCCTCCCATCCCATCAAAGCTGTTTTGGCAAAGCAAGAAGACAGATGCAAATGAGAAAGATGAGTCATAGAATATCAGGGTTTGAAAAGCCTCAGAAGGCCATCCAATCCAACCTCATTCTGCCATGCAGGAAACACAATCTGCATTTAAAAAGTCTGTGCTCGCCCAGCCCTGACACTGCCACCCAGCCCCTCCACTGGCTAGGCTCTGTTCTGCTCCACTGCACTGCCAATCTGTCTTCCTGTCCCTCCACTACCCAACCTGGACACAGATCAGGCCAACGTTTGGACCTTGTTCAGGTTTTCGTGCTTGTTCCGGCATTCATTCAGTTTGTTGTGCAGTTCATCCTCCTGGTGAGAGAGGCGCTGCTGGTGGGCATCCAAGAGGACAAGAGCGTCCTGGAAGTATTGGTACAGGAGCCTACAGTTGACTTCTGTGTGTTTCGCCAGATGCTCCAGGTCATTCTGGAGAAAACAAAAGGAAAGGAGCTTCTGGTTGGGACTGGAAACCTAACTGAGACGTCATCAACCCATGTAACTGGTTTTAATCATTTTAATCAGCAAGTGCATTTTGCTTCCAGGATACTGTCGCTTGAGGGCATCTTTCTGTTTCTTTCAAAAACTCCTTCAGGGGACAGTCTAGAGCAGTGGTGGCGAACCTATGGCACACGTGCTCTCTGTGGGCACATGCACTATCCGTTACTTCAGTAGGAGTACAATAGGACCAATGCCTGTTCCTCCTCTTCCCCCGCCTTCCCATCCCTTCAACTGTCTCTGGGGATGCAGGGCGGGGAAAGAGGAAGAGCTGGCGCACACATGTTCTTCCTCTTCTCTCGCCCTCCTGTCCCTTCAACTGCTAGCCTGAATCTGAGAGAGTGTACCTTGGGTTTTTTCCCCAAGTCCCGCCCCAGAAGGCAGCAGTTCCCCCCTCTGAGGTCCTGTCCCCTCGGCACTGGGTGACACCTGGTGCGGGAACGTCACTGAGTTTGGGCACTTGGTCTCTAAAAGGTTCGCCATCACTGGTCCAGAGACAAAGATGTATGGCTCCTTTAGAGTCAGCAGGGTTGGGAGAAAGGCCTGGAAGAGGAGAAACTCATTTTCTGTGCCAGCTCTGAGCTCCTTCAGGGCTCTAAGTAGCACAAAAGGGGTGGCACTCCAGGGCAGTGAGCTCTTCTTGGCTGTCTTAGGAGTCAATCCTGAGGGGGAGGCCTGGGGTGGAGTAAGGACAGAGGACAGAGCCAGGACTGAAGAGCAGAAGCAGGTCTATGTCAAGGCAGAATGGGGTGAGGAAAGGCTGATAACAGGCAAGGCTCTGAGTCCAGGGTACCAACAAACAGGACAGTTGGGTAGGTGTGCCTCTGAGCAAGGTGGCAAGAACCAGGAGAAGAGCTTCCAAGACTGCCAAAAGCTTTGTGCAGCCCCAGCAATTCCAAAAGGACCTCCCACAACCACTGGAAAGTGCAAAGCCAGGGCTCTGACTTTGGACCCTGGCACCCAGTCATCCAAGACACATGTCCTCAGCTCATGCTGAGGTTTGCCCTCCTGGGCTTGTCTGGCTGACTTATGGGTTGTAAAACCACCAAAGCCAATGGCAATCCACACATGTTGTGTGAACCTAGTCCCCACATCACATCTGCAGTATTGGGCCAAGACAGGTTTGCTTCTTCCTATTCCAGCCCCTTCTCATCAATGCAGGAACTGAAAAGCATTTGCATGCGGATCAAAGAGGCAAGCTTCCCTACCCCCAATTCTTAGCAGAGCCACTTCTGTTTCTCAGCTTCTGTGACTGCTTTGCTGAGGTTGTCAGGAAAAACACCAGCAAACTTACATCCATCTTTTCCATCTCACGTTCAAACCGACTCTGGAGGTTTCCCACTAATTGAAAGAAATTGGGATTCACTATTTTCTCTGCCTCTTCTTCTGTACAAATCTTCATCTTCAACAGTTTTTGCTAGAGAAAGTGGTGGTGGCAAAAAGGTGGTGGGTTATTGACATGCATAATTGTCTCTGACCCACAACCCCAGCTGTTTTCAGGGGGAGTCAGCATTGTTTCCAAGCACCCTGCTCTCCGATGTGCACTTTCCAGGGGTATCATACTCCAATGAACTAAGGAAACACATTCCCTACCCACCGGATTGTGTGTGTGTGTGTGTGTGTCATACCCTAATTTTTAAAACTGGAATGTACTTATTACTTCCATGTCTGTCCCACCTTGACTGCAGTGACCTCAAGGCTGCATACATGGTGCTGCTCCTCTTCACTTTATATGCATGGGAATAACCTGTGAGGGTCCCATGAGCAGCAGGACAAGAGAGAACCACTGGCCCAGTCCCACCTAGTGGGGTTGGTGAGGTCTGGAACCTGGATTGCCTGAGTCCCCATCCCAAAACTCTAATTCCAGTTCCACTTGGCACCAAGCCATAAACTAGACATTGATTTGAAATATTTCTGAAGCATTTTTCCTTTCAACTCTGACCATTTCTATCCTAATTTGTTGTATAAACATAACAAGCTATTTTATGTATCTATGGGTTGGCTTGACTCTATCCTAGGGATTCCAGAAGCATGTGTTCTATGCTTTGAAGACCAAACAAACACTGTCTGTACAAAGAGAGATGCAAGTGCACTTCTCCCCAACTCCAATCCTTTGCCCTGCATCACTGTGACAAAAGCTTTCTCTTCCCAAATTTCCCATGAAAAGATGATTCAGTAATTTGCAAGAGCACATTACACACTGGGCACAGTGTCATGGGCCAGATTGAAAGCTCCCTGGAGCAGCCAAGGTTTCCCATGTCTCACATTTAACACCTTGTATACGATACCTATTACAATTAAGACTTTTAGAAGCCTCTCACTCAGCTGACTACAGGAAATTAGAGTTGTAGCAAGGTTTGGGCTTGTGAAGTCAAAGGCTTTCACGGCTGGCATCCATAGGTTTTTGTGGGTTTTTTGGGCTGTGAGGCCATGTTCTAGATTAGAAGAATGTATTCCTGACATTTCACCTGCATCTGTGGCTGGCATCTTCAGAGAATGGTGGCATGGAGGCCTATGCGGTATATATTCTGTGTAACCCTTGGTTGAGAGGATTACCATGTAAATCTGTGTATTGTTCTGTTGAGGCAAGGCCTCTGGGTGAGAGGATATGCGAGGATTAGTGTATGTTTAATTAATGGTCCATTGTCTGCTAGGAATTAGCATGTAAATTAGCATGTAAATCTGTGTATTGTTCTAGGTTTGGGCTTCTTTGTTTACTTCTTTTAGGTTACCAATGACTGAACACATGGACAGGCAGGCTTGGTAGTAAAGCTGCAGGATGATGTGCAGTATGAGATGCCAGCATGACTTGCAATTTGTGAGATTTCTCCCACTGAAATCAAAGAGGATAAAAGGGCTTAGTACAGGGGTAGGCAACCTTTCCCCTTTAAGGGCCGAGGGACTTCAGCTCCCAGAAGCCTCAACCATGTTGGCCAATAGTCCCATGTTGGCCAATATCTCCTGGGATTCTGGGAGCTGAAGTCCCTCGGCCCTTAAAGGGGAAAGGTTGCCTACCCCTGGCTTAGTATATATGGTGGTCACACTCTTTGGAAAGTGGTGTGTACATGTGCACATACACACATGCCAGCACAGCAGTGGGGGCAGTGTTCTTCCCGTTATCACTACTTCCGTCAAATAACAGACTTGAAGCAAGAGCAAGGAACAGCATCTACATTCAAGAACTACAGAGTGGACATTTCCCACCAGAGCCTTCATGTTTACATTTACCAAGTGCTTATTTTCAGATATCGTCAGCTGCATCAGAATCATAATTTTGGCTAAATAAATAAATAACGGTAATTTGCCCCACCAACCTTGGACTCCTGCACTTTTGACAAACACTCCTGGCAAACCTTTTCATACTGGATGCGAATTCTCATCATGCATTGAACATTGTGGGTATCTTAAGATAAAAGAAAAAGTGAGAGAGGATGGGGATCCATAATGTGGCCTCTTCACACGTTCCTCTAGCCTACGTGAACACTCAAAAGCAGCCTTCTCTCCACTCAGCCTCCAGGCCAACCCACTCTGATTTCATCCTCAGCTTCTCTTTCCTCCCAGCCTTTCACCTGCATCCTTCCTTCCCTTCCCTGAAATGGCTGCCTGCTTGCTTTTGCTTAAATCTTGGCCAGAGTTCCTGCCTTGGGCCCTGAACGCCTCTGGTCCTGCCAGTGGAGTGGTGCAGAAGGATGCTTGGGAAGAGCCCAAGAGAGACTACACAGGGAGGAAGTGAGCTTTGGTCACAGACTGAGGAAGGAGATGTGTTGAGGACAATCATTTCTACATAAAAGACAGGGCAATTTTGCTCCAAAATAGACACTGGGTAAGCCTAGACACTCTGCTAAAAAGTCAAAAGGAAAAGAAGAATGGTGTATAAAAAATGGAGAAGAGCTATCTATCTATCTATCTATCTATCTATCTATCTACACACCTAGACCCTGGGAATCCTGTCATGAGATCCTATTTATCTCTCATTCCAACAGACATTACCGAGGAAATCTGAAGGCAAAACATATGATACGTTTTATAAATAATTTTATTAGATTTTATTCAATCAGGGTCAAATTTTATAATATTCTTCTAAAATGCAAACTATCTTTCCCCCTCTTACTCCCACTCACATTATTACAGCTCTCTCTAGTTTTCATTTGCAATGTCTCCAAGAGGCCTGAGAATCTCGACTCTGCAGCACAAGGGGCAGGAAATTATTCAAGCACCTTACCGCATCCCTTGCACCAAAAATACAGTAAATTTTAAAATAAAATGAAATAACTGAAGATTTGCTACCCCTTCATGACACCTAAAATCTGCTGCCTGAGGAAGCCACATCATCACTCTGACCAATGACAAGGCCAGCTCTGCCTTGATCATTGTTTGGCAAAGCAGAGAAGTGACAGAGCCTGATGACAATTTGATCATGTTCAGTCCTTACCTATTCGTTTATTTAAAGCTATGACGGATTCATACCATTCGTTTACTTCGGCCTTAGAATGCAACAGAGGCAATAAATTGCTAACAAGAAAAAAGAAGGGGGGAATCTTAGTACAAATCTTATAATAGGTATGTTTTAACTTTCACTGGTCAAAACCATACAATCACAGCTGCCAGTAATCCCTGGTGGTCATCTAGTCCTACCCCTCCTATGCAAGCCACACCTAATGCACTCCTGAGGAATGGCCATCAAGTCTCTGTTTAAAGAGGCAGTCACAACTAAGATTGTTACTTTTCTACTAAAAAGTGGATTGGGGTATGAGGTTCAGTCAGGTAAATTGTTGATTACACACACACACTTTTTAAAGAATTGTTTTGATAACAAGTGTGGCTTTTTGGCAACCCTCACAATGTCACCTCTTGGAGCAACACTATGCAACCATTCCTTGTCATTCTGAGGGAGGAAACAGTGGGAAGATGCCATAGCTGCCAGGCCTTTAGCAAAACCAGACAACTATCCAGTTACATTTTTTAAAAGTAGGAGCTTGCTCCTAGAAATTCTGAACATGTCTCCTCCCACCAACGCTTCTGAGATGCCACCTTGTTGCAGCAGCCAATTTGGTATCCACTGTCCTAAGCTGGCTCTGGTGGGCCATTTTTAGCTGTGGTATCAGGTTGGCATCCACCTCTGCAAACCTACCCATTTTGCTAACCAAGGAGGAATGCAGACTGGCGGCCCTGGGCCGCCCTGGGAAGCGGAGGATTTGGGCTGAGGCTGCCCCATGCCTCAGCCCCAATCTACCCTTTTCCCAACTCTGAAAGGAGCGGCAAAATGCTGGTCCTTTCAGAGCTGGCAAAAAGGACGCCCAAAGAGCCGCCATGCGGCTCTTCTACGCCCCTTCTGGCGCAGCGCATCAAGACGCTGCGCCGGAAGGACATCATAATGGCGCGCCCCGTGTGTAAGTGTGCGCCGTGATGACATCTTTGGGGAGGGTTTGAGGCGGCCACTGTGCGGCTGCCTCTCCCCATCCCTGCCTCCAGGACAATCCAAAGGGCCGTCTGTAGAGGGCCCAAGGTAACAAATACTCCAAATCATCTGAGTGTAAGAAAGGACAGAGGAGCTGGCTGCATCCAAATCTCAGATTCTGCCCTAAAACGGCTATGCCAGAGGCCTACAAGATGAGCTCAAGGGACTCCTCCTGTCACCCTCCAGCCAGCTCATCTATCAGAGTCAGCAACATATTCAAGATTATCCCCACTGTTCACATCTTGCTTCCAATCTCAGTGCCCTCTCAGCCTCCCCAATCCCAAGCCTCTTATTTTCTTTCTAACTCCAGATGGATTCTGGTTGGGCTCCTGCTGACTGACCCTCTGTGTTCCTGTAACAGACAGACATCCAGACCCAGACCATCCACTGCCTCTGTATTAACAGCATCAATAGCCTCATCCTCTTGTTCCCAGCCTCCGGACTAAACACACATGATGCAGGCAAGTTGCTGACACCTAGGTTGCTTTCATCAGTGGGGCAGATGGGAGACTGTCTGGGAAACCATCCAATAAATAAAATTGCTACTGAGGCTCAAGGCCTGTTCCACCCCCTCAGCATTTCATTTTTCTGTCCACATACCACAGAGAGAACAAAAGCGCCGTTCTCTTTTCAGCAAGCAACAACTGATCTCTGAGCATGTTCTCCAGTTCCATTTTCACAGTGCTGGGATTCTGTATTCTTTCACTTTCCATAAACTTTCTGTAAGACAACAACAAACAACAGAATGAAGTATTTTGCATGAGCAGTTTTTCAGTCTGAAAGAAAGAAACTTTAAGAGGAGGGGGATTTGGTAGATTGGTAGAGGGAAATTGGTTCACTTGCTGCCCCTTGTGTGCCCTTGTCAGAGGTAGGAGCTGAAGAGTTTGTTGGTTGAAGGACATGTTCTGAAGGCTCAGTGGAAAATGTCTCCCCTTTCTCTATCAGTACTACAGAGAGAGAGAGAGAGAGTGCATTCACTCAATACTGCCCCTCTGAACTGGCAGGGGTTGTGGCCACCTGGCAGTCTTGGATCCCCACAGTTGGCACAAGGCTTTTACCAATCCAGATGTCTATTGGGCATGCAGATCATGGCATGCATCCCTCTTCTTACGATAGACCATGACATCCTCTTGGAATGCCTGAGAGAGTTAGAAATGGGAGGCACTGTACTTCAGTGGTTCCGTTCCTTCCTCTCGGGCAGATTCCAGAGGGTGTCACTCGGGGACAGTTGCTCTTGAAAAACAGAGCTTAAATGTGGTGTCCTACAGGGTGCTATCCTGTCCCTGATGCTGTTTAATATCTATATGAAGCTGCTGGGGAAGATGATTCGTAGACATGAGGCGGGGTGTTATCAATATGTTGATGACACCCAAATATATTTCTCCATGTCTTGGTGAGCAGCCATGACGACAGATGACAGTTCTTCCCTCAGTCAATGTCTTGAGGCGGTAAGGACTGGATGAGGAAAAACCGACTCAAGCTGAATCCAGATAAAACGGAGGTACTCACAGTAGGGGCCCCAAACCAGGTATTGGGTCACAACCTCCAGTCCTGAACGGGGTCACGCTCTCCGCTAAGGACTGTGTTCGCAGTTTGGAGGTGCTCCTAGACTCGTCGCTTCACATGACAGATCAGGTGAATGTGACAGTCAGGAGCCCCTGTTATCAGCTTCGGCTGTTACGCCAGCTGCGCCCTTTCCTGGAAATAAGGGACCTCGAAACTGTAGTGCATGCACTGGTAACCTCACGAGTCAACTTCTGCAATGCACTCTACATGGGGCTACCCTTATACCTAGTCCGGAAACTACAATTAGTACAAAATATGGCAGCCAGGTTGATCACCGGAAAATCTAAGAGTGATCATATTACGCCTGTTCTGAAATCTCTCCACTGGCTGCCTATTGGTTTCCGAGCCCAGTATAAGGTGTTGGTGATGACCTTTAAAGCCCTACATGGCTTGGGTCCAACCTATCTAAGGGATTGCCTTTTTCCATATAATCCTCCCCGCGCTCTCAAGTCCTCTCCATAAAAACTAGATTAGCAGTAACCTCCCAGAGGACGTTTTCTGCCACCACTCCCAGACTGTGGAATGCCTTGCCAGAGGAGATCCGTCAAATAACCAGCTTGGATGGCTTTAAAAAAGCCGTCAAGATGGATCTCTTCCGGCAGGCCTTCTCTGAATAGATCACCTCACCTAACCTGGCCTCCCTCCTTGTTAGCATCCTCTCCATGCTTTTACTGGTGTCCCAGAATGTTTTAATCCGATGCTTTTACTTTTGTATTTTTGTATTTTACATATTTTTAAAAGGGAGTTAACTGTTATTTATTAGTATTGTTTAGTATTGTTTATTTTGGGCATGTTTTATTTAAATTTAATTTTATATGTAAGCCGCCTTGATTGCCACGGCAAAAGGTGGGATATAAAAATAAAGTATTATTATTATTATTATTCTCTTGCCAAACCAAGATGCAGTAGAATCCTTCATGGAGGGAGGGAAGAATAGACAGAATCACAGAATGATAGAGTTGGAAGAGACCATAAGGGCCATCCAGTTTAACCCCTTGCCATGCAGGAATACACAATCAAAGCACTCCCAACAGATGGCCATCCAGCCTCTGTTTAAAAACCGTCAAATGAGGGAGTGTCTTCCACTGTCAAACAGCTCTTAAATGTCAGTCCTTTCTAATGCTGAGATGGAATCTCTTTTCCTGTAGTTTTAAGCCACTGCTCCAGGTCCTATTCTCTGGAGCTGTAGAAAACAAATTTGCTTCATACTCAATATGACATCCCTATAAATATTTAAAAAGGACTATTGTATCACTTCTTAACCATCTTTCTCTAGGCTAAACATAACCAGCTCCCTAAGTCTCTCCTCATAGGCCATGGCTTCCAGACCTTTCACTGTTTTGGCCACCCTCCTCTGGACACGCTCCAACTTGTCAATGTCCTTTTTGAATTGTTGTGTCCAGAACTGGACATAGTATTCCAAATGAGGCTTGACCAAAGCAAAATAGAATGATTCTATCACATCCCTCAATCTAGACCAGGGGTCGGCAACCTATCACCGCGCGTGCCGCGGCCGCCATTTTGTTTGCCAAACTGGCAACCGCGACTCGTTTGCACATGCGCAGCAGCACTGCGCATGCGCAAACGAGTCGCGGCCGCCATTTTGGCAAACAAAATAGCGGCCACGACGCACGCAGTGGCGGGGGTCGGGCCATTTCCCCCCCTCGGCCCAGCGGAAGACCTGGGGACCAGCAACCGGACCCAGGTAAAAAAACCTTACCGACCCCTGATCTAGACCAATGGTTCCAAAATGTTTGTCCTCCAGTTTTGGACTTCAGCTCCCAGTATTCCTGAAGTCCAAAACACTTGGAGGACTGAAGTTTGGGTACCACTGATCTAGACACTATACTTTTATTGATGCTATCTAGAATGTGATTGATTTTTGTAGCTGCCGCATCACACTGTCGATTCATGTTCAACTTGCAGTCTACTTTTCACATGTACTGTTGGCAAGCCAGGTGTCCCCTATCTGTGCATTTCATTTTTCTCTGCCTAAGAAATCTTACATTTTTCCCTGTTGAAATTCATTTTGTTAGTTTTGGTGCTTTCGATCCTATTAAGGAGATCCATGGAATCCTTTTGAGGACCTTGAGATCATCCAACACAGGCCAATGCTCAGAGTATGCCACTCTGGATATCTGCAATCCTTTTGGAAAAAACAGGGCAGCCTCCCCCTCCATACAAGCCTTGTCTTCAGTTCCAACACTCTTTCAGTGTCTCCAAAACCCACCTTGCAGGGGCCAAGAAACCAAATTCCATAAAGCCTAGGAATTATGGCTTTTATGGCATTCAGGAACTGACAGCAGCCACAGCTGAACTCTTGAAGCACCAGGAAGAGTTGAACCACAAAACTAATGTGCTGGATTGGAGGGAGGAAAAACACCAAATGCTGGCTTAAGTGGTAGAGCAGCCAGACCAAACAATTGCCCCTTCTGCTTTGCTTCTGTCCTGTGAAGCTCTCCTCCCACCAGGATATGCTGGCCGAGATTCCTCTGGAGCCTTAGAAAACAGTCACTACCATGTACTAGCTCTGGATGGCCAGCATCACGACCCTCTTCATCAACTTCCTGGTGTCACTGTCTTAATTGTGCGTGCACTCTTCAGGAAGCTCAGGCTTTGGTCTTTCCATCCTGTTGCCTTTCCCCTGCTCCTTTCTGTGCTGGCATCAGCTGAAGTACCAGGCCTTCAAAAGTAACATCTTTCAACTTCTTCATCTTCTTATTTGTGCAGGAAGTCGTTTATGTCCTTCAAGCCAAAAGGATTCCAGGTTGGGGGTTCACTGGTTGGACTGTGAGCTTCACAACCCCCAAGTACACCACTGGTACGGCCGTCTTCATTTAGAGCCTGTGGCTGGACTAAGCATTATCATGCTCTAGTGAATCCATTCTCTCTACTGTTGCACAGATGCCAGCTTCCAGAATGTTCAGGAAGAGTTTGCTGCTAGTATTTTCTCCAACCAAACAGTGCATATAGCAGCGGCCAATGCAGCTGAAGTGGCACTGGCAGCAATGAGCACATTCCAAGCCTTCTATGCCAGGTTCTGCACATTGGAAACCAACTCAGCCTTTTCTTCAGACCTCTTCCTGCAAAAGGCAGCTTGAACTAAAAATACAAAGGGTGCTGAAAAGTTTTTGGTCAATCCAAGAAGGGAATGACCTAGAGCCATGAAACTGACATTCTATTCTACATATTCACCCACAAGTTTGAAACATTTGGCACATTGTTTATCTTTTTTTTTAACCCTTCTAAAATAAATTCTAATGTCTGGTCACTTACAATACTGCTCTGCTGCTGCTATCTCCTTTGAATCATTTGAAATTTTCCTTCTTTTCACACTCTTTTAAGGTTTGGAAGCAAGAAAGACGGAGCAGGATCTGATGGCTAAGGTGGATGATCCGAGTACTCAACCCCCCAATTTTTCAAAACAGCCATCATCTTGACAGCCCTGTGAGCAGGTGTGTTGCCCTGCAAAAAGAGAACATCTTTCTGCAGCTTCCCTCATGATTTTTTCTTCAATATTTTCCTTAATTGCCACAGCAGGTTAGTATAGTATTCTCCATTAACTGCTTGGCCCTTCGGAAAATAGTCATCAAAATACTTTTAGAATTCAAAGATATAGCCATGTTAGTTTGTAATTAGTATGTAGAGAGATCCTGTAGCACCTTTGAGACTAACTGAAAGAAAAAGCTTGGCAGCATGAGCTTTCGTAGACTTCAGTCTACTTCCTCAGATGATTATGGTGAAGTGGAAGCCAGGGACAGATAGGAGGGTAGGAGTTTAAAGGAAGAAAATTGAAAAAGAATGTTGGCTACTGGAGATCCAGTTAGCATGAGGAGAACCCATGAATAGTGGATTGGTTCTCCGACTATATCTGAATGAAGTTTTTTTTGTTCAAATTTTGTTCAAATGTGTGGACACAGGTCAGGAAACCATTGCCCCTGTTCAATCCATTCCTAGGAGACTGTAATTTAATAGATGAACTTCAAATCTGCTGTTTCTCTTTCCAATCTACTTTTGTAGTTCTTTTGTTCAAGGACCATTGTTCTGAGGTCTGAGATAGAATGACCAGGGAGATTGAAATGTTCTGCCACTGGTTTTAGGGTATTTCCATTCCTAATGTCTGATTTATGTCCATTTATCCACTAGCACAGGAGGGTCGGCAAACTAAGGCCTGTGGGCCGGGTGTAGCCAGCAGGAGCCTTCAGACCGGCCTCTGGCCAGTCCTGCCGCTGCCGCTGCCGCCACCTTTCGCGGCTGCGGGGTCCTCTGGAGCGCCATTTTGGAATCCAAAATGGCGCCCCGGAGGACCCCGCGGCCGCACTGGGCCTCTCGGAGGTCCAGCGCGGTCGAGGGAGCCCTCCTGGAGAACCCCCCGTGACCGCCCTGGCTCTCGGAGGCCCGGCCCGGCGCGGTCGAGGGAGCCCTCCTGGGGGACCCCTGGGCTATGTCGAGGGAGCCCTCCTAGGGGACCCCCGCGGCTGCGTTGGACCTCTCGGAGGCCTAGCGCGGTCAAGGGAGCCCTCCTGGGGGACCCCCATGGCCACCAAAATGGAGCCCCGCCTCGCATGCTGCCAAGGAGGACTGCTCTGGGCCTTCCTTGGGCCCGGTGCCTTTCCTGCAGCCCTCCTTGGCGGCGTGCACGCCACCAAGGAGGGCTGCTCTAGGCCTTCCTTGGGCCTGGTGCCTTTCCTGCAGCCCTCCCTGGCGGCGTGCGGGGCTGCAAGAAAGGCACCGGGCCCAAGGCAGGCCCCTAGCCACCCCGCACGCCGCCAAGGAGGGCTGCTCCGGGCCTTCCTTGGGCCCGGTGCCTTTCCTTGGGGAAAGGGGTTTTCTGCGCAAAATTTCTTCAGAGTGGGTGTGCCATAGCCTTACTCTGCAGCTGAGAGAGTGTGACTTGGGCAAAGTGGGTTTGCATAGCCAAGCAGGGATTTGAGGCCAGCTCTGCAGACTCCAGCCTCAGACACTTGATTCATTCATGCCACACCTGTGCTTATTTGTTTCATTTAAGGTAACATTTTTAATTGTTGTTGATGATGATGATGCATTGGAGGGCTTGCATCTTTTTCACAGAATGCAGATTCACTTCAGGGTTGCAGTTTAAACTCAGTGGTACACAGAGAGGATGAAGAACCCAAAATGATGGATACAGTATAGTGCTCCTAAGACTTGGCCTATAACTTTTATTAAAGAAGAAGAATGTGATTACTTTCTTGAGACATTATTATGGGTGCTGCACTTTATTTTGAGTATTTGTGGTCTGGAGAGAGTAATCCAAAATCACTCTTGACATTTTGTTTAGAAAATATGCTGCTATGTTTTATCATTCTTTTATAGGAGAAGGGAATTCCTGTATGTTGAGGAATGTGAAACTGGATGTTTTCTGTTACTTTGCCTTTTCAATTTTAGGAATCAAAGTATAAAAAAGAATCTGCATATTTGCAATGTTTACAATGATTGATTCTTGAAGGAATCTGCTTTCATCTTATTAAATATGCCCATGTCCCACTCTGGATGCTAAAATCATTGTAATATGTTCTACTGCTTGTATAGTCAGTGCTTAAATCTGATTTTATCATGACTAGCAATAAATCAGTGATACAGGGCTCTGTCCTGGGCCCAGTGCTATTCAATGTCTTTATTAATGACTTGGATGACGGTATTGAGGGCATAGTTATCAAATTTGCAGATGACACCAAATTAGGAGGAGTAGCTAATACCCCAGAGGACAGGATCAAAATTCAAAATGACTTGAACAGACTAGAAAGCTGGGCCAAAGCTAACAAAATGAAATTCAACACGGAGAAATTTAAGGTACTGCACTTAGGGCGGAAAAACGAAAAGTACAGATATACGATGGGGGACACCTGGGTGAATGGGACTACGTGTGAAAGGGATCTAGGAATCCAGGTGGGCCATAAGTTGAACATGAGTCAACAGTGCGATGCAGCAGCTAAAAAGGCCAATGCAATTTTAGGCTGCATCAGTAGAAGTATAGTGTCTAGATCAAGAGAAGTAATAGTGCCACTCTATTCTGCTTTGGTCAGGCCTCACCTGGAATACTGTGTCCAGTTCTGGGCACCACAATTCAAAAAGGATGTGGAGAAACTGGAGCGTGTCCAAAGGAGGGCAACTAAAATTGTGAAGGGTCTGGAAACTAAGCCCTATGAGGAACGACTTAGGGAGCTGGGAATGTTTAGACTGGAGAAGAGAAAGTTAAGAGGTGATATGATAGCCATGTTTAAATATTTGAAGGTGTGTCATATTGAGGAGGGAACAAGCTTGTTTTCTGCTGCTCCAGAGACTAGGACCCGAAACAATGGATGCAAGCTGCAAGAAAAGAGATTCCACCTCAACATTAGGAGGAACTTCCTGACAGTAAGGGCGGTTCGACAGTGGAACACACTCCCTCGGAGAGTAGTGGAGTCTCCTTCCTTGGAGGTCTTTAAGCAGAGGCTGGATGGCCATCTGTCAGGGATGCTTTGATTGGGAGTTCCTGCATGGCAGGGGGTTGGACTGGATGGCCCTTGTGGTCTCTTCCAACTCTATGATGCTATGATTCTATGATGATGATGATGATGATGATGATGATTATTATTTCTTGGGGTTTTCTTGGCAAAATTTCTATTATTTCTATTTTTTACTTCAAAATATGATGTGTGCAGTGTATTTAGAAATTATTTATTTATTTATTTATTTATTTATTTATTAATTACTTCGGTCCTCCAATAGTCTGAGGGACAGCGACCCAGCCCCCAGCTCAAAAAGGTTGCTTACCCCTGCTCTAGCACCTGCCACTTCACTTGCACACACAAAGGATTTGTAATTTGAATTGACACCCTCACATATATATGTCTGTGCCTCCACTCCACCAAATGCATCTGAGGAAGTAGACTGAAGTCTACGAAAACTCATGCTACCAATTTCTTTCTTACAGTTAGTATCAAAGGTGCTACAAGATCTCTCTACGTACTGTTGACTCATGTTCAACTTGTGGTCTACTGGGACTCCTATATCCCTTTCACATGTAGTCTTGTTAAGACAGGTGTCTTTCATCCTATATCTATGCACTTCATTTTTATGCCTAAGTGTAGTAAATTACATTTCTTCCTGTTGAACCTCATGTTGTTAGTTTTGGCCCAGCTTTCTAATCTATTCAAGTCATTTTGAATTTTCATCCTCTCCTCTAGGGTGTTGGCTACTCCTCCTAATTTAGTGTCATCTGCAAATTTGGTAAGTATGCTCCCTATTATTTCATCCAAGTCATAGATAAAGATGTTGAATAGCACTGGGCCCAGGAAAGAACCCTGTAGCACCCCACTGGTCACTTCTCTCCAGGATGAAGATGAGCCATTGCTGTGCACCCTTTGGGTTTGGCCAGTTAACCAATCACTAATCCACCTAACAGTTGCATTGTCTAGCCCACATTTTACTAGCTTGTTTGCAAGAATAACATGGGGGACCTTGTCAAAGGCGCTACTGAAATCAAGATATGCTATATCTACAGTATTCCCTTCATCTATCAAGCTGGTAATTTTATCAAAAAAATCAGATTAGTCTGGCATGACTTGTTTTTGGGAAACCTATGTTGACTTCTTGTGATTATGGCATTCCCTTCTAATCATTCAGACTCTCTGTTTAATGATCTGCTCTAAAATCTTTTCTAGTACTGATGTTACACTAACTGGGCGATAATTGTTGAGATCCTCTCCTCCCCCCTTTCCCCCTATCCAGCCCTTCATAGAAACATAAACAAAAAACAGGGGAGGAAAACTAAGTTGCACTTCTTCAACTTGCCAAATCCCTCACCTGAAACTGGCAATGATATTCTCCTTTTGCACCACCTTCCAGATCTTTATTCTCTCTTCCAGTCTCCATCGATGGGCAACATCCCTCTTCAGGTCTGCCTCCATTAGATTGACAAAGAGCTTGGCTATTGCTCTCCGGTTAGCCAGAAGGGCTTGGTTGATCATCTTTGATTGGAAGATATGAAAAGTAAACAACAACAACAACAAAACAAAACAAAAAATCAGAAAGAGGTATAAAAAGCAGGGCATTATGGGAGGAAGTACACAAGCTGGTAGATAGGGCTGCAGATAATGAGGTCCACAAAAAGTGAGGATTCAAAATGAGACTTTCTGACCATGGCCCAAAATCTTCTTTCACTACTCCTGCTAATTCAGGGATAGAAAACCTGAGGCTGTATGGAATATTTTGGACTTCAGCTGCCAGAAGTTCCAGCCCTTCTACACTTCTAAAGCACCAAATGTATATTTATTGCTTTAATAGGAAAATCATATTATCTCTTGTCAAAACACACACAGACCGAATGAGGCTACAGCAGAACTAGCCACCAAATACTACCAGTTTGTATTCACTCATAATTACTTCAGTTTCCCCCCCCCCCCATAATGTAATACACATGTAATGAAATAATACACACATAGATGACAAACAGAAGGACAGGTTGCTTACCTGTAACAGTATTTCTTCGAGTGGTCATCTGCTAATTCACACAAATGAGTTATATCTGCACATGCGCAGCAACTTCAGAAACTTCAGAAACACTGGTCACTTCTCTCCAGGATGAAGAGCCATTGCTGAACACCCTTTGGGTTTGGTCAATAAACCAGTTACTAATCTACCTAACAGTTGTATTGTCTAGCCCACATTTTACTATCTTGTTTGCAAGAATATCATAGGGGACCTTGTCAAAAGCCTTACTGAAATCAAGATATGCTATGTCTACCGCATTTCCTTCATCTAGCAAGCTGGTAATTTCATCAAAAAAGGAGATAAGATTAGTCTGGCATGACTTGTTTTTGAGAAACCCATGTTGACTTTTAGTGATTATGGCATTCCCTTCTAAATGTTCACAGACTCTCTGTTTAATGAACTGTTCTGGAATCTTTCCTGGTATTGGTGCCAGACTAACTGAGCGATAGTTGTTGGGATCCTCTTTTTCCCCCTTTTTGAAGATGGGGACAATGTTTGCCCTCCTCCAGTCTGCTGGGACTTCTCCTGTTCTCCAGGAGTTCTCAAAGATTATTGCCAGTGGCTCTGAGATTATATTTGCCAGTTCTTTTAATATCCTTGGATGTAGTTCATCTGGTCCTGGAGACTTAAATTAATTTAGGTTAACCAGGTATTCCTGTACTTCCTCTTTACTTATTCTGTTCTGCATTTCCCCTATTGTGTCCTCTGCTCCATTTTCCTCAGGTTGAACACCCTTTTACTTGAGGCAAAGAAGGTGTTGAGTAGTTCTGCCTTTCTCTGTCCCCTGTTAGAATTTCTCCCATCTTCTCTGCACAGTGGTCCTACCATTTCCTTCTTCTTTCTTTTGCTACGGACATACCCAAAAAAGCCCTTTTTATTGTTCTTAACCCCTCTAGCAAGCCTGAGCTCATTCTGTGCTTTGGCTTTCCTGACTTTACCACTACATGTGCTAGCTATTTGTTTGAATTCCTCTTTAGTGATTTTGCCCCTTTTCCATTTCTTATACATCTCCCGTTTAAAATGTAGTTCAGTTGAAAGTTCTCCAACCTGGTTTCTTGAGACATCTCCCATTTTTCTATAAAGCCCCTAGTGTTCCTGCTTTTTCTCAGTTCTATAAGTTCACCACCAAGCAGCACATGAGGAACATGTTAAGTGAGCAGGACACGACTGAGAGGAGGATGGGCGGGATTTGTGTGAATTCGCAGATGACTACTCAAGGAAATACTGTTACAGATAAGCAACCTGTCCTTCTTCTTCATGGTCTCTACGAATCACACAAATGGGCTAGACTGAAGCTTCAGTCAGTGGAGGAGGGAGTGTCCTGACACCAATTTGAAATATGAAACAAGTTGTGATTTATTAAGAACAATAAACTTTAAACCTTAAGATGCATTGCTTGAGTCATTTGTTTGGTTTAAATGCATATAAATACGAAATGAAATAACCTTAGTGTAAACCAGCAAGCAACCCCACCCTCCCAAAAGCTGCATCTTGTCTGGCCCTTGTGTCCAGCCTATAGTGTTTAATAAAAGTCAATGGTTGGGACCAGACAGCAGCCTTACAAACATCCTCCAAAGGCACCCCAGTCAAAAAAGCGGAGGAGACACGTCCTAGTTGAGTGTGCCCGCACCCTGGCTGGAGGGTCTCTTTCTGACAGTTCATAACAGAGGTGGATGGTACTAGCCACCCATTTGGAAAATCTCTGAGTAGTCACAGGTAGTCCCTTCTTAGCCTCCGAATAGCAAACAAATAAGTTTTCGGAGCGTCTCGATCCCGACGTTCTGTCCAAATAAAAGGCAAGCGCCCTCCGAACATCAAGGGTATGTAGACGGTGCTCAGTAGCAGTGGCCGGGTTTGGGGCCAAGGTGAGTAGCACAATGTCCTGGTTGATGTGGAAGGCTGACACTACTTCGGTAGGAAAGTAATGTAGGGATGCAGGACCACCTTGTCTTTGTGAAAACGGAGGTAGGGCTCGTCCATCCACAAGGCACAAAGTTCGGGCTGAGGTGATGGCCACTAAGAAAGCTGTTTTCCAGGTCAGCAATCTTAAGACCGTGGTGGCCATCGGCTTGAAGGGTCTGGATGAGAGGCCCAAGAGTACTAGGTCCAGGCTCCATGCCGGTATTGGTATCGAAGGAGGGTGTAGGTTAAGGCCCTTGAGAAAACTCTTAACAAGAGGTTCCTTGAAGAAGGAAAGTCTGCCTTGAAGCTGGTAGTGAGTGCAAATGGCAGACAGCTGGCATTTGATAGATGTGAGGCAGAGTCCTGAGTCCGTGAGAGTCATAAGAAATCCAGAACCATCGAGATTGAAACACAGGATGGAGAAAAGTTCCTGCTGTTGAGGAAATCTAGGAACTTATTCCATTTGAGCACATAGGATTTCTGTGTAGATGGTTTTAGGGCAGCCTGGATGACCATCCATGCCAAGTCCAGAAGGGTGTCTAGGGATGGATTCACCATGCTACCAGGGGAAGACTCTCGATATCTGGGTGGAAAACCCAGCCTTCGTGCAAGGATAGAAGGTCAGGATGGGGCTTGAGCCAACAGAACTCCCTCCGGAACAGATGGAGGAGTGGAGCAAACCACGGTTGTCTCAGCCATCATGGGGTGATGAGGATGGCGTTGGAGTGATCCGTCCTTATCTTGACTACCGTCCTTGTAATGAGAGGGAAGGGTGGGAAAATGTAGACCATCCTTCCTGACCATTTGAACAGGAAGGCATCTCCTCAAGAGCCCGGAGCCCTGATCCAGGAGCAGAACCGGGTACAATGGTTGTTCAGATAGGAAGCGAAGAGATCAATCGATGGCTTCCCCCAAGCATCGAAGAGGCTGGAGAGCATTTCAGGATGGAGGCGCCACTAGTGACATGGGTTCAAAGACCTGCTGAGTTGGTCCATTAGCTCGTTCTCCTCCCTGGAAAGGTGGACTGCTTGTAAAAAGAATCCCTCTCGGGATGCACCAGCTCCAGATCCGCAGAGTGATCTCAAGAAGGGTTAGAGATCTCATCCCTCCTTGTTTGTTTAGGTAACATATGACTGTGATATTGCCTGTTAACAGAAGTACTACCTTGTCCAAGAGGAGGGACTCGAAGACACGAAGGGCTTTTTCCACTGCCAGCATCTCGAGAGCGTTGATGTGGCGCTGTCATTCTGGAGGAAGCCACTGGTCTTTGACTGTGAAGCCCAGGGTGTGAGCACCCCAGCCCTCCATGGATGCATCTGTTGTTAGAGTAATCTGAGGCTGAGGGGGCAGAAGGGGCATACCGACCCAGACATTCTCAAGATCGAGCCACCAATGCAGAGACCAGGAAAACTGACCTCAGTACCGTGATCCAGCATGAGGGTGGGTCCTGCATGGGATTGAACACTGACAGGAACTAGGATTGAAGAGGCCTGAGGTGAAGGCGAGCCCAAGGGATGACATATGTCATTGAGGCCATGTGTCCCAGTGCTATCAGGATAGTGTGGGCTTTGACATGCCTGAGGGATAGGCAGTCCTGGATCGCTCCTGAGAGGGCCTGGAATCTGTTGGCAGGAAGCATTCAGAGTCAAGGATGGACCTGATGAATCTGATCCGTTTGGTGGGGGAGAGATTGGATTTCTGCTCATTGACCATGAGACCAGGGGACTTTAGTAGGGATAGAGTAAATTTGATGCCTTTCAAAAGATCTTCTCAGGATGGAGCAACTAGGAGCCAGTCGTCCAAGTAAGGGAAGACCATAATCACATGTTGATGAAGGTAGGCTATTACCGAGGCCATGCATTTGGTAAATACCCTCGGTGCTGTGGAAAGTCTGAAGGGGAGCACTCTGTATTGGGTGCGGTCCCACAGCAAGGCAAGAAACCTCCTGTGATCCTCTCGAATCCCAATGTGGAAATAAGTGTCCTTAAGATCGAGGGTCACTAGCCAGTGTTCTGTGTGTAACAATGGTAAAATGGATGAAAAGGGTTACCATGCAGAAATGGCGGTATACCACAAATTTGTTTAGTTGGCACAAGTTCAGTATGGGCCTGAGTCCGGAATCCCTCTTCGGTACCGTAACGTAGCGGGAGAAGACACAAAAACGAGAGTTGGCAAGATTCATGTGCTTGATAGCACCCTTAGCCAATAAAGTGCACACTTCGTACAGTAAGGTGTCGGGGGGGGGGGAAGGCTCCGATGGTAGGGAGCTCAGTGAACTGGATGGCACAGCCCCTACAGACAATGTCAAGGACCCACATGTCCGAGGTTATCTGGGATCAGGTGTTTAAAAAAGGTCTCCGTCTATTCCCAAAGAGTTTAGAGACTAAAGTGCACATCCCCACTTCATAAAGTCTTCTTGGGGTGGTCAGCATCCTTCTTACAATACCCATGATGGTATCGTGGCTGAAAGGGCTGGTGACAGCCAGAGAAGGAGGAGGACTGGGAAGGGTGGTGCTGCCTGGGCTGGTCCTGCTGGAGTTGCCTCTCCTGGGGGTAATAGGGCCTGTGTTGCTGGGTTGGATACCAGGGACGGTGACCACCGTACCGACAGTGCTGGGGCTGGGTGGAGGAGGAGGACATACTGTGCTTCCAAGCCACGGTCTTCATTTGGTATCGGAAATTGAGCTTCTCGTCCGTCTCTTTGTTAAAGAGGCCGGAGTTGTCAAAGGGCATGTCCTCAATCATGTTCTTCGCATGCAAGGTCAGGTCAGAAGATCCAAGCCACGCATACCGTCTCTTCGCCACCGAGCCCAAGTTGACCTTAGCGGAACAGTCCACAGAATGCCGGGCCAAGATGATTTGTTGGCCTCCGACCAAATGGGCCTCAGCCTGGACAGCCAGCACCAGGGGGTCTCTTATTGTTTGGAAGTTTGTCCGGGGGGGGCAGCATATTAGGAGCCCTGGTGGCACAGTGGTTAAATGCCTGTACTGCAGCCACTCACTCATAAACCACGAGGTTGTGAGTTCAGTACTAGCCAGGGCTCAGGCTTGACTCTGGCTTGCATTCTTCCAAGGTCGCTAAAATGAGTACCCAGCTATTGGGGGGCAATGAGCTTAAAGTTGTAAACCGCTTAGACACTGCATAGCGCGGTATGAAGCGATATAGAAATGAAGCTGCTTTGCTTTGCTTTCCATAAGATGTTGTTGGTATGCACCCATATAGGCCAAGTAGTTAGCAACCTTCATATCAAGGACTGCAGAGGCATAGAATTTGATTTGCTAGTCCATCAATCTTCTTGCTCTCCTTGTCAACTGGGGAGGTTGACGTCTTCGGGGTGGACTGGAGTTGAATTCCCTCAACAATTGCAGAGTTAGGTGTTCGAAAAGCCAAGAAGATGATGAGGGCACGATCTGTATAAATTCTCAATTTTACAAGATGTGGATGGGATGGTGGCCAGGGTGGCCCAGGAGCGCTGCGCTATCTTCTGCAAGGAGGGAAGGAACCCCAGAGCTGGTGGAGTGGGAACATTGCTGTGGACCTTCCATTCAATGGCGTCGAGCACTGCATCATCTGTCCTGACCACCTCAATGTCAACCGCGTTGCCCATCCAGACGACCTGGTCCGCAAAGGACTTAATATCGTCAGTGGGAGAGACCGGAAGATGTTCCACCAGTAAGAGTGGAGATTGCTGGTCAAACTCAGGAGACAGGGAGCAGGATGACTGAGAATGCTGGGATTGAGGAAAACCTCGAGACCATGGGGAAACAGATCACGATCTCTGAGGTGAATCCTGAGGGGTATCAGGTAGAGGCCTCTGCTTGAGAGATTATTTCCGGGCTGGAGGTGTTGGTGGATCCTGAGAAGCATACCTGTGGACTTGGGCCTGAACTGTGGTGGTTTGGTGTGTAGGAGGGATGCTAATTTGGTATCGAAGGACCTCCAGGTCGACAGACATCAGTTACCACTGAGAGCCCTGGTCAAACACCAAGTTTGGGAAGGATTGACGAAGGAGGTCTTCCTCTTCCTCCAGAGCCACACCATCAGCCTCTGTCCCAGGGGTATCTTGATCCCAGTGCGTCAGGGACCCGATGGCTCGGTCTCGAGCTTGTTCAGTCTGGACAAAGGCCAAGACCTGGGGGATCAGAACAGGGTCTTCATCCCAAATTCTCCCTCTAATTCAGAGTCAACAATCAGGTGGGATTCTCTTGTTACTGCAGTCGGTGTTTTAGCGGTAGGTACCACCAGAGAGGTGAAAGGTGTCAGGTTTTGATGGGATATATAGTTAATGTTAAAATGTTGAAATGTAAAGATGTGTGTCTGTATTTTATTTATTTATTTATTTTATGAGAGAACTGTTTTTTGAGGCTAGATTTACAACAATTTAGCCCAGGTGTGTGATAGTCAAAATAAAGGCAAGTTAACGAGCTAAAATTTTGTGAGAAAGAGGTTTATTTATAAAAGGGTTTATAATAACAAAGTGTGTTTTGAGAACATCAGTCACATGATGTAATATGAACAAGAAGAGATTGGGTTAACACACGTCATGAAAGATCAACCAATCAGCCTGAAAGGGCTATATCCAAAGAGGTGGAGAAATTTGGGCTGGAATTGTGGATTTGGGAAAGAAGTTTAGTTCTTCTTTAACCTTTTAACTGGATGAATTAACTAATAATATTTTGTTGATGTTATAGCTTGACTAATATTTCAAAATATAGCAGTTATAGTTTTGTTTCTGTTAGCCATTTTGGCTAAAGAAAAATGTTATTGGACTTTATTGTTGTTATTATTTTTGTTTTTGCTCATGTTGATTTTTACAATAAAAGAAGAGGCTTGCTGAAGCTGTCTGCATGTTGGTGATTGGTCTTATGGACTGTTTTCCTGTACATTCATCATCATTACAATTTAACAAATGGTAGGAGAGGATGTTTTTGATCCATCGACCTCTGAGTGCAAGCCTTGGATTTTAAAAGCCGGAAAAAGTTTCTTCTTCCTCTCCCACACTGTCTGCTGGAGCTCAAGCTGTTTGCAAAAGCAGGAAGTGTCCCGAAGAGAGGCTGAGAGACAAAACAGCACGGAGACACAGAGAGCAAAGCCTGATTTATGGCCAACAAGCAGCGGACGGGCTGTAAATAAACTGTGCTTATCTAAAAACAATAAATCTTAAAGGACTGTCTCAATTTAAGCTGTTAAACAAAATAAAAGGCAGCAAATTTAACCGGCTGGTTTGAGCTACATTTTAAAGAGACAGCATCCTAAAAAAAGACAGCTGGGAGGGGCAAGCAGTTTTCAACGCTTGTGCTTAAATAAAAAGGAGAAAAATTAAAGATAGATATGATGAAATACCCCAAATTAAATGCAGAAAACTTTTCTTCCTGAAAATACTATGCAAAAGCGCTTTTGACCAGAAAAGGTTTGTGGCAAATTACAGACAGGATTGAGCCCCAATCCAACTACAGCTGAGATAGAAAACAATTCCAAAGCTGTGACAACTCTCCATCTCCTTCTTTCTGAGGGGCAATTAAACCATAAAGGATTTAACGTCTAAAAAACAAATTTGAGACACTTTGACACGGATACACCAGTCTTCTACAGATTTAACAAAGATGATGTGGACAAAGAGGCTTTTCTCATATAAGATGAAAGACAAAGATTCCCCTGAGGGTCACTTGGACCAGATGAGAGAACTGTTTGCTCAGGTTCAAACAAGAGACATAGATCTGAAAAAAAATTAAAAGTTTATATTCTGCTGGGATCTTTAAATGAGAGCTATGATAGCATATTGCTAGGCTTGCAGGGGCTCCCAAAAACTCAATTGACTATAAAATTAATTTGTAATAAAATTTTAGAAGAGTCTCAGAAAAAGAGATTTAAAGCAGAGCAGCGGAAGCAAGGACCTGCAGCTACAAAATCTCCAAATGCCACAGAGGGAGTTTCCAGAGAGATGCTGACTGAGAAAACAACAGTTTCAAAAGACAAAATGTGCTACTATTACAAGAAAATGAGACATCTAAAAAAAGACTATAAAAAGCTGACAACAGATAACAAAAGAAGACATCAACAGCAACAGCAGCCACGTCCCCCTGGTGGCCACAAAAAAAACAGCGCTAACAAAAGAATTGTTGCTGTGACTAGAGGCTGTGACAGTGTGACTCAAATTGAGCAACCTAGCCATTAGATTTTAGATTCTGGGTGCACCACCCATATGACAAACAAAATAAAACTGTTCCAGAACAGAAAACCCTCTTCTGTGTTTTCTGTTGCCCTGGCAGATAGGACAACAAAACAGATTCAAAAAATGAAAACTGTTTACATTCCAGGGTTTGGTAAAAAATTTAAAAATGTCTTATATATACCTAACTTACAAAACTGTTTAGTTAGTGTGTCTGCTTTAACCACAGATGGATACAAATTGAGTTTTGAGGGGGATAAATGCTTAATCTTTAAAGATGGTGAGATTTGTGCTAAAGCCATTAAAAAAGACAACTTATATTACATATATGATAAAAAAAAAGCTGTACAATTACACAAAATGAGCTTTTACATTCAAATTACATTCACTATTTTCACAGAGTGATGGGTCATGTTGGTTTTCAAAATCTTTTAAAACTGAAAAAAATTTGTCCTGAGTTTAAAATGTCACCATGCTCAAATCACTTAGAGTGCTCAGTTTACAACAGGATTAAGTTGAAGGCTTATCCTGTGACAAAACGAACAAAATTTAAAGCCAAAAGACCATTTAAAGCTTTACATTGTGATGTTGCTGGGCCAATTTCCCCGACGCTAGGGGGCAACAAATACTTCATGGTGATTATAGATCGCTTCACAAGATTTTCCTATGTGATACTTCTGGAAAAAAAAGGGTAAAACAAGAGAGAGATTTAAAGAATGGGTGAACATGATAGAGAGACAGTTTGACTACAAAGTAGAAACTTTGGTCACAGACAGGAGAAGAAAATTCTTGTCTCACAACTTAAACAATTGGTTAAAAAAAAATTAGGCATTTTACCACTAATCCTAATACTCCGGCGGAGGATGGTCTTGCTGATATCGGTGGAGTTAGGGGTCTGGAGACAGGTTTCATGGTCTCCTTAGGCTTCAAGACATCTCCTGAAGGGGGACGGGCTTTCTTGAGAGACAGATCCCCCAACCTGTCCCACTCAGCAGAGTGCCTTCTCTTGGAGGCTTTCTTGGCTCTATGTTCCTCCGGAGAGTGTCCACGCTCCAACCAGGCCTTTTTAGGGGCCTTTTCCTTTTCTTTTTCAGCCTCACCCTCAGACCTGGATGACTTCTTGTGAGGGCTGACTTTCTCCTTATCAGCTCTCTTTGCCACCGAAGAGCTCCCATGAGCCGGAGTTGAGGCGGGTCTCAAGGCTTGTTCATAAGGGCCACTTTAAGCCTCTTGTCCCTATTTCTCAAAGCTTGAGCCATCATGGATCTACAGAGGGCACATGTCTGGGGATTGTGACCCTCGCCCAAGCATAGGAGACAAGAAGAATGGGGATCCAAGCCCGGAATCTTACCCCCACACTTTCCGCGCTGCTTAAAAGAGCAGGAAGACATTTCGAAGTGGTACCAGGTGTAGGCAAACTGTCCCCTTTAAGGGCCGAGGGACTTCAGCTCCCAGAAGCCTCGGCCATGTTGGCCAATAGTCTGGGATTCTGGGAGCTGAAGTCCCTCGGCCTTTAAAGGGAACAGTTTGCCTACCCCTGTGTAGACTGACTGAGTCCATGAGGCAACAATGAAGTTAGACAATCCGAGGTCAAGCAAACAGCGAACAGTGACAAAACAGCATTCTAAAAACGTGGTCAAACAATCCAAGGTCAATCTGATTTATCAAAAACAAGGCCGTAGCAAGAGCGATTCCAACAAACGAAGCTCCTTCAAAGCTGCTAGCACGGCGGACGAAAGGAACTGAGAAAGAGTGGGAATGCTAAGGCTTTATAGAAATGGGTGGAGCTACCGCCAAAAAGTTGCAACTAAAGTTCTGCCTAGCAATTCCAGAAGTTTCTGAAGTTACTGCGCATGTGCAGATATAACCAATTTGTGTGATTCGCAGAGACTACGAAGAAGAAATATATTTCTTCCTTCCATGTAGCACATCATTTAAACAAAACCAATTTTATCCTAATTATCTTAACCTTGAATCATTCTTTGACATGCTCTAATTTTGCATCATTAACATAAATTATATAAAGTTTTGTACAAAGAAAATGTTACTACTTCATTCACATGTAAACCTCACCGTTTTGTTCTTATCTATTTCTCTTCTGTTCCTTTTGTATGTCTTTGCTATCAACTGATGTTATAACTGTATTGTAAGTTGATTATAAGCCTATATCTCCTTATTGTTTATCTTTTTATTTTTTTCAAATATTATTCCCAGAAATACATGATAGTCCTTTTATTTCACATCATGTGCTTTAAGCCAGGGGTAGGCAACCTGAGGCCCGGGGGCTGGATGCGGCCCCCTGAGGCCTTTGGACCAGCCCCAGGCTGGTCCTGCTGCCACCCCCCGCCATGATTATATTGATTATTGTTGTTATTACTTGTTCTCGGGGTTTTCTTGGCAAAATCTCCACAGGGGTTTTGCCATGGCTTTTCTGGGGCTGAGAGAGTGTGCATGCATATTTTTTATTTTATTTTATTTTATTTATTTATTTATGGTGCACCTCAATTGTCTGAGGGACAGCAACCTGGCCCCCAGCTCAAAAAGGTTGCCTACCCCTGCTTTAAGCATTCATTTCTCTATTGTTGGTGTTACTTCTACTTTCCAGTTCTTTGCTTTGATTAATCTTGCTGCTGTTATTAAATACAAGATAATTCTCCAATGTTTATTTTCATCCTCTTTCTGCTGAAGTCATTCTTTTTGAGAAGGCAGACCTCTAGTTGAAATGAGTATATTTTGAAAGTTTTCTGCATGACCATATGAACTTCAACCCATTCTTTTATATTTTAGGGCAGGTCCATCACATATCATAACTACTTCACTTTTGAGAACAACATGTACTTCCAAGTCAGTGGTGCTGTCCTGGGCACCTGCATGGCACCACAGTATGCAAACATTTTCATGGCTGACCTGGCACAACATTTCTTCACCATGTGCACCCAAAAACCTCTCCTCTATTTATGACTTCTTGATGACATCTTTATAATTTGGCCATATGGAAAGCAGTCACTTGAGAACTTTCACCAGGATTTCAACTACTTCCACCCTGTGCCTGGAACAATCCACACAACAAATTCACTTTCTTGATACCACTGTGCAACTGAACAATGGACTTCTAAGCATGCCTCCAGTTTCCACCCAGAACATACTACCAAATCTATTGTTTTAGAGCCAAGCCCTCTGATACAACCACGTATGCTCAGACCCATAATACAGAGACTCAAAATTCTTGGATTTACAAGATGACCAAACAGACTGTCATACTTTGGACACATCATGAGAAGAGAGAACTCTTTCAAAAAACAATAATGCTGGGGAAGGTGGAGGGAAATAGGAAGAGAGGAAGGCTACATGCTAGATGGATGGACTCTATTAAGGAGGTAACGGGTATTAAGGGGTTGCAGGAATTAAGCAGTGGAGGACAGAGGGTCTTGGAGATGTCTCATCCATAGGGTCACCATGAGTCAAGATTGACTCGAGGACAGTTAACAACAACAATTTCTCAAACTACAATACCTACCTAAGGAGATGAAGAAACAAATTGACAAGGCAAGATTAATACCAGGAAGCATTTACTACAAGACAAATAAAAAACACAAAATGACACAATGCTTCTAGTTGTCACCTGCAGTCCCCAATTGAGACCACTCAGATGCATCATGAACAAGCTACAACAAATTCTGGAGAATAACACAACACTCTCATAAGCTCTAGGAGAGCCTTTATTGCCTACAGACAGTATCAAAATCTTAAACAATTACTTACAACAGGGTACATAACATGGATAATAATGCAGGGACAAAAGCTTGCCACAAACTCAGATGCCAAGTCTGTCCCCACATCTACTCTCGGAACAATATTGCATCACCCACAAGATCAGAGGTGCATTTCTGAATTGAACTGAAATTAACATCTTTTCCTTAGTTATGATTGAATAACTATATTGAGAGTTAGACTCTCAGGGGCTTTGGGAGAGGGTCATTAAAACGTTTTGCCATTTGAAGAAAAAGCAAAAAGATCAGAGGTGCATTTACTTGCTCTTCCTCCAGTGTGATATATATACCATCCTATGCCAGCAATACCCCTCTACATTCTACACTACACAAACAGGGTAGTCTCTATGCAAGAGGATTAACAGACACAAATCTGACTTCAGAAATGGCAATACCCGAAAACCAGTTGCAGAACATTTCAAGCTTCCTGGATATACAGTAAGTGATTTACAGGTTATGGTTCTTGAACAATTAAATTGCAAATGAAGACTAGAAAGAAAAACTGCTAAACTGAATTATATTCACAAATATTTGATAGTCCTGATGTGTAATCTGTTTACTTAGGACAAAAGGCTACTGTCAGGACAGAATACGGAGAAACTGAATGCTTTCCAATTGGAAAGGGGGGTCAGGCAAGCCGGTATTCTATCTCCCTATCTATTTAATTTGTATGCTAAGAACATCATATGAAAAGCAGGATTGGACTCAGAGAAAGGAGGCACGAAAACTGAAGGAAGAAACATCAACAATCAAAGATATGCAGATGACACCATAATGCTAGCAGACACTATCAGAGATACAGAAAGATTATTGAAGGTCAAAGCAGAAAGCACAAAGGCAGGTTTGTAGCTGAACATCAAGGAAACAAAAATTATGATCACAGATGAGCTACATAATTTTAAAGTAGATGACAAAGACTTCCAAGATTTTCCATCCTTGGGCTCAATTATCAATCAGAGATGAGACTTCAGTGAAGAAATCAGAAGACTAGGATTTGGAAGGGCAGCTATGAAGGAACTAGACAAGATTCTTCTAAGAGCTGTTCGACAATGGAATATGCTGCCAGGAAGTATAGTGAAGTCTCCCACTTTGGAGGTTTTTAAACAGAGGCTGGATGGCCATCTGTCGGGGGTGTTTTGATTGTGTACTCCTGCATGGCATAGGGTTGGACTCAGTGCCCCTGAGGTCTCTCCTGGCTTTATGCATGCACAGGAGGCAAACACCTATGTGATGTCACTGACTTTTCATGGGAAATGTTGTTTCACTTATTACATGTTAAGGCAATATCATTATGTAGGTACTGAGTAGATGCAACAAGGTAAGGATCTATTGGGAGGAGTGAGAGAATGGAACACTAGGAGTGAGTGGTGATTGGCTGGATTTCTGAGGGGATTTGAGTAAGGCCGCTGTGTATGGCAGTTAGTCTGGAGGAGGGTGTGGTCTTTTGGGATTAGGACAGAGTCAATGGGCCTCAGGGTTAGAGGCAGGGTCAGAGATACAGAGGGCTTATGTTGGAGTTAGCTAGAAGATGAATGTGTGTGCATGTACGTGTGTGTCACAGAGATGTGATTTAGATGTTATACTCCATTATTGTTTAATAAATCATTATTTTTGAATGATATGTTTTCATATCTGGGAATGCTACATATTGGAAGGTGTCCGTGGTAGCAGCATTGATAATGAGTGGTGGTATCTGATGGGTATAGAAGATAAATAAAATAAGGTAAACAGGGGTGAGGCTATGCTCATGTGGATTCTGTGGTGAGCTTGTACAAAAGTGGACTTGTACATTAGAAGAGTGGAGCTGCAAGTTTCTACCTGTCCCTCTGCTTCCCCCTGCTGTGAGAGCTTCCCTTTATCTTCACCTCTGCCCCTAAACTAAGGACCTGTTCCTCTCCCACCACTGTGGCCAATTGTCAGGACTTCCTACATGCCCTCATAGGTCCTGTATGAAATTCTACCCTCTCCTCTTTCTCAGTGCCCAAACTATATAAGGGTTTTCTCACTGCAAACCCAGGTTCATTTTAATGCAGACTTCCAGAAATCAAGAAGTGAGATGACTTACCATAGCTTCCTTGTGTATGAATCGATGGACGTCAGAGGTTAAGAGATAAGCAATGTCCTCCAGAATCTTGGTATATCTGGTCAACAAGACTTTGATCTGGAAATCAAGGTAGGGAGATGGCACGATAAAAACAATTAAAGAGAGTGGTGTGTATGTGTATTTGTGTGTGATGGAGAAGTGCCACTCAGCTGAGCAGCTGACAGAACCCTATTGAGCACATATGCATGCATGCACATACCCACACCCCAGTTCAGGGGTCCCCAAACTACGGCCTGCAGGCTGAACCCGGCCCGTTGAAGCCTTTCAATCAGCCCGCCGGCGTCACACGCACATGCGCACAAGTCCGGGCGCCATTTTGGAACACAAAACAGTGTTGGAGTAGTGCGCGTGCGTGCGCAACGCAAAGTGCCATTTTGTTCCAAAATGGCACCCGAAGTTGTGCACATGCACGCGCACCTCCAGCCAGCCCTCCAAAGATCTGGGAGACAGCGAACCGGCCCCCAGATAAAAAAAGTGTGGGGACCCCTGCCCCAGTTGATTGCTCCTCCTCAGCAGAGAAGCTGATAGAGGAAGGAGAGGTGCTTCTGTCCCTACAAGACACACTACTTTTGATGCTCCTGTTGAGTAGGCCATCGGTCTCCAGGGCCATCGTGGGAATGTGCCAGGACAGGAAGCAGCCCCTTCAGTGCTACCATGGCTCAGGTGTCCCAACAGTTTAAGGTGGTTGCTGTTTGGCCCCACAAAAACAGCTGGCTGTGACCACCCCATTTCAGCTAGCCAGGGTGGAGCTTATGTGCAGCCTGCAGGTCCCAAGATGAATGCTTCAGCTTAAAATGCTCAAAGCTTGCTCAACCTGATCCTTCTCTCTCTTCCCTCTCCTTATGTACTAATAACATCCCCAGCTGCCTTGTACAGTTTCAGTTTTCGCTTTGAGTCCATGGTTTATGTAACAAAATTAAACAAATTTAGTGTGTGTATTTAGTTTTACTCAATGATCTTGTCTCCACCACCACCACTAAACAGAAAAAACAAAAACTAGAGAGCACCCAATATAGTCCACAACAGGAAAGGGAGATACATCTCCAACTGTTTAGTGAACAATGACTATATTTATTTTGGAAAAATCCCAGCATGCTTCTGCCAATGAAATATATACAGACCAAAACAGTCTGTATAAGAACAGCCCTTCACTGAGCACTTGGAGAAGTGCCTCTCTTTTCCCCGTGGCCTCCCTTTCCACAATCAACATCCAAACCCCTTTGCTTCTCCTTTGACAGCATCCCCCTTCTTGTCCCCTCAACAATGGTTCTGGTGACCCTCACCGTGACTGATGCAACCATCTGCCTGCTTTGTCACAGCACTCCGTTCTCTGGCTTCTTGTCTGCCCCATGCACCTGTGTGGCCAGCCATACCCAAGAATAAAGAATAAAGCCTTGGATTGGAGCTGTGGTGACAAATGTTGCATTGCAGCTCCCAAGAGCCCTTTAAGCCAGCATGACGAAGGGTGAAGATTGCTGGGAGTTAGAGTCCAACAACATCTGGAGAAAGACTACAGGATTCCCACTCAGACTATATAAGCATCTTCACCTTGCCTCAAATATCTTCCATGGGTCGTATAATTCCCCTTCACCTCTCTGCTCCTGCAACCTGTCTCCCCTCCATGTACGCTGTTCCTCATCCACACTGGAAGGTCTCTTACTTCTTCCAGTGTTTCTGCTTATTCTCCCTTCCTGCTCTTTATGACCCTTCAAAGCCCCCCTGCTTCTTTCCTTAAACCCCTACTGGATTTAAGAGACTCTTTCCCTAAAATGCTCACAGTCTCCATCCCTCAGCACTGGCCAGTAGGAGGGGCTTCTCCTCCTAATGGCTGTTTTGAATGCCAGTGGCTTCTCCTTGCTGGACCCAGCATTTAGCCCTGCTGGACCCCGCCCCCCATCTTAAGCTCACCCGTTCAGCTCGATCCACCTCTGCCTGGCGTAAGGTTTCATCCAGGTCTCGAATCCACTGCCTTTTTTTTAAGGTCTCATGGAAGACTAGGTCCCATATCTGCTCAAAGTCCTTCAAGGAAGAAACACACCATGAATTCCATGGGGGTGGGGGGAACATTATAATATATCAGAAACTGCTCAGGAAATGCCTGCTCTCCACTTTCCAGAAATGATGAGAGAGCATGACCCAAATGCTCCCCTTTAAGCAGCCTGCAGACCTGGGCCTCATTATCTTGTGCACCCCAGGAGTCAGCCTTGTGGCAGCCTTGTCAAGCACAGACTCTGAAGCTCCCATTCAATTTGGCCATCCTAGAAAGTGGCAGGTGGGAATGTGCCTGACTGCTTTGTGAAATCCTGCACAGCTCTCCAACCTGGCAGAGGCAAAAAGCCCTCCTTTCACGGACCCTTGCTTCTTCACAAACTGCTTGCATCCATGTTGCACATCTTTAGGTGTATCAGGGCACTTGCCCTTGCCAGCCTTGCCTGTTCCAGAAGCCATCTCCAGTGTGATGAAATCCTGCCCTAGATATTAGTATGCATTGCTATCTTAGCTATATCATTGGTGTTTTGCTTGCTGCATTATACTTCCCAAAGTGTATTCTAGTTTGCTACCTCATTAATAATAATAATAATTATTATTATTATTATTATTATTATTATTATTTCTATCCCGCCCCTCTACCCTCCCGGACCCACCCTTCCCTTAAAATAGTATTAAACATGAGAAGAATTAAAACAATTAAACAAACAATTAAAACAAAATTTAACAGTTTACATAAATAATAGACAATAAAATAATAAAAGGAGGCAGTCTAGCAGGCAGACCGCTAGCACTAAATAAATGTGGCTAAATGTGACTGAATGTGGCAATGGGTTGGGGGTGGGGGGGAAGAGTAACTCGCTCCTTGGCTGGGAAATTAGTCAGGAAAGGCCTGCCGGAAGAGATCCGTCTTGACAGCTTTTTTAAAGCTGTCTAAGCTGGTAATTTGACGGCTCTCGTCCGGCAGGCCGTTCCATAATCTGGGAGCGGTTACTGAAAAAGCCCTCTGGAGGTTGTCAACAGTCTATTTTTAACAAGCTGAAGCAAATTCCTCCCAGAGGACCAAAGTGTGCAGGTGGGATTGTATGGGAGGAGGCGGTCCCGAAGATAGGATAGACCCAAGCCATGTAGGGCTGTAAAGGTGATAACCAACACTTTGTACTGGGCCCAGAAACTAATCAGCAGCCAGTGAAGTATGCCATTACCGCAATAAGACGGTGTAATATGGTCTCTTCTAGATGTGCCAGAGACCACCCTGGCTGCCATATTCTGAACTAATTGAAGTTTCTGGACCAAGCACAAGGGTAGCTCCATGTAGAGCACGTTACAGAAATCCAGACGGGAGGTTACCAAAGCATGTACCACAGTTTCGAGATCCCGTACTTCCAGGAAAGGGCGCAGCTGGCATATCAGCCGAAGCTGATAACATTCACCTGATTAATCATGTGAAGCGATGAGTCCAGGAGCATCCCCAGACTGCAAATACAGTCCTTTGCGGTAAGTGTGATCCCATCCAGGACTGGAGGCTGTATCCCGATACCTGGTTTCAGGGCCGCTACTGTAAGTACTTCCATTTTATCTGGATTCAGTTTCAATCTGTTTTTCCTCATCCAGTCCATTACCGCAATAAGACAGTCATTAAGAGGAGAGACGCCATCTGAAGTCAAGGCTGATGACCGGGACATGGAGAAGTATATCTGGGTGTCATCAGCGTACTGATAACATCCAGCCCCATGTCTCTGAATGATCTCTCCCAATGGCTTCATATAGATATTAAATAACATCGGGAACAGTATGGCGGCTTGAGGGACGCCACACTGGAGCTCCTTTCTAATGGAGTTACTGTCCCCGAGCAACACCCTCTGGGATCTATCCGAGGAAGGAACGGAGCCACTGCAGAGCAGTGCGTCCAATTCCCAACCTCCTCAGACGATCCAAGAGGATGTTGTGATCGATTGTATTAAAAGCCACTGAGAGGTCTAAAAGCACCAGCAGGGTCACACTACCCCTGTCGATGCTCAAACGCATGTCATCAGTCAAGGCAACCATGGTGGTCTCAACTCCAAATCCAGTCCTAAAGCCCGTTTGAAATGGATCTAGATAATCGGTTTCATCCAAGACAACTTGGAGTTGAAGAGCCACTGCACTCTCGATCACTTTGCTCAGAAATGGTAACAACGAGACTAGCCTATGGTTATTAATCTCTGGGGGGGTCTAGGGAGGGCTTTTTCAGGAGCGACCTAATCCCTGCTTCTTTTAAACAGGATGAAACAGAGCCCTCCCTAAGGGATGCATTGATGATGTCCTTAAGGAACACCCTCAATGCATCCCCACCCTGGCCGGCCAGCCATGAAGGGCAAGGATCGAGTTCCTCACTCTGCCAAGGAGCTTGTCCATGTCATCGGTACTCACTGATTGGAATTGATCCATTAAAATCTCAGTAACGGAATTGCTGGACACCTCGTCTATAGATTCTGTATCAATACTTGCATCTAAGTTGGCTCTTATCTGAGAGATTTTATCTGCAAAGTTGTTAAATGCGTCACAGCAGGCAGTTGTTGGGTTAAGCAAGGGGTTCTGCGCAGGGGGAACCCGCATCAGTTCGCCTACCACCTCAAACAGCTCTGTTGGATGAGACCTTGCAGACGCAATACATGCAGAACAGAAAGATCTCTGTGCTGCACGTATTGCCTCTCGATAGGAACGAAGAAAGTTCCTATGACGAGTCTTGTCAGATAGGAGTCGAGTTTTCCGCCATTCACCCATCCTGTTTAAGGGGGGTTGCAGACTGCCAGAAATAGTGTGAATTCAGTCCACTTTTAGGGTTAGGGTTAGTGCTAGGGAATCATGGGAACTGTTATTTTTCTGAGACATTGAGCCTTCTCTGTCAGACAACTCTGATGCCACAATAAAATACAGTTCCCATGGTTCCCTAACTCTAACCCTAACCCTAACCCTAAAAGTGGACTGAATTCACACTATTTCTGGCAGTCTGCAACCCCCCTAAATATATCTATCTTCTCATTTTGGTGCTGGTTGTGTTAATTCCAAGGATCACCTAGATATTAAACCTAGTCCTTGTCATTCAGTCAGACACTAACCATTTATGGCTACCTGTTTAAGATGCTTTCGCTCTTGACCACCAGAAACTTAAAATATGTTTAAACACTTGTAAGCCACCTGAATAGTCATAGCTTTGGGGAAAAGAGAGAATATATGTGAATGAATGCATGGACAAATGAATGAATAGGTTTGAGTTTTCCTTTTCGTTATAGAGTTTTCAAAGTAAATGTCTTCCCCTAGCCCTAAGGGTGGTGGCAGTACTCTGTGACAGCCTGGGTGTAGACCCTTAGATTCTGAGAAACTGGACAAAACACAGCCTTACTTGCATAGTGTAGGTCTCTAGGTTGGTGTCATTTGCAGCCCTTTGGAAAAGGGACTCAATGGTTTGATCCGATTCTGACAGCTTGGCCAAAAACAACTTCCCAGGCTCCAGAAAATGAAGCTCCATTTCCTGAAATGGAAAAATGTATCTGGTGGAAGACAAGACATGAGAGACTTAGATTTCCACATAACCACACACAGAAGTGGTGACTGCCTCACCTTCCCAATATGTGCCAACTCCTGCTTTAGCTTTGCCACGGCTTCATTGTAACGGCATTTCCTGCTCTCTGAAAGACGCTCAATGATGTTGCTGTTTTTCTTCTCAGGAACTGGGTGGAAGGAAGGATGAAAAAGAAGGAAGATCAGTCTTTTATGCATAAAAAGAACAAGATTTCTAAAAAAATGTTTTATTAATACAAGAGCTATTCTGATATTTTGTAATGTATTCTTCTTTTAAACCGTGAGCCGCTTTGAATCTCAATTTGGGGGGAAAAGCAGGATAAAAATATACAGTTGTCCCTCCCTGTTTGTGGACTTCGAGTCCGCAGTTTCACTCTTCATGAGTAGGGACAAAGGTTATACTGTAAATGGCCGTGAGCACCTGCTTGTGACCCCACATGTGCACCACAGGTGTGCACACCATCAGTTTAAATAGGGCTCAAATATTTTTGCGGGGTGTGTGTACCAGAATGGATCCCCGCGAATTGGGAGGGGCAACTGTAATAATAAAAATAATAATGAAAATACAGTGGGCCCGCAGTATCCACTGGGGTTTGGTTCCAGGACACCCCCAGCCCCCCACCCCGTGGACACCAAAATCCATGGATGCTCAAATCCCATTAAATACAATGGCATAGTAAAATGGTGTCCCATTTATAAAATGCCAAAATCAAGGTTTGGTTTTTGGAATATATATTGTTTTGGAATATTTTCAAGCCATGGATTCAAGAAGGCCGACTGTATTGCATGTCACCCTGAAATCTATGGAGTGGTTTATAAATTCTGTGAAGCAAAAAAACAGACAGGCAGTCAGAGGAACTCCTTTAGGAAATGTGATCTAGCAGGGGTGGCAACTTTGTCTGCCTTGAAGCATCTAGAGAGAGATATCAGGGTTCTTTGAATAAAAAACCATCCTCCCTGACTACAATCTCTATAGCTTTCTCTGAAGAAAACTATCTCTTTTAATTAAAAATTTCATTTTATTTTAGTAAATAAAACAATCTACCAGAAACAGCAACTTGCAGACAGTGAATGAGAGCAACTGGTACAATTATTTACTGCAGAATGACTGGGTAAAAATGCCAATGTTAGGCCCCATGTTGTTCTGATTAGAAGTGCTTATGGAAAAAAATTATCTGCGATACCAAAGAGTGTTCACCATAGCAGTACACTGTAAGGACAAAGACTTAATTTCTCACTGTTTTCACAAGGGATGGCAAAATGTAGCCCTCCAGATGTTGTCAGAGAGCAACTTCCATCAGCTCTGATCAAAAAGCCTGTGGTTAGGGATAATGGGAAATGCAGTCCAACAACATCTGGAGGGCCCCAGCCTTTGTCTTTCCTAGTCCCAAATTTGTCCCAGGAGCAGCTAATACAGTTTCTAGGTATGCTAAGAACACACACCACCATGTCCAGAATTCAACAGGTATCGCTTACTGGTGACTTCAGCAAGGCCTCTGACTTCTCGAGCAGCAATCACACTATCACTTTCTTGATTCTTCAGAGACTCCAAGGTTGTTGTTTCCCTGAAAAAGAAAGAAAGAGAAAAAGTTTTACATTTACCAAACATTGTTGTTGTTGTGCATCTTCAAGTAATTTCAGTCTTATGAGGTTTTCTTGGCAGAATTAGTTCAGAGGGGTTTGCCCGAGCCATTCCTCAGATGCTGAAAGAGTGTGATTCAAGGTCCCCCAGGAGATTTCCATGGCTGAGCAGAAATGTAAATCCTGGTCTACTCGTCCAGCACTGAAACTACTGCACCACAACTTGTTGTTATGTGCCTTCTAGTTGACTCCATCTCATGGTGACCCTGTGCTGGGGTTTTCTTAGTCCGATTCCTTCTGAGGAGGGTTTCTATCACTGCCTTCTTCTGAAGTTGAGATGGGGTGACTGGCCCAGGACCACCCAGGGGCTTTCCATGGCTGAGAGGGATTCAGATCATTTCTCCCAGAATCTTAGTCCAACACACAAAGCATGATACCACATTGGTTCTCTATAAACATTGCACAGGAACAACTCCTGGCAGAGATCAGACCAAAGCTTGGTCTATTCCAATCTATTCCAATAAACCAAGATAAGTTGCTAGTGAGTTTTTAAAAAGTTTATAGACCCATTTAAGAGATTAAGTAGTTGTTATTCCCATGCAGCATAGAGAAAAGGGGGAATCTTCCTCTACTGTAGCCAGCATGGAAAGGTTTCTTCGAAGTTGCACATAAAGGAAAATGCCTTTAACCACACTAGCTGAAGAGGGAGGGAGTTATCCACCTTTTCTTTTGCAGCCAGCAGGAAAACCAGGTGGACTTATGTAAGAGATACAGAGGCAGGCCTGGCCCTCCTCCATCAGTCTCAGTCTGCTCCCTGGCTTGCACATAATTCTGTCTGCTTGCCATACACAGACTTCCCAACCACATTATGACTACTCAGCAAAGAGTGAAATACAAGTCTGTTCTAGACTAGAATCTTTTTTCCAGTAGGGCCCAGCCAGGCACCTCTGTGAACCTCAAAAGAAAAGCACAAAGCAACCAGTTGTCGTTGTCTCCTGTTGTTGGGTTATGCTGGGTGTCTTGGGAATTTCAGGACAATTTTTTTTTACATGACTGGCTGATATGTATGGTCTGACTCAGTCTCCCCCTAGCATAGTGCCTTCCAGACACAATGGATCACAGCTCCCATCTTCTTTAACAGGCCTGGTCCAACTCCTGGCTATGTTATTAGGAAGTGATGGGGGCTGTATTCCCGCACATCCAGAGAATCTTGGGCCAGGCAAGGATGGTGTAGAGAACCAATGCAGAGTCACACAGTGATTTGGTTCCTTACTTGTAATGCACTGGGTTTTCTATGTAGTCATCATTGGGCATTCCTTCAACCCACGTCTGCTGACGATGCGATAAAAATCCATTGCCGGAACATGTTTCTGTCTCTCTCACCAAGGGGATTCTTCCTGGAATCTGTGGGATTTTGTGCTGTGCTAATCTGCTTCTCACCTCTCCAAGAGTGCGCACGAGGTTTATCTTGTCAAAGCCAAAATAAAAAAAAGAGAGAAATTTTTCTCAGTGGTAAGAAGCCAAAAACAAACAAAGGTGCATGTGAACCAGTTGAAGAAAAAGAGGGAGAACCCAGGCAGCAGGGTTATGCACTTCCGACTTCCAGGGATTTATTTCTAATAGTGTTTTATTGCCACATTTCCACTTCTAGACCCTGAGGCACAGAAATGACCCAGGGTTCCCCACAGAGTGCTAGCTCTGGCAGGTTCACTCACTCTGCTTCAGCATCAAGGCCAGCCCCCTGCCATGACGGGGGGGGGGGGGGCAGTCCAACTACATCTGGAGTGGCCAAAGGCAACCACAGGCACCTCTGCTGTGAACCCAAAGGCGCCCTGTGAAAGAGCAGCAGAGACCACAGCAGTGGAAGGGCTGCCCACCCCAAGGAAATCCCAGATCTGCCACATGAACAAGGGACAGTTTTTAGATACAGTCAAAACATTTTTCGATTCTCAGCTCGGCCACAGAAACCCACTGGGGTGACTTTGGGCAAGTAGTCACACCCTCTCAGCCTCAGAGGAAGGCAATGGCAAAACCTCCTCTGAACAAATCTTGCCAAGAAAACCCCGTGAGAGGAGTCGCCATAAGTCAGAAATGACTTGAAAGCACACAACTGTGCTGGTCTATGACTGTAATAAAGATGAACTCAACACAACAACAACAACAAAGGCAAACCAATCATGGGGCTTTCTTGGCAAGCTTTGTTCAGAGGAGGGTTCCCATCGCCCTCCTCTGAGGCTGAGAGAGTGTGACTTTGCCAGGTTCATGGCCGAGCGGAGAATCTCACCCTGGTCTCCAGAATCCAACACTCCGACCCCTGAGACACGCGGGCTACTTATTTATTTATCACTTGAAGTCTATTCTGTTCCCCACCCCCCACCGCCGCCATTTTCTCTGTACCTCGTCGTCAAAGATCTGCCTGTAGACTTTCCCGCTGGGGACGAGACGGGTGACCCCCGGAGAGGCCATGGGATGGCACCGGGCGAAGGAGGGCCTTCAGACGGGAACCGGGTCGCGGGAGAGAGGCCGAGGGGGGCGCGAACCTGACAAGGAGACGGCCGCCGCCGCCGCCGCCCCTCGGACTCTCCTCTCGGCCGGAGCAGGGGAGGAGACCCTGCCGCCCTCCGCCTCGCCTAGGACAGCCCCACCAGGATGAGGCCCCGCGGGTTCCGTTCCCTGCCGGCACTCCCGGCCCCGAGCCTCCCTCCTTTCCTCTCTCCAGCCGCGAGAACTGAGGAGTCTGAGGGAAGCTGCGCGGCGCGTCTCCGTCTCCACGGTAACCAGGACAGGAAGGGGGAAGTGCACGCGGCGGCTTTTTCTCGCGATAAGAGACGGGACCCAACATGGCGGCTTCCCCATCGCGCCCCAGGCACCGTTGCCGTGGAGACCGCCCTCGGCCCGGCCCCTTTTTAGTCGGCTGTGCGGCCTGTGAGGGACCGCGGGGTGGCTTCCCACAGCGCGAAACCAAGTCCTTGAAAGCTAATGTATGGTCGTCCCTCCACTTTTGCGGATTTGATTATTCACAGATTTTATTAATATGTCATGGAAAAAGACTAGCTGGTCTTGGGCCTTTCTCAGCCTTGGGACTTTTTTAGCCTCAGAGGAAGGCAACCCCTTCTAAATAAATTTGCTAACAAAATCGCACAACAGGATTGCCATAAATCAGAAGTGTACATAACAACAAATTTTCTAACTCTGTGTTACTTTTTCAAAACTTGGGAGAAAATTCTCTGTCTGCAACTCTGAAAGGATCTCCCAGGACTGCCGCCACAGGCCATGCCAGCTCCTCTTTTTATTCAAGAGATGTTCACAAATAAACTCTAAATGAACCTCCCCCAATCAGAGGAAGCCTATCATCTCCTGTAGGCAAGCTATTGGGGGCTGTATCCTTATTCCTTTCTCATGGATTATCCTCAGCATCGGATGACCAATGCTCAAGCAGAAATTAGTCATCAGTTTTACAAATGGCTCTGCTGCCCCAGAGTTCTGTTAGTTTAAGTGAAAACAGTATCTGCAAATTGTAAAACAAGAAAAAATAAGCACTCATGCTAGGTTTTCTTTAAGTAAGAAAACTTTATTGCCAGTTTTTGTAAGGTAATCCTTGTGCATTCCCCTTTGCTAAACTTCTTGCTTACTGGACCTGGTGCAGTGCCTGCTTAAAAATAACCCACCAGCAGTAAGTGATTTTGACACCAGGAAGCATAAGAAAGGGGGATCCAAAGATTCCACAGCAGTCAGAGTTCAGCTTGGCTTCTGCAGCACATTGGTAGAAGTGTTTCAAGCAGAAATGGCTTTGGGTTGCAGAGGTGTGGCGGGAGGCTCCTCTAGCCTCATACCACCTTCCCTTTACCTTTCTCCTCCTCCTCATTTATTTCATTTTTATGCTGACTTTCTCCCAGAAAGGGACCCAAGGCAGTTCACACGATAAAAACATTTTTAAAACTTTACAATTAAAATTTCCTTATACCATCCTGGCTATTTGATATGTACCACCCTGGAGCTGTGCAAGAGAGACCCAGAAATATAGGGGAAAGAGTTCCATAAAATGCTTTTACTAGTGGGTCCCACCCAAGCCTACCCAGGCATGTGTATGCAAAGTCCCTCCATTGGTCCAGCTCACTTGAAGCCCGCTTTCTGCAGATCCTCAGGCAGGATCCGGCCCTTCTTGCGGGCCTTGGCTTTCTTCTTCTCTACCTTTGCAACCTTCTTCTTCTGGAGGTTCCTGCGGCGCTTGTCTTGGCGCTGTTGCATCTTCTCCGCCACCTGCTCAGTCCGCTTCTCCCACTGCTTCTGGCGCTGGGCCTTGCGCTTCTCCTTGTGCTTGAGGGCAGCCTTCAGCCGGTCCTCATCATCACGAATCTTGATCCCTTCTGCCTTGTAGAGGACGTTGGTCCACTTCATCTTGGTCTCCAAATCCTTGGCTTTCTCGCTGTCTTTGTCCTTCAGCTCTTCCAACTTGTTCTTCCGCGCCTCAAGCCTGCTCAGGAGCTGCTTGTAATTCTTCCCTGTCAGAGGTGTCATGTTGCCTTTCAGAGCCTTCCTCTTTTCTTTCCGCTTCTCTGCTTTGCTCAGCTCCTCTTCCTCATGGACTTTGACCTTGTTAAAAACAATTTCAGCCTTGTTGCCATTCTTCTGGCCCTGCGTCTCCAAAACAGGCTCCTCGGTTTCCTCCTTCTTCTCCATTTTCTCCTTCATCCTCAGCTCTTTTCTTCGGCGTTTCTTTCTTTCCCTCTCATATTTCCTTCGTTGCCTCTTCTCCAACACAGCTGGTGACAATTCTTTGGAACTTCCCTGTAAGAGATGGAAAGGTGAGGGGAAAACAGAATCCTCTGGAGTGCAAAGGGCCCAGAAGATGTTCCTCCTCCTGGTCTTGTGCCCTGACATGGGGGAGATTCCTTTGCACACCTGCCCATCGCAACTGTAAGGAAATGGGAGGCAGGGATTACAGGAGAAAATGCCAGGTCTCATGTCTAATTAACTAGGTAGGAAGATGTCTCTTCAACTGCTGTTGGACTCTTAACTTATCAGGCCTGCATGGCCTACATAGGCAGTAATTAATGACCCCTGGAGGGCTGCACTCTGCCCACCCCTGAATGAGATGGCCAGTGCCAGGACGCGACCATCTGGCCTGCAGAGGGCCCAGAAGATGTTCCTCCTCCTCCTCCTGGTCTTGTGCCCTGACATGGGGGAGATTCCTTTGCACATCTGCCCATCGCAACTGTAAGGAAACAGGAGGCAGGGATTACAGGAGGAAATGCCAGGTCTCATGTCTAATTAACTAAGTAGGAAGATGTCTTGGCACTTGGAAGAATGAACTAGGAAGGAAGGAAGGGAGGAAAGAAAGAAAGAAAGAAAGAAAGTGAGGAGAGGTCAAATGGAAAGAGTAGGTTACATTTAAACCTCACATGGCATAATCCTATGCATTTCTACTCAAAAAAGGAGCCCCACTGCTCTCACCAGCCAAGTGAGTAGGGAATTGCCCCACTAAAACAGGCTGGACTCTCATGCCTCCCTTCAGATTAGTCCCCAAACTTTTTCGGGCAACAATGCTAGTGCCCCCAACACCTACTTCCTGATATTAAGTCTACTGTTATACTGCAAATTTAAAACAACCAATTTGGTTGCTGCTCCCTTTGCACCCAGTCACCTTGGGAGCAATAACCAAGCAGCTGGCTGAAAAGCGACTAAGAAGCCTCTAGTCTGTGCCAGCCTTGCAGTAAAGGCCAGCGCAGGTGAGAGGCTTCTCAGGCACTCTTGACGGGTTGCTTGGTCACTACTCCCTTGGCACCTGATCACCATCAGGGCAGCAACCATGCAGCTGGCTGAGCAGTGACAGAAAAACCTCTCACCCTTTGCTTTGTTGCAAAGGCCAGTGCGGGCAAGAAGCTTCTTGGTCACTGATCAGCCAGCTGCTTGATCACTGCTTCCAGGGTGACCAAATGTAAAGGGAGAAGCTTCTCCCTAGCAAGGAACAACTCTCGATCTTTCTTCATTGGAATGGACAAGGTCGCAGCTGGCGTGTGTATCGTGGGTTTACTGAGGCTACGTGCTCTGGATTGGAGACCTCTTCTCTCAGTCTGTTGAATGAAAGAAAGCAAGAGCAGGCTAGAGGACACAAAGCTTAAGCAGGGTCTCAAACTTGAAAGCTCCTTTTTGCTGTTGCTTCTTCCCCAATACCTCGTCTTCTAACTCCTTCCTCCAATCAGTCAGTCTGTCCCAAAATGGTCCTTCCTCCAATCAGTCAGTCTGTCCCAAAATGGTGCTGCTCCAAGCAACAGAAATGATGCCTTGTACCCAACCCTCCCAAGAGTTTCCTGCCACTACCAGTGAAAGATGCAACTAAGACAGTGAGTTTGTGCAGACAGGTGAAGAGTGGGAGATACCACCACATGAAGTAAGGCTTCATGGTGGTTTTAAGAGATAGTGAAAGTAAGTTTCATGTAACCCTCATTCCCACCATGGTCCAAAAAGCTGCTGGTTCCCCTTGTCTTTTTTGCCCCCTTTTCCCCTCACTGCCCATCTGCTGCCCCCTGGATCTTTCCACTGCCCCCAGAAGGAGCATACCACCCACTCTGGGAATCACTGCTTTAGAGCATAAGAACTGACTGTTCCTTTTACAAGGGTGCTGATCATACCTGGCCAGAAACTTCTTGGATCTTCTCATGTAGCCTCTGTCGCAAGAGGATCATTGCAGAAAACGAGCTGGATGAAGTCTGAGTGCCTGCATGGAGAACCGACAAGGGCAATGAGAAGAGGGCAGAAAAGAGCAGGACAATGGCTGCTCAAAGACCCGACATAGGTAAACCTTCCCTCTCAATCCTGAAATTACACCAGGTAAAACCTGTGCAGGGCTAGTACTTTCAGAGATCCATTCAAGGCAGTCTCACTCCTGGCTCACCTGGGATGCCATTCTCTTTCCCCACATCAGCAGCAGCTGATCTGCTGATGCCAGATTCAGATTTCTTAATGGCTGGTTGTGTTAGCCTGGTGGAGGACACTCTCCTGATCTCAGTGGCCATTTGCTTGCCAGGTGGGGCTCCCATCCTCTCACCAGGCTTCCTGTACTGCTGCTGCTGCTTCTTTTTCTTCTTCTTTGGCTGGATGCCATCATCACGCAAATTGCCTCCTAGAAAGGTGTGAAGTGAAAGAAATGGGTTTCAGGAAATGTGTGATTTGCTACACTTTGTCTCTAATCATCTTATTTATTTAAGGTGCTTGTCTATCACCTCTCAACTCTTGAGATGTTGTACAAAAGGCAAAAAAAAATTAAAACATTACACATGCAAAAATATTTACATGTTTTAATTAAATTTAAAAGTCATCCTTTTTTCCACAGATACTGTTGGATTACAACTCCCACTATCCCCATGGCCCATAATCAAGGAAAATGGGAACTGCACTCCAACATTTGAGAAGATGAGGTTGGGAAAGGTTGTGAATAACATCCATTCTGGAGCCAGCTCTCCCAGAGATCAGAGGTAAAGGTGATGCTCCTTCTGCTGAAGGGCAGATACTATGCGATACTCATGTTCAATGGCAACATTGTGCGACACACACATTGGTTTTACGTATGTCACTCTGTAACCTTAAACTGAACATGGATGTTTCACATCTGACAAAGCGTCCAACAGCTTAAGCAGGGGAACTCTTCCAACTGCCCTCGCCCTGGCCTCGGAGGGAGAGAAGAAGAGGCAGTTTCTGCTGGACTTAATCCCCTCTCCCACTGCCATCCCCTTTCCTTGTGTGTCCTGTCTTTACGTTGTATGCCTGAAGGCAGGGAACAGTCCAATTACAAATTTGTAAGCTGTTCTGAGAGTATTTCTGAAGAGTGAGGTAAACAAGAAATACATAAACAAAGAAACAAATAACTCAGGCAAGCAAAAGCAACCAAGAGGGCTCTGTCCTAGTTCTTCCAAAATTAACATCTCATTCCTGCACTCCTTCAGATCCAGGCAGTTCAACTATATCGACTGCATTTCAAAGCACACAGCCATCACAAGACCATCAGGACCCCCAGCACAGCAGCTAAAAGAAAATGGGGCAGGGGCAGAGAACCATGGAGATACCACTGGGCCATGAAAGTGCTAGAAACACCATCTCAAAAGTTAAGCCAAAGCATCATGAATTGTACCAAATTTCCTTTTTTGCGGGAGGTGGGCTTCTTGGGTGCAAATTTTCTTAGCCAGTTTTTGCAAGTAAGAGTCTTTGTTGATTAAGCTGGCCATTCCTGATGAAGACACAAAACAAAAACAAAACAAAACACCCCTCTCCCCCACCGCACAGAGGAGGATGTCCCAGCAGGAAAGCCAATGGGTTGACAAAGGCCTCGTCCGCCCTTTCCTAGAGAGAAGCCAGGTGGAAATCCACTTCGGGGGCTCCGTTTGACATTTCCATCCTGCGAGTAGAAATTAAACCTGACGAAAGAGAGAGAGAGAGAGAAACAAATGATGCGGGGAAGTAATAACTGAGGCACTTAAGTGCGAAGGGAAGCGGCACCGCGTCGCCCGAAGGAAGCGGCTCCTGGCTGCGGTGCTGGGGCCTCCTTGTTCCGGGGAAGGCTGCAGCCCGAACAGTCCCGCTCGCGGGAGGGAGGAAGACACGCGGCGGAACGGGACAAGAGCCCCCCTCGCACAGACACTGAGGGCAGGCGCGGCTGGCCCGGCCCGAGCAACGCTGCCGGCGGGGTCCGGGGCGGTCTCCCGGCGAGGCTAGCAGGGCAGGTGGGGACGGGAAGCGGGCAGCGGAGGAAGGAAGCCAGAGGAAGAGCAGCCACGGGGTGAACTTACACCCAGAGCGGAGAAGGAAGGACCGTCCCTTTCGCTCGCGGCCTCAGCGCTACTTCTGGTATCAAGCGGCGGCGGAAGAGGAAGCATCCGCTGCATCCGCTTCCGGGGGCGGAGCCTTCTCCAGCCCCGAGGGCCTTGGCGCCCGGCTTGCCCGCCTCCGGAAGCGGAAGTCGCGGGTGCTTCCTCTTCCGCCGCTGGATCCGGCTCCATCCCGAGTGGGAGGTGGCCCCAGGCAGCTCCCCCCGAGAAGGGCCCGAGGCCAGACGCCCCCTCCCTCCCCTCCCCCGAGGCTCCCCTTTTGGGGGTCTCCAACTTGCCCTCCTCCGGAGCGGAAGGAAGCCCACCATCCCAACAGGCGACCGGCTTTATCCAACTTTCCTCTTTTAGAAAACAATGGTGTGGTTTTTAAAGCGAGCAAGCAAGCACTTCTGCCACGAAGAAAGGTCTGCAAGAAGAGTCAGCCTAGGCCTCCAAGTCAGTGGGCATCGGACCCTCCAACCAGGGTTACCTCCCCTTCCTAGGCGGGGACCGGGCCAGCTCCGCTCACCTCGCCCTCCTTTCAGGGGCCTGGAGGCTCAGCCCCGACCATCCTAGAGGGAGCCCCCACCCCCAGAAGAGGGCAGAGGAGGAGCCTCTTTTCCAGGACAGGAGCTCCAGTCCCCGCTTACGCAGCTGATCCCGAGCAGTAGCGTCCTCGCCCTGGTGTCACCCAGAGTGGCAAAGCCCGCAGAGGGGCACTTGGCCTCTCCTTTGCTGTCCTGGCAAGCCAGGAGGGCCCAAATTGGGTGTCACAACTCGGTGTGGGCTGTCCCCCTATGCCTCCCTAGTGATGCCATTGATCCAAAAGAGGAATACTGGAAGAGAAAACAAGCATACTCCAGCATGGCTGGTGCTCTGGGACTGCTTTGCCCACATTTGTCCATGCAGACGACCACCAGAACAACAGGGAAGACAGCTTGCCAGCTGCCAGCATTTTTTCTTGCCTGTCTCCCAAGCAAATGAAGCTTCTCCCTTCCCCAACCTCAACCTTTTTTTTCCTTTGTTAGAGTCAAGAAATATTTCTGCACCCCCAGCTGCTCTGAAGATGAAGAGCAGGGTGCCAACCCCAAAAATAGAAAGGATAGTAAGTTTGCTTTAAAAATATTCATTGTGCCCATTCAATGTGCCTTTAAGAACCACCCAAATAAATTCAGCATGGAAAGACTTTGATGGCACAAATCTAGGAAGTGGGAAAATGGTCCTCCTCTTATTTAATTAGTAATTGCTGGCAGATTAGAAAGTGTAGAATCAGGAGAAGGCTCCTCCCCTCATACACAGCCCAACCTCCATGAAGGAAACTAGGAGGCCTACCTAGGTAGGTAAGAAAATACAGACTCTTGAGTGAATTAATAATCTTAACAGGTTCCAAAAAATAAAGTTTGGGGCACAAGGGGGGAACAGATGCCATTGGACTAGACTTCCCATCAGTCTTCCTTAGCTATGCTGATGTTGCAGTTCATCACTTGAAGAGCCACACATAATTCACACCTTCCCTTTTTAGAATGAAAAAAATCCAGTGCCTGATTGCAAAATTTCTATTTTGTTCCTTGGGGCTCTACATTCAGTCCTTATGCAAAAAACAGTAAGTGAGCTTCTAAAGCAAAGAAGCTTTGGCTGGACAGGAGGTTGGCTCAACACAGCAGCCCACCTGGCCGAAGAGAGGCGCGCTCCCTTTCAGGCATGCTCTGTGGGGCCTGATCCGTGCCCATTCATGTGCGGGTGCGAAGGTGTGGAGCCCTGAGGGGCTGGAAGATTCTGCTCCATCATAGCAGCTGCTAGGGGCATGGAGAGGCTCTCTGGGGACGATGCACCTGTTTCCTGTCTCCAGTACGCTTCACACAGAGGGAGGTCGGTGGTATCAGACACACTGTAGCTTTCAGAGCAAGACGCCCATTCAAGAGGAGAAAAGGTAGCAGGTGCCAGAGAGAAAAGAGGGACAGGAGGGAAAGGAAAAGGAAAAGGAAAAAGGCAAGACAGAAGCAACAGTGTTAAGAAAATAGCAGCAGCAGCAAGTATAGTTAGCACATCCCCTGAGCCATGCCCCAAGGCCCTCTTTCTAGGAAATGAAAACTTAGGAGGCCAAACCCATTGTATTGCAGTGCCCAGCTAGCAGAGGTTATTGTTCAGAAGTGAGATAGTGAGACCTTTTTGTCTGCCTGAAGACTCAAGGAGAGCCAATAGAGCCTCCAGGGGAGCAACGAGGTCATGCCCCTAAGTCCAGGGTCCAGCCAGAAAGGCTCCAAGGTGGGGCTGGGGAATGGTGCAGAGGGAAAGGGGATCTGCATGGGGCTTCTAAATTCACACATCCTTACACTGCCTTCTGGATTCCTGATCAGCAGCTGACTTTCCTGGAACTGGCAGAAGGGAGGGAAACAACTTCTGATGCTTGTGGCTCATACTCCACACACCCTTTTGCCTCAGGGATGAATCCTGGGGAGCTGGGAGGCTTCCTCTGGCCCTAAGTAGTCCAGCTTTTCTTCCTCAGCCATGCTAACTGAAGTATTTCTCAAGTCTTTGCAACCAAGAGAGTCAGGCAGCATCCACACTGCAGAAATAATCCCATTTGATACTTTAAAGTGGTGTCAAACTGGATTATTTCTGCTGTGTGGATGCAGCCTCTGAGATGGAACAAAGTATTTCTGTGGGCACCTGGGAGGTGCAATGAGGAGGGCACTTATCAATACAATATCCAGAGAGCCACACATTGTCCAGTTCCACCAGAATGTGCCCACAGATCTGCTGACATGCACTGTTCTTAAGCAAAAATACCTCCTGTGATCTTCTCTTGGCTGCTCCCCCACTCCATGCCCTGCAGGAACCCTGCTGTGAAGCAGACAAGAGGTGCAAAGGGAGGCAAACAGTGCTGGGGAAAGAAGGAGCAAGCTTTGCATGGAGAGGGGAGAGTAGGGCACCTGAACAGCCATGGCTTGTGCTTGGAAAAATAGAAAAGCAGCCCAAGAGGTTGGGGGCGGGGCGGGGTCCACTGCTCTGATTTACAATCAAACTTGTAGAGGTTTTTATGGGAGAAGAGGTTTAATATAGAAAAGCATGAACATATATTTAAGGTTTTTTTAAAAAAGCACCTAACATTATGATCCTTTAAACCCATTCTCCAGAGGAAACAATGTTTAAAAGAGAGGGTTTATCACATTGTGCAAATGCCAGATAAGAGGATCTGGAGTCAGAATTTCCCAGTCTCTTGGCAGAGCTCTGCCATCTTGGGCTGGATGAAACAGCCCCATGTAGCATCTTCTACTATGATTGGCCTGCATAAAGCTGCCCTGAAGTGGTCAGGACTGGTGTCCAGAGCCATCTGGCCTTCCTTCTCACTCCTTCCCCACCTTATCATACTCCAAAGGGCAGAGCTTCCATGCTGGAGAATATTTGCCCTGGACATGGTTTACAGCAGTCTCAAACCGTTCCAGAAGGACAGATTACCGGGGGGGGGGGGGGGTCCTGCCCTTTTTTAAGACACTCCACTCCCTGCTGTTCAATGGCAGGGAAGTTTAGAACTGCAAAACAGCTTATAGGTAATTGACATGTAGGTGGTGAGGGGGAACAACAAAAACACAAGAGGCAGACCCCCACTGCTGGGTGTGCAGAACTCTTTTTATAAAGTCTTAAACAATGCAGGGGTTTGGAGAATGCAGGGCCTCAGAAACAGCACTGGGGGCCTGATGCATCCCCAAGATGCCACTTGGCCCACTCCTGTTCTAAAGCTTCACGCCATTAAAACTTTTTTTAAAAAAAAAGACAAATGCAACATGAATGTCAATCTGCAAAAAACAAGGTCACATGTTTACATTCACAGACCAGCAATTTTCTTTGGTACAACTGGAAGAAACCCATCCCATGAAAAATACCCAACCCAGCAGACTCTACAGAGCTGCAATCCTACAAATTACTCCTAGGAGAAACCACATTAATGTGAACAGCACAGGGCTGCCATCTGACAGTAAGAGACATGCTGTATCAGCACCAAGGCAGCAGGGGGGTGGGTGGGGGGTAGTGGTGTCACAACTTAATAGCATCCAGCCAGAGGCCTTAGAGGCAGCAGTGCCTACCCTAGAAGGCTCTCACCAACAAGTCTACAGAATGTCCAGTCATCCTGTAGTTCAAAGATGTAACTTTTTTCAAGCCCTGAATCAGATGATCACTGATCACCATGCTATCATAACCCATTAAGGAGCAGAGGAGACTCTTCTCAGATCATTTTTGATTTGGTAATGAGAGAATTGGCATGGTGAGAAATGTCAGCATGGTGTTGTGGTCTGAGTGGTAGACTAGTATTTCAAGAGACCTCGGTTCAAATCCCCACGCAGCCATAAAACCCTACTTGGAGAGACCTGGGTCAAATCACACTTTCTCAACCTAAGAGGAAGGCAGAACACAAATAAATCTTGTCAAGAAAAATCTGGGATAGGGTCACCATAAGTCAGAAATAACTTGAAGGCAAGCAACACCAATGAAAGAATCAAGACTTCACTGTTCCACCTATCATCATGGGAGAAAATGCTGTCTTACCCAATGTGATGGGTTTAAAGGACTTTTGGCATCTCTGAGAATAGTTTCCTCTCAGCTATCCCTCTTGTTGTTGGGGTTGTGTTTTGTTTTTTGTTTTGTTTTTGGTGTTCCAATAAGCTTATCATGGCAAACAGGCCCTGACAACCTTGCCCTTCAAGGGATTTGCTCAGACCTGTCTCCAGGCTTCAGATTCCAAAAAGTCAAAATATGAAGGAGGACTTCTTCTCATCAGCCCTGGATCCGACTGGCAGTAAACTCACTGGAAAATCCAGGTTTCTAGGAACATGTACGTCTCCAGTCTTAATCATTATGAATGGATTTTTTTTTAACTTTTGGCTCAGTTAAAAATCATGGGAATTGTATTTTTTCTGAGACATTGAGCCTTCTCTGTCAGAGAGCTCTGGTGGCACATAAACTACAGTTCCCATGATTCCCTAGCACTGAGTCAGGGCAGTTAAAGTGGACTCAATTTGCACTATTTCTGGCAGTCTGCAAAGGCCCTTAGACATCCAGATCCAAGGCAGCTCATAATACCCCCATTCTAATTAGGACCCAAAGACTTTACAATCTATTGTGGAGAAGGAAACCTCTAGACTTCTCTTGTGGCTCACTGAATGTCTTCTGCCCTTATTTCTACTCAACAAGATTAGCAATCAGGAGCCATTTTAAGACTGGGGTGGTCTTGTAGCTCTGTTTTTTAGCCCTGGAATGATAAGGATGCAACAGGAGGCCTGGTTTGCAGGCTGGCAAATTTTGCATGACACAAGACCTGAGGTTTGACAAGTGGCAGTCAAAACTCCACCAGAAACATATGAAACCACCTTGTAACCAGCCAGAGCAATGGTTCATCTTTGTCAGCCTGCAGCAAAATTTACATTCAATAGGCTAGTTCAGTCTCTCCTGCCCTGATGCCTTCCAGATGTGTTAGACAGCAATTCACATTCTAGGATTATGAGAAACTTGTCATCACATCTGGGTGGCACCATCTTGGGCATGATACCTATTAGAATCTAAAAGTTAGCATTTGTGGAGGTGGGATGCAGGGCCAACCTTCTGGTGCAGCTTGGGGGACTCACTCTAGCCCACCCCATCTATTACAGAGCAAGCTCTGGTTGCATAATGTGGCCAGCTCCCAAAATACATTGCAACTGCCCCCCAAAAATGTTGGGGTTGAGATTTTGGGGGCCAGGACAAGAGCTGCTTTTCAGAGTCTGTCCAAGAGAGCAAAGAGATGATTGCTACCAAACAGTCCATGGCTTTACTTGTACCTGGAAGAGTAATACTCTTCTTCCAGCTCATAGAGGTCAATGGAGAGCTCATCGCGCAGTGCTATTAACTTCTTGTCACATTCTTCCTGCAATCCACGCAACTGCTGGTTGCGCTGATTGATGGCTTCATTGACAGAAGGAAAATCATTGAGGATCAGGAATTGCTTCAGGTCAGAGACCAGCTTCATGAGAGATTCACCAGCCCGGACCTGTGGGGAGGGAAACATTCATATACTTCAGAAACCATAAACTTCAATTAGTACAGAACATGGCAGCCAGGTTGGTCTTGGGGACATCAAGGAGATACCATATAACACCTGTCTTAAAGGCACTCCACTGGTTGCCTATTAGTTTCTGGACTCAGTACAAGGTGTTGGTTATTACCTTTAAAGCCCTAAATGGCTTGAGTCCGTCCTACCTTCAGGATCGCCTCCCATATAATCCACCCCACACACTCCGGTCCTCTGGGAGGAATTTGCTACAGCCTACAAGGCTGTCTGCTACCTCCCAGAGGACCTTCTCGGCAACCACTCCCAGATTATGGAACAGCCTACCGGATGAGATCTGTCATATTACTACCTTGAGCAGCTTCCAGCAGGCCTTTCCCGACTAGATTTCCCGACCTTAAGAGTTGTTGCCTTAAGAATTGTTAATTCTGCCTACTCTCTACTACAGGCCAGGGTTATTGTCTCTTTTACTGATTTTTATTTTATGTAAGTTTTAAATATGATATTGTTTAATACTTTTTTAAGGGTGGGTGGGTTTTTGGGGTTATCTGGGGTGGGATTGGGATTGTATTTTATGGAAATGTTAATGTTGTAAGCCGCCCCGATTGCTTTGCAGAGGGGCGGGATATTATTATTAATATTATTATTAGTAGTAGTAGTAGTATTAGTATTATTTTATGCCCCTAGGTCAGCCTGAAAAATTAAGGTACGGAAGAACAGAATAAAAAAGCAAAAACATTAATGAGCCCTTCAGAGCAAAGGCCTGCACATTTTGAGCTTGCATTAATCTGAGAAGCATATGGCGCACAGCCAAGTACAGAAAACTCTTTGAATCTGTGGGGCTTACATAAGTGTTGAGTGATCATCCAGCAGTTGGTTCAATGAGTCTGCTCCCAGAAGGACTTGCCATTGCATTCAGGCCCAAGTGTACAGATGGCACCAGCTAAATCTTCTTTAACCCTGCAGCGCTCAACCTCTGGCTGGAGAATTATGGAATTATCTCTCCTCTTTCTACCAACAGGCAAAGAAAGACCTTTGGCTCATAAATCATAGGGCAGAAGGCACTCTTAATGGGACTGTACTTTTACCATTTTTAATGTTTTAAAAGTGTTTTAAACTGCTTTAGTGTTGTTGTTTTAAATAAAATTGTTTGTTTAGGCCTTTTCTAAAAACCATCATATAACAGGGTTTTTTAAAAAGCTATACCTCATTTTAGTTGGAAATAAGCCACATTGGGTCTTACGAAAGGAGAAAGGCGAGATATAAATTGAACAATTTTAAAAATAATTCGATTCTCTGGATATTTTGGACTTCAGTTCCCAGCCAGGATATCCCACAGGCATATATTTTGGGAGCTGCAGTCCAAAACATCTGGAGGAACAAAGGCTAAGAATCACAACTTTAATGCACTATGGCATTTGCTGGCACAAATCCTATAGGATTTTGATTGAGTTGAAAATGCTCCTGGGGATTGCCAAGTCAGTGAATGGGAAAAACAATTGCCATTCACCACTTGATCCTGGAAGAGCCTGCCAACCTGGTGTTTACCACAGACCTCACTGGAAGAGGCTAGGTTCTCTGTGCAGCAGCAGCCAAGCCTGGGAGAGGAGTCAAGAGGAGATGCTGCAGTGTTCTATCTGGACTCCACACCCCTGACCATATGCCCTATCCGTTTTCTGGGTTTGTGTGTGTATACCTGAAGCTGGGTAGCTGAAACAGAACAGGGATTCTCTTGGTTTGTGGCTCAACCAGCTATTCAAAACTCCCCGCTCCTGAGCTAGTTGGGGTGGTGTCACAAATGGTTTTGGAGTGCCATCAGCTTCTAATGATGGAGGCCTTCACAATTCATGCTCAGAGTGGCTCAGGACTTCATGCCCTCCATGGCACCCATGGATTTATCCCAAGTGGTATCTAGCTCTACTCATGCTGCTGGGCACACTCTGGGCCTTGTTTTCTGTGCCTGGTGGGGCAATGGAGGAACTGTCTGTAGATGTGTTGCAATGGACAGATCACTACCTGATGGAGTTTAGACTTGCTAGGACTCAGAACCCCCACAGGGGTGGGGGATCCATTAAGATAGTCTACCCTAGAAAGCTTATGGATTGGGATGGATTCCTGATGGCTCTTGCATAATTTCCCGATGCTCTAACGCAGGGGTCAACAACCTATGGCCCGCGAGCCGCATCCGGCCTGCCAAGGCTTGCCAGCCGGCCGCCACCGCAGCAACTCATTTGCACATGTGCAGTCCTCCTTCGCATGCGAGCCGCGGCCGCCATTTTGGAAAACAAAATGGCGGCCGCGACTCGTTTGCGCATGTGCAGTACTCGGCACATGCGCAAACGAGTCACAGCCACCGTTTTGTTTTCCAAAATGGTGGCCGCTGCTCACTCGTGCATGCACAGTACTCCATCCCGCCACCTGGCCTGGCGGAAGACCCCAGGACCAGCGGACCGGCCCCAGGTGAGTAAATCTTGCCGACTCCTGCTCTAACAGGTCCAATTGCTCCAGAGCATCCTTCTCATGAAATGAGAAAAAAACAGCCCCCTGGTTTTCCAGGGAGTGGTAGCAATGAAGTGTGAGAGAGAGCAACTGGAGTGACATGTAGAAAATTCAAGGCACGCCTAATCAAACATAAGCTACAGCCTTTCTGAGGACCGACCCAGGCAATACAGGTAGCCAAAACATTTTTTTCTCTGCCACCACTGAGCCTGCAAAAAGCCAGCTGCTTTGAGTGGTCAGAGACCTTTTACACATCAGCCCATGAGATAAGATTCTAGACTACACAAAAGCTCACTGTGAAAAATTTGCCTGGCATTTTTCAGATAAAACTGATTGGCTCCACTCTGACTTGGATGCTATCCTACAGATCCATCAGCCCTGCTTGTCCAGTGATAATGACTATCTTTCAATTTGTATAGCCTGAAGATGTGGTCAGGATTCTTGGAGAGTTGAGCCACCACATGTATGTTAAATCCTTGCCCCTCCAAGCTTATAATAAAAGTAAATGGGGGATTGGCTGAGTGGGCAGAGAGATTGATCAGTGCTTTGCTAAAATGAGCAAAGTTCCAATATGCCTAAAAGAGACAGCTTTAAAACCGCTGCTAAAAAGCCCTCCCTGTACTGGACAACTATCAGCCAGTTTTCAACATTCCATTTTTTTTATTATTATTATCATTATTATTGCAAAGTACTGGATGAGGCAAATTATCTAGATCCATGTCAATTTGGTTTCCGGCCTGGCTATGAGAGAGAGAGAGACAGTCTTAGTCACCTTGGTGAATGACCTACACAGGGAACTGGACAGGGGGAGTGTGTTTCTGTTGGTTCTGCTGGACTAGGCCACTTTGCTGGGACTTGGAGAAACAGTTTTAGAGTGACTTTGTTCCATCGTGGAGAAGCAAATCCAGAATGTGGTGTTGGGTACTCTGGTTCAAACCTTTGGCCCTTGGCCTGTTTGTTCCGCCATCCTGTTTAACACATACCTGAAACTGCTGGGTGAGTTTGTCTGGAGTTTTGAGATCTGGTGCCATCAGTATGTGATGACACTCAGCTCTCTTACTCCTTTCCATCTCAATCTACAGAAGCTGTTTTGGTTCTAAATTGGTGCCTGTCGCCAGGGCCGGACTGGATGAGGGTGGACAAACTGAAACTTAATCTAGACAAGGGGATTCCTGAACCTGGAAGCTGAAGTCTTAACAGTGGCCAGGGGTGCCTTTGCACAGTAACGCTCATGCGGGGGCTGCATGTGTCCCCTGAGAGCTCAGACCTGGCCACGGGGGCACTTGCCTTGGTTACACTGTCTCTGGATCATGGCAATGGGCTCAGTGTGGAGTTGCCTCTGAAGACTTTTCTGCTGCTCCAGTGAGTAGGACACGGAGCAATGGATTCACAGGATAGGAAAAGAGTATCCACTTAAACTTCCTAATGGCAAGACCTGTTGGACAGTGGAAAGCCACTGCTGCCTCAGGGAGTCGTGGAGTCTCCTTTTTATGAGGCTGTTAAGTAGAGACCGTATGGCTGTCTGCTTTGATTGCGCCTTCCTGCATGGCAGAAGTGGGTTGGGCTGGATGGCCCCTGGGGACCCCTTTCTCCTCTAGGATTCTACCAGGTCCAGAAACTGATGCCGGGAAACAGATGCGGAGCTAGCGAGTACAGCAGCCTCAACACTCACGATGTTGGCAGCCCTGACGTGCATCTCGTAGTTGTCCTGCTCGCCCTGCGTTGCTCGAGACACCTGGGTTTCTTCTTCAATCTGCGGGAAGGAGAGCAAAACGGGGGAAGGCAGGACGTGAACCTCCCTCCCTGGAGAACGCAGGGGCCAAGAGCCCCTCGCTCGGCTCCCCTTTCAAGCGCCAAAGGCCCTCAACCGCCCGCCCCAAAAGAGAAGAGAGGGGACCCACCTTGGCCGTCTTGACGATCTCGGCGAAGTTGTCCATGAGGGACTTGACGTCGTCCTTCAGGCGCTTGTTGTAGGACTGAAGGAGGGCCTCCTTGCTCTGAGGGAGGACGCGTGGACCCGACATTGCTGCCCGCGACACTGCCGCGGCCGACCGCCACCCACGGCCCCATCCCATCCTCCTCCTCCTCCTTCTCCTCCTCCCATTGGCCGGCCGGGTTATGCCCGCCCCAAAGACCATAGAGACTTCCCCTCCTCCTCTCTCTCTAGTCTTCTCGACTTCCCGCGCGACTTGTGGCCGAGCTCTCGCGAGACCGAGAGCCCCGTAGATATATTTCCCGGCGTGCCTCGCTCTCCCTTTTCCTCCCCACGACCAAGATGGTGAGTAGTAACCGAGCTCCGGGGCGACGCCCGGCATCCACCGCCATCCGCCCGCCGCCGAGGCCTGGCCGGGCTGCGTAGGGGCTGGCGGCGCGGGGGCTCCGGGCCCCTTGTATGGGGACGATGCCGACGGCAGGAGGCCGGTCCTTGGGGAAAGAGGGTCCTGGCCGGGAGGAGGCGGGGGGCCTAGTCCGGCGGCGGAGTGCGGGGAGGCATTTTCATCGGATCTCAAGGGCCCTTGGTGCCGCCGTTGGTTTCTGAAGCCTGTATGGCTCCGTTTCTGCGGCGCCTGACCGTTTACTGCCGCGTGTCTCCACTCCGGGAATTGTAGCTTGTCAGGGGCCTTGGCGGGGCAGACTACAAATCCCAGGACTCCGTAGGGCGGCGGGCGGGGGGCAGTTGGCCTAACTCGCTGGGAAAGGTTCTCGGCCAGGCTCCGGGGCGCCTCCGGCCCAGTCCTCCTTCCTGGCGGAATTTGGTGCCCCTGTCCCGCCTCCCTGCTGCCCTCTTTCCAAGGGAGGCGTCGCTTATGCCCCCGAAGCCCAGTCTTGGTCCTTTGGGGAAGCAGCTGGTCCTGCTGGAGAGCTTGAGAGTTGGGCCTTCAGCTTCTGGCCCCTGCAGAGAGGAGGGAACTTTCCAAGCAGAGGAAACCCAGTCCCTGGTCCAACCCCCAGGACTTGCCTTGGTCCTCAGAAGTGCCTCTGGAAAAGTCCTGACCGCTTGGTTCTCTGCCTCCGCAGCCCAAGGGGAAGAAGGCCAAGGGGAAGAAGGTGGCTCCGGCCCCAGCCGTGGTCAAGAAGCAGGAGGCCAAGAAGGTGGTCAACCCCCTCTTTGAGAAGAGGCCCAAGAACTTTGGCATTGGTGAGTTGGTTGCAAGGGGCAGTCGCAGCCTGAGCGGAGGCCCATTAGCCTTCTCCCAGACCAATGCGTTCCATATGTTATGTTGGTTGGGGATAATCAACAAACCTGAGGGGAGAGGTTGGGAGAAGGTGCTCAGTTTCAGAGCTCATAGAATCATAAGAGTTGGAAGAGACCTGAAGGGCTGTGAAGCCCAACCTCTTGCTATGCTAGAAGACACAATCAGAGCACTCCTGACAGAGGGCCGTCCAATCTGTTTAAAAACAAAACAAAAAAAAATGGCTTGCATCTTTCATCATGTTTAGCAAACAAAACAAGAACTCTCTTTTAGATTGACTGATGGACCTCCTGCATTTTAATATAATTCTGTCAGTTTCTTTCTCACTCTGGGTTTTAACTGCTAGTTTGAATTCAGGTTTGATGCAGCTTTGTCTTGCTGAGGTGGCTGTGAGCAAATGATGCAAGCGAATATTTGCTATCTGAGTGATGGGTGCTGACATGTTTATCCACCAAGATCGCTGATGCTCTCATGCCGTTTCTCCCACATCCCCTTGGATGGAGCCTGGTTGAAGAAGCCCTTCTTTAGACTTTTGGGTTGTGCTACCTTTTTCAGGGCAGGATATCCAGCCCAAGCGGGACCTAACTCGTTTTGTGAAATGGCCCCGTTACATCCGACTCCAGCGCCAGAGAGCCATCCTCTACAAGCGGCTGAAGGTGCCTCCAGCCATCAACCAGTTCACCCAGGCCCTGGACCGCCAAACAGGTAAAGGCTCCTAGTCCAGTTCATGGCCTATTTTTAAAGCAGGGGAGAAGATGAGGTGGCAGAGCTGGCCTCCCCATGAATGAAGACCCATCTCAGGTTCTTACGATGCACAAAAAGGAGGGCAGGAAAGAATGAGACTTGCTGTGAGGCAGAATGGGCATCTTCTATGGGCAGGACATTTCTGCAGCATGTTGCTTGGACATATTATGGGTGAGGGCAACTTCTGTTGTTGTTTTTTTAAATCCCCCCCCCCCCCCCCCCCGGCCAGTCTTAGAAGAAATGTCTGTTTTCAGAAGTGAAAGTGAGGATTCTATTAATGGATTGTGGTTCTTTGTCCCATTTGGGGAAACAAGCATTGCACTTGGCTGTCATGCTCCATTGTTGTGGGGAGGGAATCTAGAGAGCTTTTTGGCAGAATGAAACTGAACAAATATTAGAACTAGGGAGGCTTGGCCAGCATAGGTTTACAGAGGAGTTTTTGTCCATGTGCAAATGATGCAAACAAATATTTGCTATCTGAGTTTTCATGATGACTCTCAGCCACCAAGATCGCTGATGCACAAAGCTCTCTTTAGGAGTCAAGGGGTGGGTTTGTGGAAATACCGTATTTTTCGGCATATAAGACGCACTTTTTCTTCCCCAAAACGAGGGTGGGGAAGTTGCTGCGCCTAATGAACCGAATATAAAAGCTGAGGGCAAACTGCCGAGGCCTAGGCTAAAAGTAGGCCTCATTTCAGCCTGAGCCTTGGTGCTGCAGTGGGCTCCTCCCATCCCAGGAAGAGCCCATTGGAGCAGCCAGGACGGGGGTGGAAAGAGTCCTCTTTTCCTGGCTAGTTGAATGTGCTCCTCCTCTTTCCACCCCCATCCTGGGTGCTTCAATGGACTCTTCCTGGGGTCAGAGGACATCCTCCCATCCCAGGAAGAGCCCATTGGAGCAGCCAGGACGGGGGTGGAAAGAGTCCCCCCCTTGAAGAAATCTGCCAGGAAAACCTCATGGTAGGATCCAAATGATCCAGAAAATACTCCAAGGCACTGGATTAGTACCCTGGCCAAGTTACACTGTCTCAGCCTCAGAGGGTGGAAATGGCAAACTCCCTCCTCTGAAGAAATCTGCCAGGAAAACCTCATGGTAGGATCCAAATGATCCAGAAATTACTCCAAGGCACTGGATTAGTACCCTGGCCAAGTTACACTGTCTCAGCCTCAGAGGGTGGAAATGGCAAACTCCCTCCTCTGAAGAAATCTGCCAGGAAAACCTCATGGTAGGATCCAAATGATCCAGAAATTACTCCAAGGCACTGGATTAGTACCCTGGCCAAGTTACACTGTCTCAGCCTCAGAGGGTGGAAATGGCAAACTCCCTCCTCTGAAGAAATCTTCCAGGAAAACCTTCATGGTAGGATCCAAATGATCCAGAAATTACTCCAAGGCACTGGATTATTACCCTGGCCAAGTTACACTGTCTCAGCCTCAGAGGGTGGATATGGCAAACTCCCTCCTCTGAAGAAATCTTCCAGGAAAACCTCATGGTAGGATCCAAATGATCCAGAAATTACTCCAAGGCACTGGATTATTACCCTGGCCAAGTTACACTGTCTCAGCCTCAGAGGGTGGAAATGGCAAACTCCCTCCTCTGAAGAAATCTGCCAGGAAAACCTCATGGTAGGATCCAAATGATCCAGAAATTACTCCAAGGCACTGGATTATTACCCTGGCCAAGTTACACTGTCTCAGCCTCAGAGGGTGGATATGGCAAACTCCCTCCTCTGAAGAAATCTTCCAGGAAAACCTCATGGTAGGATCCAAATGATCCAGAAATTACTCCAAGGCACTGGATTATTACCCTGGCCAAGTTACACTGTCTCAGCCTCAGAGGGTGGAAATGGCAAACTCCCTCCTCTGAAGAAATCTTCCAGGAAAACCTCATGGTAGGATCCAAATGATCCAGAAATTACTCCAAGGCACTGGATTATTACCCTGGCCAAGTTACACTGTCTCAGCCTCAGAGGGTGGAAATGGCAAACTCCATCCTCTGAAGAAATCTTCCAAGAAAACCTCATGGTAGGATCCAAATGATCCAGAAATTACTCCAAGGCACTGGATTATTACCCTGGCCAAGTTACACTGTCTCAGCCTCAGAGGGTGGATATGGCAAACTCCCTCCTCTGAAGAAATCTTCCAGGAAAACCTCATGGTAGGATCCAAATGATCCAGAAATTACTCCAAGGCACTGGATTATTACCCTGGCCAAGTTACACTGTCTCAGCCTCAGAGGGTGGAAATGGCAAACTCCCTCCTCTGAAGAAATCTTCCAGGAAAACCTCATGGTAGGATCCAAATGATCCAGAAATTACTCCAAGGCACTGGATTATTACCCTGGCCAAGTTACACTGTCTCAGCCTCAGAGGGTGGATATGGCAAACTCCCTCCTCTGAAGAAATCTTCCAGGAAAACCTCATGGTAGGATCCAAATGATCCAGAAATTACTCCAAGGCACTGGATTATTACCCTGGCCAAGTTACACTGTCTCAGCCTCAGAGGGTGGATATGGCAAACTCCCTCCTCTGAAGAAATCTTCCAGGAAAACCTCATGGTAGGATCCAAATGATCCAGAAATTACTCCAAGGCACTGGATTATTACCCTGGCCAAGTTACACTGTCTCAGCCTCAGAGGGTGGAAATTGCAAACTCCCTCCTCTGAAGAAATCTGCCAGGAAAACCTCATGGTAGGATCCAAATGATCCAGAAATTACTCCAAGGCACTGGATTAGTACCCTGGCCAAGTTACACTGTCTCAGCCTCAGAGGGTGGAAATGGCAAACTCCCTCCTCTGAAGAAATCTTCCAGGAAAACCTCATGGTAGGATCCAAATGATCCAGAAATTACTCCAAGGCACTGGATTATTACCCTGGCCAAGTTACACTGTCTCAGCCTCAGAGGGTGGAAATGGCAAACTCCCTCCTCTGAAGAAATCTGCCAGGAAAACCTCATGGTAGGATCCAAATGATCCAGAAATTACTCCAAGGCACTGGATTAGTACCCTGGCCAAGTTACACTGTCTCAGCCTCAGAGGGTGGAAATGGCAAACTCCCTCCTCTGAAGAAATCTGCCAGGAAAACCTCATGGTAGGATCCAAATGATCCAGAAATTACTCCAAGGCACTGGATTATTACCCTGGCCAAGTTACACTGTCTCAGCCTCAGAGGGTGGAAATGGCAAACACCCTCCTCTGAAGAAATCTGCCAGGAAAACCTCATGGTAGGATCCAAATGATCCAGAAATTACTCCAAGGCACTGGATTATTACCCTGGCCAAGTTACACTGTCTCAGCCTCAGAGGGTGGAAATTGCAAACTCCCTCCTCTGAAGAAATCTGCCAGGAAAACCTCATGGTAGGATCAAAATGATCCAGAAATTACTCCAAGGCACTGGATTAGTACCCTGGCCAAGTTGCACTGTCTCAGCCTCAGAGGGTGGAAATGGCAAACTCCCTCCTCTGAAGAAATCTGCCAAGAAAACCCTCATGGTAGTGTCAAAATGAGCCAGAAAGTACTCCAAGGCACTGGATTACTCTGGCCAAATCACACTCTCTCAGCCTCAGAGGATGGAAATGGCAAACCCCCCCCCCCTTGAAGAAATCTGCCAAGAAAACCCTCATGGTAGGGTCAAAATAAGCCATAAATTACTCCATAAGACAATGGCCTAAAAACTCCAAAGGTACCAGTCCATCTGATCTTGGAAGCTAAGCAGGGTCAGCCCTGGATAGTCCTTGGATGAGAGACCGCCAAAGAATCCCAGGTGCTGCAGGCTGTATTTCAGAGGAAGGAACTGGCAAAACCACTTCTCGAGTCTTCCTTGCCTAAGAAATCCCTAAGAAATTCATGGAGTCACCATAAGGCGACAGGAGACTTGCAAGAAAGTTGGGCAGGGAATTTGTGCAATACCTGGCCCTGCTGCTGGCTTAAACTTACATTTACAACTTAAAATTGTTCTTAAACTGCTGTTAACTTTATAAAGTTGATATAAAATATTTTACTACAGTATTTGGTTAAGAATCTTTTTTTTCTAGATTTTCCTCCTTTAAAATTGGGTGCGTCTTATATGCCGGAGCGTCTTATATGCCGAAAAATACGGTAATTGAGAAAATTGTTTTCTCCTTACAGTCTAGCTTCTGTCTTACAGCTACTCAGCTTTTGAAGTTGGCCCACAAATACAGACCAGAGACAAAGCAAGAGAAGAAACAGAGGCTGTTGGCCCGGGCAGAGCAGAAGGCTGCTGGGAAGGGTGATGTTCCTACCAAGAGGCCTCCTGTGCTAAGAGCAGGTAAACCTTTTTCTTGTCTTGCAATGAGGGAGAAGAAAACATGCAGCCTTCTGGATTTTTCTCCCCTTGGATATGTCAGTAACAATGTGGCTGGCTATGGCAATGATGTATGAATTTCTTCACCTGAACTGCAGACTGAAGAGCAAACATACGAGCTTTTTAACCCTGAGCTGTAGCAAGTTGTCTGTCTCCTCCTCTTTTACATGACCAAGAAGAGGTAGCAGCTTAACACATACTGACAACAATTAATGGCAAGGTCACTGTTCCCTTCTTTGGACATTCCTGTTATCTGCACTTCTGCTTTAAAGAGTAATATTTTCTAGCAAACTAAATTTGTTTTGCAGGGGTCAACACAGTTACAACCCTGGTGGAGAACAAGAAAGCCCAGCTGGTAGTGATTGCCCATGACGTTGACCCCATTGAGGTAAGAGAGCTTCCAGCTCTGGAGTGCATCCATGGGTTTATTATTTCAAGTGGAGGGAGATGAAGAGTGTCCATAGCATTTTCCAAACGTAGGCAGCAGTGCTGTTTGTGACATGGAGAGAAAAAGGAAAAGTTCCTTCCCCTCTGTGTTTCAGTCTCCACCATGGCTATTCTCTAGAAGTACTTGGAAGGGGGGATCTAAGTGGCCTCCCCCTGAGAAGCAACAGAATTTCCAGGCTTGGCCATTCCAGAACCTTTTTGGAGGTTTTGTAGGCAAACTTCTTTTGACCATGATCCTTTGCTGACCACCATTTGTCAGATGTGGGCTGGCACTGCAAAGCCCTCTTGGTGGGAAGAAAGATGCCAAGAAAACTCTAGCTCTACTTCAAACACTATGGGGCTCATTCTTGATTGTGCCAAGCTCATACTGTTGAATACTGAGCAGACTAGGTGCTCCTATATTCATGTGTTGTGCATTTAAAAAAAAAAAAAAAAAGTACTCACAACTCATTCAAATTAAGGCTGTAAATCAGACCAGATTTATCTTGGCTTTTATTCTCGAAGGTACTGTGGGCTTGTTTTCTTTAAACTTGTCAGTTACAAAGCAGGGCTTGGCTGCTGCAATGATGTGTGAATTTCTTCACCTGAGCCCACATGTGAAGATAAAAAATATACGAGCTTTTTAACCCTGAGCAACAGCCAGAGTCCAGATGTCTGTGCAAAGACATTTTGCAGCATCCCCAACATAAAGTATTCTTTGTTCTAGCTTGTTGTCTTTCTGCCTGCCTTGTGTCGAAAAATGGGAGTCCCCTATTGTATCATCAAAGGGAAGGCTAGATTGGGTCGCCTTGTCCATCGGAAGACCTGTACTTGTGTGGCCTTCACGCAGGTTAATCCGTAAGTATCCCTGAAAGCTTTTTCAGAAAGGCATTTTCTGCTGAAAGGCCTGCAGACGGGGTTTGGATTGGTGGCCAGAACTGCATCACCTCCACTGCTCAGAGTCCAGTGTCATGCCATCCAGCCTGGCTCCTCTTGTGTGGCATTGGGCTTTGCTTTTCCTGGAGATTCTCCTCATGATGAAGGTGGTTAAGTTCAGAACTTTGTTTCCACTGACGAGCCTATCTTTCCTTTGCAGGGAGGATAAGGGAGCGCTGGCCAAACTAGTGGAAGCTGTTAAGACCAATTATAACGAGAGATATGATGAGGTAAGAGGCCTTTGGGAGCCTGGGTCCTGTCTTCACATTGGAAAACTCATGGGAAGTTAGCTTGAGTCTGGCTTGAGAAAACGAAGTGGCCCAGGAGAGGCACCTTGTACCCTCCCCCCCCCCCCCTGCATTTACCCACAGGGAATATGTTCCAGGACGCCAAGTGGATGCCCTAAACCACAGATAGCATTGAACCTCTTACCTGCAGTGTTTTTGGATCAGGACTGACCATGTTTAATAACGACAGACTGCTGTACATTTCAGCACATTAAGAGGTTGCTCTTTTGCTTGAAACAGACTTGCCTGCCAGACCAGCCTTCCCAGATGGGGGTGGGGGGGGGACCATTCCCATTCTGCTAGTGATGAAGGAGCCAGGGGGAGAAAGAGCTGGTTGCAGCTGGATTCCTGTGGGTGTATGGGCTTAAGTAGAGGCTTGAGGAAGGAGGTGTGTGGTTTCTTCATTGTGTGAGCACCTACACGGTGGCCTTTTGCTGGCTGGGGAGAGAGGTTTCTCCTGGCTGCACACTGCCCCCACCAGTAATTGGCCATAGTGAGGCAGGTGTGGGAAAAATGGTCTTAGACTGGATATAAAATTGCCTATAGAGACAGGAGTTTCTACTGATTCTCTTGCTGAATTTTACAGTATTACACCAGAAATAATTGTATAATGTTAAGGATCTCTCACTGAGACCTTTTGAGAAACCAGAAGGACACCCCCCTCCCCCGCCCAGTGCCTTAAGAATCTGCTGGTGGCAAACTTTCCAGGGTGGGTGATGGGGTAGGGGGACAAAAACAAGCTGCCTCTGTAAATTAGGTGCCGTGACGTTGGCCCTCCTTTAAATCCTCAGAAGACTAGACTTGCCTGCATTTATTCAGGAAACAAGTAGATGTTTATAGTCTCTTTGACACAGGTTAATCTGCTCTTCAGAGGTTTTACTGTCAGAATGTGTTGTGTACTTTCTTTTACTGTTTTGGATAACACCCTTCCTTTGAGACCTAGAGCTGTGTTTATTACTCTATGCTGCTGTAGTTGCGGCACCCATCCATTATTAGGTCAGTTACTCAAGAAATCTGAATGAATGCTTGAGCCACAGATCCAGTGGCAGGGTCCTCCTGCTTGAGATAAACAGCATCCATACTACTGTTATGGGAAATGAATACTCACTCCAATGCATCTTTTTTCCTTTTCCAGATACGTCGTCACTGGGGTGGTAATGTTCTGGGGCCGAAGTCGGTAGCTCGCATTGCTAAGCTTGAAAAAGCTAAAGCAAAAGAATTGGCCACAAAGCTTGGGTAGATGTATCAGATTTGCCCCAGGTTTTTCTGTACATAAAAATAAAATACTGAACAAAAATTGAGCTTTGGCTGCTTTTTTTCTTTTTGTCTATACTGTGTTACAGCTGGCTTCTTATATTTCTAATACTAAATAGAAATCAAACCCTTACAACTGATACCTGTAAACTCTTCGATTGATGTATTTTAAAAACAACAAAAACCTGCTGAACTCATGATTTATTTAGTGCCATGTGGCATAACCCTCATTTCAAGAAACATGATTTTGTGTTATGCTGCAAAACATGGCAATTCCCACACATCAACTACCATGCCCCCGTTTTCCACTGCTTCCTGTCACAGGCTGGTTAACAAGCACTGCAGTCTGAAAGGCTTTTCCCTACTTTCCTGTTATCACCCTTTATGTTCTCATTTCATGCATTTTAAATCCTGGTTTGCAATACCATTAAGAAGCACCTGCCCTTGATTTCCCACAGAATAGTGTAAGACTAGTTCTTCCTCAATGAAGGGGAGAGAGGTCAGTCAGTTCCTCCTTTCAGACTGTTAGAGGAGGCATCTCCTGGAGCAAGGCATGAAAGCACCATGAAGCTTAGAGGTGGACCTTCTGAATGAACTTCTTATACCACATGTAGGAGGTGACTGCACACAACCCATACCTATACAGAGTAAAAAAAAATATGCGGGAGAGGGTCAAATTTCTTTGCCACCATCTAGAAAAGCAATGACTTAGGGTGGGTCTCCTTGTGATTTGCTTTGGGAGTCTTGCTGGATTCCTCATTTTGTTTCCAGCCAGTTTCTAACAGCAATCCGCATCTGAAAAAGTAAAAAATGTTTACTCACCAGGTAATGATGTACTGCATATGCTCATTTCGCAAGGCCACCCTGGTCTGGCCCCCAATTGGCCCCCCAGGAATTGTGCTCTCTAGGGACAAAAATCAGACAGCAGGTATCAGCTATAGAGAAAATGTGGAAACTTCAGGAAAACACATTGAACAACTATAGCAGCTTCATTTGCCCAAAACAGTTCATGATTGCTGGGAATTCTGGCTTCATAAGGTGCAGGTGTCCCTAATCAACCATTTCTGGCTCAAGCAAGATGTTAAAGCAGATTTATGGATCAACTTTTTAAGAGACTAGTTGCATGTCTGAAAACATTCTTGTGTGCTTTCAGGTTGTCTGAATTACAGCAATCCGATCACAAGGTTTTCTTGGCAAGATTTTACCAAAGGGGTTTTACCTTTCCCGTCCTCTGAGGCTGAGAAAGTGTGATTTGCTCAAAGTCAACCAGTGGGTTTCCATAGCTGAGTGAGGGTTCAAGCCCTGGGATCCAGAGTCATAGCTGCCAATCACAACTCAGGGAATGTAGGCCCAAGGATACAGAACTGAGGCTTGCTTCTGACATGAGGCAGATAAGGGAAAGATGGCAGAGGTAGGGGAAAATTTGTAATGGGCCAGTCAACAAGGAGGAAGAACCGCACAGGGTTTTGGGAAGCTGTGAATGATTAAATAGTTCAAGGGGTAATGTGTGATCTAAATATGTCCTAATACATTTCTACTTGTTTATTGTTTCACAATGTTTGGCTGTTCATATCCATTTTGGTCACACCATAGCAAATCCATAGAAACACATCCACTGGTCCATATAGGGATTTTGAGGCCCAAGTATCCAAGCCAGGGAGGGATCAGGAGGGGGGAAAGGAGCAATGTGACTAACAGGATCCCAAGGGTTAGAATTGCAGGACCAGTCTGGAGATAGGATCCGTCACATAGTCTAGCACTCAAACAACTAACACTACACTGATTTTTGTCTCAATACTAAGTGGCTGTAATTAGAAACCATTCAAGTTATCACAGGAGTGGAAGTTAAAGGTGCTCATTATAAATTTATACAGAGATGACATCTTGCTCATTTTAATCAGAACCTATAAATAACATCAGTCTACTCAAAAAGATTCTATAAGTATTTCAAATATGGACTGAAAATGAATTATAAAACACCTGAATTACTTTGTATAAACCTACCATGGATACTTTAAAAGGAACTTAAAATTTTATATGAGTTTGATCGTTGTTTTTCAGGATTCAAATACCTTGGAGTTTTAATTGCTAAAAATTATGCTCATTTCTCCCATCCTGACTGTAAAATAATTTGTAAATAATTAAAAGAAAAAATTAAGAGCTGGACAAAAATTAAGCTGTCTCTTTTAGGAAAGACTCCCATAATCAAGACATTTATTTTCCCCAGATTTCTTTTTCAAACCATTCCATAGAATCCTAGATTGGAGACTGAAAAGATGACAACAAACTATTGTACAATTTATTGCCTCGAGCATTATAAGTGATTAAATACCCCAAAGGCTATCCCAGAACAGAAAGACCAGGCTTGTTCTCTGCTGCCCCAGCAAGACTAGGTCTAACGGTTTTAAGTTACAGGGGAGTAGATTTTAATTGAACATTAGAAGAAGGGAGAGCAATTCAACAATGAAACCAGTCGCAGAGAGAGATGATGGGGTCTCCTCTGAATGTCCTCAAAAAGAGGCTTGACAGCTACCTGCTAGGGATGCTGTTACTGGAATTCCCAATGAGCAGGGAGATGGACTCCATGGCCTCTGGGAGCCCTTCCAACTCTATGACTCTATGGAATTAAATATGAATAATCTTTTAGAGGAGGGCTGGCAATAACATATCTCTTGAAATATTCTGAAGCATTTTCATTAATACAGATGACAACGTTTATTAAAGCAGGGAAACTGCTTACCTGAGTGCATCTAGAGAGACACTCAGAATGATCCTCATATGCTTCACTGTTTAACAAGATAAAATACCAATTTTTCAAAACTGGCAGCAGACTCCTCAGCCACTTTCAGTTTTGTTTTTATGGTCTCTTCATTGTTCTTGGAGGTCCCTGCAGTTCCCAGACTTTCTGTGGCAAGGAATTGCCCCATGGAACCATTAAATTTGCTCCCCTGCATCATTTGCTTCTCAGCAACATTTAGACCACTTGCAAATATTGTGACTTCTCAATGAGCCAATCCAACCCATATCAGGAAGAGCCAGCGGGATGGGGAGAGTAGTTTGTTAGGAACTGCTGGATGCTTCTCTCTCCCCCATAAACACCATCATTTGGCACCAGTATTTGGCACCCCAACAACATCCACTGTGCAAGTGTCCCACACTTGATTCCTGCAGTTGCACTCAGGGCAAGGTAGAACCCAAGGAACCTTGAGCAGGCCCAAGCCAGGCTTTTGAATGCTGGCCTTCCAGTCTAGCAACTCTATGTCGCTCCTCCAGGCTTTGTCATAAAACCTGCCATGGGAAGCAGCATGAAACAAACAATCCAACCTCTGGCTCCCTGGAGACTTACTGTAGTCAGCATCAATAAAAATGGGTTCAGCTCCTGTCACTCTCGCCATGGCTTCTAAGTCCCGGTAATGCCAACGGTTCCTCTCCACATTGTTTTCTGGCACAAAAGGTTTGCGAGTCTCTGAGAGTCTCACCACGCCAGTGAGCTCAATTTCCTCTTCAATCTAAACAGGAAGAATCAAATATCTGTTTCTGCCTTTTTGAAAAACACACAGTAATTCAAAAAGTTGCAGAATCAGAATCTATGCTGCAAGGATGTCATTAGATGCAAAGTCTGAGCTCCTGCAGAAATTGTGCTATTACTCAAATGCCAGACACCAGAGGAGAGGTCAAATAACATTTCTAATGGCTGAGTGCAGCACTCCTTTCCCCTCCCAATGGCGAGTAAAACATAAACAAAGCATGTAAAACAACATTACAGAATAAGTTATGCTGAATTTCATTGATCCAATTCTCACTGCATGTAGGTTTTTCATGTTTCATGTTTTTGAAATATTTCACTCCTGACCATAACTACATCCTGTATTCTACAAGTTTTTCCTATTTTGTGCCAAAAGGAACCTGGATTTTACATTCTCATGACAAGACCTCATGTTTCCCAGCATCTTGGGAAAGACTGGTTGTGAGGGAGGGATGGATGAGAAAAGAAGAAAATTCCAGTTAATCTGCAATGTCACAAAATACCAAGCCTGGCATAGCACTAGAACATGACCTTCAAAACTATCAGTAAGTCCAAGCTCTCCTGAAATCATGAAGACAACCAACTTCCATTTTCCCAGGCTAAAACCAAACAAGTGACTCAAGGAAAGAAAGCACAGCCAAACCTGGAAGAGGACACATGAAGGACTTCACTTGCTTCAGCATGAGTGGTTCAGCAATCTGAAAACCAAAACATCTTCTAGTCCAAACTGCCCATCATGCTCCCTTTTCCTTCCCTTACCTGTCCTTTCAGCCTCGTCTCCGGCTTCAGTTTCTTTCTGGTGACAAACCCTCTATTGACAAGTATCGTGATTCTAGGAAGAAGGAAAATGAAAGGAAGACACAACTTTTAACCTTAAAAATGAAACTCCCTGAATCCTTGGGTAGCCTTGGAAATCCTTAGCATGCCTATTCAGACTGGTCTAACTCTCAGCTAAATTTATGTGGGATTGCACCACAGAATATATCTTCCTGCCAGATAGTTCCTGGCCCTTTCCCCCATTTGACTGAATTACCATGTGCATAATATACCAACCTCTTTCACACTGGCTCCCCATGCCCTCCAACACCCCCACACATATACACCTCTCCAACATCCCCCTTTGAGATACCCAGAGGGAATGGATAGGGGAACAAAGCAAGTTTCTATTCTTCATGCTTTATGGAGGGGGGGAAAACTTAAAACCATAGCTGGTATCCATTAAAAGGGTTTCTAAGGGCACAGCCCTATACATGAGTGCTTCTCATGCTATCTGGTATGTATTTTTTTTTTTCTCACAGTGTGGCAGAGACTAGTGCCATGGTTGTGTCCATTGGATACAACTGTTTCTTTCTTTCCTGGAAACTTACCTGGGACTGGCACCAGTTCAGTAATCATCACTTTGAGCAGCACTACTACATGTGACCCAGAGGTACATCCCAATGAGTTTACTGGGGCTTTCTCCCTGGCATGTGACCACAGGACTGCACCCTAGACTTCTAGTTGGTATCATACCCACCCAAGGTCTGTACAATAAAAGGGTGTGATGACGTTGGCACCACTCTCTGGATTGGACATCAGCTGGCCCGCATCTCTTTTTTCTTTCTCCGGATCTACAAGTGAACGGGGAAGGATATACAACTCCTTGGAGTGGTCAAAATACCCTCGGACCTTGACTGGTCTGTACTCCAAGTCCTTCACCTCCAGGGGCCTGCAGAAGGGAAAACAGCAGGATTGAACCTGAGGGATGTACTGCAACTAGAGGGTCAAAAGGTGCAAACTAAGGAGGAGCCAGATACCAAGTATTTTGTACATGGTACAAGAGGGGAGGGCTCCTAACTCCTAGTCATCATGACAAATGAAACTCCAGTTGATGAGGCTCCATCAAGTTTGCATCCAAAATGCCTCATTCCTGCATGAGAAAAGCTAAATTCCACAAGCTGCACTTAGCACTAATCCAATATATTGTTGAAATAAGTGAGCAGCAGATTCATCATTAATCCACCAATTTATTTATACTCTGACTTTTCCTCAAGACTGGGATCATCATCAAATGTTTCTTCAACAAGCCATGTTTTTAGTCTCAGATGCCATCAAAACCCCCATGGCTTCTCACTGAGGTTTACAAATAGCTAACCAACATTGCTAATTTCTTTGTGGGAACAGCTTCAAACCAAAGAAAAAGCCAGAACTGAGCAGAACATCCTCGGTTTTAATGGTCATATGATGTAATGTAATTGATGTATGATGCCTTACATGCAATGCAATGTGAAGCAGCTCAGCAAACAAACATTAACATGTCTATGTTTCTCCCTCAGGGGAGGGTATATGTTTGTATATCTGTTACTGTCTATAATAGCCTAAAAAGTATTTGCTCATTCTCCCATATAAATATCCTGAGATTCCAATACTTAAGAATGTTTAAATGCAGCATTTAACCTCTGTGCCACCAGGGCTCCTGTTGACCAGAAATAGGATTCCAGACAGAATCCAGATTAGCTGACAAATGGTAAGGACCCTTGATTCCTCCATTTTAAGAGATAGGGCTGGGGAACCCGACCTGTTTCAGGATTCTTCTCCTCCTCCTCCCCCCAACTGGGCATCACCAAGCCCTCTCCCTCTCTGTTCATCAACTGGTGAGAAGTCAGCTGTGGCTACTCACTCTGCAGGCAGTGGAACTGGTTCCGTCAAAACTCGTGCTTCCAAGTCAGCAATCAGCTTCAACTTCCACTTCCGCCGCTGAATCTGACACATTGATGAGTGTCGTTAGAGGGCTTTGTGGAGCTACACTGGACACACTTTTGCCCAGGAGCAAAGCTCAAAAAGACATATCACCCCACCTCAGGTGTGCCAAATTAACTCCCCCCCCCCCCCGGCTGCCACCGCACAGATCATTATGAAAGTATTTGCACATTCAAAGCTCTCCAGTCCCTTTCTTAAAACAAAGAGTGTAGCATGCACGTCTGGAGATAAAATACTGTTTTTACTTAAATTTCTTGTGGGTTTTCATATATGTGTGCAAGCATGCCTTCAAGCCGCCTGTTAATTTATGGTGACTCCATGAATATCCATGAATATCATAAGGTTTTCTTAGACAATGAATACTCAAAGGTGGTTCTGCAGGTCCTTTCTCTGAAAAATAGCCTACAGCACCAGGCATTCATTGGTGGTCTCCCATTCAAGTACTAACCAGGGCTGACCCTGCTGATTTTCTAAGATCAGATGGGATCTGGAGCCTTTAAGGTACTGCCTTTCCAAATTTCATATGCATTGATTTTGTTTATTAGTTACATTGCTCCATGGTCCCCTTGTCTTAATTTTTATTCTTACAATTGCCCTGCTTCTGGCTGTATTTTAAGCTGTTTTCCCCCACCTCACTCCAGATATATATATATATCTGGAGTGACGTGGGGAAAAACAGCTTAAAATACAGCCAGAAGCAGAAACATAACATAGTTAAAAACACAAACACCACTTAAACTATATAATCAGCTAAATAACGCAACATCAGTTTTGAAAACATACATATTTAAACAATTCATAATTTAAAACTTATAATTTAAAAACCATCTGGATAGGCCACTGGAAGATATTGGTCTTTAATGTTGTTTTAAACTCAGACTGCATGCATCTGAGGAAGTAGACCAAGGGGGGATGCAGACGGGCGGCTGGCCCGGAAAAAAGTGGCAAAAGAGCAGCTGGTCTAGTCCCGCGCGGTTCTTTAGCGCTCCTTCTGGTGCAGCATGTCAGGACGCTGCGCTGGAAGGATGTCCTGATGCTGTGCGCCATGCGTAATGGCACACAGCGTTACATTCTTGACGTGGGGTTGGGGTGCCTGGCATGTGGCTGCCTCTCCCCATCCCTGCCTCCAGGCCGGCTCTTTGGGCCGGTCTGTAGAAGCCCCAAGTCTCCAAAAGTTTATATCAAAAATTATTTCACTCAATCTCAAAGTCACTGCAAGATCCCTTTATTACTTAAACTCAGGGCCGATGCACACGGCCCGTAAGAGGCGGCTCTGGGCCGCCCTTGGGAGCGGCGGATCGGGGCCGCAACAACCACACATCACGCCCCCGATCCCTCTTTTTGCTGCTCCCCAAAGAGCAGGTAAATTGCACTCCTTTTGGGGCGGCAAAAGGCCACCCTTAGAGGCGCCACCCTTTTTTGCCCCTTTGGTGCAGCATGTACACGCTGTGCCAAGAGGGCGCCCTGACACTGCATGCCATGCGGACGGGGACGCGGCGTCGGGGTGGCATCAGGGCGGCTGGCATGTGGTCGCCCCACCCCAAGTCCACCCCCAGGCCAGCCTAAAGTGCCAGTCTGCATACCCCCTCAGACAGCATATCCAGTTATTGAATCTCTTTTGGCAGATCATTCCACAATTTGGGTGCCGCTGACGTAAATGTCCTTTGGTTAACACTTGCTGGTCTAGTCCTGACTGACTGGAATAAATGTCACACAGAGGACCCATGTGCGGGGTGGATTGTACTGGAAGAGGCAATTCTGTAGGTAACCTAAACCCAAACATTAAAGCCTGTAGTGCTTTAAAGGTAACAACCAACACTCTGTACTTTGCCTGGAAACTAATTGGCAGCCAGTAGAGTGGTGTTCATATAAGTGTAATATGATCACTTCTAAATACATTAGTAACCAATCTGGCTGTTAAGTTTTACACTAATACAAGCTTCCAAAATTGATACAGAAATAGCTCAATATACAGAGCATTACAGAAGTCCAGCCTTGAGGTTATCAAAGTGTGCACTACCATCTTTAGGTCCTCCAGGTCTAGGAAGGGGAACAGCTAGTGTATCAAGTCAGATAGGATAGGTTAGCATCAGATATGCATACTGGTCCAGTGTCATCATCAAATGAGCTTTGTGATAGTTATGAGGACTTGAAGCTTTGTTTCTCAAGTCACAGTCTATACTTTAATCCAGGACTCCTGATGTAGTTGGACTGCAACTCCTAGAATTCCTTGCCAGAGGGCTATGCTGGCTGGGGCTGCCGGGAGTTGGAGTCCAGTAGTATCTGGTAGACCACAATTCCCAGCTGGGTTTTAACCACAATGCTACAAGGGCTCATAACCCTATCCAAATAAAGGCTGCTCCAATAGAATATGAGTCAAATGTTCTACCATTCCATAAATAAAGGTTTTGCTTCCTACTTATTAAGAATATGAATTATTAAATTGAAACCACCATATTTTATCTATGGCTTCTGTCTCGTGCCTTCCTCCAAGCAGCTCGTTGTAGGATGTATGGAGTTGGTTTATTTTGTCCTTTACATAGACCATGTAAGGCTCAACAAGGCAACCTCCTTGCTCAGAATTTAACAGAGATGTAAATTCTGAACTTAAGAAACGTCTGACAAGGAAAATAAATGCCTTTAAAATAGCTTTGGAACACCAGCTGACTGGTGGAATATTGATCAAATATTCTGAGAATGTCACTATGGAGATGGCAGTTTCATTTTTAAAAGCTTTGTTCTTTAAGTATTATTTGTCAGTGAGGGCAATTTCTTTCCTTGCCAGCAGCACTCAGGACCCTTGAATTCTTCATAGGCCTTTACCTGCCAAGTGCCGAGGCAGAATGTGGCCGTGGGGATAAGTAAGAGGCCCCACTTGAGCACGGCATCTTCTCCAGATCTGGCAGCAGGAGAACCAGCTGTGGCAGCCCTAGATGACCAAGACCTCCAGCAAGACTCTGAGAAAAATGGCAGAAACAAGACCATGATTGGGATCCACTGGAGGCTGGAGAAGCTCTGCTTACCTCTGTGTGAGCACCAAGCTAATTAGCACCCAGCAGGAAAATTTTGTTTCCACAGGGAGTTCTGTTAAAAGGAGTGGGGCTCACGTGGCCCTCCAGACTAGTCAGCAGAGTCGACAGCGAGGAAGGCTCTGAGTGGCAGTCCAACAATGGTCCAAAACATACTGCAGAAATCATCCAGTTTGAGACCGCTTTAACTGCCCTGGCTCAGTGCTAGGGAATCCTGGGAATTGTTTATTGTGGCACCACAGCACTCTGACAGAGAAGGCGAAATTTCTCACAAAACTACAATTCCCATAATTCCCTAGCATTGAGCCAGGGCATTTAAAGCGGTCTCAAACTGGATTATGCCTGCCGTGTGTTTGGGACCAACCTCCTCCCTGTTCCGACACAACCACAGCCACAAAAGGCCCCGCTCAATCCTAATTTCAGGGGCCATGGAGGTGACTGCCCCAGTCACCGTGAGCCTTAATGCTGAAGGTGGCCCAAACCCCAAGTCCCCTCCCCTGCCCCCCCCCCCCAACGCTTTGGCCCCGGCAGCAGCAGATGCTGGAGGGGGCTGGAGGCAGCGGAAGGGCCACGAGGGCTCCTGACAGGAGGCGAGGCGAGGCCTGGCCTGGCCTGATGGGAGCTGCTATCCAGCACCAGCCTTTGGACCCCGAAGCCCCTTTCCTCCGGGCTTGACGGTCGCGCACCTGCCGCCCCCAACCGCAGGAAGACGCCCCTCCTCAAGCCGGCGTCGCCCAGCAACCGCCACCACCCGGCCGCCATCGCCTCCAGGCCGACCTCTTCCGGGCCGCGCGCCGACGGCTTCCGCCAGTGACGTCACGAACGCAAGTCCAAGCGCAGGACCGGAAGTCCTCCGCCGCGGACCCTCTGGTTCCACCGGGGAAGGAGAGGGCCCGGGCGCACGGAAGTCCCGCCCCGCGAGCGTCCGCTCCGCTTTCCCGATTGGCTGGCCCCGCCCACCAGCCCGGCCAAGGCGGCTTCGGCGGCCATGGGCGAAGCGGGCAGCGAGGCGGCGGCGGCTGAGGATGCTGAGGAGCTGCGTCGGTTCCTGGAGCAGCACCGGGCCTTGCGCGTCCTACCGCCGGGCACGAGGGTGAGGCGGGCAGGAGGTGGGCCTGGGAAAAGAGGAGAAGGAGGCCGAGACGGGGGATGCTGGCGGCGGCGGCGGCCTTCCCTCCCTCCCTCCCTCCCTCCCTCCGGGCGCTGACCCCCCTGACCCCGGTTCCCGCCTCAGGTGCGCTGCGAGCTGACCGGCCACGAGCTTCCCTGCCGGCTCCCGGCGCTCCGGGCCTACACGGAGGGCAAGAAGTACCGGCGCCTGATCGCGAAGGGGCTGCCAGGCCAAGGAGGCGGAGGAGGAGGAGGAGGAGAAGGCGAGGGCGGCCTCTTTGGACCCCACCTCGTCCCCAGCGCAGGCAACCCGTAGGTCCCGCCGGCCGAGAGGGAGGGAAGGCGAGTGATCAGTGGTTCCGGGGCCTCGCTGGAGGAGCGGCGAGGCGGGGGATTTGGTTGGGCCGGCCGCCTCTTTCCCTGCTTTCTCTCTTTTCCTTCCTTCAGGCGGCAGCTGTTCTGCAGGCTGACCCTCCGGCACATCAACCGGATCCCGGCGCACGTCCTCCGCCACGTCCAGGGGCGCCGCTTCCAGAAGGCCCTCCGCAGCTGTGCGTCCCTCGGGGAGTGAGGAGGGAGGCAGGGAGGAAGAGAGAGTCCCAGGCAGCCTCCGTCTGCGGTGGGGGAGCAAAGCCCCTTTCCCGGCGGAGGGGTCCCCCTTGTCCCAGCCCTCGCGCCCTCTCCCCGCCGGACAGGGACGGAGGCAGTCGGCCCCAGGCCTCTCCCTGTGGCTGCAGGACGGGGTGGGAAAGCTTGAGGGGGCAGAGGAGGCCTGAAGCCCTTTCCTGAGCCCGGCCTAAGCATGATCTTTTCCCCCTTCATCGCAGATGAGGAGTGCCAGAGGGAGGGCGTGGAGTACGTCCCCTCTTGCTGCCGCCGCCGCCAAAAGCAGCCTCCACAGAAGAAGAAGAAGAAGACCCTGTCCGAGGGCGTCCGGTCTCCTCTTCCTCGTCGGAAAGGAGGCTTCTGGGAGCCTCCGGCCAGCGATGACAGTGGAAGCAGCGACACAGAGGACAGCATGAGTGACTTGTATCCACGTGAGTCAGCAGGAATGGGAAGAAGACAGATGGTCCCCTCGCCGCTTTGGTGGCTGTCAGGGGTTCAGAAAGAGGGCTTATTCCCAGTAGTGTCATTGGTGGGATGCAGGCTGCACCGGGTGACACCCCAGAAGGGGGAGTGACACCAGGTTGGCCCCCTGGCTCCCGTGGGCTACTGAGCCCAGTATGAGGGCATTTTTGGCCTCCCAGGGGCGGCACAGGGGCTTTTCAGGCCTCCTGGGGGACAGCATGGGGGGCTCCTTGGTGCCTCCCCCCAGAAGTCCCTCACACATACCAGGTGTCACCAGGTGGTGGAATGCCACTGCTTATTCCCTGCCAGGTGCTGCTACCTCCAGGGATTAAAACCAGGGCTTTTTGTAGGCAAAGCAGAGAGGCAGCGTGGTGCTCCTGGCCTTTGCCGTGAGCAGTCAGGCCTCCATTGGTTACAGCCCTGTGTCATCCTCAGACATTGTTGAGCTCCTGCCCTCCTCCTTGCTTGGCAGCCAGGTCTGTCAATCTTGAAGGCTTCCAGCAGGTAGCTAACCAAGGCTGAAGGAGATTCCCGTTGCTGCTGTCCAGTGAGGTAGGGGCAGCTCTGTCTCCAAGGGTTAGGCCAAACTTTCATTTTGCCTTTTTCATCTTCTAGCTGAACTTTTCCAAGAAAAAAGTCCGGTGGACAAAGAAAGCAACCATGATTTTGCCACAGACAGTGACGAAGAGGTTGCAAAGCCAACAGCCCAGAATGGTTGTGAGGGCGGCAGCGAGGCAGCAGACATGGATCCACAAATGGGCACCAAAAGAGGGAAGGTGAGGCCAAAGGTCCAAGTGAATGGGTGGGAATTAGCGTCCCCCACTTAGAATCAGGAATTGTGACCATGAGGGTGTGACATGCCCTTGAAAGGTAGTTTTTAGTTTCTCTTTGTAAGTTTCTACATTACTGTGATTATTTGGGATTTCTTTTGTTCTTCCAGAAGCAAGATGGAGGTCTCAAGAAGAGGTTCAAAAGTCGGAACAAAAGACCCAAAAGATTTGGGAAAGCTTTTGGTGGAAAGTAGATGTTCTTTATGTGACAGATTCCAGTTTACTGCACATAACAAGGAGGCAGCTGATGAAGACTGGCACTTGGGATGTTTTGTTGCCTTTGACTGGGATCCTGGTTTTCATTGGAAATCCAGAATGTATGGTTGTATTTCATTTGTTTAAATTATGTTGACTTTGAATGGGATCCTGATTTTGATTGGTAATCCAGAATGGATGGTTGTGTTTAATTTGTGTGAATTATATTGGTTTTGAGACTTTAGCTTTCTCTTGGTTGCTTGTATTCTGTTTGTTATTTTTTTAAAAGATACAAGTCACTATTGTTCTCTACCTGGTTGTCTGGGGGGAAATGCCACAGACGATCATGCAATGACTGACTTACAAGTCTGATCTAGAAAGTCTGCAGACTTCTACTCTGTATTACTTCAATATTATATAATCTGTAACATCAAAAGTCACATTTTGACAGAGCTTTAGAAAAATATATTGTAATTATACCCATTTTAAATGAGCATTAGCATTTGAGAGCTCAGAAACAGAACATTTGTACCCTTTCTAGTTTATACAGAGGCCTTGTAGATGCGATATGGTTCTGGTTGGATGAACAGTGGTTTGTACCTGGCTTCTTAACAGAGTTCTTGGTAGTGGGTGTTCTTAAGCCAGGAGATCTGAATCAAGCTGCTTTGGGCAAGCCCTTCCCACCCCAAGATTGCAGAGTAGGGCCTAACCATTCCATTTTCTATGATACCGGAGGTGAGGGCTGCAAACAAGCAGTAAAACTCATTGACATCCACCTTCTTTTTTGTTAGATGAGGAATGGCATGCCTGAATTGGGCCACGCTTTGTGCTTAGTGGTCATAAAAGGGAGGAAGAGAGGGGAAAGGAATATAGCTCCACCTTTAAGACTGTTTTTTATTTTAGCATGACCTTTCAAGGATACTTTTATGTCTGTCACCAGCAGCATTAGACGAGCAATATCCCTTGCATAAATTGTGTGAAACCAATTTTACTTGACAGCAGCCACAACGGACCCTTGATACCTGTTAGGTTTTTTTCCCAGGACCCTGCCTCCCATGGATACCAAAATCTGGATGCTGAAGTCCCATTGAATATAATGGGATAGTAAAATAGTGTTCCTTATATAAAATAGCAAAATCAAGATTTGCTTTTTGGAATTTATATATTTTTAAACGATTTTCAAGCTATGGATGCTTGAATCTGTGATTATTTTTATCCTGTATTGTACATACCTTGTCCATAGTTGTGAGCCCCTGCCTAGACCTTTACAGATGTATCCACATTATAGCCAGTTACTTGTAAAGGCACCTGCATGTTCGAATGGTAATCTGTTTCTAATTTCAGAAAACATGTTTCTAATCTCAGAAAGCATGAAATGGGAGTACCCGGTAGAAAGAACAGTGGTGAATTTCCAGCCAAATGGTCTCTGCAGTCCTTGCCATCCTGTTAAAACCTAAGGGGGTAGCAGAGGATGAACATGACGCCCAGCAGAGACCCTGGAGAGCCATTTTCTGTTCAGCAGCCCATTCTGTGCTGGGTGGGGCTACTTCCCAAGTGCCCCCACCCCCCTACATGCTGCCTTGCCAAGCACTTTAGTGGTTGTTTCCAGGGTGTTTTTGTCCCTCTACATAGGACAGCATCTTGCTCAAAAGCATCATTGGCTGAAATGCCATTACTTGCCTTGGCTGCAGTTAGCCAGCTGTGGTTTCAGCAGAGAGGAGGCCGGAGAGGAAAACCATTCCTAGTTAAGACAGACAACACACCCGAGAAACAGCAACAGGAAACACAGCTCCCTGGCCAGGCTTTCTTGAGGCAAAACTACAGCCCACTGGAGCATGACTAGGGACCAGGTAGGCCCAGCTGGTGTTGCATCCTAACTTCCATCATCCAGTGTTCCTTCACAACAGCAACTGTCGGTATCTTCTTGTCATGATGGAAAGACAGCATTTGTCTTTAAAATTCCTGAAGTATCCCATTATGGATGACTGATGACAGTGAATTTGCTTCTTTATTCCAGATGCAAAATTTGGCAAATTCCAAAATGTAAAAAGTACATAGGTGAAGTAACAATGGGTGAATTTAGTATAGTCAGCCCTGCAGCTGAAATCTTGCACAGGGGGAAATCTGTTTCTTGTTGGCTTTTCTGATTCACACACTTAGCTGTGTAATCAGTAATGATGGATGAATAGAGGGATTTACAGGGCAAGTTAGTGATGTTCACCAAATATTTCTCTCCCTCATCCTTTCAGTTTTTACAGGTAGTGGCTGCCTGATCACCTCTCCACTCCCATCTACACAGGACTCAAAGTCTTTGATTTTGAAACTTGAAAGCCTTCAGATTCCACAGTATGGCTGCTTGCTCTTTGCTGACCTCAACACCAATCCACTCCCTCCCTCTTGCAACCACCTGTTAACATCTGAGCACTAGGCATTCTTACTACTTTTAAGCTGCAAGTAACTTCTTATCAGTATAACACTTAACTGTTTTTCATATGAAATTGTGACCAGTATATAGAAATTAAGTCACGCTTGCTCAGACCAAGTGTCCCTCAAGATGTTGCTAGACCAGTGATGGCGAACCTTTTAGGCACCAAGTGTCCAAATTAAATGGCCTTCAAGTGCTGGGTATTACCCCGTGCTGGAGGCAGGACTTTCCCCCTATAGGGGCAGGACTTCTTTACCCCACCCCATATCTTCCTGGGCTTTCAGTTGCCTCTCTGGAGGCAGCTAAAAACTTGGGATGGCTGGGAGGAGGAGGAACAGGCATGCACCTTTTCCTCCTCTTCCCTGCTCCGTGTGCCATAGATTCGCCAACACGGTGCTAGACTTTGACTTCCATCATCTCTAGCCACACTGGCTGGCACAGATAACAATGGGCATCCAACAATAACTGGAGAGGTACAGCTTTTGTAGTCCTAAAAAGAGGAAACTTTTGCCACCATCTGTATAATTAATTTTAATTCAGTTCGCTACCATCAATGAGATCACTACATTAACTGACTTAAAAACATGGATCAACCAGATTCATGGCCATTTGCCAAAAAGCTACATGGGACCTCAAAAAAGAGGAGCAATTTATCTCTGAATTTTCAATAGCATCAGCCTGTGACTCAAGGATCCTCTCTGTCCACTGCTGGAAACAATGTTTGTCTAGACTGAGTGTGACCCAGCAATACTGTTCTTAATGCATACAAGGCTTTCTTAAAGGTAATGCATCCAGATGAAAACCAACATCTACATGATTCTATATAATAGGGTAAAGCAGTAATTGCTTAGAAATGAAAATGAATTTGGATAAGCTGAGGTCTCTTGGGACATTGCCATTGTGTCCTGCATAAAATTGCTTTTGAGATGTATAAACCTTTGTTCTCCACAGCAGTAAGATATAAGAAACCAGGAGATAAGTTCCCCCAACCTGACAGCCACCCAACTATTTCATTTTTCCCCCCCATCCACCTATGGGTCTCAGGAGAAGCAGTGTTGATGTGCTGTTGCTGCATTTTACATTATTACGCTCCACTCAAGGATAGAAGTGGCACCAGACCTTGTGACTGTTCACTTGCTCTCACTTGCAAGAGCAGTCTGCAAGGTGATTTCATTTAATTACACGATGAAAGTGTACATGACCAAAAATAAAAATGGCACACCCATCACACTAAAAGCACAACAGGGTACCTGATCACAGCAGTCAAGCTTTTTAAAGACTTTCTCAGTGAAATTAAAGGTTGGAGGCTCTGGGACCAGTTCCTTCCCATTTTAGGAATTACAAAGGAGAATGTAACGGCAACTCTGGGCACATGTTCCATGATGCAGAATGATGTATCAAATCATCAGTGTGACTGTAAAGTTCAAAAAAAACCAAAACTGAATTCTCAAAAAAAGAAGCGTGCCTTAAGAAGGGAACACAGGCACATAATAAAATGGCAGTTTATTATGATTTTGTTTAAATTCCCCTCAATCTCCCCTGTTGGGATTCAGTCCCCAGACTCTGGGATGAGCTGCATCTTCCCTGCCTTCTTCTTCTCATCCCCTACCACTCCTTCTTCTTCTCATCCATGGAGACGCCACCTGGGCCGAGGGCCACGACCAGCAGGAGGCCACCAATGACAGACATGGTCTGGAAGAAGTCGTACTTCAGGAAGTCATGCATCGGCTTGTAGGTGGGGATGGTCCAGAAGGCATTGAAGTAGACGTTGATGGCCAGGAGCCAGAGGACCAAGGTTAAGGCAGCCAGTTTGGTCTTGAAGCCCACTGCCACCAGGATGATCAAGGCCGTGCCCACAAGGTTCTGGAGAATCTGTGGTAACCACATGGACAGACACACACAGGCTCCAGATTAGTGGTGCATGGGCAGAGCAAGTTGCCTAAAACCAGGGCTGGGCAACACTTCAGTTCTTGAGGGCCAGTACCAATCTGCAGCAAGGTACACCTTGTTTTTTTTTTTTAAAAAACTAGCAGAATGTTTTAAAAAGGAACACAAACATGCTGTTTTAGTGAAAAGCAGTTTCTGTTCCTTTTTTAAAAGGCTGTTCCCTTGCTTGAGGAGAATCCCAACACCTCTAGAGGCTAACAGCATACAAATGACTTGTCCCCACTCCCCAGCTCCCTGGCCTGTCTTCATTGGTCTTGAAGGATGTCTACACACCTTTGCCTTCCCTGGCTACAAGCCATCAAGTGCAGGAATGTAGCACTGGTGCTGCTGGCTCTGTCTACACCAGGGTTTCCAATCTGGGGTGTCCACATCCCTAGGGGGTAGGTGCAACAAAAAGTGGCTTGTGTCCTTGAGTCACACATCACCAACTCATTTTTTTCTGAATAAATCAGACTAATTGCTCAATTTAGATTCGTATTTTATGCACAGAGGTAAAAGTTTATTTTTAAAAGTTTTGTTTGTTCATCCACATTCCTGCACATGGTTAAACTTGTGGTTCAAAAATTAGAAATTGGATTTTCATCTTCAAATGTGATATTATTTTTGTAGGGGGCATGAACAAACTTTGGGCATGGAAAAGGTTGGGAACCACTGGTCTATGCAGAGATCACAAGCCGCCTCCTGAACCAAGTGAGCCAGTATGTGAAAAAAAGCCATAAAGTATTTCTTCTCTGCTCATCTGAGGTTCTTGCGACCCACCACTCAGCACAAAGACTATGAATGATCAGTTTTTATATACAATTGGAGAACAGGTCCACACAAGAGACACTGAATGCATTTACATTAGTAGCCAGAGAAGAACTGGGTGAGTTTCCCAGTGTGCATCAACTGAGCCTCTAATCTGGAGTGTCACCAACTGAGAGGCCACATGAAAGGAGAGGGTTGGCCATTCCCAGCTGCAAGGCTATTACAATGCTGATGGCCAGCCTTGGCTGCAGCTCTCCATTGTAGCATTATCCCAACTTGGTGGACAAATAAGCACTGCCAGGAGAGCCACATGTTCCCTGGTTAGGCTGCCCTGGAGAGCATCAGGGAGCCAGGAAGAACAGTAGAGGGGCTCATTGCCTCAGGTACTTCAGATGCTTTGACCTGTTCCCCAACCAGTTGCTTAATCACAGTTCCCCTCCCCCCAAAAAGAGGAGAGCTTAAACATTTTTGATGCTTACCAAAAAGAAACTGACATCAAAATGCAGCAATGTCATAAACATGAGGACTAGTAACACACGTCCGCCCAGCTGCATGTACTGCTTTGGGGAGCTCTCCCGCATGGTGGGCACGCCAGCAAACATACTTTTCCCCTCTGACCGTGACTCAGCCAGCAGCAGCAGCAAACCGCCCCCCAGAGCAAGATTTCTGTTGAGTGAGAAATAAGAGTTAGACTGCAACCAAGGACACCCCAAAGGTGTGGAGTGACAGAACATTTGCCAAGAGTTTGCCTTGTGACTGACGCCAAGTTCCAGACAAGGATGAAGATGCTTAATAAGAGTCTAGCAGTTGCCTCCAGGATCTCCTGAAGGCAAGTGTGAGTAAGTGTGCAGATGGCGCACGTTCCCAAAGCAAATATGGATACAAGGCCATAGTGAGAAGCAATGCATTCAGAAGAAAAAAGAAAGCAATAAAAAGTTAGGCATACCTCATCAAAAACTTCAGATCCCATAAAATGCTGTATGCAATGGTCTAAAAGGAAACAAAAAACACGATTGAAACAGGGATAGCTCCCCACTCCTGTATTTGGGCAGGTGACACACCTTTTCCTTTTAAGCTGAGGCCAAATCAAACCCTCCCCAAGGCCCCTGTCTTCACTATATCACCTTTCCCTGTTTCCTTACTTTTCCCCTCCACTCCTCCCCCCATTCAGGGGAGCCAGGTATGAGACAAAAGACAACCAAGAGGTGGTAGGGTAGAGCCATCTTCCAGTACCTGAAGGGCAGCCATGGAAAGCTTGTTTTCCGCTGCTGTTCCAGAGGTATCACACCACCCATTCAAGGCTTCAAAGGGGTAGAAAAGTGAGTCTGATTCAACATAAGGAAGAACTTTCTGAGGGCAAGACTTTAATAACAGAATGGATTCCCTTGTTTGGTAGTGGGCTCTTCCTCTGGCAGTTTTAAACAGAGGCAGGATGACCACTTCTCAGGAGTGCTTTCCTCTGCATTGGCAACAGGCTTTGTAGTAGACCCTCGCCTTGGGGTCCCTTCCAATTCTATTATTCTAAAACACAGCAAGGCTCAAAGGGATCTGCTCTCAACCCTCCTTGCCAAGGGAGACACTGCCTCGAGACCAGAGAGGGAGCTATTTCCTTTCCTATCAAAAACCAACTCTTGCAGTGCTGATGGGATGGGGGCCAAAACAAGATCCCTGACATCTGGAAAGCCCAAAACTGCAAACAACAGCTCAGTGCCAAGGGACAGGAGACCTGTCCGGTGCTCCAGAATCTCAATACCCTGGCCTACGGCGGATGGCAGATGGTTGGCATGGGGGTGGTGGGTGTCAGCTCCTGGAGAGAAATCTCACAGCTGTTCTATACCCTAACTAGTCTGTGTGGTTACAAAACATGTTAGCAGGAAGCTCACCGCAGGTTACACAGGAAGTAGTGACTTCTCAGCCAAGTGTACTGGAATCCAGACTAGTGATAATTTCTCACCTGTAAGGCTATAATTCCAAATAGTCCAAAGCAGGCGTACTGGACAAAGTTCCTGCTCAACACGAGAATACAGCCACCTGAGAGGGCCAGAGAAGGAGAAACAAAAAGAGAAAGAGGTCATTGCCCCAGGAAGTCACATCACCACTGGAAAGGGTATGTGTATTTGTGTGCACGCATATGTGCAAAACAGAGATCATCAAGCATGCCGCAGAGCCACTTGCCACATTCTTTCTACTTGGCCCAACTCATCACTTCATCCTTCACCAGCATGCCTCCGCCACTGTCCCATGAGACTTTGATTGCAACCCTCACCCTTTGACTCCCATCCCTCTGTGGCAGCACTGCTGCTGCTACTGCCCCCTTCCCTCCATCTCACCTTCCACAAAACCAGTCTTTGGGAGAAGGTTCCCCAGGCCAGAGAGCAACTGGAGCAGATCCTAATATTGAGCTACCTCCTGGCCACCCCCCGCCACCCTCCTCCAGGAGGGGAGACAGAGCTGGTGGCAGGAGAGGTTCTGTCCCAGAACCCCATCTATTGCAGGGGATTCATATCAACCACCACCACCTGCCTCAGGTAAGTCTCCCAGTAAGAAAGCCAGCAAGCGAGAAAGCCGGGTGGGAGTGAGCAAAGCTTTGGCCAGGGGAAGCTTTCATTCAGAATCCTTTAAAAGCACCCACCCACCCACCCACCTGCCTCTGCCAGGTCCCTCCTCAGTGCAGAAGGTGGGGTGGTCTTCTTGCAGCAGAGGTAACAATATTGGAACCTAGGAATCTCCTACTCTCATCCACACAGCAGCAATCCATACTGATCTATACCTTCCATAGTTAAGAGACAATAAAATGGTAATTAAACCTTTATAAAAGGCAGCTTTCTGCATCATGAAGATAATAGAGAGGAGGCTGGGCTGTCATCCATCCTAAGCCCCTTGAGATAAAGCTTTCATGTCCAGGAGCTCAAGCCACAGGCCAGGAACCCTCCTCTCATGGCATCCTCATGATACAAACACTGCTCATCGAGGCCAGGCCTGCTAATTCTGCTGGTTGCCAGCAAGGAGAGCTTGCCCCCATCTTTTCTGGCTGCAGGAGCATCCCCCTCCCCAACTGAGAAGGAGCTCCAGGAGTGGCCCTGGGCCCTCTGCATGCAATGAAAAGCAGCAGCTGCTCCCCAGCCATAATTTTTAACAAGTGGAGGTGGTGGCAGATATGCCCCAAAGTTGTCCATGGAAATTCACAGCCCAGAAATTCAGCTCTCATCTACCAAAATCCAGTGTTTTGGAGAGGAGGCCACTGTAGTCTAAGCACAGAATTTGGGGTCTCTTGAAGTAGGGTGGGGTGAGGATTGTGTGGCCTGCAGAATCTTCCAGGCCTCCTAACACCCTGGTGACAAGGGGGAGAGGGTTAAATGGGGAACTACAGAGCCAGGTTGCATAGAAGTCTCAATTCCATAACTGTTCGATTTCCAGTTTCACCAAACAGTCCAGTGTGGCCTGTGGGGGTTTGGAACAGATACAAACAGCCACTTACCCCCAGACACACAGCTGTCTGCCCAATTTAGGCCCTGGAGTTCATTTTCTCTCTATCACCCACCTGCAACCCAGCCTTCCTTTCCATGGACAGGCCCTAGCCCCTCAGCCACTTACTCAACTGGCCAAAGAGGTTAATGAAGACAAAGATGGAGGCCAGGACATAGCCACAGCCCCAGGTGGCGTCGATGTAGTCCCTCTGCTCGCCCCACTGGAACCACATGCGGATGCCATCCTCCAGGAAGGTGCTGATCAGGCAGAGCCGGGCCACGTGTGGCAGGTACTGTTTGGTCACCCTCAAGAACTTGGGGGGGGGGGGAGAGAGAGAGAATGAGAGAGAGGCATAAGATGGGCTCTGTGAGGGTCTGTCCAGCCTCTCATCCACGAGGGCTGCTTGCATTCTTTCATCTCCCTCTTAAGAAAATAGAGAGCATGACTCCTTCTACTGCAAAGACCTCCTGAAATCTTCATTTTAAAGCCCCCGGACAGTGGTCCTAGCCCCCATGAAGGCAGCTGCCTTTAGGAACAAGAAAGAGCGGATTCTGCTCACACTAACCAAGGCCAGTTCTGACTGTTTGCACACCAGCTCTTTCTGGTGCTTTTAGAAAGCCCAGCCCCCTCCCACTGTTGCAGCTGGACACCCTTAAGCAACTGAACAAGTAGGAACTCCTTAAAACAGATGCAGAAAGTGCAGGAAATATCCAGGCTAGAACAATTGGACCGCTGTGTGAAGGTGGCTTCTTAGGAACAAAGATGCCAGGATTTCCTGTCCTCAATGAAAGGAGAATCATATGTACTTATTTCCTTCTGCACCTTCTGAACCTCTGAAAGGTATAGGTGGGGGGCAGGGACCTAGAAGGAAAAAAGACATAATGAAGGGACAGAGGCATCCATGGACAGTAACCAGGGTACTTATATGTTGTATTTATGCAGGGAGGGGGCAGGGCTCTTCTCCAAGAATGGCTCTGCTGGTCCTCTGTGTCATCACTCCCCCCAAAATCACCCCCTCCCCTCCCCCCCCCCAAAAAAAAACAGGCCTGGAAGAATTCCCCACTTTGAGGCAGGGGATTGCTGTTGCTGTATTTCTATTTATCTATATCCAGGCTGGGGCTGGGATTATGTTTAAAGAATTATGCATCTGCATTCATTCAGGGCAGCTTTCAAAAACTGAGATACAATTACATACATCATAAAAAGCTAAACTATAACTAAAGTATCAATAAAACTAACACCAGTTAAAACCAGAAGCATTAAAAAACAAGCAACCCAAAAACTTCAGCACACAATGCAAGGCCCTTCCTTCCTTCCTTCCTTTCCCCTGAGCAATCCATCCTCCAAGGCAGGGGTAGGCAACCTTTTTGAGCCGGGGGCCGGGTTCCTGTCCCTCAGACAATTGGGGGGCCAAAGCACCCAAAAATAAATAAATAAATAAATAAATAATTTTTTAAAAAATAAAATAAAAAATATGCATGCACACTCTCTCAGCCCCAGAAAAGCCATGGCAAAATCCCTGTGGAGATTTTACCAAGAAAACCCCAAGAACAAGTAATAACAACAATAATCAATATCATCATGGCGGGCAGCGGGGGCAGGGGGGGCGGCGGCAGGACCAGCCTGGGGCCGGTCCAAAGGCCTCAGGGGGCCGCATCCGGCCCCCGGGCCTTAGGTTGCCTACCCCTGCTCCAAGGCCTCCCTCCAAAAAGCCTCCCCATCAGATCTCAAACCAAGGGCAGGGAGGAGGCAGCCCACCATTAACAGAGTGAAAAAGAAATGAACATGTGCAGAAATCTTATTTCTTTATCCACAAATTACTTTTCTGCCCACTGCAAAGTGCCACCACAATAGAACTGACCAACAGAAACAAAATATAATTTATGATGCACCATATTTAAGTATGAAATGGCAAGAAAGACACCTGGCCACCTGAACTGGGGACAGGGGGATGGGACAGGACTGATAGCTGACCCTCTCCCCAATAACAGCCACATCTCCCCCTGCCCCAAAGATGTCCTGCCCTTCTTAAACATTATATTTGCTGCTTTAGCTGTTACATGGCTGGGAGATTCCTGCCATGGGTGGTGAGCAATTCTTTTGTCCAAAGAGATGCCCGGTCATGCTCCCCAGAACCAGCCACCTTCCTCCCCATCCCTCCTGCCCCAGCATAGGTGTCCAGCAAGGAAGGACAAGGGGGAGGGAATTAAGGTGAGGTCCCAGTGAGCACGGCAAGTCCTCCGGGGCTTCCTTCCTGCAGCAGAAGTGGCAGCCCAGCTCCCCTCCTCCCCAGACAGAAGGAACTTCTTTCTGCCCCCCACCCCATCCCTCTCTCACATACACACTTTTCATTGTGCAAAGAGTCCAGGGGCCCTGCAGAGGGAAGTGCCACAAGGCACACACTTTTCACACGGGGACCACAAGGGCACTCATCTGCTCTCTGAACCCAGCGTCTCCTCCCTGTCTCCAAACAACACAGCTCAAACTGGGGGTTTTATTCAGAAACTCAGGAAGGCATCAGAAAAGGCCTCACTAAGCAACCCATGCATCCTGCCTTGCAAAGCACTTCCAACAAACAGTAATTATCCTTAATTATCATACCACTAGCGTCTAATTATACAAGGCTATAGCCAAGACCATTTTCCCTGACTGCAGGGATTGCTCAAGGCATTCAGGGTCCCTCCCTTAAAGATCTCCTTCTGTTGGCAGGTGGGGATTTTTGAGAAAAAACATTCCTCTCACTACAATCGTTGGCCTCATTCCCACTATGTTATAAACCAATTCGCTAACCAGTTTGAAGCGGTTTAAATGACCATGGTTCACACTTGAGCCGAATCGCTGAAGCAGCTTGGAGAGCTCCCCCCCAACCCATTTAACATGTGTCTTTTTGATGCTCATTTTTTCTGCATCTTTTGCAATAAATCGATTCAGAACAAGTGTGAACAGTATGCAGATCGGAATCGATTTAAATTTGCCCTTTAAATTTGCCGTCCGGCTGAAGAGGGTCCATTTTGAATTGATTCATTAGTCAATATGAATGACAAGTGAGTTATTTTTCAACAAGAAAATGCGATTGGAGCAACGTAATGTGTATCACGCTTCACTGTCGAACCAATCCATCGATTCAGATCGTCAACTGATTTATTTTTAGGCGGGAATGAGGCCTTTGACACTGATTCTTGCTACCAGGCTGGCCTTGTGTATGCAAAGAGACTCAAGGAGCAGAAGATGTGTGTGTGTGTGTGTGTGTGTGTGTGTGTGTGGGCGAGGGTGGTGGCGGGGAGGGGGGGAACACACCCACCCTGCTGTGCCCAATCCCCAGCTTACTGTCTTGGCTGCTCTCTTGCACAAATCTCAGTGGTCCCCATAGGCTCACAGCTGCCAGAAGCAGGAGGGCATACAATTGATCTCAAAGGGGGAGGGTATAAATAAATTTTATTATTATTATTATTATTATTATTATTATTATACAGATGTAAAACTCGCTGAAAAATTTACCTTCCATAGATCCTCTGCTAGTCTTTAGTTTTGATTTTTGATACAGCAGTCATGAAACCTTTAAGAGTGCCGGTGACTGAAAAACATTCTCAGCCATTGGGGGACAGTCTCAGTGCCCTTCTGCCTGACCAGGTTAATCCATGCACAAACTGCAGGAGGAAAGAAAGGTATCTCTGTGCATACAGACACACACACACCAGACACACAGTTCCTCTGACTCATTCCAATCTCTGCTTTCAGCTTTTCTCAGTGCAACCGTCATCATTCTCCAGGGAAGCCTCAACTGCAGCATCCAAACTTTTTAATGCCCTGCTGGCCCCTTCCAAAGTGGAAGAGCTGCCCCTTTTGCCAAATCCTCTCTGTCCCCTATTAGAAGACAACCTGAGGGAGGGTAAGTTTGGGGGCAATCAGAAGTAATGGGCTTTCCCATAAAACAGGCAAAAATCCAGAAAAACCTCTGATACAGTTTTCCTCCAGAGTATTTTATCTTTTCACAACTGTAGCAGAAGAGTGCAAGTCAGACTAGAGTTGCCAGCCAATTAAAACAAGGGGGGGGAACCAACACTGTTTGTACCCCTGCCTTTTTCATTCTTCTAATCTAAACAATGCATCAACTAAATCTCAGATTTCTGTTTTTTAGGCTCTGCACCTTTATCTAAATATCACCCATGCAAATGATTCTCATGCGCATGTACGCTGCTGCATGGTACAACTCTCCCCTCTCATAAAGCGACAGAAATTTCCACTGACGCTCTATAAATGATAGATGGCGCAACTACTGGGGATTGTGCAAGAAGAAGAGGAAAGCACCTAGAGACATTGGCTGAAGAATTGTGCATCTGCAAAAACTCAACAGCTGTTTTGTTATTAAATGGAAGCATACTTGCAAAACACAGGCAAGCAAGACCTTGCACATGGAAATTGCCTTTGCAGAAGGCCATTCGTGGGGCTGGAGAGTAAGGGTTTTGGAGAAATACTGAGACTGTCACACATTATGTACATTCAAATTGCGTAATGTTTCACCAGCGTTCCCGATTCAGCAGGGCGGTTCAAGGGAGGGAACCAAGGGCAGGAAAAATGCTTGGAGGGTTCCTAACCTCTCTTCCAGCCTCCATCGCCACCCCCTTCCAAAGCTGACATTGTCTCAAGTGGATGGAAATGTGTAAAATTATCTCCACTTTGGTGGGAAGGTAACAGCGTTTGATGCAGTCATGCTGGCCACATGATCACTGGAGCTGTCTTCGGACAACACTGGCTCTTTGGTTGAGCACCCCCCCTTACAGTCAGTTATGACTAGACATTCATGTCAAGGGAAAACCTTTACCTTTGGAAAAAAAGGAGGCAAAGAAGAACATTGTAGACATTGCAGGGGTGCAGCTCGCACTCCAGAAGAGGAATGACACCTAATTGGGCCGTCTTCCCATTGGGGTGAAGGGGGGAGCACGCCAGCCCTGATTCCACGTGGCAGCAGCGGTTTCCTCACAAGTGAGGATGAAACAAGCTGAACGCAGCCGGTCCCACTTCCCCGTGGCAGTGGCGGTCTCCTCGTGAGGAGGCCAGCGCTGCTAGGAAGGAGAAGGGGTAAGTATGGCCTTTTAGCCCCCCTGGTAGACCCACCGGCCCACGGGATGACACCAGGGAGTGAGACGCCACTGATAGTAGACAATGTCAAAAGCGACAAACTGGGCATCCCAGCTGCTGTTCTCCAGTGGGCCCAAAACAGTTGTGTGCCCATCCACAGTCCTCCAGTGCCTGAGCTTGCCACCCACTGGCCAGGATCCTACTGTGGTCCACCCACCACAGAACCAGTGTGAAACACGATGATACCAAGCTCTTCAAAATGAAATCATTCAGTTTACTACTATTCAATGACTCCGCCATTTTTGTTCCTGATTAGAACACCAGAAACACAGATTCACATCTGAGGGAGTAACGTGGCCGAACAGTGCCATCGACAAGAGAGCTTAGAAAAAGACTATTTTAATGACACTGGAAAATCCAGGAAAAGGGTGCTTTCTTTGGGTGCACCCCAGAGAAAGAGGGGGACACTTTATAGATCCCCTTCTAGGATGACAGGCTAGTGAGAATCCTGCTGGCGCCGGCATAATGGCTGTGTTGGACACTGGTGTGTGTGTGAGAGAGAGATATTTGTCCATCTCCACTTTGTATGGACTTGGAGCCCCTGTGACTGATTTCAGTAGCAAGGTGGGGAAGAAGTCACATTTCTTTTTTTAAAAAAAGGTTACATTGAGATTTAGCTGCAAGGGGCAGCCTCTGGTGTGGGGCTGGGTGGATGTCCAATCACCCATGGTTTTTTACCAAGACCCATTTTGTTCCCATGTGGTGGGTGAAGAAGGCTGCCTGGGACCAATTAAGGAGCCTCATAGGACACACACACACACACACACACACAAGGAGCATCCATCCACAACTAAGGAATCACTCCTTTAGGCTAGGGGTAGGCAACCTTTCCCCTTTAAGGGCCGAGGGACTTCAGCTCCCAGAATCCCAGGAGCTATTGGCCAACATGGGACTATTGGCCAACATGGCTGAGGCTTCTGGGAGATGAAGTCCCTCGGCCCTTAAAGGGGACAGGTTACCATGCATTGGTGCAAAGAAAAAGGTAAGGTTGTTTTTAGCGGGCAGCTATCTTGGGAAGGGCCAGAATTACCTCCTCCCAGGCAGATGGGAAGCTGGTATGTTGAAGAAACTTTCTCTTTGCAGCTCAGGTAAACAGCCTCCTCCACCCAGAAATACACACAGGTCAAGGCTGCATCCACACTGGAGAAATAACCCAGTTCGATACCACTGCCATAGGATTCTGGGAATGGGAGTTTCTTGTGGCACCAGGGCTCCTCTCAAGAGTTCCTCTATGGGTCCAGAACAAACTCCCATTCTCAGAATCCCACAGCCGTGAGCCGTGGCCGTCAACGCGGTGTCAAACCGGATTATTGCTGCAGTGCGGATGCAGCCTAAGGCGAGAAATAGCTGCAGAGACAGCAGGGAGAAGGCCCTTGGTGGCGAGGGGGGAGGCGAAGAGAGGATCCATGGGAGGGGGCAGAGCCTGGGGGGGGGTCTTCCAGAAGGAGGGAAAGGGGGCAAGGAACAGGCAAAAGGGCCCAAAGAAGGGGCTCTAAGAACAGGGCAGGGATATCCTGCGCCTCTGCGGCAGAGGGAGGAAGCCCCCCGTGGACTTTCTGGCTGGCTAGGGGGATGATGGGACTTACAGTCCAGCCACATCTGGAAGAGGGGAGCAGGATCTACAAACCGCCCCCACCTCACCCTATATATACACACACTTTAAAGAGAGCGAAGCTTCTTCGAGAGGAAAGAGACTGGGGGAATAACCCGGTTTGGCTCAAGGCTATGGCATTCTGGGAATGGGAGTTTGTTTGCTCCGCTCTGGGCCCCACAACAAACTCCCATTCCCAGAATGCCATAGCCTTTCCCCCAATGTGGATGCAGCCTGGGAAAGCGGGGGGCATCGGCTGGGTCCCCGAGGGAGGGAAGGATGGAGGGCCCCTCCGCCTTCCTTCCTGCGCCCACCTGGTCGGCGAAGTCCTCGGCGGAGCTCATGAGGTCGCTCTGCCCCATGGCCCCGGCGGAGGCTGCGGACGTGGCCCGGCGGCGGTCAGTGGGCCTCGGGGCTCCTGCTGATGCCTGTCGCCCGGAGGCGGGACCGGGAGCCCACCCGCACCAGCGCCCTTCGCAGCCAGAGGAGGAGGAGGAGGAGGAGGAGGAGGAGGAGGAGGAGGAGGAGGAGGAGGAAGGCCCTGGGCCGCCGCCTGGCCGGGGAGTGCCACGTCGTCCTCCCAAGCCTTAAAGGGGCCGCCGCAGCTGGCGGGGCTCCCGGCCGGAGCGACGGGACATAACTAAAACAAACGACAGTAGTTGCCCATAGGGAAACTGTACTTGCCCCTAGGGATGCATCGGAGGATACTTGCCCCTAGGGATACATTGCAGGATATTTGTCCATAGGGATACATTGCAGGATATTTGCCTATAGGGATACATCGGAGGATACTTGCCTATAGGGATATATTGGAGAATATGTGCAGATAGGGAAACATTGGAGGATACTCGCCCCTAGGGATACATCGGAGGATATTTGTCCATAGGGAAATATTGGAGATGACTTGCCCCTAGGGATACATTGCAGGATATTTGCCTATAGGGATACATTGGAGGACACTTGCCTATAGGGATATATTGGAGAATATGTGCAGATAGGGAAACATTGGAGGATACTTGCCCCTAGGGATACATCGGAGGATATTTGTCCATAGGGATACATTGGACACCTGCCTATAGGAAAACATTGGCGAATACTTGCCCATAGGGATTGTTGTTGTTAACTGCCCTCGAATCAATCTCGACTCATGGCAGCCCTATGGATGAGACATCTCCAAGTCCCCCTGTCCTCCACTGCTCTCCTACAACCCCCTAATACCCGTGACCTCCTTAATAGAGTCCATCCATCTGGTATGTGGCCTTCCTCTGTTCCCACTTCCCTCCACCCTCCCCAGCATTATTGTTTTTTCCAAAGAATCCTCTCTTCTCATGATGTGCCCAAAGTACGACAGCCTCAGTTTGATCATCTTGGCTTCCAGGGAGGTTTCCCTGCTCTAGGACCCATTTGTTTGTCCTTTTGGCTGTCCATAGGATCCTCAGCACTCTTCTCCATCATCATATCTCAAATGAATTTATTTTCTTCCTATCATCTTCCTTAACTGTCCAGCTCTCGCATCCATACATGATAATAGGAAATATAATGGCTTATATGGTTCTAACATTTGTGCTGAGTTGTATATCTTTGCATTTTAGAATCTTTTCTAGTTCTTTCATAGCCACCCTCCCCATTCTTAGTCTTCATCTGATTGCCTGACTGATTGCCCCCTTCTTCTGTGTCTATCAATGTTTGATCCCAAGTATGGGAATTCATTTACTATTTCTATTTCTTCATTGTATAGGTTGAACTTATTATTGTTTTCTTTATGTTCAACATTAAGCCTGCCTTTGCACTTTCTTCTTTGATCTTCCTTAGTAGATGTTCCAGGTCTGTGAGGTTTTATGCTAGTACTATGGTGTCATCTGTATATCTTAGATCAGGGGTAGGCAACCTTTTTGAGCTGGGGGCCAGGTTGCTGTCCCTCAGACAATTGGGGGGCCGCAACAAAAAAATAAAATAAAAAATAAAAATAAATATATATATAAAAAAATATGCATGCACACTCTATCAGCCCGAGAAAAGCCATGGCAAAACCCCTGTGGAGATTTTGCCAAGAAAACCCCAAGAACAAGTAATAACAACAATAATCAACGTCATCATGGAAACGACTGGAAGGCAGGCCCACAAACAAGCAGGGATGCATGCACACTGTCTCAGCCCCAGAAAAGCCATGATGGCAAAACCCCTGTGGAGATTTTGCCAAGAAAACCCCAAGAACAAGTAAGAACAACAATAATCAATATCATCATGGCGGGGGGGCAGCGGGGAGTGGCGGCAGCGGTGGCAGGACCTGCCTGGGGCCGGTCCAAAGGCCTTGGGGGGCCGCATCCGGCCCCTGGGCCAATGGTTGCCTACCCCTGGTTTAGATTGTGGATATTCCTTCCTCCTGTTTTCACTCCCCCTTCTTCTGTGTCCAAGCCTGCTTTTCTTATAATATGTTCTGCATACAAGTTGAACAGATGTCCATGTGTGTAGCCTTCTTTCTGGTTGTATGAAAAATATGTTTGCAATGAATAGCTTGTTGGCTTCACAAAATCTATCAGACGCTCACCTGCTTCATTTCTTTTGCCTAATCCAAATCTGTTTACTGTTTTTTAATTCTTCTTTGCTTCCAACTTTTGCATTCCAATCTCCAATGTTCAGCTTGACATCTTGTGTTGGTATACTGTCAATTTCTTCCTGTACTCCTTCATAGAATCTATCAATTTCTTCCTGTTCTGCCTCTGTGATTGGTGCATATACTTGGATTATGGTGATATTCATAGGTTTACCATGGAGCTACTTGCCCATAGAGAAATATTGGGGATTACTTGCCCATAGGGAAACCATACTTGCCTATAGGGAAACGTTGCAGAATATTTGCCCATAGAGAATCATTGGGGAATCCTTGCCTATAGAGAAATACAGTATTGGAAATTTATTACCCCATAGGGATACATTGGGGAATGCTTGCATATAGGAAAACATTGCAGAACAGTTGTCCATACGGATACATTGCAGAATTCTTGCCCATAGGGAAACATTGGAAAACATTTGCTTATAGGGAAATATAGAAAACATCTTCTATGTTTCTCTATGGGCAAGTACTGTCATTTGTTTTAGTATGTACCCCGGGCAACAACCCTGCCAGATGAGCCGTGAGGGAAAGTGGGCCATGCTCAGAGGAGACGATGAAGGCTGGGATGGGGGGCGTCTCTGCCTGGTAAAGAAGGAAACCCCCCCCTGCATTTATGTGTTTTCTTATATATAAAACACATCATTACAAATTTATGTAAATCATTTTCAAAGTTGCTATACCAAATATATAAAATTACTAGTTTACTTAATCTTATCAACAGTTATTATACTCGTCAATAATTACAATGTTATACAGCACTTCCCTTGTTCCTCTGGCAATAGATACCTTCTATTATAATAACATTTAATGTTTGTATTAATACTGAGAGAATCTCACAGACAACTAAAGGTAAGACAGAAATTAGGTTTTTCTTTTTAAATTGTGTTTTGTATTTTAACATGTTTGACCCCACCTCGAGCCTTCAGGAGACACAGGAAAGAAATAAACATTTATTATTATTATTATTATTATTATTATTATTATTATTATCATCATCATTATTGTTGCATCTGTGATGCATTGTATGCCTTGAGCTAGACCAACAAAGCCACCAGCATGACATGGTGATGCCCAGAGGTCCTGCTTTCCTAGGATGAGTGCTGCATTTCAACCTTCTGTCAAGAAGGAATTCCAAAATGTCTTCCATTTTGAACATGACTAATAATTATTGACTAATAATAATAATAATTATTATTATTATTTATATTTTCCTGCCTTTCCCTACAGATCGAGGCGGAAGCACAAAGATAAAATGTACAACACTGTACAATAATACAATATGTAAAACATGATAATAAAAATGACAACAGTAAAAAGCAATAAAAACAAAAATAAAACAGCAAAAAACAATAATAAAACAGCAGAAGGATGACTTGACATTTACATTAATGCTTATAGGTTTTTGGGGGGTTGTGTCCTACATTATTATTTAACATCCTACATTTCATGGTGCTTTGTCCTCCTTTGTGGTGAGGACATCTGGTCACCCTGCAGCATGAGGACACTATTGAAATTTTGATTAATTTTTCTTGCCACCAACACGGCCACCCCTCAAACACTCATTTTTGAATAATGTCTGTCTGATGCTTTTGCAGAAGGAAAGGTGCTTCACATCATCATCACTTACTGTATTCTTCACATGAACAGAAATGGCAAAATTTGGATGCCTTGGCAAGGAGAGAGATGCACACGTGCAATGAACAAACATAAAAACAAAAGCTATTAAGTGATGTTAATTAGCAATTAACTTGTTACAGTTAAAAGTTGGCCAATTCTCCACCTCAATTATTTGTTAAAATTACTGTCTTTAAGCCTCACTTTGTACAAGGAAATGCTTGTCATGGTTATCCATAGGGTCACCAGATCAGGGTCATCTCAGGCCCCCGAGATTTCTGTGCCAAACCTTGAGACCTATGGGCAGCCCCTAGTGACACTGTGGTCTGGGCCCTGGGGTTGTCATTATGCATTAAGCCTCACAACTTCTCATTCAAATACACACACAGACACAGGTCACACTTTTTTGGCTTAAAATTAAAACAGACAGCCTAGTTAACACTACAGAAGAAAGGGATTCAATGTGCTAATGAAGAGAGCCAGTGTGGCCTGGCAGGATTCTGGAGACGAGGATTCAAATCCCCTCTCAGCCATGGAAACCCTCTGGGTGACCTTGGGCAAGGCACATTCTCTTAGACCCAGAGGAAGGCAATGGCAAACCCCCTCTGGACAAATCTTGCCAAGAAAACTCTGTGATAGGGTCACCACATGTCAGAAACTACCTGAAGGCACACAACAACAATAAAGCAACCTTGGGCCCCAACATTGTGGGGAAAGGTGGGATATAGATGAATTGATGATCATAGAATCATAGAATCATAGAGTTGGAAGAGACCACAAGGGCCATCCAGGCCAACCCCCTGCCATGCAGGAACTCAAAAACAAACCATCCCTGACAGATGGTCATGCAGCCTCTGTTTGAAGACCTCCAAAGAAGGAGACTCCACCATACTCTGAGGGAGTGTGTTCCACTGTCAAACAGCTTTCACTGTCAGGAAGGGCCTTTGCAGGCTGCTAGAAATAGTGCAAATTGAGTCCACTTTAAGGGTTAGGGTTAGGGAATCATGGGAACTGTAGTTTATTGCGGCACCAAAGCTCTCTGACAGAGAAGGCTCAATGTCTCAGAAAAAAAATCCCATGATTCCCTAGCACTAACCCTAACCCTTAAAGTGGACTCAATTTGCACTATTTCTGGCAGTCTGCAAAGGCCCGAAGTTTCTCCTACTGTTGAGGTGGAATCTCTTTTCATGTAGCTTACATCTGTTGTTCCGAGTCCTATTCTCTGGAGCAGCAGAAAACAAGCTAGCGCCCTCCTCAATAGGACATCCCTTCAAATATTTAAAGAGGGCTATCATATTCCCTCTTAGCCATCTCTTTTCCAGGCTAAACATACCCAGTTCCCTAAGTCGTTCCTCGTAGGGCATGGTTTCCCGACCCTTCACCATTTTAGTCGCCCTCCTCTGGACACACTCCAGTTTCTCCACATCCTTTTTGAATTGTGGTGCCCAGAACTGGACACAGTATTCCAGGTGGGGCCTGACCAAAGCAGAATAGAGTGGCACTATTACTTCCCTTGATTTAGATACTATACTTCTATCAATGCAGCCTAAAACTGTATTGGTCTTTTTAGCTGCGGCATCACACTGCTGACTCATGTTCAACCTGTGGTCTACTAGGACTCCTAGATCCCTTTCACACATAGTCTCATTAAGCCAAGTGTCCCCCATCTTATATCTATATCAGGCCTGCATCCTTCCGAGGTCGCTAAAATGAGTACCCAGCTTGTTGGGGGGCAATCAGCTCACAGTTGTAAACCGCTTAGACATCCCATAGCGTGATATGAAGCGGTATATAAATGAAGCTGCTTTTTTTTTTTTTTGCTATGCATTTCATTTTTCCCCCCCCCTAAGTGCAGCACCTTACATTTCTCTGTGTTGATGCTGATGAGCAGATGGGCATCCAGGAGAGAGAAATGCATCTCATGTGAACATTGAGAGGGTCTTCTCAGTGGCTGCTCCCAGGCTCTGAAACTCCCTTCCCAGAGAGTTTAGATCCTCATACTGAAACTGCAAGATTTGAGAAATTAAACATTTAAGAGTGGTTCTTGATAAAGAGTGGTTCTTTGATAAAATTACCAGCTTGGTAGATGAAGGGAATGCTGTGGATATAGTATATCTTGATTTCAGTAAGGCCTTTGACAAGGTTCCCCATGACATTCTTGCAAGCAAGTTGGTAAAATGTGGGCTAGACAAAGTAACTGTTACATGGATGTGTAATTGGTTAACTGGTCGAACGCAAAGGGTGCTCAACAATGGCTCCTTTTCAACTTGGAAAGAAGTGACCAGTGGGGTGCCACAGGGCTCTGTCCTGGGCCCAGTGCTATTCAATATCTTTATTAATGACTTGGATGACGGTATTGGGGGCATAGTTATCAAATTTGCAGACGACACCAAATTAGGAGGAGTAGCTAATACCCCAGAGGACAGGATCAAAATTCAAAATGACTTGAACAGACTAGAAAGTTGGCCAAAGCTAACAAAATGAAATTCAACACAGAGAAATGTAAGGTACTGCACTTAGGGCGGAAAAACGAAAAGTACAGATATACGATGGGGGACACCTGGCTGAATGAGACTACCTGTGAAAGGGATCTAGGAATCCAGGTGGACCACAAGTTGAACATGAGTCAACAGTGCGATGCAGCAGCTAAAAAGGCCAATGCAATTTTAGGCTGCATCAGTAGAAGTATAGTGTCTAGATCAAGAGAAGTAATAGTGCCACTCTATTCTGCTTTGGTCCGGCCTCACCTGGAATACTGTGTCCAGTTCTGGGCACCACAATTCAAAAAGGATGTGGAGAAACTGGAGCGTGTCCAAAGGAGGGCAACTAAAATGGTGAAGGGTCTGGAAACCAAGCCCTATGAGGAACGACTTAGGGAGCAGGGGATGTTTAGCCTGGAGAAGAGAAGGCTGAGAGGTGATATGATAGCCGTGTTTAACTATTTGAAGGGATGTCATATCGAGGAGGGAACAAGCTTGTTTTCTGCTGCTCCAGAGACCAGGACCCGAAACAATGGATGCAAGCTGCAAGAAAAGAGATTCCACCTCAACATTAGGAGGAACTTCCTGACAGTAAGGGCGGTTCGACAGTGGAACACACTCCCTCGGAGAGTAGTGGAGTCTCCTTCCTTGGAGGTCTTTAAGCAGAGGCTGGATGGCCATCTGTCGGGGATGCTTTGATTGGGAGTTCCTGCATGGCAGGGGGTTGGACTGGATGGCCCTTGTGGTCTCTTCCAACTCTATGGTTCTATGATTCTATGATTCTATGATTCTTCAAATCTCAAAACTGTTAAAGTCAAAGATATTCTTTAAAACATATAGGAGCTGAAGATGTCCTTTGTCTAATGTGCAGGGGCAGGTGGTGACCTGACCTTTTCCATTAAAAGAAAGATTATATTATATGGTACACTCAATTTACAGGAAACAGATGGCATTTTAAAAGGCAGCTGGATACCATGTACCCCTTTTCTTAAACTATTCAGGTACAGCTGGACAGCATGTAGTTTGAAGTAATTTTATCTGCTATGTATGTTCCATTAGTAACTATGTATATGTTAAATGGCTATGTTAGAGTGTTCATCTGTTAATTGTAACTATATATGATAATGGATATAATTAGCTTTAAATGGCAAATGTTAGAATGATGTAATGGTGAATTTGCCAAAAGAAAAAGGTATATAAGCAGAGGCATGTATTTTGTTTGTTACCAGACTGTTTTGAGTTTTCTCAGGTCTGGTCAAATACTTTTGGCTTTGCAAACCCAAAATAAAGGTTTTGTTCCTGTTGAATTCTCTGCTTCTTGTCCAGTCTTTTGGCTAACATATGGGCAGGGAGAAATATCTGCATTTTTGCAGTAGTGATTTCGGGGGGTTGCAGACTGCCAGAAATAGTGCAAATTGAGTCCACTTTTAGGGTTAGGGTTAGTGCTAGGGAGTCATGGGAATTGTTTTCTTTCTGAGACATTGAACCTTCTCTGTCAGAGAGCTCTGGTGCCACAATAAAGTACACTTCTCATGATTCCCTAACCCAAACCCTAACCCTAAAAGTGGACTCAATTTGCACTATTTCTGGCAGTCTGCAACTCCCCTTCATTACCATCCATCAGCCCACCACCGCTATTGCCAACCCACCATTAAAACACCCAAAGCTTTCCTCTTCACCTGGTATCCCCTAACTTAAATGAACAGCCATCTACCTACCCATTTATTTATTAAAATAGACATCCCTTCGCATTTCTTCTATAATTTCAGTGCCTGTTGTGAAGTCTCAATCTCATTCTCCCCTGAGTTCAGTGTTTGTGGCCTAGATGGAATCAACCAGCATAATATACAGCATCCAAGACCAGTAAACACACAAACACAGGGCTTCATCTTGTCTTCTTTGTACAGCTTGAAACAGATCTATTGGTTTCTGGTGATTTATTGCTTTTGCGTGCTTTGAAAGTCTTTCCCACTTTACTTCTAAAAGTGTGGATTCATCTTCAAAAGGATCTTCCTTGAAAGAATCTGTGATAATTTCATCATTTGAATTCTGCTGGAATATTCTTCAGGTTGTATTTTGTCATGCTGATTGATTGAGTGTTCTGCCTCTAATTGTTAGAAGAGACCCCAAGGATCATCCAGTCCAACCCCATTCTCTCATACAGGAACACAGAATCAAAGCACCCCCAACAAATGGCCATCCAGCCTCTGTTTAAAAACCTCCAAAGAAGGAGACTCGACCACACTCTGAGAGAGTGTGTTCCAATGTCAAACAGCTCTTACTGTCAAGAAGTTATTCCTAATGTTGAGCTGGAATCTCTTTTCCTGTTGTTTGAATCCCTGGGTCCTATTCTGTCTGGAGCAGCAGAAAATAAGCTTGCTCCAGCCTCAATATCACATCCTTTGAAATACTTAAACAGGGCTATTATATCACTTCTTAACCATCTCTTCTCCAGGCTAAATATACCCAGCTCCCTAGCTCTCCCCTCATAAGGCATGGTTTCCAGATCTTTCACCATTTTGGTTGTCCTCCTCTGGACATGCTTCAGCTTGTCAACATCCTTCTTGAACTGTGGTGACCAAAATTGGACACAATATTCCAGGTGAGACCTGACCAAAGCAGAATAGAGCAGCACTATTACAGTTGCTTTCTGTATCCACAGATTTTTTATCCACAGATTCAAGCATCTATGGACGCCATTGTATTTAATGGGACTTGAGCATCCATGGATTTTGTTATCCACTTAGGGTCCTGGAACCAAATCTAAGTGAGTACCAAGGGCCTACTGTACTTCTCTTGATCTAGACACTATACTTCTGTTTATGCATTTTAGAATTGCATTGACTTTTTTAGTTGCCGTATCACACTGTTGGCTCATATTCAACTGGAGTTGGTCTGTTTGGAACATGGCCCTGCCCAGGGCATGTGTGGGCATGTGTCGTGGTGGGGCTAAGGAGGGTCCCTCCTATGCCCAAAAGCATTTTGTTCATTACAGGGATGAAGGCCTGGGGGGAGGGGGACACACTATTTTGGGCACCCTGAGATCCTCCAGTTGTCTCCCAAAAACCTGGGAACACACACCACCCATAGTGGTGAGAGAGGATTGTGAAGGGAGACTGTGAAAAAACCAAATACCCTCCAAGGAAAAGAATGGTCGATGTTCCCCAGACAGATCAGTCTGCCTTTTTCCACCAGTTGCCCCATTGCTGGAGGAGGCTGCAATCTGAGGCTTGGGGGGGGGGGGGGAAGCAGAAAAATAAAAAGGACTTGTGGGTGAGATGTAGTGCCATCTTCACCCCCTCTGCTCCCAGTTCATGGAGGAACAGCCTCTGCTCAAAGCCACATGGGTAGCACACCCATAGGGGTCTCCCTTTGGAAACAGTTCAGAAACATCAGCAGGTCCAGAATGCTGACCAGGGCCAGTTATATGGAGCATATAACTCCCTTGCTGAAACAGCTTCACTGGCTATTGGCTAGTTTCTGGGTACAATTCAAAGTGCTGGTCATGGCCTATAAAGCCCTACATGGCTTAGGTCCAGTCTGTTTGAGAGACTGAATCTCCCTATACGAACCTGCTAGAGCCCTAAGATCTTCAGGGAAAAGCTTTGTCTTGGTCGCACTATTATCCCAGGTTTGTCTGGTGGGGACACAAGAGAGAGAGAGAGAGAGAGAGAGAGAGAGAGAGAGAGACTTCTCAGTGGCTGCTCCCAACCTCTGGAACTCCCTGCCACAGGAGCCTGTATTGGCCCCATCCCTGCTTGCCAATTATTATTATTATTATTATTATTATTATTATTATTATTACCCTTTCCACCAAAGGGCTGTACATCAGAACATATACAATAAAAAGTGAATGATAAAACACAATCTGTCAGGGGTGCTTCAATTGTGAGTTCCTGGGTTGGACTGGATGGCCCTTGAGGTCTCTTCCAACTCTACGATTCTATGATTCTACCACACTATAAAATGCTAAAATATTAAAATAATGTGCTAAAAAAAACACCAGCCTCTTTTGTCGGCAAGCCAAGACGTTTTTATTGAAGCAGGCATCTGATACATAATCATACATACATAATCATACCAGGGTGTTTTTTATGCAGTAGGTGTGTTTTAGTCAAGTGTTTTAACTTTTGTATATTTTTATGTAATTTTATACTGTTCGTAGACTATTTTGACTGTTTTAAATTTTATTGTAATGTGTGTCTTTTTAATTTTTTTAAATCTGTGGGTCCCTTCTGGGAGAAAGGCGGCACACAAATTAAATGAAATGAGTGTTCCCCCAAAAGCCTTCTGCACTTGCTCAGGAATACTCTGGCCTTGGAGGTGGTGGTTGCTTTAAATCAGTGTTTCCCAAACGTTGGCCCTCTAGATGTTTTGGACTTCAGCACCCAGAATTCTTGATTTTTGGCCAAACTGGCTGGGGCTTCTGGGAGTTGGAGTCCAAAAAAATCACTGCTTTAAAAAGAGGTACTTTAAAAAGCACCAGCCACATTTCTCCCCCCTACTTCCCTCTATTCCTGGGGTCTTTTCCCTGTGAGAGCACTTATGGGGGGAGAGTGGGTTTCTCATTTGGTTCACCCCCCCTCCACACTGTGGCTGAAGAAAAGGCACTCTGCACATGCTCTCCTCCAACAGTCCCTTCTGCAGAGGATGCCTATGGAGGGGGGGGGCGAAGGGGAGAGGGGAAATGCTAATTAAAACCAGGCTAACTAGGGGGGGAAACAAGGAGGGGAAGTCTCCTGCAGTGGCATCCCTTGGGGGATGCAGACCACACCAGGTGACATCCAAAGGAGGGGGTGACACCACTGCTCCCCAAACACCTACCTTTTGGCAGAAACAGGCTATGGCATTCACCTGCTTCCCTTTAAAATGCTTAAAAATAGGGTGGGAGTGGGGCCAAGCTCAGTGGGAGGAGAAAGGAGAGGCCCCCAGATATTTTTTTTAAAAATAAAATTTCAATTTTTTAAAACAATTACATTTTGTTAGGATTTTTTTTAAAAAAAAAAATTAAAATACTTTTTAAATTGCCTTTAAAAACCTCACATTTTAACCAAATCCTCACTATATGTATATGTATATACATATAGGCTGTGCGTATGAATTTGTAATTTGGAAAGTGTAATTTTAATATTGCTAATTTATTTTACAAGTTACAACTCCTAGCATTACCTTCAGTGCTATATGGGAATTATGATTTACGAGGAACATGAATGCAGAAAAGCATGACTAAGGATTCTGTATGGCAGGGGTAGGCAACCTTTCCCCTTTAAGGGCCGAGGGACTTCAGCTCCCAGAAGCCTCAGCCATGTTGGCCAATAGTCCCATGTTGGCCAGTAGCTCCTGGGATTCTGGGAGCTGAAGTCCCTCGGCCCTTAAAGGGGAAAGGTTGCCTACCCCTGCTGTATGGTGTGAAATGGGAGAAAAAGGAGGAGGAGGTCAATGGAGGGGGGGGGGAGTGTGACACCATGAGTGACCGCCCCGGGTGACACCAACCCTAGGGATGCCCCTGGTCTCTAGGAACCCCCCCCCATCATAGGGAATCCCTGCCCTTGGAGGGGAGCGTTCTCGCGCGGGGGGGGGAGAGTTCCGTTAGTGCCCCCCCCGCCCAGTTCCCAGCCCACCGACCGACCGACCCACTTCTCCCTATGGAGCGCTACGAGGTGGGGGAGGCAGGGGGAAGGGGGGACCCCAGGGCCGGAGGGGGCTGCCAAACGACCCCCCTATCGACCCCCCCTTCGCCGAGGGGTTGGAAGGCGGGGACACAAGGGGGGTCCCCAGGAGGGAGGGGATGGCGCTTCCTCTGAAGAGTCCTAAAAGGGGGGGGGATGTACTAAAACAAATGATAGTACTTGCTCATAGGGAAACTCATAGGAGAATCCCTGCCCATAGGGAAACATAGAGGAATCCCTGCCCATAGGGAAACGTAGAGGAATACTTGGCCATAGGGAAACATAGGAGAATCCCTGCTCAAAGGAAAACATAGAGGAATACCTGCCCATAGGGAAACATAGGAGAATATCTGCTCATAGGGAAACATAGGAGAATACCTGCCCATAGGGAAACATAGGAGAATACCTGCCCAAAGGAAAACATAGAGGAATACCTGCCCATAGGGAAACACAGAGGAATACCAGCCCATAGGGAAATATTGGGCAAATATTCAATGTTTCCCTGTGGGCAGGCATTCTCTAAGGCAGGGGGGTAAGCAACCTTTCCCCTTTAAGGGCCGAGGGACTTCAGCTCCCAGAAGCCTCAGCCATGTTGGTCAATAGTCCCATGTTGGCCAATAGCTCCTGGGATTCTGGGAGCTGAGGTCCCTTGGCCCTTAAAGGGGAAAGGTTGCCTACCTCTGTCTAAGGTTTCCCCATGGGCAAGCATTCTGCCATGATTTTCTATGGCCAAGCATAGTTTCCCTATGGGCAAATAATGTCATTTTGTTTTAGTATGTCCCCTAAACCCGAGATTTCTCTTATTCCTCCCCGAAGGAGAAAAGGAGGGGAGGGAAGGGACACACACAAGTCCAAGGGGCCCCGTTTGAGCCTCTCCCCTTCTTCTTGGGGAGGGGGGTAGGGTAGGGATCTCCGAGGAGCCCCCTCCTTCCCCACTCTCTCCTTCCTTTCCGGTTTTTTTTTTGTTTGTTTGTTTGTTTTTTGGGGTGTGTGTCTTGCACTGCATCCTAGGGACCGACTGGCGGACCTCGGGGGTTCCCCTCCTCCTCCTCCTCTTCCCGCAGGTGCTGAAGGCGCTTCCCAGGGGAGCCCTGGGGACGATGCTGGCAGTGGAGTCCAAAGCCGAGAGGGAGAAGGACGGCCGGAGGAAGGCTTTCCTGCTGAAAAAGGTGGCCAACGCTCGCTTGGGGCCCCTGGCTTGCTTGCTGCCCTGCTGGCTGGGAGGGAGCGAAGCCCCTGGAGAAGGCCGGGAGGGGAGGCTCTGGAGGAGTCCCAACCTGTAGGGCATCCGCACTGGAGAGATAATCCGCTTTGATAGCGCTTTAGCCGCCCTGGCTCAGTGGGGTGGGATTCTGGGGGCTGCAGTGGAGAAGGCTAAACGTCTCACAAAGCGACACTTCCCCAAATGCCTCTAGCATTGAGCCGGGACAGTTCAAGCGGTCTCCAACTGGGTTACTTCTGCAGTGTGTGTTGGACCGAAGCAACCATGGCCATGGATCTGCAGGAGCTGAGCAGAGCGCAGTTGAGGAGAGGGTTTCTTTTGGAGGCCTCTCATCCATAGATGGTGGTCGCCATGGGTCCAAGTCAACGCAAAAGCAGTTACAACCACAACACAAATCCAAGTACAGTACAAGAGGTCTTGAACAAAGACCATGGCTTCATGGCACACTACCTGTATTAATTTAATACAAGAGCCCTCCCTACTGCACTCATAACAAAAGAAATAGCAGTTAAAGCCGTGTCAAACTGGACTATTTCTCCAGTGTGGGCGCAGACCATGCCACATTTGGTCAGAAAAGGTATTAATAACCCCCTTTATTCATAATGAAGATAATTGCCGTGTTTCTCCCCCCCCCCCCCCCCATTTCTTACCTGGAAGGGAGGGATGGTTGCACAAAGGGTCCCTCTCTTACTTATCAAGCCCTTTGTTCCTCCTACCCAGGTTGAATGCATTGATGAAAAACATGCCAACGATGCCCTGGCAGAGGTAAGCTCTCTTCATTACTTTTATGTCTCACACATTTGATACAGCTGGGTCTCACCTGCTCACGCAGCAGGGGCACATGCTGCAAGAAATGCACTGCTGGGTGTTGGTTTTGTGACAACAAATGGACTGCCTTGGCACAGGGCACCTGCGAATTCTGCCCTGCCACCAGGTTTAGCTTGGAGAAGAGAAGTTTAAGAGGTGATACCTAAAATGCAGAGACATCCAACTCAGCACAAAAGTCAGAATCATACAAGCCATTGTATTCCCTATTACCATGTATGGATGTGAGAGATGGGCAGTCAAGAAAGAAGATAGGAGGAAAATCAACACATTTGAGATACTGGAGAAGAGTGCTGAGGATCCCATGGACAGCCAAAAGGACCAACAAATGGGTCCTAGAATAGATCAAGCCAGAAATATCCCTAGAAGCCAAGATGACAAGACTTAGACTGTCATACTTTGGACACATCATGAGAAGACATGCATTGTTGGAAAATACAATAATGTTAGGAAAGGTGGAGGAAAGTAGAAAGAGAGGAAGGCCACATGTTAGATGGATGGACTTTATTAAAGACACCATGAATATGAGTTTGCAGGAGCTGGGCAGAGCAGGAGAGGACAGGGGGGCCTGGAGATGTCTCATCCATAGAGTCGCCATGGGTCGAGATCAACGCAAAGGCAGTTAACAACAACAAAATTATAGCCATGTTTAAGTATTTGAACTGAGGATTGAGCAAGCTTGTTTTCTGCTGCTCCAGAGAATAGGACCCAGAACAATGGATGCAAACTACAGAAAAAGAGATTCCACCCCAACATTGGGAAGAATTTCCTGATAGTAAAAGCTGTGGAAGACGCTCCCTTGGAGACTGATGGAATCTCCTCCTTTGGAGGTTTTTAAACAGCGGTTGGATGGCCATCTGTCAGGGGTACTTTGATTGTAAGTTCGTGCATGGCAGAATAGGGTTGGACTGGATGGCACTTGAGGTCTCTTCCAACTCTAGGATTCTTATGATTCACCAGTGAGGTCCAGGGTCTGGGGTAGTGGTGGTGGAAATGGGGCAGCTGCCCTCCTTCAGGTCTTTCTGCTGTTGGCAAGTGAACATGTTTCTTTTCCAAAAAAGAGCTGGCTGCAAGGACCTTGAAGCATGGGCCCTTTGCCCTTTTAACTTTTTGCACCTGAGGAAGGCTGTTATTAATTGTGGAGGTGGACGGGAGTCCCTTGCAGTTCAGCCTCTTCCATGGTTATGTTTTGCAAAGTGCCCAAGTGCTCTAGGCCCTAGGTTAGTAAATGCTGGCCTAAACCACCTTGCCTGCAAATCTTTCCCTAATAATTTTCACTTCTGTACAATCTGAAAATGCATCCTCTGGAGGTGGAGAAGCAGAGTAACAGACGTCAGGAACCCACTCTCTGCATTCAGACCCCCCCTGCCCCCGCAGCATCTGAGCAGAGTAAGCCAACAAAGCAGGAATGCAGATGGACCTCCAGCATCCGTGTGATCCTTTCCTGGAAAATCCACTCAGGTCCTCTGAGAAATGTTTGCTCCAAATGGCCAGGACTGGATTGGCAATGGTTTTCCAAAGGACTTTTTCTTCTGCTGCCCCAGACTGTGGAACAACCTGCCAGAGGAGATACAACAGTTGAAAATTCGGACTCTTTTTAAAAAAAACAGCACTAAAGATATCTCTCTTCCGGCAGGCCTACCCAGTCAATTTTAAATCATGAACTTTAATTGGTATATTTTAAAGAATGTATTACAGTGGGCCCTCCATATTCACTGGAGTTAGGGGCTCGGGACCCCCATGAAAGTGGAAAAACTGCAAATAAGAAACTACTAGGTTTTTCAGCCTGAGAGAATCAGCCTAGGAATCTCTGGTGCAACTCTATGGTTAACATCTGCGGCAATTTGACCATAGAATTATGCTGGAAGATCTACAAATGCCTAGAGAAGTGTTAGCTCTAGGAATCCCTAAAATCTGATCCTCCAGTGTCACTCTATGGCTAAATTCTAGAAGACTCACACTGCAGGACTTAGAGATTCCTAGAGAGAACATAGTAATGAAATCTGTGAATAATCAAATCCACAAAAGTCAAAGCCGCTAATGTGGAGGCTGACTGTATATGAATGTATTTAAATGGTTTTATAGTACTATATTTTAACTGTTTTTTATTGTGTTTTGTATTTTAACATGTTGTACCCCGCCTTGAGCCTTGAAGAGAGGCGGTAAAGATATTATTATTATTATTATTATTATTATTATTATTATTATTATTATTATTCCATGGGCCCTATGGATTTGATACTGTACAATTGGGCAGCAGGAGGAAAGAGGGGAGTGCTAGGGGACAGCCTCCCTGATTAACTTGGGCTGTTGCATTTCTTCTGAGTAGATCTTTTCCCTTTCTTTTCTGTTTTCCCAATAGGTAATCAAACTGCTGAAAATAAAGCATCGAAACATTTGGCCCTACAAAGAATTTTTCATCACTTGGGACAATAAGGTGAGTGTGGGGCAGCCCCTCTATTTGGCTGGTCTTCTTGCCCTCATACCCTGGGAAGGAGGCACTCTTAATTTCGCTTGCATCCCCACTGCAGAAATAATCTGGTTTGACACCATTTTAACTGCCATGTCTCCATGCTATGGAATTCTGGGAATTGCAGTTTGTTGCAGCACCAGAGTGGAGCCCCAGAATTCCACAGCATAGAGCCATGGCAGTGAAAGTGGTGTCAAACTGGATTATATCTGTAGTGCGGATGCAGCCTTAGTGGGGACCTACTCCCCCTGTGATGCTGGAGACAAAGGATGGGCACAGAGCTGGATGCCTCCGGTCTCCTTGGCTGGGAAAAGCGGACATAGACACAATTGGAATCAAACTCATTAATTTGTTCAGCCATATCCTGGAGACTCATGTTGAGATGCTTGTGCATCCTGGAGTAGAACTGAAACCCACCCTTTCCCAAACAGTTTTCCTTGGACTGTGTGTAAGGGAAGGAGTACTTGAGTTCTCCCTGATATGAAAAGCAAACTCCCTGCACTAACAGAACTAGTTGGAACTTCACTTCAGTGATATGTAACAAAGCTGATTCATCTCCCCAACCAGTTCATTTCCCCAGCACTTCATTCATCCACACAGGACATTGTGCTTTTCAGTACGGCATTTCAGCTCCAAGATGACTTCTTACCCAGCACAGTGCAGGATTAGCCCCTCAGCTACCTTTAAGGAGCCTCACACTCTGTTCTTTTTCTTGACTGTACCAAGAAGCCTCTGGGGCACACTTTGAAACCCCCCTGTAGTAACGGGCATAAGCAGCTTCATCTTTCTTCTGTTGCAGATTTCATCTGTCTTTCTTTGCTTGGTGATGCCTTATTCGGATCAAGGAGACCTTTCATCTCTGATCAAAACCAGGAGGCAGAAACATGTGAAAATACAGACAATGGTAAAAAGCTAGTATTCAATAAATAACAATACCATATATGGTGGCTGTTGTTGTTGCTGTGTGCCTTCAAGTTATTTCTGACTTATAGCAAACCTAAGGCAAACCTATCATGGGGTTTTCTGAAGCAGAGAGAGTGTGACTTGCCCAAGGTCCCCCAGTGGGTTGAGAGGGGATTTGAACCCTGATCTCCAGAGTCACAGTCCAGTGCTCAATCCACTACCTCATGCTGGCTCCTAGCATTCACCAATTTCCTACACACACAAAGACATACCATTATCAAAAATATAACAGTACCAAATGTATTTGGAACAAAATGATAAAAGGAAAAGTAAGGGGGAAATACATGTAAGGGGGAACCTCTAGCTTTCAGGTATTTGTAGAATTAATACTTCAGGAACGAGTCCTACCTGCACCACTGCCAGAGCAGTCAGAGGTGGCTTAAACAAGGACTGCTGTGTCCTACTCAGGCCCATCCCTAACCTCAAGGGCTGACAAGAGGCGGCCTCCTTGTCTAGCATCTGATAGCCTTCCCGCCTGGTAGAAGGTGTAGGATGTCCCTGCATTAGCCAGCGCAAATGGGAACAGTACAGGGCTGGCCTTTTTTCTGTCCAAACAGCTGGACAGACTCTCCTTGTGGTAAGTGACTAACAAAATGAGCCATCCAGGCTTGATCCTGGTGATTGCTAATGACAGGCTAGCCCTGGCTTGAAACAAAACATCACACAACAAAAGCAATAGCTGTCTCTTGCCTGCCAAATAGTTTGGGAGCTGGCAGGGTGATCATGGGTGGGGGCCCTCTTGGCTGCCCTCTTGGCCCAGGGCCAGTGGCAGGAGCAGAATTCCTGGAGCCCCGACTTGGCCTGACGAAACACTTCTTTTCCTGTCTGGCTGTCTGTTGCTCACAGTCCATTAACATATTTGTCTCCATAGGTGATTCAGATATTCTTGGGGCAGATGGTAGATGTTTTGGTTTATATCCACCAACAAAAGATTTTTCACAGGTGAATTTAAAAATCTATTTATTTGAATTGCTGATATGCCCCGTTTCTGCCAGTTTCTTCTGTCACAACATCTTTATTTTTTATTTTAAAAACATTATGAAAAAAATGTGACCATATCCTCATTTTAACAACCTGATGAAACATCTGAATGCATTTCAGAAACATCAAACCATCCAACATCCTTTTATCTGGTGAGACATCATTCATGCTTTGTGATTTTGGCTCAGAAAGTCTTATGACTGATGAGATGAAATGGCAGATAAGGGTGAAAGAAGGTAAGAGATTTTTGGTGTTTAAATTTTCAGTAGCCTTAATCTTCAGAATTACAGTGATCTGTGGGGTGAATGGGTAAATAACGTGCAATACAGTGATTTTACCTAAATAGCAAGAGAGAGATAAAATCAGTAAGAGTATAGCGATGTATTTCTACCCATGCTGCATTCAGGACATTAAAATATGCTTTGCATAGCAACAATTGTTTATCTGAAATCTGCCTGGAATTATTTCAGTACAATTCAGTCTAGCCAACAAATGCTTGCAAAATAATTTCTTTGCATTCAGCACATGATCACCTCTGCCAAGCAGCAAAGAAAGTGATGGCATTCTGTGCATAGAATCTGAAAGGAATTTGCTCTGTATCTGCTCCACATGAATTTAGCCATTTCAGTAGGAGAAATGTCATTGTCCTCACTTTTGGACAGTTAGGCAAAAGCCATTTCACCATCAATAAAATAAAATTAAAAAAAACCCCAAACTACTTGAGAATTCATTGTGACATTATTACAAACCTAACCTAGCTTGGCATACATGTAAAAATACCGAAAGACATGTACATGTGAGCTGTCAACCATTTCTTTGGGGAATTTCCTGTAGTGGAATGTAGGTCTTTTCTACAATCCATGACCTTTTCTTGCAACTGTTCTGACTTCAAAACAGAGCAACTATAAAAGACAAATCATATGACCCCCAAGCAGCCTAATACATTTTGAAATCAGATTTGTTGGTTAATGCTGCAGCTTTTGAGACACAAATGATTGTGGATACTTGTATTAACAATACTACCACTGTGGAGATTGAACCTGGCTGGAATATAGAGCAATCAGGGAGATGTTATACTGGGAATTGTGTCTTAGGATGAGTTGCCAAAAAGGAAAATTAAGGATTTGTTCTGGCAGCTTCTTACAGGTTTTTAACCTATGGGGCATTGCAGACTGGCCTAAAGGGCCAGCCTGGGGGTGGAGTTGGGGCGGGGCAGCCGCACGCTGGCCACTGCAACCCCACCCCGACGCCGTCCTGATGCCACGCACCAGTTTTCACAGCGTGCGGTGTCAGGATGCTCTCCGTTGCAGTGCCAGCTCTTACAGTGGCCTTTTGGGAACGTTCTTTTAGGGGAGGCAAAAGACGGATCGGGGCTGTGGCGCGAGGTAGCTGCAGCCCCGATCCGCCACTAGCAGGGGAGGCCCAGAGCTACCCGTCTGCATCACTGCATTGTCTTATACAGAACTTTACATGTATCAAATGTATCAAACAGATGGGGACACAGGTACTAAGCCTTGTCACAAACCAAGATGCTAACTCTGCCCACACATTTATCCAGGAAATGTCATCACAAGAGCTAATGATATCACCCACAATATACAGGGACTTTCACGTGCTCATCCTCCAATGTGATTTATGCCATACAATGCCATCAATGCCAGTCAGCACTCTACATTGGGCAAACAGACCAGTCCCTGCAGCAAAAGATAAATGGATATAAATGAGACATTAAGAATGGGAACATACAAAAACCAGTGGCAGAACATTTCAGTCCCCCTGGGCTTTCCATCTCAAACCTCAGAACAGCCGTCTTTTAACAAAAGAACTACAAAGGTAAATTAGTTTCCTATGCCTTTGTTTACAAACAACCATCAACCATCATTAAAACTGGACTTGTCACTTCATTTTCAAAAACAAAAGATTTTGAATTTGAATTGACATTCTCACACACCAATGGCATATATAGGTCTATCTCTGGTTTCCACTCCACCAAATGCATCTGAGGAAGTAGACTTAAGTGTACAAAAGCTCATGCTGCCAGCTTCTTTCTTTCAGTTTGTCTCAAAGGTACTATAAGATCTCTCTCCATATTGATTTTACAGACTAACATGGCTATATCTTTGAAATGTATCAAATGGTTTATGCTTTTCTTGATAACTCAAAATGAACATGGTATGCATCCAAAGTGTTACTGTACCAATAATATTTCCTGAAATAATAAAAATCTTGTGCAAAAAAATAACCCAAATTCTGACTTACAGAAAGTGAAATTCTGCAACCTTTGCAAACTGTTCACAAACAATACTTTTGTCTCAAGTTTACAGTCAATTATTTTACTGGCCTGGGAGGGGTAAAAGGATATTGAAACTCATCATCCTCAGCCTGTATAGATATTAGGAAGGAATGAATGGTATTGTGGTACAACAACATCCTGATCCCTGGCTGATATGATAGTCCTGTTTAAACATTTGAAGGGATGCCATATTGAGGATGAGGCAAGCATGTTTTCTGCTGCTCCAGAGAATAGGACTCAGAACAATGAATGCAAGTTACCAGAAAAGAGATTCCACCTCAACATTAGGAGGAACTTCTTGAGAGTGAGAGCTGTTTGACAGTGGAAGACACTCCCTCGGAGTGTGGTGGAGTGTCCTTCTTTGGAGGTTTTTCAACAGAGGCAGGAAATGCATCTGAGGAAGTAGACTGAAGTCTATGAAAGCTCATGCTGCCAATTTCTTTCTTTCAGTTAGTCTCAAAGGTGCTACAAGATCTCTCTACATGAGGATGGCCATCTGTTGGAGATGCTTTGATTGAGAGGTCCTGCATGGCAGGGGGTTGGCCTGGATGGCCCTTGTGGTCTCTTCCAACTCTGTGATTCTATGATACCCTTCTTGTTTATTTTCACAGAATAGCTGTTTTTCCATGTCAGATTATATATTTTCATCTTGCATTCTTGGTAACAAAGGAGAACTTCTCCTTTTGGTTTATCTTCCCTCAGATCCCCACAATGGGTGCTGGATGGCTCCCGAAGCCCTGGAGTTTTCCTTTAGTGACAAAGCTGACATCTGGTCTCTTGGCTGCATTCTGCTGGAAATGATGAGCTGCTCTCGCCTGAAGGTCATTCTTGGTCCTCTGACAGTACTGTGCAGGTTTTCAGATTCTACTCTTTTGAGAGTAGATTAAAAATAAAAAGCACTGATTATAATCCAAGCCTCTCCTCACTGAAGAGAGAAACATTTCAGCTGATCATCCAGAGAAGGCCAGACAAAGGATAGTTTATTACAGGTGTGATCAGACCAGTCAGTGGTAGAGCTTTAAGCCTGAGCTTAAATATCTCTCCTTGAAAGACAAGACTTAATATTGTTTAACACTACCTGGATCTTCTGGTCCTTTTGGGTTGAAACTGGCACTGCATTCAGCTAAGCAGTGCAGGAAATGACAGTTGTGCCAGGAACTGCCAGCAGCTTCATGGGATGGGTGGACTGCTGTAGCTACCCATTTCTGTAGCACGGGGTCCCAATACCTTTCAGAGAACAAGACCTCTAGGTTAAGGTGTGAAGTGGCACAAAGCTTCTGCTCACAGGCAGAGCTATGCTCCCTGTTTGAATGGTGTGCTGCTTGCATGTGTGAAGGTTTGACTCTTCTGCAGCTGAGTGGGTAGGCATGGGGTCTGTCTGTCTGTGGTCAGTGCTGTGTAGTACTCAAGACATGTGAGAAAGAAGAAAATCCACTTCTAGAGATGCCAGAGTTGTAGAAACGCTACCATGCCTCAGGTGTTTCCCAAGAGTGGCGTAAAAAAAAAAAAGGAACGGGATGGGACTATATGGGAACACAACAGAGTTCAAAGGAGAGTATGTAGGTTTTACATATTTGTTGGGTATGTTAATTTATTTTAGGCGAAAGATATCATTCAGCTACTGCATGACATTCAGAAGAACAGTAGTTGCCTGGAGGGGGCTTTGAAAACCATGAAGCACCAGGAGACTCCTTTGGCTTCCATCTTGCTGGGCATGCTAAAGATCGAGCCCACAATGCGGCCAACAGCACAGTGGGTCCTGCATTTGTTTTCTCCTCTTGTTATTGTTGTTGAAGAAGAAATTGATGTGCCATGTTCTAAGGACATGTCTCCCAAGGCAATCTCTCTCACAAGAATAATAAAACAGCAGGCATAATATGTGTTGTTGTGTACCTTCAGGTTATTTCCGATTTATGACGACCCTAAAACAAACCTATCCCAGGGTTTTCTGAGGCTAAGAGTATGTGACTCATCCAAGATCACCCTGTGGGTTTCCATGGGTGAGCTGGGAACTGAACCCAGATCTCTAAAGTCCAAGTCATACACTCAAGCCACGTAGGGCTGCCATTTGTCCCGGAAAACCTGGAAAATCCTGGATTAAAGGGATTAAAAATGTCCTGGCCCATTGAGCCATTTCAAGTAATAAATCTTGGATTTTTCCTTTGTCACAGGCTGATGGGTAGGTTAAAATATGGCAGTGGTGATGAAGCGGGAAACTGTGCAAGAAGACTGGCACTAGCAGGAGCTTCATCCTGCCCTGCAGGCTCCGGTTGCTTCTGCACAGGTGTAGCATTGCCATCTTAGTCTTCCATTCCCTCTCCCCTTTCCCCAACAGGCCCAGAAGGTGGAAAAGGAAAGGAGGCAAGCAGAGATGGCCCTTGTTGTGTAGTGATTGTGTCAGTGGCTTGAACCTGAGGCTAGACAGCAAAGTGAAATGTCGCTTCTAAACAGCCTTGCGAGAGCAAAGGGAGTCCCTTTACTCTCTGGGGCTGCTTGGAAGCCTCCCTCTCTTCACATCAGCTGGGTGGGGGGAAAGAAGAATAAAATAACTCTTAGCTTGGTACTATATTCAGGGGTAGTCATGTTGGTCATATAGCAAAGTAAAGTAACATCCATAATTCACAAACAGTGGTACCCTTAGTTAGCCAACCAAAAAGCACAAGATACATACTGAGGTTGAAACATAAAGCAGAACAAGTGTAATGATTAATGTGTTGAATTAGGATAATCAGATTGCAAATTCGCAATATGCACAATTATAATAATTTGCATATATGCAAATTAGATGTCTGGATATGAAAGACTGGAATATGGCAACCCTAAAGCCACTACTCCACACTGGCTGTATCACAATACATTGATGGTACTAAAGAAAGAAAGCTTGTTGTTCTTTACTATATGAGCCACTTTCAGATTAGTTAAAAGCAGCCTTTAAAAGAAAGGTTTGAAAGACCACTGTGATGACTGAATTATATTACTTTCAGACATCACAAAACCAGGCATCAATCCTTGCTAAAGGCTAGGGCTGCAATTCTGTAGAAACATACCTCAGTAAGTCTAGTTGAATTTGGTGGAGTTTTCTTTTGATTAGGTATGAATACTATAGAGTTGAATTGTAAGCTCTGAGTCAGTTATAAGTTGCCTGGAGACATTTGCTACTTGATAGACCAGAGTTGATCAGTTTTGGATGGATCCCCCTAGCTTTATTTAATATAATGAGCCATTCTGAGCAACACAAAACCCTTTTCTGTAATCGCAGGGTGTGACCAATGGAGCTGGATTATGCCTTTATTGCCAAAGGGAAGCAAAAGCACAGCTTTGACTGTTTGATGCCTCTTAGTTATATTTCTTAGTTATTTTCTGTCCCAAACTGGGCCCTCAAGAGATCACTTGTCTTATGAAAATGTCATTGCTTCAGCAAAACCAGCTAGACTTTCCTTTCTCTTCTCCTGCTTTAGGGAGCTGGTTGATAATCCATTTATTAGAGAATGCCTGGTTCTAGCTGAGTCGCCCTTGATAAAGGTGAAGAAGAGTCTGCCTCCAGGATTACTGGACATTATCCTTGATGGTGAAATCCAGACTGTTCTAGGTAATTATAAAAAAGTAATTTTCATAGATAGGTTCTTGACTTTTTGGAGAGAGACTGGAGTCTAATCTATGAGGGGAGCAGGCACCTTCCTACTTCAGACATAGTCCATACCTTGATATTGCCTCAACCCCTTTCCTGTGGCACCATGTGTCCTGTTGAGCCAAAAGCAGGGAGCATCTGAACCCATCCAAGAACCTTCAAATGAAAGGTACAAGCATGGAAGGGACCAGGCTCACCTTCAGCAGATTTTATCCAAAGGTGTAGAAGGCAGAACATTTGCTAATTGGTCTGTGAGAAAGGCTTATTCTTGTGTTGCTTCCAGTTATTCAGTGGGGCATGTATGGGATGACATCCCGGTGGATTATTCTCTAGGAGAGCTGATGATCAAGGCTGGCTTGTTCTGGAGTCTTTCCCTGTTGCATCATTCCATGGGCCCATGCCAACCATTAGCCATTCTGCCAAGGAGTGGTAACTGCTTCTGCATTGCAGGTACATCAACCTGATATCCCTTAGTGGAGGAAAAGTGGGATACTACCCCCAGCAAAAGGTGTTGCTGTTTTTGTTAACTGACTCTGACTCATGATGACCCCATGAATGAGACACCTCCAAGCTCCCCTGCTTTCAACCGCTCTGCTCAGGTCCACCAGGCTCAGGGCTGTAATTTCCCTGGTTGAGTCTATCCATCTGGTCTGTGGTCTTCCTCTCCTTCTACTGCCCTCCACCTTTCCTAGCATTACTGTCTTTTCTAGTGAGTCAAACCTTCTCGTGATGTAGCGAAAGCTCAACAACCTCAGTTTAGTCATCTTCGCTTCCAGAGAGAGTTCAGGTTTGATCTGATCTATGACCCATTTATTTATTTATTTATTTATTTACTGTCCATGGTCTAGGGGACACAAAAAAAAAAGGGTACTGAAACAGGTCAAACCTAAATTTTCCTTGGAAGCCAAGATGTACAAAGGCTGTTGTACTTTGACCACAACATGAGAGGGCAAGACTCCCTAGAAAAGACAAAGTGTCCTCTCTAAAAGTACCTTGAGAGAAAGGGCTGCCAGTACCAGCTGCTCTGTGATGACAATTTATTCATCTGAAGCTACAACCAGTGAAGAGCACAGGCATGAACTGGATCTGGGTCTGAATCAAATGTGATACAGGAATGCACATCCTGATTCCCACCCAACCTGCCACCATCCTGTACCTGTGTAATTTTCCACTGCAAGGCCCAAAGCAACTCTGACAGGTGTTGGTGGATGGGATCCAGAGGAGGGGAGAAAAAGCATTCCACTGATGTGATCCAAACTGGAGCCCTCTACAGCTGAAGATGAAATAAACTGAAAATTAAATAAAAAATGGGGAACTCACCAGATTTTTAAAAATCCTGTCTAGTGGCTTCATCTCCTCTCTGCCTTCACAACAGATAGGGCAGATATGGATAGCAGCAGTGCCACAACTGATTTTGCTATCAGTCTTGCCCTTTCCCATTAGATCAGCTGAGATGTCTACCATAAAAGTAATCTAAACAGTACCCAGTCTAAATATTACTTTTACATGAAAAAAGGTAATTAGTTGCTTTTTAAAAACTAATGACTTAAAAAAAGATTCCTGGAGAAGGAAACCTGTGATGTCACAAGCAGTAACTAGTCAGTGCAATGTACAGGTGTTGGCTGTGCACACCGGGCAATTCTAACAAATTCAGACCTGCTCAGGATTAAATGAGTGTGGGAAGAAATGGGCTGCCCTTTTTGATAAACCAATTACTTTCTCTCTTCCTGTGCTCTGAGTGCAAAATACTGGCCTATCTTACATAGGTGTCATAATTACTAGGATAATTGTACATGAATACTTATTAGTATATAATCTTGTTGCTAATTACTGTCAGGTCAACTTCGACTTATGGCAACCTTTGACATGAGATATCTTCAAGGCACACAGTTGTCAGCTGCCCCATTCAGGTCCTGCAGACTCTGGGCAACTGTGGCTTTCTTGGTGGAGTCAGTACACTTGTGTTAATATGTATTGCATGTTATGAAACTAGACCCACTATTCTGATAAAAAGACTTACATTATACAATCCAATGTAAGATCTTGGCTAATAACTGTGATGGGTTATTGTAAATATTTTTTTTTTTTACATAAGAAGGATCTCACAGAGAAGCCCATTTGTCTGTCTTCTCTAGAATTTATGGTGTCTTATCAAGACATAGAAGAAGCGCAAGAAAAGAGCATTGAGCGTCTCATTAGCCTCTTGAAAGAAGCAAAGGGTATGCTTTGTTGTGCTTCTCTTTTAGCATTATTTTTTAGAGTTTGCTATCCAACATGCCTGGCAACAAGGAGGCCCTTCTATTCCCTGACCTTGGGGAGGACTGGTGGTAAAGTAGCTTCCTCCCAGGGGCCTGGTTGCTTGCCCACTGTGGCTGGGGGCTGAGACCAGCCACATGCCCTCTTCAGCCTGGGTTCCAAATCCGTGGCATAAGCCCTGATAAGATAACAGTCCCCAGTGATGGCTGTCCCCTCATTTGCCCAGTGGGTTGTACTCTGTGGGGTGGGGAAGCTATACTTTAAAATGAAAACAACAGCAGAGAGCAAAAACAGACACCATGAACTCAAGTAAAACAGCTGCAGTTTCTTTCCCACAGTCAGTGTAAAAGTCTTCCTTGGACTTATGGATCCTGTGACTTATGCCATGAAAAATCACATGGATTCTCCTGAGATCCTGTTAGCTGGATTCTATTTCCTGCTTGAGATCATTGGCAGAGGTAGGGCAAACAGCAATGGCCAGGTCCTGTGTGGTTGTGGAACCATTTGTGTAGCCTGCTTGGCCGAGTGCTTTCCAGTCCTTATGTGTTTGTTAAGCTCATGCCTTATTGCTGGAGGCCACCCAGTGACCTGCCTTGCTCAGAGGTGGGTCTCCCATCACCACACCTGTTGTGTTGTACTGTGTACCACACTGGTCCCCTTTTGCAACAGCACCCAATTGATTTTTAAAATGTTAATGTGTGGAATCAAAGAGAGATAAATTTCTTCAAAGACAGCAAAGGTGGAGAAGCAGCTATGGAAGGGAGCTCCTCTGCCATTGTTGATCTTTTGACTGAGGAAATGCAGGTTCTCAGGAGGAGGAAAGGCTTCAGAGAACCTTCAGCTTAAGAACAACTGCATTGAAAGTGTCTCATACCTTTCATAAATAGTATCTGAATAATCCTTATGATGGCTTTGTTACGTTGGCTCAAGATTATTATAATATTAACCTTCTATTATAGAAGAAATGGGGGAACAAAGGAGGGGAAGACTGAAGGGGGGCAGCTTTCCTGAGACCAACAGTAAGTGCAAGGTTGTGGTGGGATTTCCACTCCAGAGCTCCCACCTCATCCTCTCAGCTACTCACCATCTTGTCAAACTGGGATCCAGTATGGTATTTTAGGTATCTGCCTAGAACTAGAAAGAATCATGTGATCAGTCATAATTTCTGAGCCTTAACTCTCTCACACGGTTGTTGTGATAGTGAGATACGGTGGAAGCAGCAGAGGAAAATTTTTGAACTCCTTGAAAATCTGTGAATACAATAGATATTCAGTTTGGGACAGCAGGAAGTGGACAAATGTTTCATGGGCCCATCAGTGATGCTGGGAGCTGTGGAGGCTCTTTCTTTCTCTCTCCATGTATAAAAAGAGGGATTGGGGGCACCTGAAAGAATAACCAGATTATTTCAACACAATGCAAGCTTTCATGGATGACAATAGCCCACTTCTTCAGATGCAGCTACACTGAAATAGACTAACATGTCTTGCTTTCTCTCTGAAAATAACTGTCTTTCCATGACAACCTTAAAACACACTGAGGAAACCCTTTAAGCATTACCACCCAACCTCCAGGAGCACATCACATATCCTGTCCTTTCCTGTCTGTGGCGCAGATTTCCACTGCGACCCTTGGTGGATCCTGCCTTGTTAGGGAAATAGTTCTCGATTGTTACCCTTGTCCTAAGATGTGATGCTGGGGCACACACTCAAGGTCCCTGACACCTTTTGTAATGTGCTCTGCTTTGGGCAGCTGTGGGACAGAACCTGAATGTGGAAATGCTGGCCTGCAACAACATTCTCAGTTGCCTGCTGGACTCCATGAGGGCCCACATGGACAACGAAGGGCTGCTGCAGATGATCTGTACCTTATTCATGATGATGTCAAGCAATGGTAAGTGCAGCTGAGGGGGAAGGGGAGGCAGTGTCACACACACATACACACATTTTGATGCCGTATGTACTCTGGCAGAAATGCTCAAGAGTCCAGAAGGTAGCAATGAGGTCACACTGAGACCTAGGAAGGCTTGCTTGCCGACAAACCCAATTTGCCCCCTTCATCTCCCACTTGGGAAATTCCTCGGCTTAAAAAAAAAAAGGTCATTGAATTGTTAGAAGGCAGTGGCTTCCCTTCTTTTGGGATAAAGACCAGCCTAGACCTTCCTGCCTGCAAAAGCCTGCCTTAAGAGGAAAGAGCCAAGAACTGGGCTCAGTCCATGGAGGCTGTGCATTGTCTTCCATCGCAGAGCAGGAAGCCATGGAACCACCACCCTATCTTTGCTTCCATGGGGATTGCTCTGTTCAAAATAAGGTCCCCCTTGAAACATCTGTAGCTGTGACTTCCCAGCTATTAGCAATACAAACAACTGCCACAAAAAAAACTAGCTGGAGTAAAGGAAGTGGGAAGCTTCAGGAGTCACTTTGCTTTGTATGACTCGTATGGTGTCCTAAGCTGGCTGAAGATGAGAAACAGCAATGCAGTTGTGCTTCTTGGTGCTTATTGTGTGTTTCACTTTGCTCACCAGAGGAAGCTGCAGAGGCCCTGAGAAAGGCCGAGATCTTCTCAGACATGCTGACCATCCTGAATAAATTTGCCCACAACAAGGAGATCTGCCTTGCATGCTGTGGGGTCATTTGGAGTCTGCTTGCAAACTGTAAGTATTGGGGCAGGCAGCGGGGAGGGGCTCAAATATTACGCTGCCTTCTCTATTTGTGTTAAATTTGGCTACGTTCCTACAAATTCTTGCAGAAAAAGTTTGTAGCCATAATCTGTCACTGGCTCCACTGACTGAGGCAAAGAGTGGAGAGGGCCAGCACTAGGCCCTCTTACATTACAAGAATCAGCTGTACTTGGTACCTGAGAGAAAATCAAACAAATAAGGTTACTTTCAGCTCTTCAACCAAAACCTATTTTAGATCCCACGACTTCACAGAATCATAGATTAATAGACTCCTAGAGGTGGAAGGGTCCGCAAAGGGTCACCCAGCCCAATCCCCTTTTGCCATGTGGGAATATACCACTAAAGCACTCCTGAGAGATGCTCATCCAGCCTCTGCTTAAAGACCTCCAGAGAGCTTCTTGGGGTGAAATCCAGTTAGGTATTTCACTATATGTTTTCTTTCAGACTTTTTTCCAGACTCTTAATACAGTTCTCCTGACACAATGATTATTAAAATTTTTGTTAGCTTTTTCTTTTTTATACTGTAAATACGCGTGCCAGCCAAACTTTAAGTTGTCCCCTTCTAATTCCAATAGTCTATTATCTTTTAGAATTACCCATTCTTTTACCCATGTGAGGGCACAAGCTTCAAAGTATAATTTTAGATTTGGAACTCCTAGCCCTCCTTTTTCTCTTGAATCTTGTAATATTTTCATTCTAACCCTAGGTTTCTTCCCATTCCAAACATAAGGTTAATTCTGATTGTATTTCAGCTGCAGATGCAATTGAGCCAAACCCCAAACATTCAAAACAGATTCTGATGCTAAGCAATTGCTAAAAATAAATGCCTCTGCATATGAGAGAGAGAGAGAAAGAGAGAGAGAAAGCAATCCCAGCTTCATTAGCAGCAATTAATGTTCTATCTATTCAGTGGAACTTTAGCACAATTTTAAGAAAAACCAAAAAGTCTTTTCTAGTTAGATTATCTTTAAGTTAGTGAGTTGGATGTGTTGCCTTCTACAGTGCAATTTTATAGAGTATCTTATGCAATGTGATTCCTTTTTTAAATTGGAATCTACCTCAAAGGGCCAGTTCAGCGGTGGTTCAGCAGTTAAGATGCTGACTTTGACGATTGCAAGGCTGGCAGATCAAAAGTTCGAGACCCAAGAGCCATGTGACAGAGTGAGCTCCTGCCACTAGTCTCAGATTCTGCCAATCTAGCAGTTTGAAAGCATATAAAAGTGAAGTAGATAAAGAGGTACCACTTTGTTGGAAGGTAACAGCATTTTGTGCAGTCATGCTGGCCACATGATCATAGAGTTGTCTTTGACAATGCTGGTTCTTTGGCTTAGTAATGGAGATGAGCACAGTCAGACCAACTTTGACAACTTTGTCAAACAACCTTGTCAAAGGGAAAACTTTTACCTACCTCATTCCCAAACTCATTTAAAGTTTTGTTATAACATGTGAAACCTCGAACAGCAGGATAATTAAACTGACTGTCCTGAAGGGAGTGCTTTCTCTCCGTCTCCCGCATGGATCAACCATGGTCACCCACTCTTAGTGTTTCCTGTTCTCTCAAGTGTCACAGGTAGGAATGTGGGAGGGAGATAGGATTATTTATTTAAAGACAGGAAGTGAATATATTGAAATGATGGACATTAAGTTGGATATGATTATGTTTCAAATTAACAAAGCGGTGTTATTGAAAAATAAATAAAGATTATGTTTAAAAAAAAAGGATTATGCACAGATCACAATGGATGTTTCAAGCCAAAACTGAAAGGTGGGTTGTAAGAATAATAATTTTATTCATCAGGATCTTTTTGGGAAGAAGCAAGATACAAATTAAATAACTAAAAAGTCACTTCCTGTTGTATTTCCTGGAAAATAAACAAGTTATTTTGTTGATTCAGTGACCAATGTGGCTGAAATCCCCTTGAAAGATGCCATCGAAGTTGTGACCCTTGTCCTTCATACACACCTGGAGCACGCTGAAGTGGCAGAGTCAGCATGTTGTGCTTTCTGGGCCCTGTCCCTTCATGGTGAGCCTTCAAAGAGTCCTTCATCCAAAGCAACAGCAACAGGGCTGGTCCAGGTGGGATTCGGACTGCTGCCTTCTGCATGAGGCTGGAAGATTCTCACTGGGATCTGCAATTGCAAGCCACTGATCTTCTCTTGCCATATGCAATTGTGTGGGATGTGGGCCATGCACACATTTTGTGTGGACACACAGCTTGGCCCAAAATGGGTCTCACCAGAATGCCTTGTCAACATTACATGCATTGTCCCAGCAGAGTCTCCAACATATAGAAATGCTTTTGCTGACATGTACATGTTTGTTAGCAGATAGCAAAACAGAAGTGGTGTGTGTAACCTAAACATGTAGCAGATTGTGAAATGGATTTTAAAAATTGATAAAAACATGGAAAACATATTCCTACCCCTACATTCAAGAATCTTTAATTGAAATATAAGTCAGATTCACCAACCCTGGTGAAGAAAATTCTATTTACTATTCTCCAAGACATCACACATACGCAAGACTGGATTACTTCCTTATATCAACGTCTCTTGCTTTGGACATAATGGGGGTTAAAACTGGGCAACAAACTATTTCAAATCATTCACTAATATTCTTAGAACTCAAAGCACCAACAGAGAGACTACCATATATACTTGACTATAAGTTGAGAAATGTATGGCCAAGTATTTACCCTAAAATCTGGAGTCAACTTATATATAGGTCAACACAATTGACATGAGTTGAAATCGACTGGAGGGCAGTTAACAACAATAAACAGTAATGTAGAGAGATCTTGTAGCACCTTTGAGATTAACACAGCTATATCTTACAAACAGTAATATTGCTCATAAAGGTCCTTTAAAAAGCACCCCCAATGCCCCACTTTCTGTGCCTCGGCAGTGATTTGGGAGAGAGCTATAAGGCCTGTGTATGTGCGTATGATGATTCCCTTCTCAATCCAATCTCCAAACCTTTGCTTCTCCTCCTCCTCCTTGCTTTTCCCCATTTCCCCTCCACTTTAACCCAATTTTAAAACCTTTGCTTCTCCTCCTCCTTGCATTTCCTCTGATGACCATGCTTCTCTTTCCCCCCTCCACTTCCAACCCAATCTTAAAACCTTCTGTCTCCTAAATTCTACCCTCAACTTAATCCACAGGCCATATCAAAATCCATGATTTTGGCCCTAAAACCTTCCCTCAATTTATACATGAGGTTGAAAGCATGTCACCATGGCTGCTCCCCCCTGCTGCAGGTGGCTTTGGATCAGCTGCTCTGCTCCATCTCAGTGCTGTTCAAACTGTGACCATCACCAGCTCAGGAGGAGGGAATAGTCAGCACTGGATCATACTGAACTTTCTCTGGAATCACTAAATATTACTGCGTTGTGTCTTTTCCTACTTGTTCAACTTTCAGGAGGACAAGGTAAGGGGGGGGAGAAGGAGAACTAGAGAAGGGAAGATGATTAGCCAGGAGTTGAAGGGAAGGAGAAACAAAACAATGAAGAGAAAAGGAGAGATAGACCAGGGAATGAAAGAGAAGAGTAAGGAGGCTTTCAGGAGAGGGACATAATCCCTGTATATTTCAAGTATTCTAGTGACAAGAAAATGGTCCTGTGTTGTTTTCTAACAAATGTATCTACTTGAAAAGGTTGTCAAAAAAGTATGTTGGCATTTGTCTCATTTGTTGTTTGTTTTACCCCTGTCCAGGTTGCATAGAGGAAGCTAATTATGAACCCTATGCCTTGCTTCTGTTGGAGGCTCTCCGGTGCCATCTGGAAAGACCTGTGCTTGCAAAAAATGCCTGCCTTGCCTTGGCAAGCCTCTTGAGGACTTCTGGTAACAGCCTCACATCACAAAGGAGAGGGGAAACATAGCTGGGCTGCAGCACCCCTGGGCAGACAGTAGGCTCCCTCTTGGTTTGCTGGGTAGCTATGTACCACAGGGGCAGACAAGGGGAACACCAGGCTCACATTGCCTACAGAAGCGATGCTGGCAGAGTGAGGTGAGGGTAGGCATCCTCTGCTGCTGTGGAAGACACCCAGGAAAATATGATCCTGTGTGGTACATACCTTGCAGGTGGGGGACACCATGGAACCTGAGCACTGCAAGGTTCAGTGATGAGTCTGAGCCTCTGCCACCCCCCAATGTAAACAAACTGTAGGGCAGGAGGGAACACACTGCTCCCATTTCTCTTGGCAGAGCTCTCTGGCTTCCGCTTCATCATCACCGATGAAAAGGGCAATGGGATCAGCCTCCTCAAGGACTGTTATCAGCTCCACCGTGAGGATCCTGAAGTTGTAGAAGACATCTGCATCCTGATTGAGGAGATGTTCAAATATGGTAGTGGCTCATGGTTTTGCACACTTTCTGCCCAACCTGTTTGTTCTACCAGCCAGTGGGAAAGGGTGGGGGGCTTTGGTTCCCACCCTTTAGTCAAAGAGGCATCTTGCTGGATAGCCTTGGTTGGGGAAGCAAGTCCCTTACATACTTTGGAGATAGCATTTGCTAGAAATCCAAAACTACCAAGAAGCTTGAAGGCCTGCGGGGAGATTATTAACTCAGGGGATAACAAAGCATGACCACAACTCCCATTACCCCTCCCCCCCCCCCCACACACCGGCTATGCTGCAGTGTAATGGAAGCGCTGCTCATGGTGACATAATCAGTGATATGGAATAAAACTCAGCTCATAGCTGCTTCATGAGGTTTGTGACTCTGCAAGGCTACTTGTATGAGACACGGTGGCTCAAGTGGTTAACACACTGACTCTGTTGATTGCAAGATCGGCAGGTTGGCACTTTGAGGCCCAGGTGCCACATGATGGGGTGAGCTCCCATCACTAGTCCCAGCTTCTGCCAGCCTAGCAGTTCAAAAGCATGCAAATGCAAATAGATAAAAAGGTACTACTTCAGTGGGAAGGTAAACAGCGTTCTGTGCAATCATGCTGGCCCCATGATCACAGAGTAGTCTCTGACAACACTGGCTTTTCAGCTTAGTAACGGAGATGAGCACCTCCCCCTACGGTCAGACACAACTTGACAACCTTGTCAATGGGGAATACCTTTACCTTTAAGGCTACTTGTAGGGCCTGGCAACTGAGGATAGGGCATACTGGGTTGTTCCTCCTCTGGCTTGACTAGAGAGAGACCAGGCTCTGAAGTCTGGCAAGACTCCCAGTGTGGGGAGGGCTTCAAATATGCCAATTATTAGGGGCCAATGTCTCAAACCCAAAGGTTATTCTGTTAGCATCTGTAGTTTCATGGCAACTGGTAATAGCAGCAGCTTTTCTTTTTAAATGGCACGCAACATAGCAATTCAAAAGGTTCAAGCAGCAGGAAAAGAAAAAATAAATTAACTAGTGTAGATCATTAGATAGAAGTTAATTCCTTTCCCTTTTTTGGACTGCAGATGAAATAGTGCTGGAGATGGTCTCCCAGAATATTTCAGAGATGCTGACTGAAATGAAAAAGAGGTTTACTTCCAGTTTGGTAAGCAAGAACATCAGTTAAAAAATGCCTTTCCTGTCTATGATCATCCAGAAGGAGCAGAACAGTTAACACATTTTAGCCCGAGATCACATCATTGAGCTTTCAAAGCAACAAATGCAAGAGGCCACCTTGGTTCCTCTTCAATTTGTGTTCTGTGCCTGGCAAAGTAGCACAAAGCCCAAATACCGACGGGGGGCCTGCACTGATCCTCAGGGGCTCCCAGCTCTGTCACTCTCCTCTGTGCTATTGTGGACAGGTTACATGTCCTCTCAGAGCTGGCTAGCCTGGCAAGAGGGAGATGGGGCTGTGTCTCCAGCAGCCTTTCCCTCTGGGAGCTGGGGAGCTCAGGGCCAGAAGAAGCTAGCGAGAACAAGGGCACACCAGTGGAAGATCACTGAGGGCACCTGGCCCAAATTCTCCCAGCCCCCAAGTGAGCAGTCCATACAACCTGGCACTGGGTGTTCCTGTTGTCCAGACCTTCAGCACATGGGGTGTGTGTGTCTTGTAACAGGCCATTGAGGGTGATGGGATAACGCTGCACCTTTGAGCAGATGAGCTAAAACAATGGGCTCCTGATGCTTGTCTCTCCCCACCTCCTAGGAAATAGTTGCCCTGGCTGACAAGGCACTTGCCAAACTGCACAAAAATGGTGAGCAGTTTCAAATACATAATTTGTTATTTAGAAACACCTCATCTGCTCAGAAATTATTCTATTTAAAATGTGTTTTTATCATCCCTCTACCTACTCCCACAGGGCACCTTATTTGATCTGCGGTCCAGCTTATTAAAGAAGATGCTTTTTTCCGCATCTGCTCCTGCAAGATAAATGGCTACAGGTTTTAGGGATCTTATTTTCTGTTGGTAGAGGTGTATTATTTGTGGAATTTAGGGCTTACATATGTTGTTAGTGTTGTTATGCCATTAATAAACATGAAAACAACTGTGACTCTCCTGCCCCTCCATCAGGTAGTATCTGCTGCTTCGCAGCTTTGGCTCAGGAGGCTGTGATGAGCAGAGCTGCCACTCTAAACCTGGCTGGCCTCTGCCTTGCTTCTGAAAGCCACAGCTATATCCATGAAAACTTGGGGCCTCCAGGTTGCATGCCCTCCTGTAGCTGGGCTCAGAAGGAGCTTTTCCAGTTCACACAAATACCGTATATTTCTTGTTTTGTCTCTGAATGGCTGAAACCAGCATTTGAGTCTCCCTCATTTTAAAAACAGTTTGCCAGGCACTGTGGAGGGTGACCACTTGAAGAAAACCCTTAATCCCCAGCCCGCTCAAACATACAGGACACATCCTGCAGTTCTTTCTATTTTGGTGAGGAAAGACAAAGGGTGACTCAAAAGGAACTGCAGCCAGCCAACGACCAGGGCTTTGGTAGCAACAGGAGGCACAGGTACTTTCCTGGATCATTTCCAAATGGTCAAAGTGTCTACATAAACAGATTTCAATAGATAGCAGAGGCCTTCTTAAATTTTTGACACACTAGATTCCCTTTGTGTTTCTGACTTCCACAACCCAATGCCAGAGGGCACCTGGGAGCCTGTTGCAGCTGGGAGATTTCAGAAGATTCACCCTCCCACAACATTAACCAGCCTCTGTCTACTGGGAAGAAGAAAACTATCAACAACATTTTGGCTCATTTTTAACTTTAGCAGGAAAACCTAGTAGCTTGGTTTACCTGGTCAGATGTTGTGGTAAGCTGCTGTACTATTAATGTATTGCTTCCCAAAACCAGGATACTCCAATATATACAGGCACAAGCCTTCCAGCAGAAAGATAGATGGTGGCTTTCTCCCTTTGCAAAACAGTTTTCCAGAGAACCTGGGGCTTAACAGGAGTGGTCGACAAAACTGTCATTACTTTGCTCACATTTGTGCATGTCCTGTCTGCGAACACAACACCAAGTAACAAAATCTAACATTACCCAGATCAGTTAACAATACTGCAGGCAAGAAAATTATATTTCAAAAACAGTATGTCCACACATATGATTGTCAGTCTACATGAGTCTCCAGGAGATGTTCTGCCCACAGGGACACACAAAAGGTTCATACTTCAGGTGAATTTCTGTATGATGAGTAATTTGGAGTAAAGTGAATGGCTACAAAGTTGTTCATGCTTTTCACCAGTCAGCACAGGGAATTGGGGGGGAGTCCAGAAAGGAGCACAGGGCTGAAGAAGCTGGCTCATTCTTTCTTGGCCTTGGATTTTTCTTTGAGTGATGCTTCCCAGTCCTTTTTCACCATGGTGTACAGTCTCATTGCTGCCTGGGCATCCTGAATCTGAGACAGTGAATCAAACAGTGAGTGAAACATGAGAGGAGTCAATTCCAAATGCTACATACAGCAAATGGGATGAACCCACTGAAGAAATATTGCAGGAAGGATTCCAAAATTCATATCAGTTCAATCAGGCCAACCAAAAAAGCAGAAAAATACAAGAAAGACTGGCTGTTCTGTATAAAGTATCAGACAAGCAGTAGAATGGGGAAGAGAGACAGCTCAGAGGTTTCAAGCTCCAGCTAAACAACTTCAGCGGGGCTGGGAAAGACACCTGAACCTATTACTCTGGGGAGCAGTGGCCAGTCAGAGCAGAAAAGTATAAGGGTTAGCTAGGGCCTCTACACCCAATATATCAAGGCAGACCTCCCCCTGGAGAGGACCAACACCACTGGGTCCCATCTGCCGACCATGAGTAGTATCCAAAGGTGCTGGAATGCCTGTCAGAAAATGCCAGAGAATTTCTGTGTCACCGCAAAGTATAAACAACAGTAAGAACTTCTTTCTCAATTTCAGCAGAACTAATCTAGAAATGAAGGGAATCCAATTTAGAGAGAAAAAAAATATTAGATTTTAAAAGATAGCTAGCATCTGAGCATGCAACCTGCATGCAAAACAGCTGGGAAGCATGCTGCCCTCCAGATAATGTAGAACTACAATTTCCAGCAGGCTCCTTGGATCATCATACAGCCAATGGTGAAGAATGCTGAGAGATACAGTTCCACAACATCTGGAGGGTTGCAAGAACCTCACACTGCAATAAAAGGCAACATCAAGGTCAAGCACTGTGAATGAGTCATAACGAATAAATATAGAATGGGCAATGTCACTTATTTAGTAGACATGAGGATTTATTTGATGATATTGGCAGGGTGGTTAAGCAAAGAAGTAAAAGCAAAAGAGCCAATATTTTCTCCTTATAAGCCCTCCAGGAATATTGAGTCAGCTATGAGTAACACTGTCTGGAAGGCTACCTACCGAATTGTGCTCTGATGTCTGCACTCTCACATTCAGCAGTTTCTCACACAGCAGTTTCAGGGATGGTCTCCCACTCTGCATGGAGAAGAAGAAACCATTACTGTTCAAAGATGGGTATTGGGCTTCACTTCCTTGTCATGATGCCTTACATGCACAAATGGCCCAGAGGGGTAAGCCCAGGGAATTCAAGCACTTAGCATCCCCTTCCCTTCTCTGACCTAAGGAAGCCCTTCTGCTGTGCTCCTACCTCCAAAAAGGGAGAAGCATAGGGCTCCCAACAGCCTGCCAGAGAAAACATTTCTGCTCTTTTGTGGAAGTCTGTGAAACAAGCAGCAGTTAAGAGTCCCTCCAAGAAATAGTAAGCCCAGGTGTTGATATGCCACCAGCAGTTACATGGAAGTGTAAATGTCAGGCGGAGTAAGCCTAGGCAGAAGGAAATGGTGCCACATGGGCAGCTGGTCCTCACTGCTAGCAGCCACCACCTTCTCTTTCTCCTCCTCCTTTTCCTCCATTAACAGCCTGTTGCTTTAAAAGGAGCAAGATAGCTGCAGCCACTCACTCATAAACCACGAGGTTGCGAGTTCAATACCAGCCAGGGCTGAGGCTCGACTCAGGCCTGCATCCTTCCGAGGTCGCTAAAATGAGTACCCAGCTTGTTGGGGGGCAATCAGCTCACTTAGACACCCCATAGCATGGTATGAAACGGTATATAAATGAAGCTGCTTTGCTTTGCTTTGCTTTACCTTAACCTTCTGCTTGAAAGGTTTGTATCTCTGGGTGTCCCGGGTTTTCTTTTTTGGATGGTCAAGAAACAGAATCTGAAAGATGATAGGTTTCTATCAAAAGAGTGTTCAAGGTACTTGCAGTCCTTGTGCAGGACATTCAGTGGTAATGTGAGCAAGCAGCACCCAATCCATGACTTTTATCCAGGTTTCAACCACTGCTGGGCAACTGCAGCCTAACAGGGAGACATCCTAAAGTGAGAGGCCTCAAAGATTATAGGCCCTTAGTGAGGGCAGGAGAGAAGGGTGTGCAGAGTCCAACCATAAAACATCAAGCACCTGCCTCTGTACCTTTAAGTCATTGTGAAGTGCATGTCCAACTAGGATCCGTCCTCTCAAGATGCTGGCCACCTCCTTTTGAACAACTTTAAAATCTTCCCCTAAATAATAATAATAATAAATAAAATTTATTAATAATAATAAAAACAGTGGAAAACAGAGAAATATGGCAGGTAAAGGCCCTATGGGAATCTTTACTGAGGGAGCCGATTCATTTCTGAAATCTCTCACAAGAATGGCTACCTGAGACAGGTGACTCTTCTGACTCACAAGAATGGCTACCTGAGACAGGTGTGGGCAGACTTTGCCTAGAAGATCATCCCTGTGGTTGACTCTTCACTGCTATCCCAAAACCAGAGCCAGAGCCAGGTGCAGACAAGCAGCACTTGTGCTGCCTCTGAGCACACACTGAGCCCAGAATTTGGTTCTGGTGCTAAAACTGAGTGGCACTCACAGTCCTTACACACAACAGTCCCCACCTCACTACAGAATCCATTTCAGGTGTAAAAAGCCTTGTCACAATATCACACACCCCCAATCGTTGTCACTTGAGCTTCTATCTGTGGGATCTGAACAATGGGGGATAACTGCCCACTACAACTCCGCATTAAGAAGCATCACCAACTGCAGCAAGCACAATCTCCCTCTGTCTTTTTCTATGTGGCACATAAAATAGCTCCCTAGGGGAGACTGACCGGAAAGGATCCATCTTTTATCTCAGGGGACTTTTCTGATGCTTCTGTGTTCATTCCTTTTCTGTTTCTATTCTACCTTTCAGCCCCCTGTAGATCTCCAGTATGCTTCAAGTTAATGAAAGAATGCACAAAAGATTAAACCTGGTTAAGACTGTTAAACCATTAACTAAACAAGAAGCCAAGAACAGCTAAACACTATGGAGCAGACACTGTTCCATGGTCTCCCACCCAAGCTGCATTCAGAAGGCGCAGGAATTAATAAAATGACAGAATTGGAAGAGACCTCAAATGCCACCCAATCCAACCCTATTCTGCCATGCAGGAACACGCCATCCCTTCTGACTGACCAAGAGCATCTCTGCCTTGCCTGGATTAAGCTTCAATTTGTTTGCTTTCATTCAGTCCATTATTGATGACAGACACTGATTTAGGACCATGACAGCCTCCCTGGATTGAGGTAAAAAAGAGTAGTAGAGTTGGTATCATCTGCATATTGAAGGCACCACACCCCAAAACTCTGGATGACCTCTCCCAGAAGTTTCATGCATATGTTAAAAAGCATGAGGAACAAACAGAACCCATAGGGACCCCACAGGTCAATGGCCAGGGGGTCAAACAGGAGTCCTCCAGCATCACCACTTGGACGTGCTTCTCTAGGAAGGAACAGAGTCACTGTAAAACAGTACCTCCAAGTCCCATCACAGTGAGAGAGCCCAGAAAGAAACCATGGTCAATGGTATCAAAAGAGGTCCAGCAGAACCAAAAGGGACACACTCCCCATGTCCAGTTCCCTGAGTAGGTCATCCACCAAGGAGACTAAAGCTGTCACTTTCCCATAGCCAGGTCCGAAATCAGACTGAAATGGATCTAGATCAGGGGTAGGCAACCTTTTAGAGCTGGGGGCCGGTCCCGCGAAGCCCTCTCCGCCGCCGGGCTGAGGGGGGGAATAGCCCCGCGCGCACGCGCGCGACCTCCTGCACGCGCTGCTGCCGCCGCCGCCACTGCGCAGCAGCCTCCATGTGCGTTGAGGCCGGCACTTTGATTTTCAAAATGCTGGCCATGACGCGTTTGCACATGCGCAGGAGTACTGTGCATGCACAAATGAGTCGCGGCTGCCATTTTGAAAATCAAAATGCCAGCCGTGGTGCGCGCGCGGCTGCACAGCGGCCAAAATGCGCGGCGGTGGCAGCAACCTTCCGCCTGGGCTGGTAAGTACGGGGACCTGGGCCTTAACAGGCCTGCGGGCCGTAGGTTGCTGGTCCCTGATCTAGATAATCTATCTCATCCAGGAACCCCTGGAGTTGGGAGGCCACCACATGCCCTAATATCTTGCCCCAAAACAGTATGTCAGACAATGGCCAATCATTACCCACTATAGAGGGATTCAGGGATGGCTTTTTCAACGTAGGCTTCACAACTGCTCTCCTTTAGGTAAGTTGGAACCCTGCCTTGTTGTAGGGAGGCACTGACTACCCCCTTTGCTCACTTAGCCAGTTCCCCTCCAGCCTGTTTGATAAGCCAGGAAGGAAAAGGGTCTAGCCCACACGTGGTGGCTCTCATATCATCAAGGATCCTGTCTACATCCTCAGGCTACACAAACTGAAAAATATCAATTAAACCTAGATAAAAAGGTGCCTTCTTGAATTGTGGTGCCCAGAACTAGACACAGTATTCCATGTAAAGTTGGACCAAAGCAGAATGGAATTCCAGACACTATATTCCAATTGACACAGCCTAGAATCACATTGGCTTTTTTTAGCTGCTGCATCATATTACTGACTCACATTCAGTTTATTGACTAGAGAAGACTACTATATCCCTTTCATATGTACTGTTGCCAAGCCAGGTGTCACTCAACCTATATCTGTGCGTTTCATTTTTTCTGCCTAAGTGTAGCCCATTCTTTCTCAATCTCTGGCATTTCCAGTTAGAAAATGGTAGCCAGGACAGCTGGAAAAGGCCTTTGCCAAAAATCAAGGGGGACAAATGCTGTGTCAGAAGAAACTCACAAGATAAAATACCATCAAGGCCACACCATGTTATTATAGCATTCCAACCAAATCGGCACACTCAATGGACCACCCACCTGCCTTCAAGTGCTCTGGCCGAATCCCACTAACGGCTGTCCGGTAGTCCGTCACTTTTTCTGTCGGCTTGACATACTTGTCGTAAATACACTTGCCAAAGAGGTTCACAATGGACACACGGGCTACAATGCTCTCTTCACCTGCAGGTCCCACACCCACCATTTCGCAGTCCATAGCCACCGCCTTCGTTAGACTGTCCGGGAGGGAAAAAGGTGCTTGTGATCTTAACTCACCAACTGGAGGCCAACTCAACTGCCTCCATCCTGTCTCTGCCTCCTCCTCACTGTGGCTGTTCTAGGGTGATGCTGCTTCTAATGAACTCACAGACCAAAATTATGATTACACTTTCATGAAGTCACCTTCCAAAGTGACCTGAACAAGCAATATTATGCAGGTTTTGCAACCCCCAAATCTTCACAGCTGGCAGCTGGACAATGAATGGCATCTATTTTGCAAGATGTCCATGGCAACAGATTCATCATCCACTTTTTCTACAGCATAAGCTGCTTGGAAGACTGGCAGAACCTGACCGGTTCTTTCTGTCACCAACCCAAGACACAAGAAAGAGTGCTGAGGGCTTTCTGTGGGAAGAGGCTCATGCATGGGGTAAGGTAGGGGAGGAGCTTTTCTCCATCTTGGCCCTGGGTCACCCCTGGGTCTCTGATGGAAGACATAGCTTTCCACATTTGTTGCATAGTCTTAAGCAGATGAAAGTATTTGGCTTTACTAGTACATTAATCAGCGGAAGCTTTAATTGGAAACTAGTGGAAGCCACTTTCACAAAGGCAATATTTCAAGCTGGTTGGGCAATGAGTTAATGCACAGAGGTTTAAATGTTTCTTGGATTATTTGGCTCTGGTATGTAACTGTAATAAAGACCAAACAAGATGTATTCAGGACAGCCTTTTTCTTTTAATATGAAGCATGGCACCATTTCCTTCTCCTCTTTTAAGCACTCACATAGTTTGTCAATGATCAACAACCCTGACTTATAAATGTCAGCCTCACACATGAACACTCACCCTTCAAAAGCTCTCTCTTTCACCAGCACCTGGTCTGACAGTTGCTCGGGTCTCTTCTCCTGGATGCCCAGATTTTTCCGGGCCACCATGGCTGCTTCTGGTCCCAAGGCAGCTTCGATATCATTTGGATCAACATCATCAAACCAGATGCTGGAAGGCAAAATCACAAACAACCACATGAGCAGAAAGCAAGCCAGAGAGTCACTACAAAGGGTCATGGCTAAGAGGGTTCCAGCCCTGTGACCAACTGTGCGGTTCACTTGGGCCAGTCACTCGACAGAATGACGCTCCAGTAGAGAGCGGAATATGATGAGCTCTTGAATACTTTCCTAAGCTCCTGGGAAGAGCAAGAAGACACGTGTACTTGCCTACCATGACATAATTCTGCCTGGAATGGCATCCTGAAGACTTTAAGGAAGCTTACAGCTGCTCTATGCAGGTGTTGCTGGACAGCAACTCCTATCATCCCTCCTCACTAGCTAGGAGACTGATGGGAACTGTGGATCAAGCACACCTGGAAGGCTGCACACTTTCTATCACTGTGCTAAATCTTCTGTATCAGCCCACATCTCAAGTAGCCCTATGCCGAGACAGACAGATCAGGGACACACATGCCTCACAGGCCTGAGATTCCTCCCATTCTTTTCCCTCAGAGCTTTCCAAGGGCTGAGCACAGGGCCAAGAATCTGCATGTGGCTCATGGTTTCACCACTTAGCCATGGTGGTTTTTTTCACCAGCTCCAGGGGTGAGCAGAAGTGCCCAGGAGCCAAGTACTTTCTGGTAAGGAACCTACTTCTGGAGCATTAACCTAATTTCATCTCAAGGAAAAGCTAATTGTCCCACCAGCTACAGAAAGGAACATAGTAAGTTGCCTTATAGCAGCCCAAAAGAAAGAAATGTCCAAAATACAATATATTATGCTCATGAACATAATTTCTTATTTATTTGCAGCAAAGATTATTTGGAAATATGGCTGGTGAACATCCTAAGGTATTTCACCAGCTACATAAATCCGCTCAAGAGTAGGACCTACTGGCCACAGCAGGCCACACCTCTAGAGCCATAGAACTCCTGCCTGAAATGAGCTATTGACATACTGACATTGGAAATATATTGGCCCTACTCTGTTCTTAGTTCCTGTAGTACAAGGGCCCCAATCCTCTCTTTCTGGCCCTGGCCCTGATTCACCTCAATGTTGGCACCCATCCTCCTTAAAGATGGCTAAGGGCAAAGCCTGAAGGACTTACTCTGCTGGCTGGACCTCTCCTGGCTCTTCTGTTTCCCGCCATTTCTGTTTAACGGCCCTGTGTTCCTTCTCATCATTGCCCCTTCGTCTGCCTCCCTTACACTCTTTTCTGTCCCCCTGGGCCAGATGCATGTTCTTTCTGTGCATGTTGTTTTCAGATTTTGTTTGTCCAAGCTGAGCGAGTATGTCAGCTGAGATCTTCCAGGCTTTCTCTGTAGGTTTGTGGGTTGGCATTGTCCCCATTCCATTGACTTGGGAGACAATTCCTCTTGCTCTGGTTCCATTTTTTTTCTTGGCGCATGTGTCAGGTGCAGTGGATTTCAAAATGGCAGCATTCTGTCTGAGAAGCTTAAAAGTAACAAGAAACACAACATTTTAATTTAGGGTAGGCAACTGGAGAGTTGTACCAACTCTGATACAGGGCTTCCAGCTAGTCCCTGTAACACAACACTTGGAAGAACAATAGCTAGTGGCTCTGCTGGCTAAGGAATTTGGGGAGCTGTACTGAAAAAAAAAAAATTCCAAACTCTGCTATAAGATGACTCTCTTCCTAAATTCCTCCCCCTCCCCTGATGTGTTGGACTCTTTGGGAGAAGTCCAGCCCTGGACATCTCAGCTACTGACTCATCATGATCCAAGGAGAAGGCAAAAGATTTAAACAATTGGTGAGTGGATCTACTGTATCTACAACTGGAAGCCCTGAGATAAAGCAGGGAAGTATCTGACCCACAAGTTGCCAACCAAAGAAAGAGGACTAAGGGAAGGCAACAAAAGGAAATTAATAGGAGGTCCTTTGGGGAGAATAAAATCTCAGCTCATACTTGCCTACTTCTTACTCCAAAAGAAAACTGCAAAAGTAGTTGCTGATCAGTGGCCTAGTAACTATCAGACACCAAGCTAAATGGAACTTCCATCTATGGAGACGGTGTACTTCCAACTACCAGAAAACAGGGAGAAAAAACAGAAGACCTCGTCCTGCTTGTAAGGGTTGCAAAGAGGATGGAGTGATTTCATCTCACTCAGGGCCTTTGCAGACTGCCAGAAATAGTGCACATTAAATTGAGGCACTGCCCTGGCTCAGTGCTAGGGAGTCATGGGAATTTTATGTTTTTCTGAGACATTGAGCCTTCTCTGTCAGAGAGCTCTAGTGCCACAATAAATTACAGTTCCCATGATTCCCTAGCACTGAGCCAGGGCAGTGCCTCAATTTAATGTGCACTATTTCTGGCAGTCTGCAAAGGCCCTCAGAAGAGTTCTACTGAGCAAGAGTATAAGGACTCATTTCCCCTCTTATCCCTGCAGTTTCATATCAAAGAGCAGATCAGCTCTCACAACTCTCACCATATCAGAGAGGAGAGATGTTATATTTTAATTTGACCTGACTAGAAGTACGGTATACATTTTCTGGAAGTTCTGAAGTGCTTCTCCTCCATCTCTTGGTTCATCCTGAGTATATATGATTATAGAAACCTCTGACTTGAGGCAGCAAACCAAGGCAGATGTATTTAAATGAGAGCTACAACTCCATCCAGACACACATGCCTGTGGCAAGCAACACAGACAAGTGAGGGATTTGCCACAGGACTACCAGCACTAAAGGTGATGTTCTCCCACGTCCTGGTAGGGATCCCATGAAGTAACAGGAGGAGGAGAAAGGGCTGCCCCTTTATCCTACCTCCTGCAAGGTCTTCCAGTTAGCTGAAACTTCTTGAGGAGTTTTCGGAGGTAACTCGGCTGGTGATTTGGAAGCTTTTTGCATTTTTTTCTCCACTTGTTTGATTTTCTTTTTCCAAAGGTATATTTTTCTCTTCTTCCTGTGCTGTTTTTCATGATTCTCTAGCTTAGCTGTAGAGTTGTCTGATGGGGTCTTTGATTCTTTAGGTCTAATTTTGGCCATCCTGGTACGACATAACCATTCAACCAATTCTAAAACAAGAAACAAACAAACAAATCACTTTTACCCCCTGTACATTGGAAAACCAGCCACTTATAACTATTGTTTTGTTTCTTCTAGCTATTGTCCAAAGGGAAGCCATTATCTACTCTCCTGAATAGTTAAATCTTATAACACTGGATCTGATTGCACATTTAAACATAAGCAGGAATCTAAGGGCTGCTCCCCAAAGGTAGGCAGGCAGGCAGGCAGGCAGCCAAATGTGTGTCTGTGGCTGCATCTGCACTGCAGAAATAATCCAAATAAATTGACACCATTTTAACCGCCATGGCTGAATGATATAGAATTCTGAGACCTGTAGTTTATTGCCAGAGCTCTCTGACAGAGAAAGCAAAATCTCTGCAAAATGACAATTCCCAGGATTCAATAGAATGGAGCCATGGCAGTTAAAGCGGTGTCAAACTGGATCTTTTCTTCAGTGTGAGTTTGTGTTGAATGCTTGCCATCTGGGACAGATAATGGATTGAACCAAGGCTACCACCACCCCGCAATTCTTTCAGATGGAGGTGTACAGTACAGTATTTGCTGGTTGGTGGCTCATCTCACTGTGGAGATTGTTCTGGATGGTATTGTGGCTCCTCTGAACAACAGATATGAAGTCTGAACCCAAGTGAAGGGATGATATATTTCCACTTGTTATACTTGCTCTTGATCTGTATCTGAGCCCAAATCATGTACACTCATCCCTCCAATCACGGATTTTATTACTATGTTCTCTCTAGGACTATCTACATCCTCCATCGCAACTCTATGGTGAACTTTAACTAAAAGTCACACTGAAGGACCTAGAGATTCCTAGAGAGAACACTCCACTAGGCAATTGCTTCTCCTCCAGCGCAATTTCAGGGTCAATGTTTGGCAGATGTGGACCACAGAATCGAACTGGAGGACCCAGAAATTCCTAGAGAGGTGTTCTCTCAGATAAAAACATCGTGTTTTGTTATTTGCGGTTTTTCCACATTCACAGGGGTTCTGTGCCCTTAACGCTAACGAATGTGGAGGGAAGAGTGTACTAACTTTCATCTCTGAAGCCCTAAATAACTTGGAACAGGGGTACAAAACCTTCTCTACCTAAAAACTAAGCTTGTCCCTACAGCCCCCTTTTTTTATTACTGCAGCATCTTGGTTCAAACATTGATCAGAACGCAGACTGCAGGCAAGAGATCAAAAGACGACTAGAAATGGGAAGGGCAACGATGAAAGAACTGAGCAAGATATTAAAGAGCCACAGCCACCCCTCAGCCTCCATCGCCCGCCCGCCATTCCCTACCGGTGTCCACAGGCTCTTCCGCCCTTGTTCCAGAGGCAGCGGAACCCATGCCGGAAGTGGGTCCTTCCCTCTCGTCCGTCCGGCGGGAAACACGAACCCGGCAACAAGGGTTCCCCTTGGAATGGCGGCTGCGTCGAGACTCACTGAAGCCTAGGACGGGGAAGGGGCACCATCTGAAGGGAACCATCTCTCCGGAGTGCTTTGTGGGTTCCTCTGCATGACAGAAAGTAGTTGGACTGGATGGCCCTTGAGGTCTCTTCCAACTCTATGGTTGCATCCACACTGGAGAAATAATCCGGTTGGGCACCGCTTTAATTCTTTCTGGCTCAAGGCTATGGAATTCTGGGAACTGGAGTTTGTTGTGGGCCCAGAGCGGAGCCAAACGGGGTTATTTCTCCAGTGTTGTAGCAGAAAAATGGGACTGAGAGACGCCACGGACTGAAGGAAAGAGAGTTTATTCTGAAAAAACAAAACAAAATTACGCTAGCGGGCTCAACAGGAAATAGCTTTCCAAAGATGCTGAGCCAAGAATGTCCAAAGGACCAACCTTTTATAGGATTTTACATACAGGTTTAACACATCACCACTCCCACTCCCCTCTAGTTCAGTAAGTTTCATGATATTCAGCACTTTCTGCTAATTAGACATTGTTTTCAAAACATAGGAGTCTTATGTGGAAAATGTTTACAGTACAACATGACTGCGGCCTTATCAGTGCAACCTTGACAGCAGTACAGAGCACAGAGCTAAGAGAGAAAAATAGACAGACAGAAGAATTTCCAAAGTCTCATCTAGAGTCCCAGTTCATTATCTAGTCTGACCCCGAAACATAGGTAATCATGGACAGCCATTTTAAAATACAATTTTCAGGCAATTGGCTACTTCACTGTGGATGCAGCCCAAGATTGTTGGGAGTAAGGAATGGGGATGATAGGAATGGCAGTCCCATCATGGTGCTGTGGTCTGAGCCTTGGACCATTTCTCTGGAGTTGTTATGTAGAGAGATCTTGAGACTAAGGTCCCAAACACACTGCAAAAATAATCCAGTTTGAGATGGCTTTAACTGCCCTGATACAGTGCTAGAGAATCCTGGGAATTGTAGTTTATTGTGGCACCAGAGCTCTCTGACAGTGAAGGCTAAACCTCTCACAAAATTACAGTTCCCCAAATTCCCTAGCATTGAGCCGAGGCAGTTAAAGTGGTCTCAAACTAGATTATTTCTGCATTGTGTTTTGGACCTAACTGAAAGAAAGAAGTTGGTAGCATGAGCTTTCTTAGACTTCAATCTACTTCCTCAGATGCTTTTGGTGGAGTGGAAGCCAGGGACAGACATATATAGGCCATAGGTATGTGAGAATGTCAATTCAAACCCCTTTAGGTATGGTGGTTGTTAACTGCCTTTGCGTTGATCTCGACCCATGACAACCCTATGGATGAGACATCTCCAGGCCCCCCTGTCCTCTACTGCTCTGTCCAGCTCCTGCAAACTCATATTTGTGGTCTCTTTAATAAAGTCCATCCCTCTAGCATGTGGCCTTCCTCCCTTTCTACTTCTCTCCACCTTTCCTAATATTATTGTCTTTTCCAACAATTCATGCCTTCTCATGATGGGTCCAAAGTATGACAGTCTTAAGTCTTGTCATCTTGGCTTCTAGGGATATCAATGGCTTGATCTGTTCTAGGACCCATTTGTTGGTCCTTTTGGCTGTTCATGGGATCCTCAGCACTCTTCTCCAGTATCTCAAATTAATTGATTTTCCTCCTATCTTCTTTCTTGACTGCCCAGTTCTCGCATCCATACATGGTAACAGGGAATACAATGGCTTGTATGATTCTGACTGTTGTGCTGAGTTGTATGTCTTTGCATTTTAGGATCTTTTCTAGTTTTCATAGCTGGTTCAAATCCCAGTTCAGCCAAGTAAACCCACTGGGTTACTGTGGGCATGACCCACTCTCTCAGCCTCAGAGGATGGCCATGGCAAACCCCTCTGAAGAAACTTGTCAAGAAAACTTCATGATGGCCTTAGGTTGACCATTAAGTCAGAAATGACTTGAAGAACAAAGGAAAATCACCTTCCTCCCCTTGGAAATTATGCTTCTTCTAACACAGGTTAAGTGTAGTACTGCTGAACTTCGTATCCCCCACCTGTGCATTTCTACCATATGTAAAACTTTGCACTTGTCTCTATTGAATTTCCTTGTGATTTCAGCCGTTTTTTTTTTTTTTTTAGTTTATCAAGGTCCTTTTGAATTCTTTTCTAATCTTCCAGTATATTAGCCACTTCTTCCATTTTTGTCATCTGCAAACTTGTGAAGGATTCCCTCTATCCTGTCATCTAAGTCACTGATAAAAATGTTGAAGAGTAAGTCCTAGACCTAGAACAGGGGCAGGCAACCTAAGGCCCGGGGGCCAGATGTGCCCCCCTGAGGCCTTTGGACCGGCGCCAGGCCGGTCCTGCCGCCGCTGCCGCCGCCGCCGCCGCCCACCATGATGATATTGATTATTGTTGTTATTACTTTCTTGGAGTTTTCTTGGCAAAATCTCCACAGGGGTTTTGCCATGGCTTTTCTGGGGCTGAGAGAGTGTGCATGCATATTTCTTTCATTTTTTTATTTTTAAATTTTAATTTTTATGTATTTATTTGTTTGTTTATTTTTGGTGCTTCGCCGGCCCCCGACTCCAAAAGGTGCAACCCGGCCCCCGGCTCCAAAAGGTTGCCTACCCCTGACCTAGAACATAGTCAAGGTACTCCCCTCCTTCTAGTTTGCAATGCAACTGTGGAGCCACCTGCTGGCATTCCCATCTATTCCACATTTAATTAGCTAATCAAAATATCATGGAGGACCTTATCAAAACACTTTGCTAAAATCCAGATTCACAGCTCAACAAGTGACTCAATTAATTTAAAAAAAGCTTGGCAGGATTTGTTTTTGACAGACCAATGCTGCCTACTACTAATCACTGTGAGATACTTGCAGACTGACTCCTGTATATCAGCTCATTCATTTTAAGCTTTACTCATTCTGTAATGTTTCATTTATTTTATCATTGCAGCACATAGCAAGTTTCTATTTTTCTTTCAATGGCACGACAGGTGTGCTTAGGCATATTGTGCAGCAACATGTAGTTTCCCCTTATGTTTGGCATATTTGGATTCTGCTTCTAAAAACATTTTATGTGTGTGAGACAACAATCCCATGGGTGCTTACCTAAGAATATGGGGGTCTCACATGTGCACACATACATTAAGATGCCAGAAATCTACTAAATAGTACAATTTTATTTTGTTGGGAGTCACTTTCTGTTAAAGTGGTCCAAATGCTTTTAATTAACTCCCCACCCTAAACTGAAACCGAGGCATACAGTTCCCTTACTATAAAACCTTCACCTCACCCCCCAGGCCTTACTTGGTAGCAGCAAGTTGGTAATGAGCAGGAGTGCACTTTTGTTCAATAAACACATAAACTGCTTGCCCAAAGAATTACACTTTTACAGATGTATTGCTTTTCTGGGCAGCTAGCAAGTGACTAGGCAGATGATTGCTTCCCTTTCATACACCTGGCCCACATAGCAGCTTTAATTATGGGGGCAAAACTAGATATGAATTGGCATAGTGGCAAAATTTCAGGTAGCAAGCAAATTGGAGAGCAGAGCTCAAATCTTGCAAAGACATGACAAGCCTTCCACCTGGTCAGAGCTAGCAGGCATCTGGCCACAGAGGAACAGGGTCTGAAATACTTCCAAGACCTGGTTTCTCTTTGCCCAACTTCCATGACAGATGAGTAAAATCATGCTATCTTTTCCAACTGCTTTATTTTTCATGTAAACTCATACACATTCAGATACTTCCTTAATTTCCCTCTTTGTTTTAGGACAGGGATGGGAAGTTTGTGTTCCTCCAGATGCTGATGAACTGAACCTCTATCAGTCCTTGCCAGTGGAGTTGCAGCTTAACATTTGGGAGGGCACACGGTGCTGCTCATCCACTTTAGCAGGGTGCTGTAAAAAACTCCGAAAGCAGTTATCACAGGGCTTGTTTTATTTCCAGAAACTGGCAGGTGAGGTTTCTCTGTATCTCTTATTTCATTATGTGGCAATTGAGAAGGCTGTCCACAAGGCTCTCTTGTGACTGGTACATATACGGATTCTTGTTTCTAACAGTTCTTGTGAAGGAAAGGCACCACCCAGACTAAGCTAAACTAAAAGGCGAACCTTTTTGGCTGAAGAGCAGGATATAAATACTCCAGATAAATAAAATAAGCTCACCACTAGACTGCCTGGTGTGAATATTAGTATGTTCAGCTGCTCCAAACCCCCAACACTTGACTTCCCATCAATGTTGGGCTCATAGCTTGTTAGCATACACAAAGGTCAAACTCTTGGAATGATCAGTAAGCTGAAATACAAACTGAAAGACTGCTACATCTGGCTACATAGCTGAAAGTGACATGAAGCCAAAGACTAAAAGGATGTCTACACCAGGACGGTCAGATCAAGAGTAAGGATGAATCAGTGCTATGGGAAACTCAAACAGCTGCTTCCAGCCCCACTGTTAAGTGTTGCTGCTCCTTTCCTCACTCCTATCCCTTCTCAATAGACATACAAGTATCAATTCCCACAGGTCTTCGAGGAGTCTTCAAAAAGCAACCTGGCGAGAACACAGTGACCTTCCATGGGCAAGCTTCTGTGCTATGTGTAACTCCTTCCATCAAGACAAACAATGCATAAGTTCACTTTCCATTCTGTTGAGTCCCTTTTACAAGCATTTCACCAGCGGTTAATGGTACATGGCTTCTCTTTAAAGTACAGACAGCTGCCTGGTACCACCTGCTGGTGTTTTGCAGGCTAGAATATAGACCCAGTTCTTTCTGCCAACAAACTGCTTCCACTGGTTAAATGTGTATTTGTCTTTACACCTCTATTTCTGTAAAAAAATCTAGTCAGCTATCTGTGAGGCGAACCTTAAATGATCCATTCATGACACTTGCTTTTAGGGGCAATATACACATCTCTATTTGCTTTCTGGTTTCTGTGATATTCCCATCTCTTGCTTACAAAGAGCTTCTTCTATTCTGCCCATTGGCATTTGTTCACTCTGCTCCTCTTATTCTATCCGATGGAGTGGTCGTTTTTTTCTGAAATGGCCTGGCTTCCCCCAGTACATGCATTTGGTTGCTTCTTGCTTTCCTTTTGTTGCATTCTGAGAAAGAATTAAATCCTTATTTTGCTTATTACAAAGTTTAAGTTCTTGTCTCTCCTCAATGGCCTTTATGAAATCAAGGAGTCTACCAAGATTGGAATCTTCAGAGCTATCAGCTGCATTACCAACTCCAATTTTGCTGTGTATGAGAACAATTGCAGCCTTTGCCTTAGTTTTTCCCCATCCCACCTGGCTTACCCTGCTCCCTCAGGAGTCTTTCCATCCCCAGGATCTCAATCAGAGCATCCCAAATTAACTGCATTTTCAACTACTGAATTTCTAAATTCAATAGTTACTATTGCAAAATGCCAATGTTTCTATTGCTTTTCCTCTCCTGTTCAGTAAGACTCCTTCATGATCACTGAATACTCCTTATGCTAAGCCTACCACCTGTTGTGTATACACAAGGAGGTTGGCATTATCACTATAGGTTATCTTTGAAAAAACTTTATTTAAAGTAAGATGCACACTCAGTAGAGGAAGTAAGAGCTATAGATGGACAGGTGAAACATGGCATCTCAAGCCTAAGAGGCAGTTTATAAAAATCCTCAATTTAAAAAACCACACACACAAATAAACCACATTTTAAAGTTTATTCTTTTATTTCAATAACATTTCAACATTTTCCAAAAACAATCAGTAAAAAACCCTCTAGATTCAATCTTCATGAAAGTTAATTATACAAGTTTTAATTATTTTATAGGATTGTGGTCTAAAACACACTGCAGAAATAATCCAGTTTGAGACCGCTTTAACTGCCTGGCTCAATGCTATGAAATTCTGGGAACTGTAGTTTTGTGAGACATTTAGCCTTCTGTCAGAGCGCTCTGGTGCCACAATAAACTACAATCCCCTAGCACTGAGCCAGTTAAAGCAGTCTCAAACTGGATTATTTCTGCAGTGTTTTGGACCTATATTAACAAATTTATGATCACACCAGATTACCTGATGAACCCTCCTCTGCTGGTGATGGATATTCAATGCACTCCTTGCTCAGCACTGTCTCACTCCAACTGCAAAGAGAAAAGGAAATGAATAGAAAATCTGGGGAGTCATATTTCAGAGGAACTGGCAAAACTACCTCCGAGTATTCCTTGCCTAAGAAAACCCTATGTGTTTAAATAATGTAATAGTTTTTAATGCTCAGTTTTGTATGTTTTTAATTGTGTTGTTCTTTTATACTGTAAGCCATTGAATCCCAATTTTTTGGGGGGGGGGGATGGGACATAAATCCATGGGGCCACCATAAGCCATAGACAACTCAAAGGCAAACACACAAACAAATCTGAACAAGGCAGAAGTGTCTGGCTATAAATGGGATCTAATTTTTTGGATAAGTTGAAAATTAATCTGAAAACAATAAAAATAACGGCTTTAGTGTGCCTACTCTCTAAAAGAACCTCTCCTCTATTCTGGTTATAATGCTATAAAGGTAAAGGTTTTCCCTTGACAAGATTGTCTAGTAGTGTCCAACTGTAGGGGGTGATGCTCATAAAGCCAAAGAGCCAGTGTTGTTAAAGACCACTCTGTGATCATGTGGCCAGCAGAACTGCACAGAACGCTGCTGTTACCTATTTATCTACTTGCACATTTACATGTTTTTGAACTGCTAGGCTTGCAGAAACTGGGACTAGCAATGAGAGTTCACTCCATCACACGGTGCCCAAGCCTCAAACTGCCAACCTTGCAATTGACAGAGTCAGTGTCTTAACTGCTGAGCCACTGCATCCCTTGCCATACTTCATAATGCCATACTTCTACCAAAAATGAGTAAATAGAATTTTCTTTACTACTGATTTAAAACATTACAACTGAGCACTAGAGATCTGATTTAAAAGACATTTAAGAGGCAGATAACTTGCAATCTCTACCAATCAGCCTTACTAAAGCAGAGGCAGGTCCAGAACAGGTACCAAGTGTGCTGAATTAGGGTGAACACGCTCTTGTTCCTGCAGACAGCAGCACCTTTAAGACTAATTTGTTTTTACTTTAGCATAAGTTTTCATGGATATAAACGCACTTCAGGTGCACTACAGCAATATTAAACCCTCTGTACTGCATCTGAATAAGTGAGTTTATATCCACAAAGTTCATGCTAAAATAAAAACAAGTTAGTCTTAAGGTGCTATATTACTTTTTCCTCCTTTTAGACTACAGGAGATTTAACACAGCTAATGCTTTGAAAACCAGAAAACTTATTATCACTGTCCCATGTGTTTTTATGATACTAAATTTGGTGCCTAGTCCTCAATGTCTTTTTCAACAAACTGAAAAGTGCTAAAGATGGTATGGAACAGGCATGAAGACCAGGACCACAAAACTTCCAAAAAGTCTACTAGCACTTCAGGCAGCTGTGTGAGATTTCCTAGCTTGCAACTGCATGTGCATGAGCTACCAAAGTTGGTACAAACAGAAAAATGTGCCCACTTGAAAATTCCCTAACTTAATCAGGACTTCTAAAAAGACAAACCATCTGGTCTTCCAGGATTCTGTTGCTTGGGCATAGAGGCAAAAACAAAACAAAACAAAACAAAACACACCCAAAGTCACAGGACCTGTTGTCAAACTTATGTTCCAACATGCAGTCTGCAAACTGCATTTCAGCATGGCAGTCTAACTATAGAACCTGGAGTTTTATCATGTAACTTAGATTTTACCCAACTTTTGTTTTTAAATCTTGCTCAAGGACCATACAGCTGTTTCTTTTATTTATGAATTTTCAATAACCCAAAGGAAAGCAACTAGCTCTCTAGGCACACAAGGATTTAAGAAATTCTGGTGAATCTATTTGCGTTGCTTAAGTTACCAGTCCTCGGACAAATAAAGACTGAGACACTTGGTGGAGACACATACCTTCGCCTGAGTTGTATCCAGAAAGCATGTTCATTCCCCTCAATTCTGCACTCTTGTTGCCCTTTCCTTGGAGAACCTCTTGATGCCTCCTCATTTTTGACATTTTTACTTAACTTGCTGCATTATTTTGATACTTGCTCTGTGTTAAATACATTTACTATCTTGCAATCTTTACTGTTAAACCACTTACAACTGTGTTTTCTCTAGTAGAAAGAAACAGAAATATGCCTTTCATGTATCTCTGGCTTCAAATATGCAAGAAACATGGGACTTTCAAGCAGGATTCAGCTCTCTCACCCCATCCTTGGTGAGTCTTACCTCCCCTTTCCTGACAGTGTCACATGAATCACAGCTGCTGATCTCACAGACATTGTTGATACCTACAGAGGAAAGAACACTGTTACCAGGAGCGGACAGAAGAAGAGCAGTACTCTGTTGTAGGGACTGCTCAGAAAGAACCTTCTCAACAGCAAGAGTCTGACGGTAATTCCAGCTTAGTAAAGGTTTTGTTTCATCACTGTCAGCCTTCATAACACAGTTGTTCAACATCAGAAGCTTGCTGACTTACCTTCTGGTTGATTCTAAGGCATATTAGTCTTCAGCATGGACAGGGAAGGCAGCCATCCTCTTCCTCCTGCCCTTGTGACTAATCACACTCCACATGGCAAAGTGGCAAATCTGCAATACAGAGCAGAAAATGAGGCATGGGCGGAAAGGGTGGGAGAGAAGAAAGCTAAGGAAATAAACTTATGAAGGACTCAAACACAAATTGTTGTAGCATGATGTGCTTTTCAGGATTCCAGCCATTTCCCTCCTGTCACCTCCCCCACTACAGCAGTCCATATTCTGCAGCCTCTCGGGATGCTCACTTGGCTATGAGGAGATCTTTTGGGTTTTCCTCATAAATCTGAAGGTTGTCCCTGCAAGCACTGTTGCCATTTTGAATGCAAAAGCAGCAGCAATCATGCCTAATATCAGAAATAATTAAAGAAGGGTCTTGCCACAGTAAGTTGTAGCATCAAGTACTTCCATTTTAGGAAACTCTGCTGCCAGCTTTCTCCAACAGCCAGCATGGCACACAACTAAATATACCCGGTTAGGATTGACCTGCTTGGTGGATGGGCCAACCTCATGGCCCACGCCAACCCTCTCATCTGAAACAGGGACTGACAATAGCACAAAGTGATGGGGAAGATTAACCTTGTAGTTTTCTACCAAAACTGCAGGTAAATGAGAAAATCAACATCATGTTCCCCAGTTGGTATCATTCACATTAAATACATTTTTTAAAAAATAAAGTAAATGTGGCCTCTAATTAAGCTGTAGTAGTTAGGGAGATTTTACTTTTATCTTAAATTTCATTATCATGCCTAATCCTTGGCCTGGTTTGGTTCCATTTGTTTGTTTATTTTAGTATGCTTGTCCTTCCACATTTGCAGCTTTGACTATTATTCAGGTATTTTATTAATATATTCTCTCTAGGAATATCTAGGTCCTCCAGTACAACTCTATGGTCAACTTTGACCAAAAGTCGCACTGAAGGACCTAGAGATTCCTAGAGAGAACACTCCACTAGGCATCTGTAGCTCCTCCAGCACAACTCTATGGCCAATGTCTGGCAGATGTTGACCACAGAGTTGCACTGGAGGACCTAGAGATTCCTAGAAAGATGTTCTTCCAAGTCTGCCACCAAGAGGGACCTTTATGGCACCTTCTCAGCAGCGTATCTTTTATCTACACCTGCGTTATCCAGGTGCCCCGGTGCCTCTCTTCCACCAGCCACTCAGCCCGCGCCTGTACTTAGAGTTGCCACTCCGGGACTGACCCTCCCTCAGGAGCCGCTCTCTTTTTCTCCCGCTCCCCTCCTCGCCCTTTTTTCTTTCCCGACCAGAGATGCGAAGGTCCTTTGTCTCGAAGCCTTTTCCTCGATAAACGAAGCTCAACCTTGTGTTCTGAGGGGGCTGCTCTCCCGAGGAACCAAATGTGGCGGCCATTTTGTGGCCACTCAACCATCCCTCTCCCGCCCTCCAGTTCCTCAAGCGGCCTCCGGCCGGCCCTTCTCATGCTCCTCGACGCACTCGTCTCCTTCCTTCCTTCCCTCCCTCCCTCCCCAGGGGTGTCTCGTTCGTTCGACTTCGCGGTCAGGCGGAGAGAGGCTCTCGTCAGTTCTCGCATCTGACGGCACTTCCTATCTCGGCATCATCACCCCGCGGCGCCGCCCGAACAAAACGAAGCGAGGCGGCGAACGGGCAGGGCTCAGGCTTTTCCCCCGCCTTGGGCCTCCTCCTACTCTCTTACCTCACGCACACCGGAAACCAGAGAGGGCGATGAACGGCCGCGCTCTCCCTTTTAAAGACCTCGGACGTACCACCTGACAGGGAAGGAGGGGAAGGGGCGGAGGGCGGGAGAGGAAAGCGGCTGCTGGTTTGCTGGAGCGACCGCGGGGGGGGGGGGTCACCCTCCCTCCCCTCTTGAAGGCGGAGCGAGTGGGAGAGGCTGGAGGAGGAGGAGCTTCCGAGCCGCGCATGCGTGCCTCTGGGGCCGAGGGGGAGGGTGATCCTCCTCCTCCTCTTCCTCCTCCTGTCCCAGTATGGTGTGTCCACAGTACAGATTTAAAGCAGTTTGACACCGCTTATCTTGTGGAATCCTGGGATTTGTAGCGGGGTGAGGGATTCAGCCTGGTCTCTTGAGATGCCATAAGTCAAAAACAATTTGACAAGAAATGGCAACACTGACCCAATGTACTGCAAATGAAGAACTTGGAGTAAGAAACCAGCTTCATCCGCATGAGTTGTTTCTGTTTCTTGCTTCATTTTTTTTTTTTACAGACGTTCTGGACCACATCCTGGTGGTTGTTGAAAAGTTACTCTTTCCACCTGAAGCCTATGTGTGCCCTTTCCTGTTGGTTCCTTAGGAAAGCATTCAACTCAGTGTGTGAGTAACTTGCCCAAAATCCAGTTGAAAGTGGTGCAAAGGGCTCCTCTTCCCTGCCCTGCCTTATGTATCTTGCTCTTTGGGGGGCCTTTAAGCTTGTCCTCAACCTCCTGTTTTGCAGCACAATTGTTTGGCTACTGTAAGTCCACAAACATTGCACAAGCCTGCCCTTCTGTCCTTTGGCAGAAAGTAATCCCCCCCCCCCACACACACACACCCTGCATCCATTTCCCTGCTCATTGCTCCTTGGGGTTGTTCCACCTCTATATAAGCCTGGAGGCTACAAAAGGGAAATCTGAAGTTGTGGGTTTGCTCAGTCCTTTGCAGCTCTTGCATCATGACCATAAAACCTTTGGTTCTCTTCATCTCAGCAATTTCCCTTGGGATTTACTGGGCAGCCAGAACACAAGCGGTAAGTTTGACCTCTAGATAACAAGGGTGTGAGAGCCAGTATGGCATAGAGAAGTCATTCCCAAACTTTGGTCCTCCAGATGTTTTGGACTTCAGTTCCCAGATGCCCCAGATAATTTGGCCAACAGTATGGAATTCTGGGGGCTGAAGTCTAAAACACCTGGAGGACCAAAGTTTGGGAACCACTGGAGAGTTTTTGAGCATTGAACTATGACTCTGGAGATCAGGGTTCTATCCCTTCTTGGTCATAAAAAGTACTGGGTGACAGGAAAGTCACAGGAATGCAAAAGCAAATTCCCTCTGAACAAATTCTGGTAAGAAACCCCTGTGGTAGCTTTGCCTTAGAGTCACCATCAGTTGGAAGTAACTTAAAGGCACACTAGAACAACATACCACCACCATCACCATGGGGGTTGGGTTGAGGTGTTTTTAATTTCTGGGAAATCCTTTCCAGTAGAGAAACTATGGGGGGTTGCAGACTGCCAGAAATAGTGCAAATTGAGTCCATTTTAAGGGTTAGGGTTAGTGCTAGGGAATCATGGGAATTTTTTCTGAGACATTGAGCCTTCTCTGTCAGAGAGCTCTGGTGCCACAATAAAATACAGTCCCCATGATTCCCTAACCCTAACCCTTAAAGTGGACAATTTGCACTATTTCTGGCAGTCTGCAACCCCCCCTATGTGAGTCTGTTGCAGCAGAAGCAACAGTGCAACCTGTGGCAAAATCTACCAATGTTATTACATCATAAGCCTTCCAGTGGTGAAATAGGCTTTCCACAATAACTTTTTGTTGTGTGCCTTCAAGTGTTTTTCAACTTATGATGACTCTAACGTGGGTTTTCTTGGCAAAATTTGTTCTGAGGGGACTTGCTTTTACCTTCCTCTCAGGCTAAGAGAGTGTGACTTGGCCAAGGTCACCCAGTGGTTTTCCATGGCTGAGGGGGGATTCGGACCCTGATCTCCTGATGTTGCAGTCAGGCACTTCAACCAGTACACCACACTGGCTCTCAGTAACTTGTGCCACAGCCAATGTTTCAGTCTCTGTTTTCTGCTGTAAAAGCAAAGACAGTGACATTGTTCCACAAAGGACAGTGTAGCCTCAGTGGAGACTGTGGGCTGAGAGGAGAAAGAAACACACTCCTCCTGTGGATGCTCATCCACCTTTCTTTGGTTCCTTCCTCGTTTCCATCCTGAGCCTCCACAGGTTTCTTGAGGAACCTTCTGACTTGGAAAAATGGCTGCCGGAGCATGTTTTCGAATGCGCATTGGAGCGGGGGTCTACTCTGTTGCAAAAGCCGTGCAATAAAACACGTCTGCAGTGCCAATTAGACCTAAATTCAGGAGAGGCAAGGAGTATTATTTAAGGCATGTGATAATCTTCTTAGTTGTTCACATGCATTTTGAATGCATCCGATTATGTTTTGAGGGGGCTGCCAAAAGATCCACTTAACTCAGGATAATAGATCTCACGTATTTTTCAAGTTTTCTAAAATACTCTCATTGTTGGTTGTGTGAATAACCAATGCTAATAGCCCCAGAATAAACTGTGATAAAATTCTGCATGCCTTGAACGTGTTTCAAATACATCCGCATTGTCGATTCCATCTTTGTGTGTTGCTGGCATATGTGAGCAACAGAACTTGCAGAGACGTGTTTCCATAGTATGAACAACAAAACTGGGAAGCATGAGTGAAATTATTGTTAAGATAAAAAATACAACATCTGAATACTCCGTCTTTTTTCCAGGAAGGATTTCTCACTGACCACAGTGAAGATGAGGTTCACGTCAGGCCTGAGGGGAGCCCAGAGCAAAGCCTACAGAGCAGCCCACTCCTCCCCAGGCCTCATCTCACCTTCAGAAGGACTCCACAGGAGGAATCTACAGCAGCACAAAAAGGTATCTTGGATCCTCTTGGGACCCAGGTAGAAAAGCAGGGGCTGCAGGGACTGTAGGTGGAGGGTTGAAATCCATGTCTCAAGGAATCGCTGAAAGGGGTTTGCATTCAGGACCCAGTGAAGCACCAGCTGTTTCTGGGCCCCATGGGTTACTTCACCACCCTCCCTCCATCTCTGGGTGCCTTTACAGGAAAGAAGTCTCCATCAGCCATGAAGCACTTGGAGCTCCTGGTCGTGGTTGGCCCAGATGTATACCAGTTCCACATGGAAGACACTGAGCGGTATATCCTCACCGTCCTCAACATGGTGAGTCCCTGTCTGGCTGCCCACAGCATTGCTTGGCTTCTTGTGAGGCTCAGATGGTGATAATGTTTGTCATTTTTGTTGTGTGTTTTCAAGTCATTTCTGACTTATGGAGGCCCTAAGATGAACCTATCATGGGGTTTTCTTGGCAAAAGTTGGTCAGAGAAGGTTTCAGAGAAGGTTAGCCATTGCCTTCCCCTGAGGCTGAGAGCATGTGACTTGCCCAAAGTCACCTAGTGAGTTTCATGGTCAAGCCCTGGTCACTAGAGACGTAGTCCAACACTCAAACCACTGCACCATGCTGGGTTTTGGTGATGTTTTTATCTCATCCCAAAACTGAGTCCATTTCTCTGGTATGTCTGATGCTAATAACCACACGAGGGGGAGAGATCCTTCTCTATTTTATTTACTGCAGCATTTATCCTGCAACAAAAGAAAGATGCCAGGGAATATTTTCCAAATCCAGCACAAAATGCAAAAGCCATAATCCACTACTAATACAGGTCTTTACAAAAAGTAGCAATAATTTTCCTCTACATTATCAGATCTGCAGATTATGATTCTTTACATGCGTAAATTGATTATCACCTGCCTCCCTTTCATATTATTCTATTAATAATTTAATTTCAGTTAATTAGCATAGAAAAGTACACACCAATAGGATAATGAATCCACAGAAACCCCTGAATTCTTTTGCCAGTTTCCCCCACCCCGACCAAAAGTTGCAAGCTTCTAGTTCCCCCCACCCCCTTATGACCTCTTCCCTGGAATAGAACAGCTTTCTTTGTTCTCTAGTAGTCTTGCTCTGTTTGTTGTAATTTGAAACAGCCTTGAGCAAAGCTGCAAACTACAAAGCAAGAATTTGAGTGAAAGTGGAACTTATTTCAATACACAAACAGCTTGCAAGCCTTTCTGATACCCAAAGGTACTGTAGACTGACCCCGCAGAAATGTGTTAAAAGTACAAGTTAATTTGTCACTTCGAAAATGAATTTAGCTAGCTTATCATTCCCTCCTTTATGGGATTGGATTCAATAATGTATTAACTTGCATCCTAAGTCCCATACTTTTCTGGTTATTTCAATACACAAACAGCTTGTAAGCCTTTCTGATACCCAAAGGTACTGTAGACTGACCCCGCAGAAATGTGTTAAAAGTACAAGTTAATTTGTCACTTCGAAAATGAATTTAGCTAGCTTATCATTCCCTCCTTTATGGGATTGGATTCAATAATGTATTAACTTGCATCCTAAGTCCCATACTTTTCTGGTTATTTCAATATACAAACAGCTTGCAAGCCTTTCTGATACCCAAAGGTACTGTAGACTGACCCCGCAGAAATGTGTTAAAAGTACAAGTTAATTTGTCACTTCGAAAATGAATTTAGCTAGCTTATCATTCCCTCCTTTATGGGATTGGATTCAATAATGTATTAACTTGCATCCTAAGTCCCATACTTTTCTGGTTATTTCAATACACAAACAGCTTGTAAGCCTTTCTGATACCCAAAGGTACTGTAGACTGACCCCGCAGAAATGTGTTAAAAGTACAAGTTAATTTGTCACTTCGAAAATGAATTTAGCTAGCTTATCATTCCCTCCTTTATGGGATTGGATTCAATAATGTATTAACTTGCATCCTAAGTCCCATACTTTTCTGGTTCTGTTAACTCCTGAAAATATCCTACATCTCTGTGTCCCATTCTTTTCATCACTTTGCAGGGCCATCACTTTGTAAAACACATGTTCTACAACAGGAAGCACATATAGGGGACCATTGGCATAAACAAGTGCACTAACGTTCCCACAAAGACTATCATAACTATGCCAACAAAATTTGATTCAAACAGTTAAGTTCTGACAACCAATTGGTTAACCAGGGGAGAGTTATTCCAATGTTTTGTTTCAAGTGTGAGAGTGTTTCTTTGATTTGCCTTACCTTTGCTTCTCTCAACTGGGAATTGTAGACGAACTTGGAACAGCAAAGTTCCTTATAGTCTTTGCCATCTGTGATTGTGTCTTAGTAACAGGTAGTCCATGGCAGCTTGATTCTCTAAGGTAGCATCCCTTAGCTCCTTCATTTCCATGTTAAGAGCTGGCCTGTGAGGTGAGATTCAAACCTTTTGCCAGTACACAAACCACATTCCCCACTTATATAGAAGCATACATTTCCATAACTGGGACTCCTGCCATTAATATCGCTAGTTACAGTGCCTCTGCTTTACTAAAAACCTTGACACTATTATCACATTTTTCATCCAATGCATTTACAGTATAGGTCAGCGGTTGGCAAACTACGGCCCGTGGGCCGAACCTGGCCTGCCAAGGTCTTCTAACCGGCCCGTGGCCAGTCCTGTCACTGCTGTTGCTGTTGCGCGTGCAAGCGTGGCGGGTGCCATTTGGAAGGCAAAACAGCGGAGGCATCGTGCGCATGCGCTTGCGACGCCAGCGCCGTTTTGCCTTCCAAAAGGACGCCTGCCGTGGTGCGCATGCGTGCGTGAGCACGGGCAACATTTTGGAAAGCAACGCGCACGCGCCTCCGCCGCCATTTCCCCGCCCCCCCCCCCTTGGCACGCCGAAGATTGGGGGACAGCAGAACTGGCCCACTCCCAAAAAGTTTGCTGACCCCCTGGTATAGATGTTTTGGGTGGGATGGACAATTGAAGTGTCAATCTGCCAATGGTACAGGTCACTTCCAAAAGGATTTTAGCTACTTCATCAACAAAAGTAAACTCAACATGATGCTCAATGAACAAAGTTGCAGGATAAAAATCTATTCAGGAAGTGATGATGGGGTTTGGTGATGGCAGTTTTTTTCTCATCAGCTGCAAATTACAAGTACATTGCTTGGGGTTACTTAAGCTATTTTGGTTTGGCTTTACTGGAAAAGTTACTTTCTTGCACTATACATCCCAGAATCTCTTCAGCCAGCGCCACTGTCTATGCTAAATGGGGGATTCTAAATGACCTGGGGAAATGTAACTTTTATAAGCTCTGGTGCAACAGGGAAAAATGTGCATGTGTGTGTGCTAAAGATCCCCATTGATAGAAAGTTTGTTGCTTCTGCTGTTTACTCTAAATCAGCTGACGCTATAGTAGTTTGTATTATTACAACTGCTTTCTCCCCGAAAATCAGCCTGGACATTTTTCTTTTCCTTCACAGGCAGCTCAGCTCCTTGGAGATCCCTCGCTGGGAGCACAGTTCAGGGTTCACCTGACTGGAATGATTGTCCTCACTGAACCTGAGGTAAAAATGAACCAGGCTGCCCATAGCCCAGACTGGCAGACTGGCCAAAGCCCAGGAGGTCCTGATGGGGCCCTTCTGTGACAGGGAAAGCAACTGGCAGGTGGCATCTGCCCTTGCAGTCTATGGGCAGCAGCAAGCAAGAAACTTCTCTGACTTGACTGGGCTTGCTGGCCAGGCAGTTTTACTGTTTCTTGGCCAGTGGAGCTGATCCATCTGAGTTTGGTGCCACTCCTGTGATTGCTTAAGTTGTCCTTTACACACACACATGCATGTGTGCACCAGCTGGTTTGAGGAAAGACCTTGGGCCTGCTGAGGATCACTACTCCCAGTGCTAACCCAAGACACTTTGCCACCTGAGGCAGAGTGGCAAAGGATTCCACCTCTCCCCAGTTCCCTCCCCACCCTACGTCAAAGGCATTGTGTCCAAGGACAGCCCAAGCTATTTTGGCACAAAAGACAGAATATCCCCAGGGGCTTCTCCTCTTCATCACTAGCTGTAAAAAGACAAAAATAAAGAAGAGTTGGCACTTTTTCTGGACAACCAAACTCCTCTGCCTGTGTCTTACTAGCCAGGTCTGCCTTTTCTGCCACCCATCGACCTACTCTGGAGTGACCTCCAGAGAATTATCAAAAGAGCTAGCTCAGTCACAGTGACCTACTGAATAAAATAGCCTCTTGGGAAGAAGGCCCTTCTTTTGCCTATCTGGATACCCAGTCTGGATACTGAACCAGTGAAAGGAGGAGCAGAGGATGCAGAAACACTTTTGAGGACAACTAGGACAGGAGCTTTCTGCCACAGGGAAAGGGGGAGAGCAGTCTCTTCCCCCCACTACTTTTACCTCCTCCCACTTCAGTGCTAGAAATGGCCCACTTCTCAAGGAGTATTTCATTTCATTCTATAGGGAAAAGGATCAGATGTCTAAGGCCACATTAGACTGCACCCAAAAGCAGAGGTGCATTTTGTGAAAGAAAATAATCTCTGTGTTTGAGGAGGAAACAGGATGTTTCCCTTCTTGATCATGAGATCATCTGAGGGTGGTGAGATTTAATTTCTAGCCAAGAGACTTTTGCTGAGGACCCTGCCCTGGTTTTGCTCTTCGGAGGCATGACGGGTGGGCTCAGTATCCCCTCTTTTCTCCAGGAAGACATCCAGATCTCCACCAACATTACTTCCTCGCTCATCAGTGTATGTGAATGGAGCAGGAGGGTCAACCCAGGCAACGATTCAGATCCACACCATGCAGACCTTGTTCTGTATGTGACCAGGTAATGAAGCTTCCTCTTGGCCTCATGGAATGGCCTGCCAGGGCTGGTGAACAAAATGGCAAAGGGTCAGGCCAGTTCCTGCTCCCCGTGCCCAAAGGCTGCAGCAGGATGAGGCCTCCTGCCTGCCCGCCCGCTGAGGCATGGAGGGCACTGGGTGGCCCAGAATAGAATCCAGAGGTTCACCAGAGAGCCTGGAGAGGTGCAAGCAAGGGATGAGTGTCCATGCCATGTTTGGCTCCTGAGCAGGAGAATTAGCAGTGGTCAGCCAGTGCCTGCAAAGGAAGCAGGGGAACTGACTGAGAACTGCTATGACTTTTTTTTTTTTTAAAGGAAGACCTGGAACCAGATATGTGTTGTTTTACAAGTCTCTTCTGTATTATATCCCTTTTAATACTATTTAATTATTTAAATATAGTTACAAATTGATATCACATCACTGTGATACTTGCTTATTTGTTTAACTGAAGAACTGATCCCTTACTTGACATTTGGAGCAGCTTATCGTATACCCTTGACCGAAGAACGGTACACTCCTTCTATCTGGGATGGTTGTCCTCTTCCACCAAGCGCGCAGCTTTGGGAGAGATGCACATGGAGCGGTGAGGGAGGAAGGGGACACCCGCCTAGCCAGCCAGATCAGCCGAATCAACCCTGGCGATCAATGGGGTGACAGATGCCGCAGCCAGATCGCCCTCACATCCGGAGCAGCTTATATATCCAAAAAGACAAAAGGAAAAAAGAGGATGAGGAGAGGAGAGGAAAGCAAGATGATTCAGGCACCTTGTAGCACCTTTGAGACTAACTGAAAGAAAGAAATTGGCAGACTGAAGTCTACGAAAGCTCATGCTGCCAATTTCTTTCAGTTAGTCTCAAAGGTGCTACAAGATTCTCTATGTACTGATTGTACAGACTAACATGGCTATATCTTTGGACTCAGGCACCTGTTCTTCATGGAATCATAGACTCCTAGAGTTGGAAGAGACCCCAAGGGCCACCCAGTCCAACTCCCTTCAGCCATGTAGGAATACACTATCAAAGCACTCCCTGTGACAAGTGGCCATCCAGCCTCTGTTTAAAAACCTCCAAAGAGGAGACTCCACCACTGTCCAAGGCTACATTGTATTCTACTGCTGAACATCTCTTCCCATCAAGAAGTTCTTCCCAATGTTTAGGTGGAATCTCTTTTCTTGTAGTTTTTGGTGAGGTTCTTCAGCCTGGGGGTCTGGCTGCTGGGTGACTACTGAGAAGGTCCAAAAGCCTGGTGGCACTGCAGCTCCATTTTCTTTTTCTGATTACATTATTTATTTGGGAAGGCTCTATAGCCCAGCAGCAGAGTCCAGGCTGTGCATGCACAAAAATCCTGGGTTTAATCCTGGTTGTCTCCAGTAAAAATGGATCCCATATGGCAGCACCTGGAGAGACTAGTGACCTTTAAAAATCTGTGCATATCCATGCATCCAGATAGGTTCCTATAGATATGTCTATGTTCCCAAGACCTTCTGCAGCCTTCAGGGCTTGCTTTTTCTTCCTATTGTGTCCTTGCAACAGCCCTGCCATGCATGCTATCATGACCATCCTGAGGTCACCAGTGAGCTTCAAGACTGAAAAGAGTGCCATTGTGTCAGCTGAGTTTACCAAGCCAGCTTACAGCGCAGTCTGAAGACAGTGCATCCAGATACAGCTAAAAACAATATCGTAGCAAAGCATGAAAACAAAAACTTCCATCTATTGGTATTGGCAATACACTGACTGCTTTTCACCCTTTAAAGAAGAACTCATAGACACAGTTGACTCATCCAAAGTCCTTGGGGTTTTTATCTTCAGTTGCAATATGATATAAATATATACAAACTCTCCTCTCCAACTTCTTATCAACTTCTCCTTCTGCTTTACACCAACTCACAGCTTCAAATCATAACAACCCACATAACCAACCCACCCGTGACCTGTCTCCTAGTCCACATATATAGTGTGTAGGCGATGAATCATCATCTGGTGCCACACAGCATGATGCAACCTTTGCAGTAAGTTTGCATCATGCCATGTGCTCTGACTCAGCATTCTATGACTGTCCCATAGAATATGTGTTACCTGTCACTCAAAACATTTTCTCACTTGGTTAAAGGCATCTTTCTCCAACACATTGTGCTCATGCCAGGCTAGGCCAGCTCTGGTCTGTCCCAGTGACAAGGCTTCTTTTTTTTCTAAGGCTCCTGTACCTGGGCTGGGCCAAGCCAGTCCTGGCGACCCCCAGAATCCCAATGGTGTGTGCCCTTCTGTGTATCTCCTTCCCCAATATCCCCCTTCCTCTTTGCCTACTTCTCGTTTAGGTTTGACTTGGTCTCACCTGATGGCAACACACAGGTGCAAGGAGTCACCCAGCTGGGCGGGGCCTGTTCCACCTCTTGGAGCTGCATCATCACTGAGGACACAGGATTTGGCCTGGGAGCCACCATTGCCCATGAGATTGGACACAGGTCAGGGAGCGGGGAAGACCATAGGGCCTGGGGAAAGCTCTTGAGTACCTGCAGGGTCCGTGGTCACTCACGTTGTCTCCTCAACCTCACTTTGAGGGGGCACAGTGGAGTCCCCGCCGAGAGGAACCCTGGCTTGGGGTGGGGCAGGGACCACTAGCCAAGGAGCAAATCTTTTCCCCTTTCCCTTTCCCTCCTTGCAGCTTTGGGATCCAGCATGATGGAGAAGGGAACCAGTGCTTGGGAGCTGGACACCTCATGGGCTCCGATGGGGCTTACCACAGTGTTGGACTGAATTGGTCCCCATGCAGCAAAAAGCAGTTCCTGGCCTTTGTCAGGTAAAAGGGCTGGCCTGGTGTCCAGGGCAGGGGGCAAGCTATTTCTGAGCACAATTCAAAGTGTTCCTTTTGTGTTCAATTCAAAGTGCTCAAAATCCCCAATTACTACTAAATGTCTCCTTTTAGAATGTGTGGTCATCTGTTCCAGGAAGGCCTCATCTAAGTCCTCAGTCTGCCTTGGAGGTCTGTAGTAGACCCCCACAATGACATCCCTGTTGTCTATGGGAGAGTAGAGTCCTTCGGATATGGCCCTTGATCTGAGCCATACAAGACTTTATAGGTCATCACCAGCACTTTGAACTGTGCTCAGAAACAAACCAGCAGCCAACATAGCTGCTGCAACAAGGGAGTTGTGCATCTCTGTAGCCAGCCCCAGTCAACAGTCTGCTAGCAGTTGTTTGGACCTGCTGAAGTTCCAAATACTCTTTGAATGCAGCTCCATGCAGTATGTGTTATGGAAGTCCAAATGGGATATGAGTAAGACATGTGTCAGTGAGGTTAGATTAGGCATTTCCAGCTTTAAGTGCAAATACATTCCTTGCCACTGCAGAAAGCTGAGCTTCTGAGCACAGGGCTGAAAGCAATCAGATATTTAAGAAGCAGGCATGCATCTTGGGGATGGAGGATAACTGATCTTCCTTTTGAGTGAGCAGAAGCACCTAGTCTTGTCTTCTTCAGTTTTTCTGCCCTCCTCCAGTCCAGAAATCATTCAAGAACTAAAGCAGTTTTCTTGAATTTGAACTGAGGCATGGGTCCTCAGCAAATTATTGCACCTGATCCTGGGCTGGCATAGTTCCTTCAGCTGACTACCTCATAGAGTTGTTGCTGGGGGGGACAGGGGGAACCGTACACCATCTTGAGTTCCTGGCAAGAAAGATGGGATTTAAATTGAATGAACAGAAAATAAGTAAATATTTTTGGACCTAATCCACAAGCTTTCTTCCATGGTTTCCTACCAGTACAGGCCAAGCGAGTTGCACAGATGACCTGCCGGATCCGAAGGGGAGCATCTTGGGCGGGAAGCATCCTGGACTATATTACGGGGCAGATGAGCAATGCAGAGTCGCGTTTGGGGCAGGAGCCTCTGCCTGCACATTCGCCAGGAACGACGTTGTAGGTAGAACACTTTCCACAAGGTTGTACTGGGGTTACAGGTTATGACAACAAAGGCAGTACTGACAGCTTCATATGATGCTTTGTAACGTTGAAAGGGCTTTATTCGTAGTGACTCATCCATCAATTTACTTATTCTGTTTCATGATTTATAGACTGCCTTGCACTGTTAAATTTACAATGATCTATTATAAATGATAGCCTAAAATACATCTGAAAAGAGCCTTTCTGCTTTGCTTGGGGCCTGGAGAGTTGAATAGTGTCTCCACTGAGGCAGCTTGTCCTGAGTGCTCCCTCCGGTCCTTGCCTGCCGTGTGGCAAGGGTGCTTCTGTTGGGCAAAACGAAAGGATAGCCTCAGGCAGCAGAGGCCGAGGGCATGCCTTGGCAGTTTCTTGGCTGCTTCTCTGGGACTTCCTTCCTGCCACATGGCCTCTCCTGGGCTCCTCAGTAAACTTCATCAGCTTGAAGTGGAGAGCCCTGGCAGGTGACCTGAAACAAGGATAGCCTGGCTGCTGGGCTGTGTGGTTGTGTTTTCAGGTCCTCTATAGAACAAGGAAGGGGCAAAGGCACACTTTTTGAGAGGGGCCACAGAGCCACCTTATGCTTGGCTTTACCCTGAATCTGTGGGAAACCCACCAGGGCTCAAGGTGGGGCCTGTCAAGAGCTGGTCCTGCGTGTAGGCAGACCAATGCTACCTTTCCAGGCAGCAGATTTTGGGTGTTGTGGGGGAAAAGCAAATGGGTCTGTGGTAAGGTGTAGCTGCTGTATGCCAGGAATTGCAGGGAAAGAGGTGGTTAGGGTTTTCTCCCTCATATGTTGAAATAACTCGGCTGCTGTGGGGTAATTTTGCATCTTGACTTAAGCAAGCATAAATGTGCAAAGGCCACAAAATATCTGGGGCAGCCTTGCCTACCTGAGTCTTCCTGCCCTTCAACTCCAGTCCTGGATCCTCACTGCTCTCCCCCCCAAGCCTAGAAGGTCCCACTAAGCCTGAATGTGTTCCATACCCTGCTTTGCCTCTTTAGGGGTCTTTGGTGTTCCTGGGGAGGCCAGATAGAATGGCAGCATTTTTCAGAACAAAAGGGTCCATCCTTCCTACGTTGAGCCTAGGGCATCCCATCCCTCTCTTATCCCCATAACACCCATGCTCAGTAGGCTGGGCTGCAGGGGGGATGTCAGTCAGTACTGGGGCACGGACGTTTCTCCCAGTCCCCTTTCTCTTGCTCCCAGGACACATGCAAAGTTCTCTCCTGCCACACCAATCCGACGGACAAGTCCAGCTGTACCCGGCACTTTCATCCCCTCCTGGATGGGACTGAATGTGGAATCAACCAGGTAAAGAGGACTTTGGATGAGGCGGGTGGAGTGCATGGTGAATGGGGCCAGCAGCCCGAGGGAGTGCTTGAGTGAGGGTGGTCTTATTTTTGTGTGGTCACAGCCTGAGCTGGAGTTGGAAGCAAGTGAAGTCCAGCTAAGGCTGCCAGCTTCCTTGGGGAGAGAGAGAGTGAGGCAGTGGTCTCAGGCAGCAGTCCCTGGGGGTTGGCAGCAGGCTGCTGGAGCAGGGAGAACTGGTTTGCTGTGCAGCCAGTTAGGGAGAGGTGGTGGCAGGGGTCACGCTCCCTCCACCACTCATGAGGAGCTATTGTGAATGCTGTACATAGAATGGGAGGCCCGCAGTGTGGATGGCAACCAATGCCTTTGCATGAATGAAGTCCTTTGTGAGCCTAAGGAACTCATTCCTACAAGATCTCAGGATGGCTTGAAGAGTACTAACCCAATTCAAGGAGTGCTCTCTTGGTTAGTACAGCTAAAGTTGGGACAGCCACACATGTCCAGAAACACAGATCCCTCTGAGTGTGGGCTGATAGACTTGGACAGCAGTGAGAGTGCTCCCAGGATGCTCTGAGAATCTGGCCACTCCTAAGTAATTGAGGGGAGAAGTGAGAAAACTGCAGCAGCTGCCTCTCACCTTCCTTCCTTCCTACCAGCTTCCCCTTGGGACGAGCCCCCTGCCACATCAGTGGGAGCACCCACATCCCTGTAGCTGTTGATGCCATTTTGTGCCATTCTCCATTCTGTTCCAGTGGTGCTCCAGGGGCCACTGTAGCTCTTTGGATGACCTGGACCCCATCCATGGGCAGTGGGGCAGCTGGACCCCCTTCAGTGCCTGCTCCCGGAGCTGTGGAGGGGGAGTCGTGGCCAGATGGCGCCAATGCAATAACCCCAGGTGAGGGGGAGGCCTGGCCAAGGATGGATAGGAAGGAGGGCTGTCTGGGTGAAGCTCTTGGAAGGAGCCACCTGGCTGCCAAGGAAACATTGGCAAAGCCAGCCTCCCACCCACCTGCTTGGCTGGCCTGCCAGATACACTCATTCCTCTAGGCTGGGCTGAGCTGGGCTGGGTTGGTGGTCATCGGTTCTTGGGGAGTGGCCTCATGCCAGGGACAGAGGCATGATGCACCATCCCTTTTGCCATGCAGACGCAGGTCTTCTTTTCCCTACAGGCCGGCTTTTGGGGGGCGACCATGTGATGGGGAAGAGATGCAGGCAGAGCTATGCAGTGTGCAGGTAGGGCACCTTTCCTCCTTGTGTACTCCCTTTAAAAAGTTGCAACAGCTTTATCAATCCAGGATACACAAACAGTCACAGAACACATAACACCAGTGTACTCTTCTACATGGGTTCTCATGCCATCTGGTACTGAACTTAACAGGGAATTGGACTCAGTTGCCCACAAGGCCCCCCTCAAATGCTGTGGTTCTATGGTTCAGCCTCTGTTCAGAAATTCCCAACTCTGTCTTCTCACATCTACTCTGGGAGCAATGTTACAGAGATGAATAACACCACCCACAACATCATAGGTACATTTACTTGCTTTTTCCCCAATGTGATTCAAGCCGTCCTATGCCAGCAATGCCCCTCTACACTCCACATTGGACAATCAGGACAGTCACAGTACAAGTGGATTAACAGACACAAATCTGACATTAGAATGGTAATACCTTAAAACCAGCTGCAGAACATTTTAACATTCCTGGACAATATAGGATTTCCTTCAACAAGGAAATTACAAAAGAAGACTAGAAAAAGAAACTGTTGAATTGAATTATATTCACAAATTCCAATCCATTAGCAGAGGTATGAACAAAGACAATGGCTTCATGGTGCACTAGCTATATTAATACAAGAGTCCTCTCTACTGTACCTATAACAAAAGGAGTCTTCTCAGAGTTTTGAACCCAGGGACACTAACTTTTGGTAAACAGAATTATTGCTTTTGTACATCCACATTACTGATCATGGTAAAGATTTGGAAGACCTGTATCACCATGCCTTTGAAAATTTAAGACAAAGGACATGATTTGCATCTTTATGAGTCCTGTTACATTACACCTTACTCTCACAACAGTGTAAATATGTTTTTTGACTTGAGGCTTTAATATCACTCTGTACTACAGCTGAAAAAGTGGGTTTGTATCTACAAAAACTGTTGCTGAAGTAAAAACGTCACCTTAAAGGTGCCATCACCTTCCTTCCCTGCCCCCCTGCTTCCTGGTAAAAGCAAAAGCAAAGCAGCTTATTTATATACCGCTTCATATCACGCTATGGGATGTCTAAGCGGTTTACAACTGTGAGCTGATTGCCCCCCAACAGTTGGGTACTCATTTTAGCGACCTCGGAAGGATGCAGGCCTGAGTCGAGCCTCAGCCCTGGCTGGTATTGAACTCGCAACCTTGTGGTCTATGAGTGAGTGGCTGCAGTACAGGCATGGTAGTCAGATATCACCCCATCTGTGCCTCTAAGTGAAGGCGGTAAGTGGTAAGTGAAGGCACTGTGGTAAGTGAAACCCCAGGGGTTGCACCCAAGGTAGCACATAGTGTCCAGACATTATTCTATGTTTCTATTAAGTTGTTGCTCAGGTCCCTCCCGCCCAGGAAGCCACAGACTTGTCTGGATGTCTGAAGAGGGGTATCATTTATTTAGGTTAACAAATTACAAACACAGAGGAAGTCAGTATCTACTTGATTATAAGATGACCTCGTGTATAATTCGAGGGCAGGTTATGGGGCGAAAATTTTGGATTTTGATATGACCCGTGGATAAGTCAAGGCTAAAAGTTAGGGGCATGTAATAAAGGATCTAAGTAATGAAGCAAAGGAAAACAATGCCAAAGAACCTACAAAATTCTGGCAGGCATAACTGTTTGGGCTTACCGTAAAGGATGGATTGATGAGAGAGTAGGGTCAATGCTTCCAGAATACATTACACCCTTGCCTTTCACCAGGAGATGGTTCCTTTTTATATAAGAATTAAAGTGCAGTGTTTACACTGACCCATGGATACGTCAACCCAAGTTTTGGGGGTCATTTCTTTCATTAAAATTTCTAGTCTTATACATGAGTATATACAGTATATTGTTTATTCCAATGCTTCACATCACATCCTCAGGTCTAGATGTGCCAAAGAGGATTGCAGTAGGCCAAAACAGCAACTGGGGTGCATTGCAGGTAAAACTCCAGCTAACAGATACAGCAGAAGGGCTAGAAGGTGGATTTGGGATCATTGTAACCCAGAGCATCACTCTAGGAAGGTGGAGGTGGCAGTGGAACAAGCCAGGTGTATGGTGATAAGGAGTCAAGTCCAGTGGCCACAGACTCCTAATCCAGTAGCTATTTCTGCCCAGGAGGGCCATCTGTGGCATTTCTTATTTCTAGACAGTTATTATTCCACACAGACTCTCCCTGGCAAGCTCAGCAATTCCTCACCATTTATTATCAGAAGAGTTAATCTCTCTAGTCCTCCCTATGCAGAGAGAGAGAGATCACAGTTTGCTCCTCTTTGGCTGGAGTTTTAAGAGTAGGGCTCACCCTAAAACAGCTTCAGTTTTCTGACACTGCTCCTGCCCAGATCACAACCCCCTATCCCAACCAGAATTTAGGGGGAGCTGGCACAAAGAGTGGCTGCCACAAAGGCAGGCAAAAGCCCGCCCCCTGAACCCCTTTGGTTTCTAACTTGTTCCAGCAGTTACAGAGGGAATCTGGTGGAGCTCTCCCCAAGGTGCCAAGGAGGGTGGTGGTGCCAGGCCTCCAGCACTGCTTGCCACTTGGTGAGGGTGTCCTTCTTTCTGCAGTGCTTTCCTAAATATTCAGTCACCTTCAGTGAGATAATGCAAAGAAGAGGCTCTTACTTTCTTGAATGGGAAACTGCTGATCACTTGCAATCTTTTTTAGTGGTCCTTAACCCCTACTGAACTGCAGGCCAGCAGTTTCATAATGTTCTCTAAGCCCAAAATGCCGGTCCTGCACTACTGGGGACAGTAGGACGGGGTTCTGTCCCAGAGGGTTTGGAAATGTTCCTTCTTGGCCTTACAGTGCCCAGAATCCCCAGCCAGCCAGTTATATCATAAAGACATGCTTTGGAACTCTTCTGCCAACCCCAAGCTGGTGGAAGAAATGCTCCCTTTGTCTACCGCAACCACCACAGAAGCCAAATGGGCAGCACATCCACACTTGCGGCACCCCTGGGGAACAGGTGTCCAGTGCACCATCCAAGTTGTGATCTTTTTCATCACTTCCATTAAGTTGCTACCATTATTCTAGCTTAAACCACAGTGATTGTATCTAAATTGCTTTCTATGGATCTTAATAAACTTGTGCAAGCTTTCTGCAGATCTGGTGAATTGTTTCCTCTTTTGTAATGATGCAGAAATCTGCCTGCCATGCCCGCCCCCAACCTGCATGGCTGAGAAACTGGGCAAAGACTAATTCCTTGTTCCCCCAAATCAAAGTCCAGCCCCCAGCCTCATTGACTGTGGAGGCGCTGAAAGCCTTGTCTTGTCCATCTTTCTGCAGCCCTGCCTGAGATCAAACCAGGTGGACTTCATGGACGAACAATGTGCAGCCACAGACCTTCAACCGCTCCAAGTCTACACCAGACCGGGCTCACTGGCCTTCTTTCGGTGGCTTTCAGCTGTTGACTACACAAAAGGTAATGTGTGCACACATGGGAGGGGGAGCAAGGAACAGAGAGGCTTTTTGTTTGTCCACAGAAAGGTACATATATTTATTTACGTATATTAATTTGTATCCTGCTTTTGTCCCAAAATTGACACCAAAGCTCAATTTAGGCTTACAGTCTAAAAACTTATAATTAAAAACTTACAAAAATACAATTAAAAACTTACAAAACTGACATGCCTGTACTTATCCTTACATATAAATGGGATCTACAACAAAATGTTGCAGGGACAAGTGTTTCTCTTTGGATTCTGCCATTATGTTTCTCCTCCCACCCCACTGCACTCGGTTGACTGGTTCCCTTCAACCCATCAAGTCAGCATTCTGTGCCCACTAAGCATGCTTGGGACACATCCCCACCCCATGGTTTTTCTAACAATTTATTGATTCTTTGGCAACCTTGAGGCTGCTCCTGAATCTGTGGGAGCCACCCCTCTTCACCAGGTCCTTCCTGCTAGTTCTCAAGGTAATCATCCTCTCTTTTCTCAGGGTGGGAAGGTACACTAGGAATAGTACTATTTTGGCTGCCATTTTGTGTGCTGGTGCTTTCCTTTCCCTTGTGAATAGAGGAAGCCTTTCCTTCATGGCTCCCGTCTTGGAAAGAGTGGCCCCCCACTCCTGTCTTCAGCTCATTCTCCCTTGTTCCCCTCAGGAGATGCCATGTGCAAGCACATCTGTAGGGCCTCTGGGGAGAATTTTATGGTGAGCCGTGGGGACCGATTCGTGGATGGAACGAGGTGTTTGCTGAGCAGCCTGGTGGACGGGGAGGCACGAGGCCGGTGCGTGATGGGCAGCTGCCGGGTAAGGAGGACCCCAAAGGAGTGGCCTGCTGCCCAGTTTAGTCCAAGCAAGCTTTGCTCTAGGGCAGGGAAACCTTCGCTTGCTCGATTGCCCAACTACAGTTGCAGGCAGGGGAGCAAGACCAACAGAAGAAAGTTGGCAACTCTTCACTTATCCATCCCATCCCACGCACACACAGGAATTTCCCCATCCGCTTGCTCTGGGGAAAAGGGGATATATACCATCCATCTGCCACCAGGGTGGTGGTTCCAGGTCTTCCTCTAGATGTAGATTGAGGAGGTAGCTGTATTTTTCTTCCATAGGCACTGACAATGAGACGGTGTCTCCCTCATACATGAGGGCAGCAGGCCAGTTTAGTGGGTGTGAGGGCGACTGATCCTCCAAGCCCAAAGTGAGAGGGGTGTGTGTCAACCTTTCCTCTTTCTGTCACCTGAGGCTCTCGCAGCGCTCTCATTGTATAGCCCCAAGGCCAGTCTGGCCAGCAACTCAGGAAGGCCCCCCACCCCGCATCCTCCCCTCCTCAAGTCATCAGGAACCAAGGAACCATTCCTTTGCTGTCAATAGCAGTGGGAAACAGGATTATGGGAGGAAAGTGGAGGAGGAGTCTTAAACCTTCTTTCTCCCCCCTGCCCCAGTTCTAATGGCAAAGAGGCTTCAGACACGCCACCATCACTATTGTGCTGCTGTGCAGTCCTCTGCCCCACTCCTAATCGGGGCAAGGAAGTAGGTCGAGGCCAGATCCTGGACCTTGGGCCACTTCCATGTGGCCACAGCACCAGATTTATGCATAAATCAAGAAATCTACAACTAAATCATGGGCCCCAGGGCCTTTTCTGTGACAGTGTAGCCTCTGGTCCATAGGCACCTCCCAGTCCTTTCTAGCCCCCCCCCCCCCAAGCACCAGTACAGTAGCTCCAGTGGTATGGGGGCAGGGGGGGCTGTTTGCTGACACCACTCAGTGGCAAGCTATCCCGCAGGCTCCTGTCAGGACAGCAACAATCCGGCTCAAGGAGGAAAGGCAAATGCAAATACAACACCACCAGCCCGCACTGTCTCCTGTCCTGCCAAGCCTGCACCCTCACATCTTTCTTCATCTTCACCCTTGCCTTTCTCCACCTCATCCATTCCTGGGGGTGGGTGTGGGATGCCCCTCTTGTCACATGCTATTGTACTGCCAGGCTTTCTTCACCCATTCTCCTCCTCTTCCCTGGCAGGGGCCTTTCTTTTTCTTTCTTTTTCTTTTTCTTTTAACCCTCAAGCAATCTCCTTTTCTTTAATGGTGTTAGGATTTTAGATTAAGTCTTAAAAGGTATGAGAGCAAAAATGTTTTTGAAGAGCACTAGCTCAAACGTGGGGCCTTGAGGCATTGCAGCATAGGGCAAGCAGCCCCCAACCTCACTGCAGTTGCCCGCTCCTCTTCTTGGAAGAATGAGTTTATCATGAAACTTAGGACGTTATCACACGTGGGCCAGAAAGTGAAAATAAAAGTGGAAATGAGGCATTACGAAAATAAACCGAAAATAAACTTGTTTCCGCAAACGTCATTACCTTAATTGCGAATTTACAGCAAGTGCAAAGAACGTCCACACACAAGCGAAAATATCCCATAAATGTAGTAGAAATGAGCCTCTTGCACATGCGCAGATAGAGGAATGAGCCTCTTGCACATGCGCAGATAGAGGAATGCTCGCGGGAACCATGGGTAATGACGGGGAAATGCTCCCTAATATGTATTTGGCGATCACATTTGCGGTAAATGCGGAATCACCCTCATCGCGCAATTGCATTTCCTGAAGAAACCGAAATTCAAAAGATCTCGGATCTTTTCACTTTCTGTCGGGGTTCTGTGCGACGTCGTGTGAAAACACGGGCCAATAATCCGGTATCGTTCAGGATTTCGTGTGGATTTTGTTTGGATTGGGCCCCGTGTGATAACGTCCTTACTTGTGTGTATATGTGTCTTCCAGTCACCTATCGACTTACGGCAACCCCATGAATTTCATAGCGTTTTCTTAACCAAGAAATCCTCAGAGGTGGTTTTGTCACTTCCTTCCTCTGAAATAGAACCTACAGCACCTGTTATTCATTTGTGGTCTCCCATCCAAAGACTAACCAAGGGCTGACTGTTTAGCTTCCAAAATCAGATGGGATCTGGTGCCTTTAGGGCATTTACCCACACACACCAAAAAACCCCAAAACAAAACACTGAAGGAGATTTTGCAAAATGTATTGTGTTTGTTTCCCGAATTTTTCTTGGCTCATATTCTTGTAGGCCCTGGGAGCAGCCAAGGTCCCCTGAAACTTCAGGAGTCCAGACATTTCCACCCAGTTGTTTGTACCTTGGTTTGGGCATTGTTGCTGGGCTGGCCCACACTCCCTCCTCCTTCCTTAGGGTGAGGCAAGTGTGGCTGTTCTCTCCCTTTATTTGCACCCAGGAGTTTGGTTGTGATGGAAGAATGGACTCCAGGAAGAGATGGGATGCATGCCGCGTGTGTGGTGGAGACAACACAACCTGTTTCAGTCTGAGTGGCTCTTACAGTGAAGGAAAAGCCAGAGGTACAGCTGCTTCTTTCCATTCTCTTCTCTTGGTCCTGATGGCTCTCTTCAGATCCCATCTTTATCTCCTCCTCCTTCCCCAGAGCCTCTTACTTTACCAAGATCACTCAGAAAACCTCTTGACCCAACCCAAATTCTGCTTTCCTTGGTCCAGGTCCAACACTTGCTGTCCTTTCAGCACATTGGGCCTTGTCTGTTCCTGGACCTCATTTTGCATGGAGCTTAGCACTAAGTGGTGCAAGGGTATGGGCTGCAGCAGGTGACACCCTCAGGGGGGTGAAACCACTGAGCTCCAAACACCTGCCTTTTGGCAGAAATCGGCTGTGGCATTCACCTGTTTCTCTTTAAAATGCTGAAGAGATGGTGTGAGTGGGGCGATGCTCAGTGGGAAGAGAAAGAAGAGGCCCCAGATTTTAAAAAATATTAATTTGTAAATTTTATATAAAAACATTACGTTTTACCATATTTTCACTTTAACCACATGAAATAATGTACATGTAAATACATTTAGGCTGTACGTATGATATTGCAATTTAAAGGTATACTTTTAATTTTGCTAGTAGTTTATGTCACAACTATTGCATTACATTCAGTGATATATGGAATTATTGAGGTGTAACATTCATACATTAGGGGGTTGTGATGGCTTAGTGGTTAAGACACCAATTCTGACAATCTGCCCCCCCTTTCTGGGTTCTCTCTGTGCCCCCCACCTCTTCTTCCCCTCCCAGAGTATACCACTTTCTTGCTCCTGCCTCCGAATGCCTCCACTGTCCGGGTGGTCAACCACAAGCCACTCTTCACACACTTGGGTGAGTGAGCCTAGTGGTGCTTGCCATGGGGCACTGCATCGGGGCTGGTGGAGCAGGACCTCCTTTGGGGAGGAAGAAGGGACTGCTGGACTCTGACTTCCAGCAGCCCCACATACGGAGGAGAATTAATGAGTGTAGTAGTCCAGCAACTTCTGAGCAGCCAGAAGCCTTCTTCCACCTTGTTCCACAGGGCTTGTAGGAAACTCTGCTCTCCTTTGACTCACACCTGCGCACACAAGTTGTGTTGCCATCCTGCTTTCAATGTGCTCTAGCAGGCAATCTCTGGGTTCTCTTCTCCCCGAGCCTGCTGTTTGTCCTCTTCAAGTACCAGAATCAGGGATGCAAGCAAACAGTAACCCATTTTGTGCTGTGCTTTGCTTCCAAGCCGTGAAGGTCCAAGGGCAGTACGTGGTGGCTGGTGGGGGCAGCCTTTCCCACAACACATCTTACCCGTCTCTCCTGGAGGACAACCGGATAGACTACCGGGTCTTCCTCACAGAGGACCACCTTCCGAGGATGGAGGAGATCTGCCTGGAGGGGCCAATGCAAGAGCTCATAGAGATACAGGTCTTTTCACAGAAGGGAGCAGGGTGAGGGAAGTGGCTGCTTGGAGGGGGTCTGTGAGGGATTCCCTGGGGTGCTGGGGTGCCAGGCCAAGAGAAGGGGTTGCCTCAGGCAGTGGAGGGCAGTGGAGGGCAGTGGCAGTGAGCCTTGTGGTATGTGACTTGCCTGCAACTGCCTGCCCAGCCAAGCCTGAGGGGCTTGTGCCTGGAGGGAGAGCAGCCAGCCTTCCTGGCAGAGGCACTTTCTTCTTCTGCCAGATTACCAGAGGCAGGAGGACTGTGGGGGCTTCCTGTGAGCTGCCTGGCAGTGATTGCTTCTGACTACAGCCAAGAGAGGACACCGCAATGGGGGAAGCCTGGGAGTTGGTTCTTCATCTATTGGTGACTGATATTTATGTCCTGACTACTTCCAGTGAGCAAAAGGCAGTGCTGGGCATGCCTCTTCTCCACCCCACCCCCCATGGGTATCATCACAACAGCCCTGAGAGGCAGAGCATGAGGGTCCAAGGGCACCCAGTGAGTTGTGTGCCTCAATAATGACTAGCACCCAGAGGTCCCTTGCCTCAGTTCCCCACCTCCCAACCAGGATGCTATGGAAAAGTTTAGCTCCAGAGAACAAAGTCTGGGCACCTCTGAGGTGTGGCTCTGTTTCTCTGCTGCTGGCACATGTGCCATCCAGGGCAGAGAGTTGGGCACCAGCAAAGACGTGCTCTTCTCTGTGGGAATGAATACAAGGAAACCAGGCAGGGAGGGCTGGGCCCCTCAGTTGCCCTACTGACTCCTTGCCTGTGCCTGCCATTGAAGCCTATGTTTCTCACCCACCTATTTTAGGTTTATAGGAAATATGGAAAGGAGTACGGTGCTTTCACCAGCCCAGACATTCTCTTCAGCTACTTCCAGCCCAAGGAGGATCAGGCCCACCTCTTCACCTGGCTTCCCCAGCCTGGTCCTTGTTCAGTCAGCTGTGGGGAAGGTATGGGGAATGGGGGTGGTTTTCCATTGCCATATCTGTTTCCTTGGGAGGGTATGTCCCAGTCTTGCGCCACTGGAGTCGGAACTTGAGGAAGTCCCTCTTGAGACTACAGAGCCCAGAATCTGCCAGCCAGCAACCCCACTGAAGGATTCTAGGGACTGTAGTTCAAGAATAGCTCTTTCAAGCTCTGAGAATGCTGCTGTTCAGCACAGATGGGCTTCAGGTACACAGAGCCATAAAGAATCTCCCAAACTGGGCAAAAGAGCAGTCCTACAAGTCAAACAGAATTTGGGGGAAGGGTGCCTCTGAGCATATGCTGTGGTCCCTGTGTCCTTTTGCAGTGAAAGTGATGCCTTCTCTACCTCACTAACATTCTGTGGCTCTTCCTGGCCCCATGGCAGAGCTGTGGTTCCCTTATCCCCACTTGTTTTCCAGGCACTCTGGAGGTCAACCATTCCTGCTTTGATCAGACGAGAGGAGAAAGGAGGGAAGACCGAGATTGTCTGAAGACCCCAAAGCCCCCTTCCAGGAGGGAGGCTTGTGCCCTGGCCCCCTGCCTGCTGCCGCAGTAAGCCAGGCCTCCTTCAGCCACAGCCTCTCTGCCACCCTGCAATACCAACCCAGAAAAGGCTGAAGCAGCTCTTCCATCTTTAAAAAGAGAAGCCCTTTCCCCCTCACTGACACCTGCCCCAGAGCCTCTTCTAGACAATGGTGACTGGCTTCTTTGTCTGGTTGCACCTTTGTTCAGAAGCTGGCTCTCCTCCTTGCCCTTCTTTAGCCCCCTCCTGCTTTAGTCCAGCTGCCCCATATCTGAAAGAGACCCATAGCTCTGGAGCCCCCTCAGATGCCTTCTGCGTACTTTGATTGATGGGAAAAGGTGTAAGGGGGTTGTGCATGCATGCAAGGGAGTGTTGGAAAAGAGAGAACCTTTGTGTCTGTATTGCTTATATTATATATTTACTGTATATATATATATGTATATCTGTCTTTCCTTCAGTGGCCCCAAGGTGTCATGTTTCTCCCTTTCTCTTTACTTTATCCTAACAACAAGCCTATGAGGTAGGTCAAGATGAGAAAGAATGACTGGCCCAAAATCACTCAGTGCAGACACAAACTGGGGATCCCCAAGTCCCAGGCCAGCCCTTTGATGGCTACCTCTCACTGGCTGTCAAATCCCACATGTCAGAAACTCATGCAATCAAATATTCAAGTTTTTTAAAATATCATAGTTTTCTTATGTAACCTACCTCTGGAAGGGTGGAGCAGTTGTCCTCACACCCCACTCAATGGGGACCCTGCTGTGGGGCTGCTGACTTATCTGCCAGCCTGCCTAAGACCCACATGGTTATAATCAATGCCCCTTCTCATTCTCTCCAAGGTGGATGTCGGAGGACTTTGGGCCCTGCAGTGTCACATGTGGGGGTGGCAAAATGGAGCGGCGGGTGCATTGTGCCAAAGGAGGAGAAGGAGAATGGATTGTGACTCTGCCTGATTCAGAATGTGCAGCTGTTCCCAGGCCACCTTCCATCGTGTCCTGTAACACTGAGCTCTGTCCTGCGAGGTACAGGTAGCCCTTGGCTATCCATTGGGGCTTGTGGGTTTCCCAGAGGTTGTGTGTCTCCTGTGATTCTATTCAAGGGGAGCTTCTCAGAATCATCACCCCACCCCAGTGTTTTCAAGACTTACCCCTCCTGTCCTGTGACTGGTTCTGTGACTGCTGGCAAAAGGTGAGATGCAGAAGATTTGCTGGCTTTTCCTAGCTGTGCCTGGTCTCCTCTTCTATCTGAGCAGAAAAGAATTTCCATTCCCACTAACTGGGAAAACTCAGTTTATTTCCAAGCTAATTCAAGGAGAACCTTTGGAAGTTTGCTGTCTTGACCCACAAAGGACCATGTGCAGTCAAGGGGGATCTGCTGCTAACGTGTTGGTGACACACAGCACAGTTCAGTCTGCTCCATAATCCCTCCTTATTCCTGTCCAGATGGAAGGCAAGTGAACCAGGCAAGTGTTCTGCCTCTTGTGGTCTGGGAATTGCCTGGCTGAATTTGTCCTGCATTCAAGTCCACGATGGGTTGGAAACTGCAGTGGAAGAGAGCTTGTGTCTGGCAGAGGAGAAGCCTCCTGCCTTTGCGCCCTGCATGGTGAACATCTGCCCTTTGGGATGGAGCATGGTGAGTGGCAGCCATCCTGGGAAGAGATGCTACTGTCTTTGCTGGGATCCCATAGGGTCAGGGTTCAACTGCCAGGTGGACTCTAGGCAATGGTGCAGTGGGAGTGGGGCCTGCAGAGACTTGGGTGGGCCATTAAGAGCCACGAAGGCCATGTGACTCTTTGTTTGTCAGAGATGTAAAGGGAGATGGAGCATACAGTTCTGCCCAGGCAGAAGTACATTCAGGTCCTTCAGGCCTCACCTTCCTCCTCTGGATGCCCCCCAAAACAGCCATGTTGTGGCAAGGGAAACAGAGGCATCTCGCTAGGCACAATAACGTCATCCAGAAGTTCCTTTTCATCTTGAGAGAAGTGACTATCAGGATGCCATAGGGTTCGCTCCTGGCCTAGTGCTATTTAACATTTTTATCAATGACTCGGATGATGGAATAGAGGGCATGCTCATCAAATTTGCAGATGATACTAAATTAGGAGGGGATCAGCATTCAAAATGACCTTAACAGATCAGAGCTGAGCCAAAATTAACAAAATAAATTTCAACAAGGAAAATATCTAAATTATTACATCTTGGAAGAAAAAAAAGAAAGGCACAGACATAGGATGGGTGACACGTGAAAGGATCTAGGAGTCTTAATAGACCATAAGGTAAACATGAGTCAACAGTGTCACATGGTAGTCAAAAAAGGCAATTCTGGACTGCACCAATGGGAGTATAATGTCCAGATTTAGAGGAGTTATAGTACCTCAGATCTCATCTGAAATCTTGTCTCCAGCTCTTGGCACCACAGCTCAATAAGGATGTGAACAAGCTGGAATGTGTCCCAGGAAGGGCAACCAAGAAGATAACAGGTCTGGAAACCAAGCCTTATGAGGAACAACTTAGGGAGCTGTGTGTGTTTAGCTTAGAGAAGAGAAAATTGAGAAGTGACATGATACAGCCACCTTCATATGTCTGAAGGGATTGCAAGCATGTTTCCTGCTGCTTCAGACACTAGGACACAAACCAATAAAGGATTCAAATTGCAAAATAAAAGGTACTACCTAAAATTAGGAAGAGCATCTTTACTGTGAGAGCAGTTAGACAGTGGAGTGGAATGCTTATTAATAATTATTAATTAATAATAAAATCATTTTTCTTTGGGGGGTTAAACAGAGGCTGGATAGGTGTCTTTTGGGAGTTCCTTTGATTGTGACTCCCTGCATTGCAGGAGAATGGACTACATGGTCCTTGGGGTCCTTTCCAATTCTATGATCCTATGATCTTGGCTGCCCTCCACTTTCTCCCAGCCCCAATATGTCTGTGCCAGAAGGATCTGCAGGAGGAAGGTGAGCCTCAAGAGGGTGGGGCTGGTTGCATGAAGGAGGGAGCAAGGACCACAAAAAGATATGACTTTTAAAAGAGGCAACTGTGGGTTTCGTAGGTGCAAAGGAAGGAATTTGCATTGAGAACTGATGGGCCCTCAGACTGTGGTAAATCTACACCTTCCTCTGAGGACCCAAGGGTGCAGGTTGCAGAATGAGAAAGATGCAGGAAACGTCCAGCCCCATCATGCCTGTGTCCCAGGTGCATTTCCTGAGAGAGGAACCAGATAAATTTGTCTGTGAGCAGCTTTGTGCCAAGACTGAGTTCGAATCCTTGCTCCGGACTGAGATGTGCACTATTGTTGTCTTCTGAAACAGGATGATCTCCTCCTCCCAGAGTCTTCTGTCCCATCTTGGATCAGGAATCAGTCCGTGTATGTCTGGAGCCCTCTGGCTGGAGCATGCTCTGTCACCTGTGGAGGAGGTGAGGTACATTCCTGGAACTCTGATGGCATTTTCCATCCAAGTTTAAGGGACTGAGGTTGGGGCATGACCTCATTATGAATTTTTCCCCCCAGGGGGGGATGCATGTTTTAAATTCAGATAGAATATTCAGCTGTTGAATCTCTTCTGGCAGATCATTCTGCAGACTAGGGGGCAGCTGAAGAAAAAGTCCTCTGGCTGACAGTTGCCAACCTTGTCCTGGCTGACTGGAATAAATCTCCGTCAGAGGACCTGAGAGTATAGGGAGGATTATATGGGAGGAGGTGATCCAATAGGTAACTTGGACTTAGCTCCTACCTTATCTTACCCCTCTCCTTGCCAAAGAAGATAAAATAAAACCACATTAAGAAAAAGGCAATTTTTAAAATTTGTATTGTAAGATGTTGGTCGCAGCATGGGAACTACCCATTAAGCATCAGCTGCTTGTGGTTATTCCTGACTTCAAGTGCATCACACTGGAAACTTGCAGAACAGAATGAGACCAAACAAACATACATACTTATTTGTTCTGAGGATGCGTTCTCACACTGTTTGCATGTTATGAAAGGGATTTGAAGAAATAGTTTTGAGAGGGAGTTGAAAGTTTAACACATGAAAATGTTTTATATAACCTCCCACAACTCCTCCCCAACTGCTTCTCTTCTCAGGGTTCATGCTGGTGGACTACATTTGCCTGGTTTTTGACACCAAACAGGAAACTGAGGAGGAACTTTGCCAGCAGACACCAAAGCCCTTGAGTCAGAGGGAAATTTGTAACCCTGTGCCATGTCCGCCAAGGTAAAGTACCTGCCTTGAGCACTGTTGCCCACCTAGGAGTTCTGCCTACAGGTCCCTGTGGCAATTTCCTATGGAAGATGTCCCCTAAGCGTGCCAGACATTTCTTGCGTGGTCACCTGGAGGTGATGTCTACTTGTCACAGGTAACTAGGTGAGTCTCTTCCCCTAACCCTGAGGAATCAGGTGGGAACAGCCTCTCTTAACCCTGGAGTCTTATTCCTGCCCCCCAGATGGGACGTGAGAGAACTTGCTCCATGCCCTGTGACGTGTGGCGGAGGGAGGATCCCCCTCTTGGTTCGCTGCCTCAAACAGCATAGAAATGCAACCCAGGTTCTTCCTCACTCGAAATGTGGCAGGATGCCCAGGCCGGCCACCAGCAAGGAATGTGCTTCTGATCCATGCCCAGCTAGGTAAAGGTCATGGGCAGCCTTCACCTGAGGCCACCTCTTTCCTGCTCCTGATGGAGGAGATCCCTGGGGAGGGGGGGTTGGCATTCAATGATGTCATTCCACTTTTGTCCCCAGGTGGGCTTTCGTAAAGGGCCCATGTAGTGCCAGCTGTGGTGGAGGTGTCTTGCGCAAGGTCCCATACTGTGCGCGAGAGACAGGGGCAGGGGCGGAGGAGATTCTGCCAGAGTTCCACTGTGAGGATTTGTCCAAGCCTGAAGAACTGGAAGTCTGCAACCCAGTGCCCTGCCCTCCCAGGTGGCTAGCTGTAGGACTGTTAAATGGGGGATGGGATAGTGGCCATGTAGGGGTTGGGCTTGTAGCCCAAAGATAGTTGGAGGGTGCTAGGGTGTGGGGAGATGTTTTAGTCAAGGGTGGGGAAGTGGACCACTCTGTTTAGGTATGTCTTTATTTGTCTCCCTGGCACAAGGTGGGAAGTGATGGGAACTGGTCCATGTTCCTCCTCTTGTGGACTCGGAGTAGCCACACAGACCGTCTCTTGCATGCAGCATTCTGGAGGCCAAGCAATTGAGCTGGCAAAGAGCCAGTGCCCAGAAGAAGAGGAGCCCCCCTCCCGCATCCCCTGTGCCGTCCGGCTCTGCTCTTATGAGTGGCAATTCACCAGGTGGACAGAGGTATCAGTCGGGACCAATGCAGAACAGAGACTGCAGATCTTTCAAAAAGCAGATACTAAGTCTGATCAGTAGCTGGTCTAGAATCCTAGAATCTTTAGAGTTGGAAGAGGCCACAAGGGCCACCAAGTCCAACCCCATTCTGCCATGCAGGGATTATTTATTTACATTTATATGTTACCTTTCAAAAATAGTAAATTAAAAAGGTTTACAATGAAAATTTAGAAACAAAATTCCCCACATTAAACATCATAAAATAATTAAAAACCCATACAAAAGTTAAAAGCAAATAAAACAAACAAATAAAAGAACATATAAGCAAAGCCCTCTCTGTGACAGTTGGCCATCCACCCTCTGTTTAAAAACCTCCAAGAAGGAGACTCCACCACCTTCTGAGGAAGCGTGCTCCACTGTCAAACTGTTCTTAGCTCTAGGAAGTTCTTCCTAGTGTTAAGGTCCCATTCAGTCATTCAATGCGTTTATTCTGAGAGTATCCGTTGGATTTTAGTCACAGTCACTAATTTGTCCTATTCTGTTTGATACAAACAAATTCCAATTATATATGTATATCTATTAGGAGGCAGTTGTTGTTCAAAAGAGAGGGCTCTGCCCTAAGGACCTTGTTTATCCTCAGGAGGTTTTAAAATATTTTATTACGGGTTTATATCTCCACTTCCTCCCCCCCTCCCTCATGAAACTGAAGATGATTCAGAGTCAAATTAGATTCCACAAGTTACCACATAATCTAAAATTGCCTCACTGTCACAACACCTGGATGAAAAGGAAAGGAGCCCCATCCAAAGCAGCCTTGCTTGGTTTTAGTAAAAGCCTTGTCGCATTAAAAACAAACCCAGCAGGCAAATGAAAAGAAGCACATTTATCTTTCTGTCTTTGCATGACATTGAAACATTTTCATTCTTTTCCAGTTGTAAAAGCATGGGGGAGAGTGGTAAAAAACATCCTTTTTGCCAAACAGATTTTTCTAGCTTGGCAAAAGGAACACTTTTATGATCCTCTCCCACGCTTTTATGACTGGAGGAGAACAAAAGTGCTTTGACATGCAGAGACAGAAAGATAAATGCACTTTTCTCCATTTGCCTGCCAGGTTTGTTTTTAATGCGATAAGGCTCTAAGGGCCTTTGCAGACTGCCAGAAATAGTGCACATTAAATTGAGGCACTGCCCTGGCTCAGTGCTAGGGAATCATGGGAACTGTAATTTATTGTGGCACCAGAGCTCTCTGACAGAGAAGGCTCAATGTCCCAGAAAAAAATACAATTCCCATGACTCCCTAGCACTGAGCCAGGGCAGTGCCTCAATTTAATGTGCACTATTTCTGGCAGTCTGCAAAGGCCCTAAGTCTTTCTGCATGCACTGAATTGCTTGTTGCTGTTCATTTTGGAAGCAGATTTGGGGTTTCTTCCTCCAGTGCTCCGTTTCTTGTGGAACTGGCGTCCAGACACGGCAGGATTTCTGCGTCCATGCCCAAACAGGGGTGCGGGTGAGCCCCCACTGGTGCATGCGCTCGCCAAAGCCTATGATGGTGAGGACATGCTCTACCAGCCCCTGCCCCAAACAGGCTGTGGAAGAAGACACCGCTCTCCAAGTTCTGACTACAGCTGTGGGCCTGCGGGCAACAGATGCTGTAACCATTGGCCCTGGAAGACCCTCACAGTTTGGAGCCCCGAGACTGCCTGAGGCTTTCCCACCTTTTTCTGTGAGGCAAGCTGAGGGGAGAGTGTGGGAAGATGCTGCAGAGGAGGAGGAGGAATACAGTTAAGTGGCAAAGCTTCTTGCTGTGGGAAAGGATTTGGGCAGGGGTAGGCAACCTTTCCCCTTTAAGGGCCGAGGGACTTCAGCTCCCAGAATCCCAGGAACTATTGGCCAACATGGGACTACTGGCCAACATGGCTGAGGCTTCTGGGAGCTGAAGTCCCTCGGCCCTTAAAGGAGAAAGGTTGCCTACCCCTGGATTTGGGTCTGGGCCAAAGTACTGAGGCAGCAGGGTTTCTGTAAACAATGTTTTAATTGCCTATATTAGAAATGTATGCTATTGTGTGTAGAAAATAGAGGCTAAATAAGTGTCAAGCAGCCATGCAGAGAGGATTCTGGGAAGAGGGGCCTCTTAGAAGAGATGCTAGAAGGTTTAAACCAGAGGTAGGCAACCTTTCCCCTTTAAGGGCCAAGGGACTTCAGCTCCCAGAATCCCAAGAGCTATTGGCCAACATGGGACTATTGGCCAACATGGCTGAGGCTTCTGGGAGCTGAAGTCCCTCGGCTCTTAAAGGGGAAAGGTTGCCTACCCCTGGTTTAAACTCAAGGAATGTGCAGAGATGAGCCAAATTGGTTATAGTACAAATTGACCTGCTACAGAGGTGCCTGGATGTATGTTACAGCCATAATAACAATAAATCATGGCAAGGCGGCCCTGGAAGAGGCCCTGAAAGAGGTCCTGGCAGTACCTTCTCTGCTGATAAGAAACTTTGGAATGGAATATGGTTGACATGGCAACATAGTATCTTAAATATATTTTAATGTATTCTGAACTTTGGACTTTGATTGCTCAGAAGTGACCAATAAGGTGTAAGTTTTGAGTTTCTTTGTCTATTGGTGTATAAAAACAACAGCCATTTTCCCTTGTCTTTTGCCCAATGATCTGAATGCTAATTCCATTGGGACTGCTGGCATAATAAATCTGTGTTCTTAAACTTTTTTGGAGGTCCCCTGCTTTGCTTCAACTCTGCCTAAGAACCCTGGATGCTGTGAGCTAATTTGCTGCAGTTTGTTTTTCCACTACAATACCCCCCCACACACACATTTTGGAAATCTCCACTCACTTTCTTCTTTCCCCTAGCCTCCTTCCTGGGGGAGCCATCCTGCCAAAGTTAAGCACTTCCAGGCTCCCTTGGGTTCCAAGCAGGGAGGTGGAGGGCTTTTCTACACAGGTTTTTAAAAGGGGTGGAACAGCATCTTCCTTTCCTGTTTTTCCCCCTAATCACACCAGCATTTGTTGCTGCCGCCCTCTTCCCTGGCCTCTGCGTCCCATGGGTGTGGTGTCTAGCATATTTCATTCACACCTACCTCTGTGCTTCTTCCTTCTCCACCTCTGTCTGCCCCCCGTGTGTGCCTGCCACCTGGGTCAGAGATGCCTTCCTCCTTGCAGCAGAGGGGGCATGTGCAGTGGGCAGACACCTTCTGGCTTTGCTGCTTTGTTCCTTTTCTCCCTGTCCCCCTTTATGACGGCATTGTCTCATAAGAGAAAACAAATCAAAGCCCCAACAGAATTCTTTTTTAAAAAATACTATGATAGTAAAACAAGGGGTGAATGCTGGCAGGTCAGAGGTGAACCTGTAAGGCCCATTTCTCCTAGACATGTCACAGCAGCTTAAGGTTAAGCTTAAGTCATGGGGTGACCTTTTGCCCAATTGAAGTCCAATTATTTTAAATGAGTAACAAATCAAGAGACTATTTTAGACATTTGTGGGACCCTTGTAGTGATTTAGACTCACGTCAATTGGCTTGGACTTAAGTCAGCCTCAAGTCACTTCAATAACTTAACTTGGACTTGACTTGGCAAAATGGACAAGCTGACTTGGCTTGACTTGAGACTTGTATATTTTTAGTGACTGACTTGCTGGTGCCATTCATTTTGAGCAGCAAGCAAGACCCATCCCCAAAATACAGGATGCATTTCTCAGAAGGGAACAGCAAATGCATTAGGCAATGGGCTTGAGGCAGAAGGCTCCTTTTAAAGCTTTTGGAAAGCTTTAGAAGGCTCTTCTGATGTGCAATGGGGACAGGCTGCCAAGCAGACCTCAACCCCTGCCTCAAGCCCATTTCCTAATGCAATTGCTGTTCCCTTCGATAAATGTACCTTGTATCCTTTTTTACTGTTAAACGTTAGCTCCTAGACTTGAAACTTGACTTAAGACTTAACTTAGAAGTATTTTTCAAGGGCTTGAGACTTGACTTGGGACTTGAAGGTAGAGGCATGAGATTTGATTTGAGACTTGGACTAAAAAACTTGAATACATCACTGGATTCTTCCATTGGAATGGACAACTGTTGCTACCAGGGGTGTCACTGGGGTCTTGCAGGGAGTTTGGCAGTGGCTTTGCTAGACTTGGTGTCACCTGGTGCAGGCCGTGGGGCTGCCAGGGGGCATAGCCAAAATACTGTGCTCACCCCTTCTCCACCACCGCAGTGGTGGCGGCCTCCTCATGAAGAAACCACTACCGCCATGGGGAAGCATGGTTGGGGATACTTGGCCCTTTTTTTTACCCCACAGTGGCAATGGCTCCTCGTGAGGAACCACTGTTGCTGTGGGGAAGCAGGGCTGGGTGCCCTCGGCCTTGTCCTTCCCTGCAATGGTGGTGGCTCCTCATGAGGAACTGCCATCACCGTGGGGAAGCAGGGCCAGGGGCACTCACCCTCTTCCTCAATGGGAGGACAGTCCAATCTGATGTCATCCCTCTTCTGCGGTGTCACCTGGTGTGGGCCGCACCCCCTCTAGTGATCCCACTGATGTTCGGACCACACCAGGTGACAACTCTTAGAGGTGTGTGTGTGTCACCCAATTAACTGGTGGGAAAGGGTGTCAAAGTTCCAGACTCCCTCCTCTCTCACCTGGTCAGCACTCCTCCTCCTCCAGCTCTTTGTCAGCAGCTGTATCTGGCAGATCAGCGAGGCAGTCCAGAGGCAGGCAGGCAGGCAGGTGGCCAGGAAAGGGGACTTCCTGCTTGTCAGCCTGCCTACACACTGCCTGGTCAAGCCACAAGGCTACTCTTCAGTGGCAGCTGCTCTTTGGTGGTAGCAGTACCATGGTAGCGTGGCCAGGCAGTGCAGGGGCAGGCAGACGGGGAGGCAGCCAGGCCGGAGAGCTGGAAGAGGAGGTCCTTCCCAAAGTGCCCTCTCTTTCACAGGGGAGGCCCTTGCCTCAACCTCTCCCTCATTCCTAGCTAGGGTCCTTCACCACACACACACCCCTAGGCTGCCCACTTGCCCACCCTTAGGAAGTGTTTAGCAGGGAGATCACTGCTGCTCCCTCCCTAAGTTACCACACTGGGTGACAACAACCCTAGGGACACCACTGGTTGCTAGTCTTGCCCTGTTTCTCCAAGCAGTATTCATGCAATGGAAGTCACTGAAGGATTGTTAGTCTTTTGAATGTTTGCAGCATTTATGACTGCTTTATGTATGTGTGTGTGTGTGTGTGGGGGGGGAGTGACAAGTCCCCAACCCAAAATAGCAGAGAATATTTAGAGATATTTCTGCTAGGTTTGAGACCCAGTGTTGTCTAATGGTTAGAATCCCTTGAGTTCCCAAAGTTCGACAACACAGATTGGTATTATAATACCTCAGAATATGGCGGGAAATCGCTGTTTCCCGTTGAGGTTACCGCTTCAATCTGTCTATGTTCCTAAACCGGGTATACTGTAGATATAAAGCTTTCATATAAGGGCACTGGGGACTAACAAAGCTAATTTTGTATATTTTGTATACTTTGTTCAGGCTGAAGGGAAGCAACAGAATTTCTGGAGAAATGGTGGAAGGCACTGGACTTGCCTTAACTAATATTCTGAGATATTACGAGTTTTTTACTTTTACTTTTATTTTTCTAATGTTTTACAATCGTGTTCAGAAATTTACGCATTTTTATTGTGACTTTTGTACTTTTTACTTTTTATTGTGACTTTTGTACTTTTGTATTAACAATTTTTGATCCTGCTGGTCAATGACAGAATAAACTATGACTGACTAATGGTTAGAATCCTGGACTGGGACTTGAGAAAACCAGGGTCGAGTCTCCATTTAGCCATGGAAATATCTGGGTGGCATTGGGCCAGCCTTCTTCTCTCATCATGTCTGATTTTGGAAGCTGAGGAGGGCCAGACCTGGTTGGAAAGAGGGAATCCTAGGGATCTCCAGGCAAGATCAGGAAAGAGCCCATTTGGAAACCCATCATGGCTGCTGCATAAGGGCATTGTCTTCCTTCCTCCAGGCATGTGTGGGAACCTGTTCCTTGACCCTGCAGGGCAGATCAACATGACTGGAGTAGAAGCCATTGACTGCACTGTTGCCATTGGCCGTCCCTTGGGAGAGGTGGTCACACTCCAGGTGCTGGAAAGTTCCCTGGACTGCAGTGCAGGTGAGTCTTTTGTGTGGGCCATGGTGAAAGCAGGAGCTCAGGAGGCTCAGGAGAATCAAATCTGCAAATGCAACTCTCCTCCCATAATTTCTCCAGTGTTCCCCAAACAAATTTTAATTGCAGAAGATTTTCTTGGCACTATAGTTTTTGTGGGTTTTTTCGGGCTGTGTGGCCATGTTCTAGAAGAGTTTCTTTCTGACGTTTCGCCAGCATCTGTGGCTAGCATCTTCAGAGGAAACTGAAATGGAAGAGCATGGGTCTATATATACTGTGAGACCCTGGGTAGGGAGGAGTGGTTCCCAGGTGAACTGTGTGTTGTTCTGTGTTGAATAGGTATTGTTCTGTTGTTAATGGCATAGCTTCAGGGTCTGCAATCAAGGATATTGTCTGCTATTCCCATGTAAACTGTGTATTGTTCTGTGTTGAATAGGTGTGTTCTGTTGTTGATGGCATGGCTTCCAGGTGAGGATATGCAGTCAAGGAGATTGTCTGCTATTGTCTGCAGGGAAAGCCCCTGACCCTGGAAAAAGAAACCCTTAAAGTAAACAAGATATGGCTACCAGTCCTACACAATAAGAAAATTGGCACTCAGCAAATGCAAATGGAAAACCAACCAGGGTCAGGGGCTTTCCCAGCAGACAATAGCAGACAATCTCCTTGATTGCATATCCTCACCTGGAAGCCATGCCATCAACAACAGAACACACCTATTCAACACAGAACAATACACAGTTTACATGGGAATAGCAGACAATATCCTTGATTGCAGACCCTGAAGCTATGCCATTAACAACAGAACAATACCTATTCAACACAGAACAACACACAGTTCACCTGGGAACCACTCCTCCCTACCCAGGGTCTCACAGTACATATAGACCCATGCTCTTCCATTTCAGTTTCCTCTGAAGATGCTAGCCACAGATGCTGGCGAAACATCAGAAAGAAACTCTTCTAGAACATGGCCACACAGCCCGAAAAAACCCACAAAAACTATGGATGCCGGCCATGAAAACCTACGACTTTTCTTGGCACTTCTAAAATCGTGGTTCTTGAGAGATTCCAGTAGTTTGGAACCTGTGAGGACTGACTTGGTTTAGGATTTTGTAAGGGGGCTGTAGCTTGGTGTTCCAGGAGTGGGAAGGAGCTCAGGTGCCCAGCACTGCAGCTGGGATCTTCTGCCCTCCCTTCTTCATTAGGGGCCTCCATGCCATAGATAGAGGTCTCTGTTAGGTAGGATTACACCCGTGGCCCTTCCCCGTTCCCCTGGGGCTGACAGTACTGAGTGGGGTGGACCCAATTTGGTATGGAAAGACACTTCCCTGTGCCTGTGGCATGCTGAGCAAGAGTGGTGTGTGGAAGTGCTTGGCAACTGAGCAATGTTTTGCCTTTGTTTTTTTTTTTGAGGTGAGATGGTGCTGTTCTCTACGCGGATGATGTGGCGGACGGCCTGTAAGAGGCTGAAGCTCTTGGCCATCAACAGGACCAAGAGCAACACAGTAGTGGTGAGGCAGCGCCTCCTGCAGCCGGGGAATGGAATTGTCCTTCAGTACAGCAGCAAAGCAGCACCTAAGAAATACCATCAAGGTCTGTAACTGCTCCAGATAGGGGCCAAAATGCAGGCTGAGATCCACTGATATCTTTTTGAAAATGTACAAATGGGCAGGAATATGTCTATTTCTTGCCCTGTGTGGCATTTTTATTATTTGTATAGGGCCCTGCACATTCTCAGTGTCAGAAAACCCCATGATAGTATTGCCTTAAGGTCACCACAAGTCAGAAACAACTCAAAGATGCATAGCAATAACAGCTTCATTTATATACCACTTCATACCATGCTATGCAGTCTCTAAGGAGTTTACAACTGTAAGCTAATTGCCCCCAACAAGCTGGGTACTCATTTTAGTGACCTCGGAAGGCTGCAAGCCTGAGTCGAGCCTGAGCCCTGGCTGGTATTGAACTCACAACCTTGTGGTTTGTGAGTGAGTGGCTGCCAGTATAGGCATTTAACCACTGTGCCACCAGGGCTAGCAACTGCTTGAGGAGGGATGAAAGGGGGATGGCCCATCTTGTGCCTCTCTTTTTCTCCTAAGAGAGGCTTTTGGCAGATGCAAGAGGGGGAAGTAGGAGCCATTCAATTTTAGAGGAGGAAGCAGGGTAGGAAGACAACAGGCAGAAGGGAAATCTGGGCCCAGCAGGTTGAGCAGCTGTGCATTTGGGCATCAGGTCTGAAAATCACAGGTGGGAACGTAGTCAGCAGTGAGTTGGGAATGCCAGGAAGCTATGAGGGAGGAGAGTTGCAAATCGAAAACAGAGTGGGCAAACAGCTGAGGCTGAGCATGGAATCTGATTCCTATGCAAGGATGGATTGCAGATTATAGATATTATCATGAAAGAAGAGATATACAGGGAAGCAAAACTGGAGGTGTCAGGAACAAAGTATAGAAAGCTTTAAGTGAGGATAGGAAATGAGGGAATGCTAATGACACAAAACGATGGAAGTGATGTGCAGGAAGAATAAATAAGTGCAGCAGAAGCATGAGAGTGATGATCATGGGGAGGCACAAATGGGAAAGCTTAATCTGTGGAAGAAATGATGGGGCGCTGTGCTGAAATGCTGCAAGGGTCTGTGGAAAGGAAGGGACAAAGCAGCACCCCAATTGTGGCCAAAACATTTTGTCCCTGTGCCTTCTTGGTGTCATAGACATAATCATGGAGTTGGAAGAGACCCAAAGGGCCATTCAGGAATACACAATCCTTCCTTTGGCCATGCAGGAATACACAATCAAAGCACAGCCTGTGACAGATGGCCATCCAGCCTGTTTGAAAACCTGCTAATGTTGAGGTGGAATTGCTTTTCCTGCAGTTTGAATCCACTGCTACATGCCCTAGTCTCTGGAGCAGCAGAAAACAAATTTGCTCCATCCTCAACAGGACATCTCTTCAAATATTTAAACAAGGCTATCATGTCATCCATTAACCTTCTCTTCTCCAGTCTGAACATACCCAGCTCCCTAAGACACTCCTCATAGGGCATGACTTCCAGACCTTTCTCCGTTTTGATTGCCCTCTTCTGAACATGCTCCAGCTTGACAATGTCCCTCTTAAATTGTGGTGACCAGAACTGGGCACAGTATTCCAGGTGAGGTCTGCCCAAAGCAGAACAGAGTGGTCCTATTACTTCCCTCAGTCTAGATCAGGGGTTGGCAAGTTCCCCTTACCTGGGGCCGGTCAGGGGATCCCCTGCTCTTCCGTGGGCCGCCGCCGCACCGCTGCGGGCATCGCAGCCACCATTTTGGAAAACAAAATGGCGGCCATGGCTTGTTTGCACATGCGCAGGAGTACTGCGCATGTGCAAATGAGTTGCAGCCGCCATTTTGGAAAACAAAATGGTAGCTGTGACACGCGCGCCAGTGGCAGGGGTTGGCAGGGGCCGGTCCAAAGTCCTTGGGGGCCTGGCCCCGGCCCACAGGCTGTAGGTTGCCGACCCCTGGTCTAGAAACTATACTCCTATTGATGCAGCCTAGAATTACATTGGTTTTCTTAGCTGCTGCATCACATTGCTGACTCATGTTCAGCATGTAGTCTACTATGACCCCTAGATCCCTTTCACATGTACTGTTTTCAAGCTAGGTGTCCCCCATCCTATATCTGCACCTTTCATTTTTTTCTGCCTAAGTGTAGTACCTTACATTTCTCCCTGTTGGAATTCATTTTGTTAGTTTTGGCCCAGCTCTCTAATCTATTAAGGTTATATTGAATGTTGATCCTGTCCTCTGGGGTATTAGCTACCCTTCCTAATATGGTGTCAATTGCAAATTTGATAAGCATGCCCTCTATTCCTTCATCCAAGTCATTGCTAAAGATGTTAAATAGCACTGGGCCCAGGATAAAACACTGTAGCCAGAATCTTACCAGTCAGACTCCAGAGCATCATGAACCCATTCTTTTCTTCTGGTTCCTGTTTGCAGACTGTGATGTACAGTTGTTTGGTCCTCGGGGAGAAATTGTAAGCCCCATGCCGTCCACAGGCATGGGACTGAAAGCAGCTTGCCGGACATTCATCGATGTGGCACCACGTTTTCATATTGCAGTTTATGCTGTGCCCATGGACCAGGCATCTGGCACCAACCAAACATCCTCAGGTTACATTTTGGTGAGAGCATGGCACAGATGTGGGGTATGGGAACAGGACCAAGTGAGTCGTTGTTCTGTCTCGGAGGCGCAAAGTTTGCCTCTTTCTATGCATTATCTTATTTGTCTTTATACTGTTAACTGGTCCTGCATTGAAGGGCTGTTGTAAAGGCTACAGCTGGTAATTATTCTTTGTGTTGAAGCTGGCTGATAGAGAGTCAAAGGCTAGCCTCTTGAGAGTGACATCCGTACACATATGTGCCGCATATGTGGAAAGGATATTCACCATTGTGCTGTGGATGTATTCTGCTGGTAGTGGCAGAAACAGAGTTGCACAGACAGCAACACTGTGCATTCGAACAAGTCATGAACTTGTTGGTTATTCTGAATGCGGATTGAATGCAGCTCTTGTTGCATCTCTGGAAATTCTGAGGGGATGTTGGAGTACAGCCAGTGCTTGTCAGTCAAAGAGAAATGGTGTCTTAGTGAGTGACCTTCCAGGTAGACAAAACCTAGCAACACAGCTGCTTCAACGACTTCATGTATAAGACAAAAGTCTCTCTGAAGCTAAGTCAGGCCAGGGAATGCTCAAGAAGCAATGGAATTGATAAGTCAAAGAGAGGCAGCTTTTGGGAAACCTAACTAGCTGTCGGTAAGTCTTAACCATCCCCTTCAGCCACATGATTACTTGTGTAAACTGCATTGCACCCTTTCAAAAAATAATTATAACTAGCAGGAAAAGTGGGTCAGGTTAGGAGAAAGAGGGACTTGCATTGCAGACCTCAGACCAGTAACTTCCTGACTTGCATAATAGGCATCCTGAACATTGTATGGTCTTGGATTCTAGTAGGTTGGTGCCTGTAAAAAAGGCTTAGGAAATGGCAGGGCTAATAAAATCCTTGCTTGGATGGCCATGGAATCTTAAGCCAGAGGCAGGAAGCCAAATGGCTTTGAGGATCAGACTCAAAATGCCATGGAGTTAGGTGGGCAACTTCCCCATGGGCTCAACTTATCAGGGCTGCACCAGGTGTCATGGCTGAAGCTTAACCATTGGCAGCCAGTAGGGGAAGACTCATTTTGGCTTTGAATTGAGGTACCAGGGGTAACAGGTATTTCCTGGATAGCACTTGTTTATATAGAACAGACAGGGGTAACTCTCAGGGTCTGCACTGGTATTCCAGGAGACCTGCACCTCTACTGTTTGTTGTTGCTAGCTGCCTTCAAGTTGACTTATGGCAACCCTATGAATGAGATGAACAGATTGCTTACCTGTATCTGTGGTTATTCAAGCGGTCATCTGTCCTCACACAATTGGTTTGCTGTGTCTACAGAGACTTCCTTTGGAAAATTGTGGAGCTGAATAGCTTGGCGGTCAGGGATCTGAAAGGAAGTTAGGGTGGGTTTGCGTGAAGGAACAGATGACTACTCAAAGAACCACAGTTAGAGATAAGCAACCTGTCCTTCTCCTTGGTGGTCATTGTGGGGCTCACACAACTGGGTGACTGTGAAGCTTACCAGAGGTCACTGGAAGAGCTGGCGTCCATTCTTTGGGCCTCCATAACAAATATAGAGGCACTTTATACAACAAAGCACTGCCATGCATTAAATATAGAAGGCCAGGGCACTTCGCAGATCCAAGCAGTGTAGATATCCTGTTTTGCCCTTGGGAAGGAAACCAGAAAGCTCAGCATCCTAGAGATTTTAAGGAAAGAGAATGTGTGTCTGGGCTCCTCGAAATATCAGCTGAGAAACAGGGGTAGTCCAGTCCAATACAGGTCATTCATAGGTACAAGTCTTCAGTCCAGGCAGGCAGTCCAAAGGGTTGTCCAGAAGAGCAGTCAGAAGTCTCGGCAGAGGTCAAGGCAAACAGGCAATCAGGTACCAGTGTGGCTTTCTCCTAAGGTGAAAGTTGGTTGTTGGCCACACTTGTTTGGGGGTGTGTGTGCGGAGTTATTTATATCCCACCTGGATCTCACAGGGGCTCCCTAATTGCAGTGTGCTTCCTATATAAACACTGTGAGCATCTGCGTTTTTCTCTGTCCTGATGTCTTTCCACAGATGTAGGTATTGGTAAGTCTGGCTATTCTAAGGGTAGTGGCTGCTGGTAACCATGCTCCTGTGGCTGAACTCTGCTCCTATGGTTTCTGAAGGCTCTGCTGAGCACAGCCAAGTTTATATTTAGAGTGCTATTGTCCCCAACATTCTCTTTATTTATTTTTATTTATTTCTAGGATTTATATTCTTCCTTTCCCCCACAATGGGATCCATCTTGGTCACACAGTCTGCAGAATGGGTGGCCGACTATATCTGCTGAGTGGGTAGTGCAAGGGCTTCCTGGTGGAACTGAAGGGGTGCTAGTTCTCTGGGAGATCAGGAATAAAGAAGAGCATCTTATCCCAGAGGAACTTCTGATAGGCAGACATACAGGCCTGCATGCTCATTGCCCCTACCACTGAGGCCGAGGAGGAACAGAACATGTGGCCAAACATGTCTGGCCATCTGCTCTCCCTGTTGACCAGCATGGCATGTGGTTTCTTCCCACTCTTGGATTAGGGTGCCTCCACTACTATAGTCGGGGTTGAGGTATTCAGCACTCTTGGGCGAGGGTGGTGGGATAGCTGTGGTTTATAAAGGCCATGTTAACCTAACCAGATTACCTATTAGGGAGCTGAGCCACACTATGTATATCTGAGTCAGAAAACCAGGGATAGTGCCATGGGGAGTCCCTGTGTCAGTCGAACTTGGTGTCAAGGCAAATACCCAGAATAATTGTAAGAAGACTGTGACCAGCTTTGGTACCAACTGGGTGACTGATGGTACTGGGTAGTCATGGTGATGATACTAGTTGTGGTACAATAATGAGTAGTGTAGTAGAGGCCAGGAGCTTCCTCCATGGGTGCGCCTTCTGATACTGGTCACTGTAGGAGACTGAGTAAAGGGAGAAGTCTTCCCGGTTATCAGTAGTGATCTCTATGCACAAGTCTTGAGATAGTGTAGGCCCAGCAACAACTCCAAAATCAGATCCATGAGCTCAGCCAAGGAGTTTGGTAGGCAGCGGGATGGACAGTTGTTCCATGGGCCATCTCCCTTTGGAAGGTGGTTGGTCCCATTAAAGTGGCCACCCTTGTGGCCAGTCCTAGCTGCCAAAGAATCAAAGAAAGCCCTAGCTGGACTTTGGAGTGTGGCGAGGACACTGCAAATGTGTTTGCAATTCCCAGGTCACTCTCAGGGAGTTAATGATCTGCGAGGTCCCAAGGGTGGGAGGAGTCTATGGATAAAATCTGGCCTAGACAGAAACAATTGGAAAGCTAGCAGAGCACTGATGCAGCATCCAGTCACCAGCTTGACTGACTGTGCTTCTATTCCTCAGATTCGAGATGTCAAGACCATGAAGACTGCCACCTTCTGGGGAAATCAGCTATTCTACTGGGAATCAACTGGGAGCCGGGCTGAAATTGAATTCAGCATGGACTTTGACAGTGTCAGTTTCCGAGCAGAGTACTGGGTCACCAAGCCCAACTAACACAACCTCACCACCATTCCATTACTGCTGGTGGAGGGGTCCTGTCCCACCTAGGGTTAGCTGGGAAATGTGGCAGATACACTTTCTATGTGGGGTGAAATTCTTTCTTCTCAGACTCTATTTATAAAGGTGCAGGAACTCAGCATTTGGCCTGCTTGCTGAGGAAGGAGAAAGATGCTTTAGTGCCCAGCTCCCCTACTCTGCTGCTACCTGAAGGTGACTTGCCCCAAAACACAAACTGCCCCTCAAGTGCTTTAAAATGGGGGGGGGGGAGGGTGCCCTGCTTCTTTCAAATTCTGAATCAACATCTAGTTAACTACCTATCTGCCAGGTGAATAGTTACAGTAATCTAAACATAACATTATCTTGAAATTAAAATATTTTCAGTGTGTGAACTGGTCCAGAGTCAGCAAGCGTTTTTAAAAAAAGTTAATGGTATTATTTCAAGCAAATTTGATTTTCACTGAAATACTCAGCTGTATATATTTACCTTTAAAAAGTCTTGGGGGAAATGCTCCATTGTCCATTCACAGCCAGGTTTAGGGTGTGGCTCCCTGTCAGATATAAGTGCTAGGTCTGTAGGCAGGTTTCGGAATTCTTGGCAGTGGAGAAAATGTATTGTTAACCACTGGAGAGAGGTGACACCTTGGGGTGATGAGGAACTGGGAATGGGTCCAGGTAGGGGGTTCTTTGTACTGTAAATCCATGGATCTACCTCTGTTATCCTTTCCCTCCTTGAGATATTTTCGCAGAAAGGTAAAAGCCACAAGGGGTGGTGGGAAAGCATGGTTACCAATGGAAGCTGTGCTATGGTCAGGTCATCTCAAGAACTATCATAATGCTTATGGAAGCTGTGCTATGGTCAGGTCATCTCAAGAGCTATCATAATGCTTGAAGCCACAGTTGGGAGAAGTCAACGTGTCTCACAGCTTCTGCCAGTCATTCCAGAACCTTTCCTCTCCATATATTCAGTGTAACTTACTTCCAAGTAAGTGTGCATAGGATAGGCTGCATGCAGCCTTTGTTATTCCTGAGAATGTTAAACTCTAATAGCTGCCTTAAATGTGTTTTGATCATTTACTAATGTCTGGTAATTCCTGATGGGCATCGACTGCATGGTAGTCATGGTGATTCACTTTCTGCATGGTAGTCATGGTAGTTCAATTTTGCCTCACCATTTTGGGAGAGGTCTCAAGCCTCCCATGCTCCAGAGTCCATGGTTAATTGTCTAGAACAGTGCTACTCAAAATGATGTCCCATAGACTAGTGTTATTAGCCCTGATCTATCTGCTGTTGTAGAAACTGTTGTAGCCCATGGACACAAACATGGACCTAGAGCAGACCTGCGCAACTTGGCAGTAGGAAGGGGCTAAAATTGAAACAGGCTAAACTTCTTCGAGCTGCAGATAGGTTTTAATTAAATATTAATTATATTATATTATATTATAAATTAATTTTAATTCCGTTCTCCTCCTCTGCCCAGCAGAGAAAGCTGAGTTTTCCGGAGAAGCCTTACAGAGCAAGGATTTGCCCATCCTCCTCTGCCACCACCTGGCCTCTTCGGGAGAAAGCTGAGCAGTGGAGGAGCCTTGGAGGCTGAGCATTTGCCCTTCCTCCTTCTCCTCCTCACGGCCCTCTCTTCAGAAGGCCGAGCAGCGGAGGAGCCTTGAAGTTATTTCACATCCTTTGGCGAGCTGCATGTGGCTCCCGGGCTGTATGTTGTGCAGGGATGATCTAGAGCAGGGGTAGGCAACCTGTCCCCTTTAAGGGCCGAGGGACTTCAGCTCCCAGAAGCCTCAGCCATGTTGGCCAATAGTCCCATGTTGACCAATAGCTCCTGGGATTCTGGGAGCTGAAGTCCCTCGGCCCTTAAAGGGGAAAGGTTGCCTACCCCTGATCTAGAGCAACACATTAGAAGGAAGCTTATAGCCTTATAGGTTCCTGGGCAATCAATTCTGCAGTTGCCATCCCAAAATCCTCTTTGGAGGATTATGTTTTTGAAGACTGAACAACTATTTGCACTGAATCCTTCCTCTAAAAACTCACTTGGCATCTTGGTAAGAGTAAGGGGCTGCTGGGTAGGAGCCAGAAAGAGGAAATCTTCCTAGTTCTTCTCATGACTTCTTGGTTAATCTGAATGTAGAGGGACATGATTTAACTGGCTATCACCACTGCTTCACCAGGGTCAGACCCAGAACCACATTATATACTTGCAGGAGTTGAAACAGGATATAAGACAAGACATTAGAAGAGAGGCCAGAGATTGAGAGGAATCAATTGAACAACTGGCACAGGAAGTAAAGCAGATTAAGGAGAAAGTTGAAAAACTGAAGTTTAAGACTGAAAATATAAATAAAGACAAAAATAAATATAGGGACAATTTGGCTTTACTGGAAATAAGAGAAAAAGAGCATTATTTGAGATTTAGATTGATTCTCCAGAATTCAGAATGACCTTAACAGATTAGAGCTGGGCCAGAACTAAAAAAAATAAATTAATTTCAACATGGAGAAATGTAAAACACTACATTTGGGCAGCAAAAATGAAATGCACAGATATAGGATAGGGGATACCTGGCTTGACAACAGTACATGTGAAAGGGATATAGGAGTCCTAGCAGACCACAGGTTGAACACAAGTCAACAGTGTGATGCAGCAGCTAAAAAAGTCAATGTGATTCTAAGCTTCATCAATGGAAGTACAGTGTCTACTCTACAGGAATAGTACCATTCTATTCTGCTTTGGTCAGGCCTCACCTAGAATACTGTGTCCAGTTCTAGGCACCACAATCCAAAAAGGATGTTGACAAGGAGAAGCATACCCAGATGAGGGTGACCAAAATGGTGAAGGGTCTGGAACTCATGCCCTATGAGGAACGTCTTAGGGGGCTGTTAGCCTGTGGAAAAGAAGGTGCCATGATAGCCATCTTTAAATATTTGAAGGGATATCATATTGAGGATGGAGCAAGCTGATTTTCTGCTGCTCCAGAGAATAGGATGTGGAGCAATGGATTCAAGTGACAGGAAAAGAGACTGTACCTCAACAGTAGGAAAAACTTCCAAAGAGCAAGAGCTGTTCGACAGTGAAACACATTCCCTCAGAGTGTGGTGGTCTCCACCTTTGGAGGTTTTTAAAGAGCCGGATGGCCACCTGTGCGGGTGCTTTGATTGTGTCTTCCTACGTGGCAGGGGATTGGACTTGATGGTCCCTGTGGTCTCTTCCAACTCAATGATTCATATCAGACAAGACTCAAAAGAAGTCTGTTTTGGGGTCAACAGTGTGTGGAAGAATAATAAAGCTCCCACCCTTTACTGTTGATCAATTCAAATGTGGAAATAGCAGAGCAGCCTATTTCTAATGGCACAGCTGTTTGACAGTGGAATAGGCTGCTACAGGGGTGGGTGAGCTCCTCTTGGCTGGAGGTGTTTAGGCAGGGGCTGGAAGGGCTTTTTTCAAGGATTCTGTGGCTGCACCTGGAACTGAAGATCTTGCACCTCCAAGGACCTCTTTCCAATGGGATAACTCTAATTGTTGAGACTATCTTTCAAGTTGCTTCCAGGAAAAGTCAATCAGATGTCATTCAAAACATTTTAAGACCATAAATCACTATGTTTATTAGACCCCCAAGTGAAAAATGACCCTGGCTATGTACAAAATGTTCCTGGAAATAATACTGTCCATTTTACTGTAAGACAAATAAGCTACTTGGACTCTTAGCTGTCACATTAAATGACAGGATCAAGAGGACTTCTGTTCTGACTCTATAAAAGAACCTTTCAAACTGAAAAAAACCTGTTTACATAGCAAAATCAACAATTTTCAAGAGGCCAGATGGGGACCAGCATTCCCATGCTTCTTCTACTGTAGATGCTTCAGAGTCAGTGTGCCTGAGTCAAAACTGGGACTGTTTGCTCAAATCCATGGCACTCTGTGACAATGGGAAAGAAAATGAAGCAGAGATGAAGAACACCAACAAGGCTGGCTGCTGCTGCTGAGCCTTTGGAAGAAACAGGACACAGAGAAAAACCAAATGACATTACTCAGAGACATTTTTACTCATAGCAGAGCACCAACAACCTCATGCTGAATGAACTTACATCACAAAGGCATCCAATACAGTCTGCAATGAATGCAGCCCGTGAACATGTGAAAGAGGTAGCGTTCTGTAAACATCACATCAGGTCTGCAGACCAAACTGTCTTCCCTGTTTTTATGTTCTCTCACCAGAAATATGTCCATTCTGTAAGCTCAGCAGCATCACACATAGTCCAGAATCTCTGTTTCCATTTCATTTTCACTCCCATCTGAGGGTTTGAATTCCTCTTCCTCTTCCTCCTCCTCCTCCTCCTCTCCAGACTCAAAGGTGAGCTGCTCTTTGCCTGCTTCTTCAGCTGATGTGCTTGTGAAGAGAGCTGAGAGGAGCAACCAAAGGATTACAACTCTGTGGGCTGTAAATATGGTAAAAATGCCCTCTGCCATGCTCCCTAGAGGACACAGGTGGCCCTTTTATGTCAAACATTCCAGCTGGCAGTTGGGGGGCATGCCTGGGCCCATGGGCTGCACTCTGCCCACCTTGGCTTGTTCGCTCTTGCCAGTCTTCCCCAACTGATGCCCTCCAACTGTGCTGGACTACAACTGTCACAGCAGAAAGAAAGTGCAGGAAAACAGAGAGAGGGTGCCAAATCTTCAGAAAAGACCTGAGCAAAAGAGGCGCCTTCATGTGTTTTCTGAAGAGGGTGGCAATAAAGCAAAGCGGTCCGAGAAGGGGCAAGGAAGAACTCTCCAGTTACAAGGTGACAGCTCAAAAATTTAAAGGAGAGTCAAGGCAGACTGGGGGTTGGATGAGAATCAAAGCCAGACTTCCCATTCAGTCCTCCTGTCCTGTGCCTGAGAGCAGAGAGAGGAAAAGTGTGCCTCCAAAGAGGCTAGCTGCCGGTACATCCAACGAGGGATTATGGAAGCTTCAGTCCAGCGAGCTCCTGGAGGGCCACACATTCTCCATTCTCACTTAAGAGAGAAACATATTACCCGGCCGTTTGGAGCGGATGATCTGCTTAATCATCAGAGACATGGTGTCCCGGAGGTCATCGCTGGTCTTGGGAAGACACCAGCCATCACGCTCTGTGCACGACACCTCCACCCCATCATTTCGATGGATAATCTTCTGCAAACTGAAGAGAGACTCACTTCAGGTTTGCTCGGTTACACAAAACCAGTGAATTATTCAGGTCTGCATCACCCAAAAGGAATCCAGGAAAGTGGCAGGAAAAAGCAAAAAGTTTTTTAGGGGAGAAAAGAGCTGTGTATGGTCAGTGGCCTGCATGCCCTCAGCTAGGCTGCTGGTCCCAATGGTAGAGGGGGATCTTGTCCCATGGCCAGGTGTACAGCCCTGAGTCTGAAAAGGGGCTGGGGACAAAGCCACTCACATCTGAGATGGAACAGCTGATGCACTGGTGGAACATCTAACTAGCTCCGAGAGTTGCAAGATGTAGCAGAGGACTCTGCCCCTTGCCCACCCATCTGGTTGGCTTCATTGGACAGAATGAAGGAGTCAGAGCACCATCTTGTTTTTTCCCCCAGGCAGCAAAATATATTTGTTTTATTTTCAGGGCAACCGTACAGGGAAGGATTATGTAGTATTCCCTGTGAAAGGCAGTCAGGCAGCCTCCCTCTGTTGAGCTTCCAGCATGCAGCTAAAACTGTGTTCTTTCCTTTGGTATCTGAAATCATTCTGTAATTTGTGGTTTCTTTTCAAAAATTTTAAAGGACTATTTTTGATTGTTTTACAAAGTTCTTAAAGAGTATTTTAATTTGGTTTTAGTGTATGTTTTTAAAATCTCTGTATGGTGTTTTACATATTTTTACCTTTGCATTACCTTGGGGGCCCCAATGGGCTTGGAGGTGATATATAGACTTTAAACAAACATAATATTTTCAGGCTCAGGCAGACAGGTTAAAAAAGAATAAAGAAAAAGCTGCCCCAAATCACTACAGCCAAACAATTTAAAACAAATACCATTCCACGTTCAAATCACAGAGCTGATAAAACATCTGTCGGTATGGAGGCAGGGAACCTTCTCGGAAAATGTAAATCGAATCCTAAGAGAGGAAGAAGGTGAGGCAGTGGAAAAGTCAGAAACCAGATTCCATTGGAGGTCAAAGCACTTCCATATAGTGTTGTCTATACTGGTGGCTCCTTCTTTTCACTGAAGGGCTGCAATTCTCCAAACCCTCTGTACTCTTTTACTCTATGCAGTTACAACACTTTGATTGCACTTTAACTGCCATGACTGCATCCTATGGAATCCTCAGATTTGCAGTTTAGGGAGGAATAACTAGAATCCTCTGCTACAGGAAGTTCTCCTGCCTCATCAGATTACAAACCCCATGGTTCCACAGCATGCAACCATTGGAGTTAAACTGGATTCCCAGGGCTTTAACTGTGTAGTGAGAGTCCTGTGTGTGGAAGACAGGGCTGTCTAGTACCCAGGCTGCTGGCCTCTCTTGCTGTAGCCTGACTTCCCCAAGAAGTGCCAAGAGGTCTTGGTGTCCCTCAGACACAAGGCCTTCCTCCCCAAATCGCCCTGGCAGTCCCAGCTCTTCTCATTCCCCCAACCACAGGGTGTTTGCTGTCCACAAATCCAGACTTTTCCTTATGCCTTCTCCTTTGGTCCAGCAACACCCCCTGGATGGCTCAGAGCTTCCAGACCTGACCTACAAGACCACGCCCCTGTACCCCCAAGGTGTGAGGGTCTGCACAAGCATCACTGGGCAACAGAGACTAGGCAAGGATAATAACCACCTGAGGAAAGTACCAAGGTGATAAAGGCAGAGCGGCAGGCTCAGAGGAACTCTGGTCCCATCAGCAGGTGATGGGGAAACATGTCCTAGTCTGGAAAGATCTGGCAAGCAGGAAGGAGGGAAGGCAGAAGCTGGTGTCAGCTGGCATATGCAAAACATTCAAGGCAGGGAAAGGGAACAGCCCCCTCACTACTGTGATGAATGGAAGTTAAAGTCCAACAGTGTCTGGTGGGTCAGACAGTTCCCACCCCAGATTTAAGAGCTGGGGGAAGCCTCCAGGGTAATATCCTGGAAAGAAAAGCTGATTGTCTGCAAGCTGGGGCAGGGTAAAGAAACAAGGAAGCAGGTGCTACATAATCACTTGGTGCTATGCAAGACCTGAGCTAAGAACCCTGCAGCCATCTCCAAAGCCTGTGCTACAGCTCCACAGTGGGGATGAACACCTCCCCAGAGCCAGAGTGTACAGTGCCTGAGACAGAACAGGTGGAGTATCTGAGCTCAGACCAATACCAGTCCTCAGGATTCCACCTCCATAGAGATCGAAGATAGGAAGCCCAAATGGTTGTACAGGGGGACCTTTTCTCTTCCCCCGCCCCCAACCTCCTGCCTTCCGTGGAACACATTTTCCCTAGCACAGAAGCCTGGAGTCAGACCTTCCTCATATGAAACCAGAAGACAGGCAGAGTTTAAGTACTCACCTTAAGCTTGTACTTGCTAAATGCTGTTTTTCTGGCAGCGGCTGTTCCAGAGGAGCTCAGTCCTTGCTTGAGGTCCTGAATGCCAACTGGATGGCTTGCTTGAAAAGGGCAGGAGCAGATTACCCAAATTACCTCTGAGCACGAAGCACCCTAGAAGGTGTTACAGGGTGCCCTGAGACCCCTCCCCTCAAAAATCCACAAATCCTCACAGCTTCTCTTGCAGATGAAGGTCCCTTTCCTAACTGGAGGGAGGTGTTAGCTAAAAAGTTGACTGAGCCATGTTCCATATGCATGGCCAAACACTCAGACACCCTCAAGATAAACCTCTCCCAAGGGATACCTATCCTGCTGATCTCATCTGGGAGCGGGGTTGGAAAGAGCCACAAGACATATTCAGAAATCACAACTGTTTCATTCACATTCCTTACAGAGGGGCAGTCTGTCTCCCCTCTACAGACCATACCTGGTTTTTTCAATGTAATGGGCAGGCTGTAGTTGTATGTGCTGCGCTTTGCTTTCACTGGCATGTCATTTGGGGCATACCCTAAAGAGAAGAAAAGAGAAAACAACTCAAATGGGAGAGCTTAGGAAGCCAAATCTTTCAAACAAGAGAGAGGCAGGGTCTTTGTTCATGTTACTCATCACATAGGGCCTGTAAAGTAGGATGTAAGAGGACATGACTGCTGCAACCTTCCTTCCAAAGGCTTTCCATTATATTAGGAGTTGTGCAAGAGGACTTCCCATCAGGTGCTGAGCTTCTCTCTACAGCAATGTTATAAAAGCAGGCAGAGACACATCTTGCAAGATTGTCTTGTCAAAGTAGCCCCATCCTCCCAGAGCCTGAAAATGACAATTCTAAGGTGGCAGCAAGGGCCTAAAGTGGGAAGGGGACAGGGGAAGGAGCAGTCAAGAAAAGCCCAGCCACATTCTAACTACTGGCTGCTATTTTTACCATATTTCATTCCGCAGCGGATTCGGAAATCCAAGACTTGATAGATTTTTGCTTCTGGATGTTTTCTGGGATCATAACCAAAGCGAACCCAGAGGCTTCTCCAGGGACCCGTAAGCTACAGGGACAGACAAAATTACTGACAGGCACAAGAAGAAGAGCAACAGTACTGGCCTTCAGGAATGTGACACTTCCAAAATCATTATATGAGAGACTTGGAACAGTAGTTTCAAAGCCAAACCATTTTTCCACTTTTTCTCAGTTGCAATATGATTGTCATTATCATATGACTGTTTCAAAGTCATACACACCGCTTACAATATAATAACTGTAGAGGAAATAGGAACAGTGATGAAATGTTAACTGACTTACCATGTAATAAGCTAAATATGGCAGAAGAAACTTCAGTTTGTCCGGATGAATGCTGATATTGGCTTTTACAGCATTACGAGACCAGACAGGACGAACTTCGAACAGCTAAAAATATACACAGGCCAATATGAGAATAGGGGAAAGGTGAGAAATTGCCTCCTGACAAAGCAGCCTCCTTTCTAAATTACTGTCTTTGGCCAAAACAGAGTACTGTTATGAAGGCCGAATAAAAGCAAGACTTGTTAAAGAGAAGGAAATTCAAGCAACTTAAGGATGGGTCTTACTCATCAACTTGTTCCTTCTGCAAACCCACTTTCTTATATGTGACATCATCATTTCCACTCTTTTATGCAAACTATCCTGGGAACTTTTTACACATAAAATCCACCAAACAAATATATAAAACAGAATGCTCTCTGGGTTGTCAAACTGACAGATACATTGTCTGATGTCGTACCTAACTAATAATAATAATAATAATAATAATAATAATACGATTTATTTATATACCGCCCCTCTGGCTAGGCAATCGAGGCGGTGAACAACAAAATACATTAATACATTACAATAAATTAAACAACGATAATACAGTAATACATTCCAACAATTTACAAACAAATTAAAAAACACACCAATTACTTAAAATTATACAATATAAAATACAAATTATGTAACTGTTGAGAAAAAAACCATCCCTCCATCCCACCCCCACCCACCCAAAAACAAAATAACAAAAACAGTATAAAGACAGTTATAGTTAAAATATACAATATGGCAAAAGGCTATGTTTTGCATTTATTCAAGACTCCAGGCCAAAGACAGCTCACTTGGCAACTATAAACATTCAAGTCTTCCCTAAGGTGGAATTAAGCTGTTGATACTTCAGACAACCACAGACAACAGGTTTGTGCACACCTGAGGCTGCAAGTTGATATACCTCAAGCAAAAGCTGAGTTCTGCTAGCTGCCCCTGCAACACAATTTATTTTGCTCATCGTGGGGAGAGATAAGGAGTTGAGAGCCGAGTTCAGCTATTCTGCTCAGTTCTCCCCACAAGGCTCTGAGACCATCAGTGCTAGCCCATCTTCTTCCAATGTGTAGAAATAAATTTATGTAATTTTTTTAAGAAGCAGAGCTTGCCAGCATGCTAAATTCTTAGCTAATAATATGGATCCCTGTTTTGCCCACTTGCTCCAAAGGCAGGGCTGTTCCATGTGGTGTGTGGAAATTCAAGACTGCCACTGATTGTAAACTAAACAGGAAATTCCAGGAAATTCTGGCTCTCCAGCAACACCAGATGCCAAACAAATTTGCTTCATTCATGCATCTGTTAGCTTTTGTACCTACTTTTCTCAGCTCTTCCTCTGCTCTGTGATCCACAGCGTTGCCGCAAACCCTCTTCCAGGTCTGTTCGGCTGCATCCAGTGGCTTTGTAGGAATCTCTTCATCATCAAAATTGACAAAGATGGCATTATGAGGGCGGCGGGCCCTGCTAAGGCCTATTAGGTTCTCTCTAGACAGGGGAGGATTATGATAGCCTTCCCTGCAGAAAGAGAAAAGGAAAGCAAAACTAACCCAGATGAAACTTGCTGCAATATGTTTTATAACTCTTTCTTTTTTAACTGAATACATTCAGAAATTTGAAATAATTTGGATCAAAACACACAGATACATATTAAGATATGTCTTGTCCATCTTGCATCACTAGACCTCAGGGCAACATAGTCAATGAAACAATTCAACTCAGGACAGTAAAATAATAATTCACAATCCCAAGAAAACAGATCAGAATTATGCTACAAGCAGTAAAACCCCAAAACCTAAACAGCTATGTCCTAACCTGGTGCCAATATTTGTACGAGACGGGCTTCTGCGGCACTACAACTGAGAAGGGCCTCTCTCTTGCTGCCAGACAATATACCACCCCAAGGCCAAGAGAGAAAAGATATCCCCCAGGTAGATATCAATGCTCAGGCAGGTGTAGACTGAGAGGCCCTATCCTAATTATCAAGGGCTGCATCCACACTGCAAAAAAAAATAATAATAAAATAAATAAATAAATAAATAAATAAATAAATAAAAATCCAGTTTGACATCACTTTAACTGCCATGACTCAATGCTATGGAATTCTGAGAACTGCAGTTTGTTGTGGCACCAGAGCTCCGACAGAGAAAGCTAAAAAATGTCTCACAAAACTACAGTTCCCAGACTTCCACAGCATTGGGCCAAGTATTGTCAAACCGGATTATTTCTGCAGTGCAGATGCAGTGAAGGTCTCAAGCCATTTGGCTACAGCTATATTATTCACTATAAAAGAAGAAACCAAAATGAAGACTAAAGGGGAGCCCTGGTGGCATAGTAGTTAAAATGCCTGTACTGCAGCCATTCACAGCCACAAGGTTGTGAGTTTGATCCCAGGGCTCCAGGGTTGACTCAGCCTGGCATCCTTCTGTTGGTTGTTAAAATGAGTACCCAGTTTGTTGGAGGCAATTAGCTCACACACTGTAAACCACTTAGGGAGTGTTTAAGTGCACTGATAAGCAATATAGAAATGTACTTGCTATTGCTATTGCTAAAAGTCATAGGTCAGGCCACTCCAATCATCCATGGAGCATTCTGTTCTTAACAGTCAGCCACACTAGAGCTACTAATTGGCACTACAATGGCAGCATGAAAAGGGAAACCAGCTGGCCAAGTCCTCCTGGCAATATTCCCAGCCTGGCAATATTCCCACCTGACCAGGTCACTTCAACTAATGTTCTTCCCACAGGCCATGCACATCTAAAGAAAAACAGAACAAAATGTGGAGGTTCATCAACAACAAAACAAGTGAACTTCCCAAATGGCTGTTCCCAAGGGATGGTGAGAGGCTACGCTGGCTCCTCTCTGTTCCACAGAATGATAGAGTTGGAAGAGACCACAAGGACCATCCCGTCCAACCCCCTGCCATGCAGGAACTCATAAGCAAAGCATCTCCGACAGATGACCATTCAGCCTCTGTTTAAAGACCTTCAAAGAAGGAAAATCCACCACTCTCCAAGGGAGTGTGTTCCACTGTTGAACAGCTCTTACTGCAGGAAATTCTTCCTAATGTTGAAGTGGAATCTCTTTTTCTGTAGCTTGAGAATCCACTGCTCTGGGTACTTATTCTTTGGAGCAGCAGAAAACAAGTTTACTCCAGGCTCAATATAACACCCCTTCAAATATTTAAATAGGTCTATCATATCACCTCTTAACTTTCTTAACCAGGGCTATCATGTCACCTCTTAACCTTAATGGCAAGCAAGGATGTTTTGCTTTAAACAAGCCACTAGCTGGCAGCACAGTTGGGTTTTAATGGGGCATGTGTGCTGGTCTTTGTTCTTATATTTTTGAAAAAAGTTTACAGTATTTTATGTTGTTCTAATAGGCCAGTTTATTTTGTTTTGATTTTACAAACATTTTAATCACTCTTTCTATTTCTTTGTTTTATCTATTGGTGAGCTGCCTTGGACACCATGTTAGGAAAAAGGTGGGATAAGTATTAAATAAATAAATAGATAGATCAAACACATAATACACAGGTGGACTACACAACCAAAATTCCACAAAAGTATGCAATCTTTCACATTCCCCAGAAGCATTTCACAGGCCAGGTGATACTAAAGGAGCGAATGGAGAAGAGAAACAGAAAACTCCATTAATAAGGTCAGATGTAGCAATCATGAAGTCTGCATTTAAGCTCACATCCAAAATGAAGCCTGCAAACTGCACACATCACTAGCAGACACGCAGCTATGAAATTATACCCAAGATAGATGTCTTTTCTATATATTGCTATGCACAGTCTGAATGCAGATCTAATCCAACATTCCCTTGACCACATCCAACATTCTACAAGCTGTACCACTATGATTTATCTACAGAACATCTCAAGAGACCAGTAAAAGATCATATGGTGGTGCATATGTCTGCCTAAAGGACACCTTTGAAAAAAAAAAGATATTACCATGAGAGATTTTCCTGATGTTACCACTATCAGCCCAAAAGCAGCTGTGGTTACTGACAACAACAGAGCAGGTAAAGCCAGACATGGGTCCAAAACACACTGCAGAAATAATTGAGTTTGAGACCAGTTTAACTGCCCTGGGTCAATGCTAGGAAATTTTGGGAAATGGAGTTTTGTGAGACATTTAGCCTTCTCTGTCAGAGAGCTCTGGTTCCACAAAAAACTACAATTCTCAAGATTCCTTAGGATTGCGCCAGGGCAGTTAAAGTGGTCTCAAACTCGATTATTTCTGCAGAGTGTTTTGGACCACAATCAGTTCTCCAGACTCTGGGACTTGAGGGCTATGATGGAAGCAGCTGCATTCTATGAGTAAGGGAGGAAAATATATTCTTTGAAGGAAATCATTTATTTCTCTTCCCATGTCTAGTTTCTATATCCACAGTGCACATAAACCCTCCAGGAATTCAAGTTTGATTTACGCAACAGCTCTCCATATTCAGAAGTTTTTGGGTGGCCCCTGCACCCAAAAATGGGGAGGGCAATTTCACCACATTTTTGGAGGGCTTGTCCAGCTTATCTGCCTGTTAAATACAGACCTCTCTTGGGCCTAAAACAGTCCAAATATGTGGTGAAATTTATCCTCACATCTTCAGCAGGGATGGGATGACAGAGCATTTGGGATGACAACAAAAAAGGAGACTCCCAAAAGACAATATTGTCTTCCTACAATCCCGTGAGGGTAGGACAAACTGATGTTTAAACTTTTTGTCTTAAAAACAGGATGGTGGGCACAGCAGGAATAGAGGTGTAATGAGGCAAGGGGGGGTTTCCAACAGGCCTTCCTCTCCTCTGGCCCACTTCATTCTAAAAAAACCCAAAAATCCAACAGCCTGAGTGTAATTATCTTCAAGCACAAAAAGGAGATGTACACAAAAATACAGCACAAAGGCTAGCAGATATTTTTTATTTGCCATCCCAAAAAGAGTAAGACTGACCGATGTTGTGCTTCTGGCCGATAGTAATAGTCCACAGGAGTGTCTAGGCGTGAGAAAATGGGTGGGGGGATATAAAGTGGCAGGTCGCTCATGAAAAATTCTTCTTTCTCTGGTTTGAGCATCAGGACTTTATCGTACATGGAGACCTGCTTCCCACTAGGTACAGAGTGAACTGCCAAATACTGGAAATCGGACATTCCTGAAGACAACGAAACAGAAATAATTAATCCATTCCAACAACCACTGGTCTCCTTTGATTAAACTACTGGTGAAGCTAACAAGTCACTGTAAGTAAGGGACACTTCTCTTCCTTAGCACTGAGTCTGTATAAACAGCCCATCAGATATTAAAAATGTTTGTAGCAAAATGGTCAGAAAAGTTATAACTGAGATAGTGAACAGATGCCTGTAAGCTAGGATGAGTAACTTGTAAAATTCTGTTTTTAACATTTAATATTTTTTTAAAAATCAGATCTGAATATAAACAAATACTAGGTTTCTTCTAAAGTACAGTTAAATGAACCATATAAGGCATGTTAGCTGTATTGTTAATCTCTAAACCAGGGGTAGGCAACCTTTCCCCTTTAAGGGCGGAGGGAATTCAGCTCCCAGAATCCCAGGAGCTATTGGCCAACATGGGACTATTGGCCAACATGGCTGAGGCTTCTGGGAGTTGAAGTCCCTCGGCCCTTAAAGGGGAAAGGTTGCCTACCCCTGCTCTAAACAGAATCAATGGAAATCAGAATAAATGATCACCTTGAAATTTGTAGACGGTGGCAACAATACCAAGGATCTCCACGTCAAACTTGATTTCTTCCTCCCAATCACCTACTCCTGTCTGTTTCCTCCTTGTTTTCTTTTTCACTTTGAGCAGCATGGAAGATGTAGGGAAACGATTGGCACACACAGGATGGCAGTAAGGATCTTTGGGGCGGAAGTAGAGCTCAAGTCTTCTGCTAGGATCAGCATAGATCTAAAAGGGAAATAGATTATACACAAAGAATAATCACTATCTCTATTCTATACTCTTTGGAGATTTTAGATGTCATTGCACTTTGCTATATGGCCAACACAGCTATCCCTGGATATGTATCCTGTTTCCAAACAGCCACAGTAGCCCACAAAGAGAGGAGTGAGGGTTACTCAGTGTCCCTTCCAAGGGACGCTAAGAGGTGTGCTGCTCATAAACACAAATTGGGGACTAAATGAGGAAGCTTCCCAGCACAAGAGGGAAGTTTAATTGCCTTGAAAGTCTCCAGGCTGCAGATGATTCCTCTTCAATATGGAGGAATGGGACTGAGGGGGGAAAGGACATTTCATTCTTCTCTTAACTTGGAGACTATACCCTCTGCCCCGTGGATTCAGGAGCATCCTTTTAACCTATTTTTTCCCTTCTAGAGAGATGTCAGCATACAGCTGGTCACTTCTGGAAAAAATACACTTATCATTTCACTTCTGAAAAAAAAATACATTTATCATTTTTTCAATGGCGTATGAGCTGCATGGGGCAAAACTACAGGTACAGTAGCTTCCAAGACTGGGAAGTAGAGCCTGGTAGTGCATAGGGGACCCAGTAGCACTTGATTATGCCCAGTTGCTAATTCCTAGAGTGTCAGTCTAGAGTACTGGAAAGCCTGGCTTAAAATCTCCAAGCCTGAATTTTCTGGTGTGATTTTGGGCCACTGATTCTCTCTCAGCCTGACCTATCTGAGGGCTGTTGTGAGAATAAAAATAGGAGAGGAAAGAGAACCATGAATCCCTTGAAGGGATTCCACTCTATTCTGATTTGGTCAGGCCTCACCTGGAATACTACATCCAGTTCTGGGCATCACAATTCAAAAAGAATATTGAGTAGCAGGAGCGTGTCCATAGAATCATAGAATTGGAAGAGACCACAAAGGCCATCCAGTCCAACCCCCTGCCATGCAGGAACTCCCAATTAAAGCATCTCCAACAGATGGCCATCCAGCCTTTGCTTAAAGACCTCCAAGGAAGGAGACTCGGAGTGTGTTCCACTGTCGAATAGACCTTACTGTCAGGAAGTTCCTCCTAATGTTGAGGTGGAATCTCTTTTCCTGGAGCTTGCACCCATTGTTCCAGGAACATTGTTCCAGGAAAAGGCGACCACAATGGCAAAAGGTCTGGAAACCATGTCCTATGAGAAGAGACTTAGGGTGCTAGGTATGTTCAGCCTGGAGAAGAGATGGTTAAGAGGTGATATGATAGCCCTGTTTAAATATCTGGTGTCATATTGAGGATGGAGCAAGTTTGCTTTCTGCTGCTCCAGAGACTAGGACACAGAACAATGGATGCAAGCTACAGGAAAAGAGATTCCACCTCAACATTAGGAGGAACTTCCTGACAGTAAGAGCTGTTCGACAATGGAAGACGTTGCCTCAGAGGGTGATGGACTCTTGTTCTTTGGAGGTTTTTAAACAGAGGCTGGAATGCCTGATTGACTGGGACCTTAACATTAGGAAGAACTTCATGGCAGTAAGAGCTGTTTTGACAGTGGAATATGGCACTGCCTTGCAGGGGCTTAAAGTCTCCTCCTTTGGAGGTTTTTAAATAGAGGCTGGATGGCCATTTGACACAGGAAGGAATTTCATTTTGTGAACCTACCATGGTAAAATGGGGATGGACTGGATGACCCTTGAGGACGTTCCTTCCAACTCTATGATTCTATGAATGCGAGAGAGTTCTCTTCAAATACAATACTGCTGTATTGTTGACTCCAAATACAATACTGCTGTATTGTTGACAGCCCTCCTGGTAAGACGGGTTCCGAGGGGCCTTCCTCTGAGGGTGAGAGAGTATGACTCGCCCCGTTGGCTACCTAGGGGCTTCTATGGCCCAGCAACGGGGATTTGAATCCCAGCCTCCCGCAGGAGCCCCACTCCAGCGCTCAAGCTCCACATTGGCTCGTCTAAACACATCACAAACACATTTTATTATCAGGAAACATGCAGGGGTAGCTGTGTTGGCCATTGAGCAAATTCAAACAAAAATCCACCAAACAGTAATACCGTTAATGGCCAACCAAAATGCACAATATACTTGTTGCAAGGTTTTGAAGATCCACTGGCTTCTTCATCATCAGGCATAGTGTTACCAACCAAACAGGAGAAAAAAATGGAGATGTTCGTCAGATGCTTGCATTTTGATGTTTCTGTCCTCAGTTTAAAAGATGGTAAATGTAGGGTATCTTTTGCAGGCTGGCCCTTCCTGCCTACAAAGAGGCCTGTGACCTCATAGGAACGGAGGCATATTAGATTGCAAGAGTGGGGTCCTTGTTGAGATGCAAATGGACTTTAAATTTCCTGGTCTTTGCAAATCTCCCAACAGCCACAGGGCCAGAAGGAGGAGGGGTCAGCCTGCCAAAGATACTCTCCACCACTTGCCATCTTAACTAAGGGCAGAAACATCAAAATGCAGCCATCTGACTAACATCTCCAATTGGTTTTTCTCCAGTTTGGTTTGCCTGATGATGAAGAAGCCAGTGGAGCTTTGAAAGCTTTCAACAAGTATATTGTGCATTTTGGTTGGCCAATAAAGATATCACTGTTTGGGGGATTTTTATTTGAACACGTTTTACTGTTAAACAATCGGCGAATGAATGAAAGGGGCCGGGGAGCACTTTCCGAGAGGGCGCAAAGGCGCCTCTGAGCATAAGCCAAGCGCCCTCAGGCCCGGCGCTGGCCAGCCGCCGCTCACCCGCGAGACCCCCTCCTCGCCGCCCAACGTCAGCAGCATCTTCTCCGCGCTCCGCACCACGCCGGGGTACTCCACGCACACCAGCCGCCGATCGCGCTGCAGCTCCGGCACCGCCGTCCCGGACGCTCCCGCCTCAGAGAACGACGAGGAGGAGGACGAGGACGACGACGACGACGAAAGAGACCCCGCGCCACCGCTTCCGGCCGCCATCTTGCCGCCTGGACATGTACCAGCGTCAGGGTCCCTTTCTAAAAATGGTCCGGCCGCACGTAGCAACTGGGCGGGAGGGACCGAGGTTCCGGGAAAGAAAGGTTCCTCCCCGGACGCTCAAGGCTGCTATCCTCTGGGCCTGTGGCACTGTGATAGATAGGCTTCGCTCTCTGGGTCTCACTGAGTGGGAAACCACCAGAAGGAAGCAAGGAGAGCAAATCTGTACTTTCTCTTTAAATTTTACAGGGATTTTCTTCAGGTTGTATTTTGGCACGGTGGTTGCTTTGATGTTCCTCTTTAGCTCTAGCTTTTGATATTAGCAGTAAGCACTGAAGTTAGAATCGTCCTCCCAGCCATAGTATTCCCCATGGCTATGTATGGATCCTATCACTCTACCTATTCAACTTATATGTAGAACATATTGTGAGGAAAACAGACTTGGACATGAAAGAGAGAGGAGTGAAAAGAGGAGGAAGGAATATCAACAATCTGAGATATGCAGATGACACCATAATACTAGCAGAAAACCTCCCAGACCTGGAACACCTACTAAGGAAGATCAAAGAAGAAAGTGCAAAGCCAGGCTCACTGTTGAACATAAAGAAAACAAAGATAATGGCCACAGAGAACTTACACACATTCAAACTAGATAATGAGGAAATAGAAATAGTAAAAGAGTTCTCATATCAGGGATCAAACGTTGATCGGAATGGGGACTGCAGCCAGGAAATTAGGAGAAGGTTAAGAGTGGGGAGGGCGGCTATGAAAGAACTAGAAAAAATCCTAAAATGCAAATACTACATCTCAGCACAAAAGTCAGATTCATACAAGTCATCATATAACCTATTACCATATATGGATGTGAGAGCTGGACAGTCAAGAAAGAAGACAGGAGGAAAATCAATGCATTTGAGAGAATGTGGTGCTGGAGAAGAGTGCTGAGGATCCCACAGACAGCCAAAAGGACAAATAAATGGGTCCTAGAACAGATCAAGCCAGAGATATCCCTAGAAGCCAAGATGACAAAAGACTATTAGACTGTCGTACTTTGGACACATCATGAGAAGGAAGGACTCTTTAGAAAAGACTATAATGCTAGGAAAGGTGGAGGGAAATAGAGAGGAAGGCCACATGTATGGATGGACTTTATTAAAAAGACCATGAATATGAGTTTGCAGGAGCTGGGAAGAGCAGTAGAGGACAGGGGAGCCTGGAGATGTCTCATCCATAGGGTCACCATGGTCGGGACCTATGTGAAGGCAGTTAACAAAAAAAAAAAAGTATGGATGTCATATCCAGGACTGGCTGCGTTGGCCATGGAGCAAAGTACAATAACATCTAAAATCCACAAAACAGTGATACCTTTATTAGCCATCCAAAATTAGTGGAATGGTGAGTTTGCTCTCCAACTTACATTGGGAAACAGAATCAACTGAAGGAGGGATAGATAATAAACATCGATCCCTTCTTCTTTTGCAACATTTGTTGAGACTGTTGCCGCCATATCTTCCCCGCCCCCATACCACCTGGATGTCCCCCCCCAGCTTAAAGTCAAACCCAAACAACCAGGGAAGAGCCCACTAATATGTGGCCTTCGGAGGGAGGCGAGCAGTCCGCAATCCAGAGCCAGGAATGCTGCAGAGGACTGGGCTGGGGATAAAAACCCTGCCCAGGCACCATCTCCTCAGCACAGCGGAGGACGTTTGGAGGACGTGGGGCCTTGCTGGGAGACATCCCTCCCCCCTCCCACTGGTGCTTACCAGCAACACCTGAGTCCAAGGCTGCAGAGGACTGGGCTGGGGATAAAAACCCTGCCCAGGCACCATCTCCTCAGTGGGGAAGTGGGCGGTGCTTAGCAGGCCCAAGACTCTTTCCCCAACACAGCAGCATTCCTGGCTCTGGATTGCGGACTGCTCGCCTCCCTCCGAAGGCCACATATTAGTGGGCTCTTCCCTGGTTGTTTGGGTTTGACTTTAAGCTGGGGGGGGACATCCAGGTGGTATGGGGGCGGGGAAGATATGGCGGCAACAGTCTCAACAAATGTTGCAAAAGAAGAAGGGATCGATGTTTATTATCTATCCCTCCTTCAGTTGATTCTGTTTCCCAATGTAAGTTGGAGAGCAAACTCACCATTCCACTAACCCTCAACCTGCTCCTCTGCAATGCCAGGTCGGTCAAAAACAAAACACACATCATCCACGATCTCCTGGTGGATGAGAAGGCCGACCTGGCTTGTTTCACTGAGACCTGGCTGGGGGATGCCAGCTCCGCGACTTGGGCGCAGGCTCTCCCAGCTGGGTACTCAGTTAGTGAGCAGGTAAGGGAAAGTGGGCGGGGGGGCGGCATAGCCTTGGTCCATAAAAACACCTTATCCTTGATCAGAAAGCCTATCCGGAAGACGACACACATCGAGTGTATGTACCTTAGCCTGAAGACCAGGGATAGTTTGGGGATTCTGTTGGTATACCGGCCACCCCGTTGCTTAACAGACTCCCTAACCGAGCTGATGGCCCTGGTTTCTGAGTTGCTGTTGGAGTCGCCCAGACTCTTAGTTCTGGGCGACTTCAACATTCCACTCGAAACCAGTTTACAAGATCTAACTGGCGCAGCTCGGGAGTTCATGGATACCATGACAAACATGGGCCTATCCCAGTTGGTCAACGGGCCCACGCATTGTGCTGGTCATACCCTTGATGCGGTCTTTAGTACGGAGCAGGAATATCCGTGGGCGGAGGTCACAAAAACCTCCGCATTGTCATGGACGGATCATTTTCTGATCAAGGTGGAACTAAAGGCTATTGTTCACCCTCCCGGGGGTGGTGGACCTATTAGAATGGTCCGCCCTCGAAGGCTAATGGAACCTATTGGTTTCCAGAAAGCCTTAGAGGGTTTAATGGTGAGTAATGCCAGCGATTCTGTCGAAGCTTTGGTTAACATATGGAACACCGATCTTACCAAGGCTATCGACACAATCGCTCCCAAGCGTCCTTTCCAACCCGCTCCGAATCGTAAACCATGGTATACAGAAGAGCTCAGAAAGATGAAGCGGGTTGGGCAACGACTGGAGTGCGAATGGCGAAAGACTCGTCTCTTATCCGACAGAACTCGCCTTAGGAAGCACCTTGATTCCTACAGGGAGGCTTTACGTGCAGCGCAGAAATCTTTCTGTTCTGCACGTATCGCGTCTGCAGAGTCTCGCCCGGCAGCGTTGTTTAGGGTGGTGGGGGATTTGACGCAGATTTCTCCTGCACCGAATCCTCTACTTAACCCGACGACAGCCTGCTGTGAGGCATTTAATATCTACTTTGCAGATAAAATCTCTCGGATAAGAGCCGACTTGGACACCAGTATTCCGGCAGAATCTGTAGACGAGGCGTCCAGTAACTCCGTTGATGGCATTTCACTGGATCAATTTCAATTTGTGAGTACCGAGGACGTGGACAAGATGCTTGGAAGGATGAGGAAGACAACTTGCCCTCTCGATCCTTGTCCATCATGGCTGGTCGTCCAGGGTGGGGACGCGTTGAGGGTGTTTCTCCGAGACACGATCAATGCGTCCCTCAGGGAAGGCAGTATACCATCTTGCTTAAAAGAGGCGGCAGTTAGGCCACTCTTGAAAAAGCCTTCCCTGGATCCCCTGGACAGAAACAACTATAGACCAGTCTCCTTGCTGCCACTTTTAAGCAAGGTAATCGAGAGGGCAGTTGCCTCCCAGCTCCAAGCTATCTTGGATGAAACCGATTATCTCGATCCATTTCAAACTGGCTTTAGGACAGGATTTGGGGTTGAGACTGCCATGGTTGCTCTGACCGATGACCTCCGCTTGAGCATCGACGGGGGAAGTGTGACCCTGCTGGTGCTCTTGGACCTCTCAGCGGCCTTTGACACCATAGATCATGCCATTCTTTTGGATCGGCTGAGAGAGTTAGGAATTGGAGGCACTGCTTTGCGGTGGTTCCATTCCTTCCTCTCTGGCAGATCCCAGAGGGTGAGGCTCGGGGACAGTTGCTCTTCTAAAATAGAGCTTAATTGTGGCGTCCCTCAGGGCGCCATCCTGTCTCCGATGTTATTTAACATTTATATGAAGCCGCTGGGGGAGATCATTCGGAGGCATGGAGCACGGTGTCTTCAGTACGCTGACGACACCCAGATTTACTTCTCCATGACCAGATCATCGTCTCAGACCTCTGATGGTGTCTCTCCTCTCAATGACTGTCTTAGAGCGGTAATGGATTGGATGAGGAAAAACAAATTGAAGCTGAATCCAGACAAAACGGAGGTGCTCACGGTTACAGGTCCGAATCCAGGTTCGGGATTACAGCCCCCAGTCCTGGATGGGGTCACATTCTCCTCCAAGGACCATGTGCGCAGTCTGGGGGTACTCCTTGACTCGTCGCTTCACATGACTAATCAGGTGAATGCGACAGTCAGGAGTGCCTGTTATCAGCTTCGGCTGATACGCCAGCTGCGCCCATACCTGGACAGGAAGGACCTGGAAACTGTGGTGCACGCACTGGTAACCTCACGATTAGATTACTGCAATGCACTCTACATGGGGCTACCCTTGTGCCTAACTCGGAAACTTCAGTTGGTTCAAAATATGGCAGCCAGGTTAATCACTGGAACATCCAGGAGGGAGCACATAACACCAGTGCTTAAATCCCTCCACTGGCTGCCAATCAGTTTCCGGGCACAGTACAAGGTGTTGGTTTTGACCTTTAAAGCCCTACATGGCTTGGGTCCATCTTACCTTAGGGACCGCCTCTCCCTGTATGAGCCCCCCCGTGCCCTTCGTTCAGCGGGGAAAAATCTGCTCTCACAACCTAAAACGAAATTCAAGCAGACTTCCCTAAGGGCATTTTCAGTCGTTGCCCCTAAACTGTGGAATGGCCTGCCGGAAAAGATATGCCTTATTACGTCTCTTACCACTTTTAAGAAAGCAATTAAGACGGAGCTCTTCCGGCAGGCCTTCCCAGAATAACTCTGTACAGGGATATGCACAGCTGAGCCACTTATCTGGTCTCTCCACCGAGAGTGGCATTTTGTTTTATCTTTTATTATTTATTTTAGTTATATGTCTGTTTTTAACTCTATTATGTTTCATACTGTTTTAAGGGGGGAGGGTAGTGGGTGAAGGGCAAGAATGTGGATTTTAACTGTAATATTTTAATTGATGTACGCCGCCCCGATTGCCGAGCAGAGGGGCGGGTTACAAATAAAATTTATTATTATTATTATTATTAAAATGCACAAAATATCTGTTGCAAGCTTTGGAAGCTCCAGTAGGTTCTTCATAAAGCAAAAGTGTTAAAAATCATATAGGAGAAACAAGGAAAGAAAATATGACAATGTTAGGCACAGGCCTGCATTTTGTTTCATTTGTTTATTTTTGCAACAACATTTAAAAAAAACATTTAAAACACATACACATATACATACAGCGGACCCTCCACATTTGCTAGGGTTGGGGCACAGGACCACCATGAAAGTGGGAAAAAACGCAAATGACAAAAAAACTACATTTTTACCTGAGAGAACACATTTCTAGGTCCTCCATCGCAACTCTGTGGTCAGAATCTGCCAGACATTGATGACAGAATTGTGCTGGAAGAGCTACAAATGCCTAGTGGGGTGTTCTCTCTAGGAATCTCTTAAGTCCCTCAGTGCAACTTTTGGTTAAAGTTGACCACAGAGTTGTGCTGGAGTTTTTAGCTATTCCTAGAGAGAACATATTAATAAAATTTGTGAATAATCAAATCCGCAAAGTCAAATCTGCAAATGTGGAGGGATGACTGTATACTCAGTTACATAGAACATCTGTCATATAAACCTAATATCATCTACCTCTTCTTCACTCTCTATACTCCCATCTTTAAATCTACCTACCTCCTTATTGCTATCCATTCTTATCCTTCCTAACCAACAACTCCTTCTTAATAACCTTATTACTACCGTCCTTACACTCTTCCCACCTCTTTCCCTCCCCTTCTGTTCCCAGTTTCCATTCTTCCCTTTCTTCTCGCTATTTCCCGCCTAATTCCTCTTTTCTTTTCTTTACCTTCTCTCACTTTCTCAGCAACTTCCCATCACTTACATTATTACCCTCCTCAACTTACATTTACCTCCTATCTTCCTCATTAATTACTGTATTTTTCGCCCTATAACACGCACTTTTTCTTCCCCAAAACGTGCGTGGGGAAGTCAGTGTGCCTTATAGGGCGAAGGGCTGAGGCCGCGGGGAGAAGGAGGGCTGCTTCCCCCTGCGGCCTCAGTCTTTGAATCGGCTGGCGCTGGGATCGAAGCGATCCCAGCGCCAGCCCATTGAAAGACTGAGGCCGCGGGGAGGAGCCCTCCTTCTCCCCGCGGCCTCAGTCTTTGAATGGGCTGGTGCTGGGATTGAAGCGATCCCAGCGCCAGCCCATTGAAAGACTGAGGCCGGGGGGAGAAGGAGCCCTCCTTCTCCCCGCGGCCTCAGTCTTTGAATGGGCTGGCGCTGGGATCGAAGCGATCCCAGCGCCAGCCCATTGAAAGACTGAGGCCGCGGGGAGAAGGAGCCCTCCTTCTCCCCGCGGCCTCAGTCTTTGAATGGGCTGGCGCTGGGATCGAAGCGATCCCAGCGCCAGCCCATTGAAAGACTGAGGCCGCGGGGAGAAGGAGCCCTCCTTCTCCCCGCGGCCTCAGTCTTTGAATGGGCTGGCGCTGGGATCGAAGTGCAGGTTAGAAATAGTATAGTTCCCTCCTTCTATATATATATCTATAAGAGAGCCAGCACGGTGATGTGCTTTGAGCATAACAGAAAGACTCTAGAGACCAGGGTTTGAAGGTGCACAACAGAAAAGTCTGAATGATGGATTACACTGTTTCCCAGCAGAGAGACCCAGAATTAATCCTCAACAATTTTTCATTAGAGCTGGGAAGTTTATTTCTTTTTGGTCTGCAACTTAAATAAATAAATAAATACAAAACAAAAAAAGCTTCAGAGTGGCTTATGCATAAATAAGAAAACCCAGCCTGCTCCACTGTCCATGTAGCTTACAATCTAAACAGATTTGACACAAGGGAAGAGGACAGAGGAAAAAGGGAGGACTACTTGAGCAGGAGTTCGGGAGTGGCTCTGCTTTGCACCCTGTACCTCCTTCTGCAACCCGCTGGAATGGCTGGTAGTGATGAAAGCTGAGGGAGGCATCTGCTGGAGCTGATAGAGGCTAGTTCAGAAAAAGATCAGACAATTGTATTTTGCAGGTTACTTGTGTGTGTGTGTGTGTGTGTGTCTGTGTGTGCGTGTGCATGCATGCCCGTAAGTTGCCTGCCGACTTATGGCGACTCCATGAATTTTATCAAGTTTTCTTAAGCAAGGAATACTCAAAAGTGGTTTTGCCAGATGCTTCCTTTGAAACAGAGCCTTCTGAATTTAGTATTGGTTGGCTGTCTCCCATCCAAATACTAACCAGTCCTGGCCCTACAATGCTTTCAAAACCAGACAGGATTTGGTGCCTTTAGAATATTTAGGCCTACTGCAAGGTTATTTACAACAGTGGTAAATAACAGTGATGGACAGCTCTTATTTATCTAATCACCTGTTTGGAATTTGTCTTCAAAGTCCATAATTTTCAATTCAGTTTATGTACACCAGGGGTCACCATTTGACAACCATTTGTTATACATCAGAAAGGGGAAGCCAAACATAGGGCCTGTACAGACTGCCAGAAATAATCCAGTTTGAGACCACTTTAACTGCCCTGGCTCAGTGCTAGGGAATCATGGGAACTGTAGCCTTATTTTGGCACCAGAGCTCTCTGACAGAGAAGGCTCAATGTCTCAGAAAAAAACCTACAATTGCCATGATTCCCTAGCATTGAGCCAGGACAGTTAAAGTGGTCTCAAGCTGGATTATTTCTGGCAGTCTGTACAGGCCCATAGTCAGACATGCATTCTATGATTCAATCTAGACTTTAAGAAAGCTGGTTTTAGTTTGTTGTTTTAACTGCCTTCGCGTTGATCTCGACCCATGGCGACCCTATGGATGAGACATCTCCAGGCCTCCTGTCCTCTCCTGCTCTGCCCAGCTCCTGTAAACTCATATTTGCGGTCTCTTTAATAAAGTCCATCTATCTAGCATGTGGCCTTCCTCCCTTTCTACTTCCCTCCACCTTTTCTAACTTTATTGTCTTTTCCAATGATCCATGCCTTCTCAGGATGTGTCCAAAGTACAACAGTCTAAGGGCCTTTACAGACTGCCAGAAATAATGCAGCTTGAGTCCACTTTAACTGCCCTGGCTCAGTGCTAGGGAATCATAGGAACTGTAGGTTTTTTCTGAGACATTGAGCCTTCTCTGCCGCTGATTTTGTCTGCTTTCTGTGTGGGTTAATGTCGGATTAATGCTCAATGTCCCCAATGTGTCTGAAAACAATCCCACTTTTGTGGGATTTCTTTCTGTGTGGGTTAATTTCGGATTAATGCTTAATGTGTCTGAAAACTATCCTGCTTTTGTGGATTTAAATCCTGTTTCTGCACAAGATTTGGCTGATTCCCTCTCATGCGATAAACTGTTATGATTACTAAAAGTCAGCATGGGTTTCTCAAAAACAAGTCATCTTGGGGCCGATGCACAGAGCTGCCCCTGGGAGCGGTGGATTGAGGCCGCAGCAACTGCATACTGCGGCCCTGATCGTCCTTTTTGCTGCCCCCAAAAGAGTGGCAAAATGCCGCTCCTTTTTGGGGCAGCAAAATTCCGCCCTTAGAGTCGTTGCCGCAGCTCTTTTGTGCCCTTTTGGTGCAGTGTGTGCGCACACTGCACCAAAAGAGTGCCCTGATGCCACACACCATGCAAACTGGCTTGTGGCGTTGGCGTGACCGGCATGCAGTCACCCCGCCCCAACTCCACCCCCTGGCCAGCCCTTTAGGTCAGTCTGTATCTATCCCCCCTTAATCTCTTTTTTTAATAGAGTCACAAGTTTGGTAGATGAAGGAAATACTGTGGGTGTGGTGGGTCATGATTTCAGTAAGGCCTTTGACAAAGTCTTCCATTATATTCCTCCAAAAAAGCTAGTAAAATCTGAGCTAGACAATGCTATTGTTGGGTGGATTTGTATTTGGTTGACTGACCAAACCCAAAAGATGCTCTCCAAAAGCTCCTCTTCATCCTGAAGAGAAGTGACCAGTGGGGTGCCACAGGGTCCTCCTCTGGGCTAAGTGTTATTTGACATCCTGATGAAAGAATAGAGGGCAGGCTTATCAAATTTGCAGATGACACCAGATTAGGGGGAGTAACTAAGGGGGGATGCAGACGAGGGCGTCCAAGACGCCCTGGTCCGCAGCGCCGCGGGGCCAAGACAGCCTCACCGCGGCGCTTCCCCGCCGAATCTAAAAGGAGCGCCAAATTGGCGCTCCTTTTAGATTTAAGGGAAAGTGCGCCCCAGAAGCGGCGGGCGCACTTTCGCTGACTCAAACACCGCGGCGAGTGTGGTTGCTGCGGCGTGAGGTCATCCCCGGAGCGCCGGCCGTGCGGAGGGCCGGCGACTCTGAGGGCGACCTCAGGAAGAGGAAGGGGCGCTGCTCGTGCGGCTGCCCCTCCTCTTCCGGGCCCGGAAGACGGCTCAATTAGCCGTCTGCCGAGGCCCTAAATCCCCAGAGGACAAGATCAGAATTGAAAGTGACCTTAACAGATTGGAGAGCTGGGTCAAAGCTAACAAAATGAATTTCATTAGGGAGAACTGTAAGGTAGTGCACTAGGGCAGTAAAAATGAAATGCAGATATAGGATGGGTGATACCTGCCTTGACAACAGTACATGTGAAAGGGATCTAGGGGTCTGGGTAGACAACAAGCTGAACATGAGCCAACAGTGTGATGTGGCAACTAAAAAAGCCAGTGCTATTCTAGGATGCCTTAATAGGAGTGTAGTGTCTACACTGATAATAATAATAATAATAATAATAATTTTTTATTTATATCCCGCCCCTCTGCCAGGCAATCGGGGCGGCGTACAATATTTCAAAACATCAAGAAGTAATAGAAGTAATAGTAGAAGTAATAGATAGAAGTAATAGTGTCACTCCATTTTGCTTTGGTCAGACCTTACCTGGAATACTGGGTCCAGTTCTGCACACCGCAATTCCAGAGGGATATTGATGAACTGGAGTGTCCAGAGGAGGGTGACCAAAATGATAAAAGGTCTGGAAGCCACCAAGTCTTGTGAGAGTGGCTTAAGAAGCTGGGTATTTTTAGCTTGGGGAAGAGAAAGTTAAGAGGTGACACAATAGTCATATTTAAATATGGATTTAAATGTGGTCTTGGGCAGATCACATGCTCTCAACCTCATGGGAAGGGAATAGCAAACCTCCTCTGAACAAAACTTGCCAAGAAAACCCCATGACAGAGTCACTTTAGGGTTGCCATAATTTGAAAATGACTTGAAGACACACAACAAGAATATTGAGGATGGAGCAAGCTCGTTTTATGCTGCTCTAGAGACTAGGACATGGAGCAAGAGATTCAAACTACAGGAAAAGAGATTCCACCTCCACATTAGGAAGAACTTCCTGACAGTAAGTGCTGTTTGACAGTGGAACACACTCCCTTGGAGAGTGGTGGAGTCTTCTTCTTTGGAGGTTTTTAAACAGAGGCTGGATGGCCATCTGTTGGGGATGCTTTGATTGAGAGTTCCTGCATGGCCAAAGAAGGTTGGACTGGATGGCCTTGGGGTCTTTGATTCTCTGATTCATTAATTAATATTTTTCAAACTATCTGATGTGATGAACCAGAATTTTCCCCCAATTGTGTCAAGGCTGATATTGTGTGTCTTCAGGTAGTTTCTGACTAATGATGATGCTATGACACGGTTTTCTTGCCAAGATTTCATCAGAAGACATTTGGCATTATTTTCCTCAAAGGCTGAAAGAAGGTGATTTGTCTAAGGACACCCAGGGGGTTTCTATGGCCCAATGGGAATTTGAATGCTGGTTTTCCAGAGTCCTAGTCCAGCATCAAACCACCACACCACACTGGTTTTCACAAGCAAGAGATTGGTCGGTTGTTAGGATCCAGTGTGGCCTGGCAAAGATGGAGAGTGATGTGGGAGATTAGCCTGAGGTTACGGTCCATCAGTCCAGTCTGTACACTTCCCACTACACCATGGCTGCTTCAGAGTGAAAAGGGTTTGCCTGTTGTCTTAATATCTCTTATGGGCATCCCTAAGCTATCCAGGGATCTGATCCCAGTAGTTGCAAGGGGTAAACTATTGCTGCTGTCTCCTTGCTTCCTTTCCATCTACTTTCCAAGAATCTTTTGTAGAGAGTTTGTTACATTGCAAACCTCTCTCCCCTGCGCAAGGTCCCAGTGGGCCATCCCCTCTTACAAGGAAACCGTTTTTATATAAGCCTAGCTTCCCTCCTCACCATTTGCCAGAATAGCAGGGGATATCATGAGCAAGCCTTGCTAGCCATGGCTTATGGGGCAGCCCAGCAGAAGCCTGGGTGGGTGCTGGCCCCTTATCACAGGCTCTCCTGGTCTGCAGTTTTCCTCCTGTGACTTTTGGTAATCTGACATTGTGATTTCTTCCATTTGAGGTCTGTTTTGTTTTGCTCTCTTTTCCCCCCTCCCAGGGAGAAGATTTTGCTGAATCACCCGGGGAGGGGAAGGTTTGGGACACTGGAGGCAGGTGGTCAGGAGCGATAAAACTGTGGCTGCTTGAAGACCTGAAGCCTCGGAGTCCCATGATGAGACTGCTGAAGGATTCCACTTCTGAACTGATAAACAGAGACTTGGTACTGGGTGTTATCAGGACACAAAGCCAAGAAGCATGTGTCCTTTTCTCTCTTCCACAAAGAGCCGCGACTGCAGCCAGAACTCAGGCAGGAAGGCATTTTGGTTCATTGACTTGGCTCCCTTTTGCTAAGGGGCCTAAATGCCCTACCTAAAGGCACCATCATATCCCCTCTGATCTTGGAAGCCAAGCAGAGTCAGCCCTAGTTAGTACTTGGATGAGGGACAGCCAAGGAGTACCAAGGATTCTAGACTATTTTCAGAGGAAGGAACTGGCAAAACTACCTCTGAGTATTCCTTCCTTAAGAAAACCCACGAAATTCATGGGATTTCCATAAGTTCAGAGGTGACATGAAGGCTCCCCCTCCGAGGTTATTGTAGGAATAAGGTTGGCTTGATTAATTTCTGCTTTCTAGGCTGCCATTTATAGACTCAGACCAGGAGTGTGGTGGTGCGGTGGTGGCGGGGGTTGGCGGGGGTCAGCAGCGGCGGCAGCGGGGATCAGCGGGGGCCGGTCCAGAGGCCTCGGGGGTGTGTGCACCCGGCCCCCAGGCCACAGGTTGCCGACCTCTGAATCAAAGAGTTGGAAGAGACCACAAGGGCCATACAGTCAAACCTCCTGCCATGCAGAAACAGCTCTTACTGTCAGGAAGTTCTTCCTAATGTTGAGGTGGAATCTCTTTTCCTGTAGTTGCTCCTGGTCCTATTCTCCATTGCTCCTGGTCCTATTCCCTGGAGCAGCAGAAAACAAGCTTGCTCCAGCTTCTATATGACACCTCTTCAAATATTTAAACAGGGCTATCACATCACCTCTTAACCTTCTCTTCTCCAGGCTAAACAAATCCACTCCCTAAATTGTTCCTGGTGGGGCTTTATGGTTTCCAGATCCTTCACCATTTTGGTCAACCTCCTCTGGACATGCTCCAGCTTGTCATCTTTTTTGAATTGTGGTGCCTAGAATTGGACACAGTATTCCAGGTGAGGACTGACCAAAGCAGAATAGAGTGGTATTATTACTTCCCTTCACTATACACTATACTCCTATTGATGCAGCCAAGAATAGCACTGGATTTTTTAGCTGCTCAATTTGTACTCTACTAGGACTCCTAGATCCCTTTCACATGTATTCTTGTTAAGGTAGGTGTCCCCCATCCTATATCTGTGCATTTCATTTTTTCTGCATAACTGCAGTACCTAACATTTCTCCTTAATTAAATTCATTTTGTTACTTTTGCCCCAACTTTCTAATCTATTAAGGTCATTTTGAATTTTGATCCTTTCCTCTGAGGTATTAACTACTACTCCTAATTTGGTGTCATCTACAAATTTGATAAATCTATTATTTCATCTTGCTGGATTTAGAATATGCTGGATTTAGAACAGAATATGTTAACTTGTTGCCTTTTTTTTTTTTTTTTAATCTGATTTAAATTTTAATCTGATTGAAAATTGTTCAGACCAATGTAATTGTGCTTGTAGTGTTGTTTGTAAACTGACCACACAGAATTTGGGTAAGTATTTCTCTCTCCTTCATCCCTCCCCTGACTCCTGGCTCCCTGGTATTCAATACATATACAGACAGTGATGCTCTGAGCCAGAGAGCCCTGAGGTTGGCTGGGATGGGCCAAGATGGGTTCCTAAACTTGGTAGGATTGGACTCCCCCACCCTCTTTCACCAAAAGGTATTATCCAACCAAATAAATTATCCCAGCTTTGCTTTGAACAGGAAAACTCAGACATTCCTGCTCTCTGTAACACTTTGCAGGCATTTATTTTAACATACAGGAACTGGATTCCAACCATTTCCACAAGGCCTTCCAAAAGCTGCTTTTAATGGGTTGCTCCCATTAACTGGCGACTATTTCTGTCCACATTTTATTTCTCTTTTCTTTACTACCATACGGCTTTGGAATCCCCTCATTCCTCAAAATAATCAACATAATAACATTATTAATAATCACAACATATTTTGAAAAGCAGAAGATGGTGGTGATGGTGGTGTTCATCATCGTCATCATCATCACCATCATCCAGCAGTTCAGTCCAATCTATGCATATTTACTTAGAAGCAGGTTTAGCTAGACTCAGCTTTAATATGTGGAACTTCTGTCCAGACAGCTTCAGAGAAACTGTGTCTGGGGTGTATATTGGGAAGGAGGAGATTATGCGAAGGCATTATGGGGAGTAGGAAAGAGAAAGAGAACAAGACGGAGAGGGGCTAAGAAGCAAGGGAGAAGATGGGTGCAGGCAGGATTCGTGAGGTATGGAAGAGAAGGAGAAAGAAAATGGAGGAGAAGATGTTTAGCAAGGAGTTGGAGACAGAAAGGACGTTATCACACTGGGGTCTCAAAGCAGCAAGAAAGCGGCAAGAAAGTGGAATGGAATCAATCCAGAACCATACCGGAATGGACCCGGCAAGACGGAAATCGTTATCAGACGCAACTGGAATCATTGCGGAATTGACGATGCCACGATGGTTCCGCTCCGGGGACCCGTATCTCCTGTTCACACACAAGTGGAAAGATCCCTTCCACAACCCTCGGTCTTCTATGGGCTTGGGCTCCGAAGCGACCGCTTCGGAGGCCAAGTCCAGGCCGGAGTTAAAGGGACGCGCCTGGGCAAAAGGGACGCGCTGTCCCTTTAACCCCAGCCTCGCTCTTCTATGGGCCTGGTCGCCAAAGCGGCGACTGAGCCCATAGAGCAAAGAGGCCTGGGCTAAAGGGACGCGCTGTCCCTTTTGCCCAGGCCTCTTTGCTTTTCTATGGGCTCGGTCGCCCCTTTGGCGACCTAGCCCATAGAAGAGCGAGGCCTGGGTTAAAGGGACAGCACGTCCCTTTTGCCCAGGCCTCTTTGCTTTTCTATGGTCTCGGTCGCCCCTTTGGCGACCTAGCCCATAGAAGAGCGAGGCCTGGGTTAAAGGGACAGCGCGTCCCTTTTGCCCAGGCCTCTTTGCTCTTCTATGGGCTCGGTCGCCGCTTTGGCGACCAAGCCCATAGAAAAGCGAGGCCTGGGTTAAAAGGACATCGCGTCCCTTTTGCCCAGGCCTCTTTGCTCTTCTATGGGCTCGGTCGCCGCTTTGGCAACCAAGCCCATAGAAGAGCGAGGCCTGGGTTAAACGGACAGCGCGTCCCTTTTGCCCAGGCCTCTTTGCTCTTCTATGAGCTCGGTTGCCGCTTTGGCGACCTAGCCCATAGAAGAGCGAGGCCTTGGTTAAAGGGACAGCGCGTCCCTTTTGCCCAGGCCTCTTTGCTCTTCTATGGGCTCGGTCGCCGCTTTGGCAACCAAGCCCATAGAAGAGCGAGGCCTGGGTTAAAGGGACAGCGCGTCCCTTTTGCCCAGGCCTCTTTGCTCTTCTATGGGCTCGGTCGCTGCTTCGGCGACCAGGCCTATAGAAGAGCGAGGCCGGGGTTAAAGGGACGCGCTGACCTTTTAACTCTGGCCTGGGCTTGGCCTCCGAAGCAGTCGCTTCGGCAACCACGCCCATAGAGCAGCGAGGCTGGCCCCGGCCTCATTCCACGATACGGGTTCATACATAAGGCGAAAGCTGCATCATTCCGGCATCCTTCCAGCCACGGAATTGTAATTCCTCAAGATGCCCGGAATTCAAAAGAACTGAAATGATGCTGGAAGGATGCAGGAATGATGCAGGGAAGGGCGGGGCTATGTGCAACGTCGTGTGAACACACGGAAAAAAGAACTGGAAGGGTGCAGGAATGATGCAGGATTCTTTCTGCTTTAGGGCCAGTGTGAAAACGTCCAGAAGAAAGAGAAAGAGAACAGGAAAAGGAAAGAGAAATGAAATCAATAATGAAAAGAGAAAGGAATCAAGTGCCCAAGCAGTGCTGAAGAAAATGGGCATTTGTGTCAGGCTTTTTCCTAACTGCTAACACCCATTGTGTGTGCCTCAGGCCAAGGGAAGAAAATATATTGCAGTTTCAACCCTTTAGGGCAGGGTGAGAAAGGTGGGAACTGAACTGAGTAAGTCATAGGCTTTCATGGCTGGCATCCATAATTTTTTGTGGGTTTTTCGGGCTGTGTGGCCATGTTCTAGAAGAGTTTCTGACGTTTCGTCAGCATCTGTGGAAGATGCCAGCCACAGATGCTGGTGAAATGTCAGAAAGAAACTCTTCTAGAACATGGCCACACAGCCCGAAAAGCCCACAAAAAACTATGAACTGAGTAAGTTAGCAGTATGATAGGAAAAGCCACAAAGCAGCTATTCAGTGACTCCTTCTGACTCTGAGGCAGTAACTTCTGGGGTAACTCAGTATTTCCCCATGCCAACCATCCCTTCCTTTAGAGTTGTGCTGCTGGTACTGGTCTGAGAAACTTTGAAAGGAGATATCCCTGAGTCTATGGACTTTAACACACAGGGGAAATCCTGTGCAGAAATGGGATTTAAAAAATGGGGAAAACCCGCAAAAGTGGTTTGATTTTCACACAATGTAGTTGTTAAACTGTTGTTAACCTGAACAGAAAGTAGTTAAAAGCCTTTTGACTACTTTCCGTTCGGGTTAACAACACTTTAACAATGACGTCGTGTGAAAATCAACCTGCTTTTGCGGGGTTTTTCGATTTAAACCCCGTTTCTGCATGGGATTTCCCCCATGTGATAAAGTCCTAAGGCAGTTGGTCTGAACAGCCTTCAGCAGCAGGGGGTGATAGCAAACTATTTTTAAAGAAAGCATTTTCCTTTTCAAATCAGTGCTCTTGCACTGAGACTATTCTGCTTGGCCTTTGGCTGGGGAGGGGCCCTGAGACATTAGGCCAGACCTTGAGATCTGAGACCCCATAGCAAGAAATCCACTATGACATTAGTTCTACTCAGCACGAATGATTGATCATTAGTACCAAATTACTCAGTGACTGACCAACAGACACACAGATTTGACAGGGTGCCTTGGGATGAAACTGCTGAGGGAATGGCAGCTTTTTCCAAATGTGGCTGTTGAGTTGTCTTTTTCTTTTCTTATGCTTCCTGCTTCCACTGAATGGAAGAATGTGCATGTTGGCCCCTTAGCCACAGCCAAAAATGCAACTAACTTCCAGTTTAGGAGAGGAGATAAGCTGCCCAATTTTGGAATAACTCCAAAGGAGAAAAATAAAAACAAGGGGACATAAGCTGAATGGGGAACTGTGTAGATGTGAGTCTCCTTCAGTCACCTTGGGGCACAGGCACAATCTGAACCACCACCACCCCAAGTGTGTGTGGGGCAAGGGGAAGAGCTGAAGCCATGGGCAAACTGTCTTCCGGGTCAACCTGCTCACTATTACTGGAACAGAGGAATGAAAGGAGCCACTGAATCAGGTCCTGGAGGCTCTATCTGGGCCAGAGCTCCTGTCCCCCCATCCCGGTTTCAGGTAGGGATCCTTCCGAGCGGCACCTAGAGGTTGCCAATGGTTTTGAGTCCAGGGCCAGCCCTGCTCCACTAATGAAATGAACACGATGGGCACAAACGAAGCTGCTTTATGCCCTCAGTCAGCTTTCGAAGGTCCATCTTGCTTGGCAGGCTCAGCCCTGGTACATCAGGCAGGATTCCCACCCTGCTTGGAGTTCTCTGGAGTCCATCCCTCCAGCCCACCATGTCGCTCAGCAGAGCATGGAGCATCCTGGATCATCCTGCCATTCATCCTCTTGCAGAACCTCAATGAGTCTGAAGAAAATTCCTAGAAGGTCCTCTGAAAGCCACTGGGCATGGAAGGGGGCCCTTCCCAGGGCACACCCTTAATCCTTGCACCAGAATCCCCTCACCCAGGCTAGGGCATGCAGTGCCTTTCATTTTGTGTGGGGTGTTCCTTCTCCCCATTTATGACAACACAATGAAGAAATTTTCTAGATATGGACCAAGAAGACATTGTGCTGCCTGAGGCAAAGAACAAGGTGGCACCTTCTTTTGTTTCCCTGAAAAAAGGTGGCGGGGCCTCCTGAGTGCTCCCTTCATCTCTGGCAAGGAGCAGCATCTTTCCATCCACCCGAAGGCAGCTAGCTGGCTGGCAGCACACCATTCCCTGCAGCCTGGTACCTCTGGCATCTGCCGCCTGCAGCCATTGTTTCACTCTGCCTGATAAAAGGGCCAATCCAGGCAGTTCTGTGAAACAGACATCACACAAAAAGGGAGAAAGGGACAAAGAAGGAACAGGGAAATAAGCAAGTTTGGGTGCTGGTTCTTTCGTATGGAAGATACGCTAAAACACACACGCACATGGCAAGTGCCAGGATGCAGATAGGCACGGGGGGGGGGGGGAGGCGGCGTTGGTGTTGGCAGGCGGTTGCTGCTCTTCATCCCCAAGTGTGGCCAGAGAGGGCCAAGACTGCTCTGTTGGCACAGGATCCTGAGTGACCCTTCGGAAAGGGAAGCAGGCCCTTGCTTACTGCAAAGGGGTCCTTTCCCATCTGGCCTCCTGGTCCCCCAGCTCTGCCCCTCTCTTGTGGAAAGAAGAGCAGAGGCAGGGCCTTCGGGTGCGCCCCCTCTGCCTGCTGGCCTGCCTACCAGGTGATAAGGCCTGCCTGCCGGGTGGGCAATCTGGCCCTGGGTTCGGGGGCCTCCGCCCTCCTCCTCAGCCAGCCGTTAGCAGCCGCCACGGCCTGATAAACTTATCACCACAATGGCAGGGCTGCTGTCTTGGCTTGGGAGACTTCCTGCCCAGCGATGCCCCTTACTGGCATTATTTTTGGGGTTTGCAGTTTCTAAAACACTGAGGGGGCCTAGAATTTATTGGATACTGTGTTTTGCCACATTTTGTTACACATACAAAGTTTTGTTACACCTTTCCTCAAGCAGCCTTGGTTCAGAACAGGTGGATTTCCTCCTCCTCCCTTTATCTTCACAACAGCCTTGTGAGGTAGGTGAGAGAGAGAGAGATTGACACTGGCCAAAAGTGAGTGCCCTGACTCAGTGGAAACTTCAACCCAAGTCCCAGCCGATTACTGTACCGTTAGCGCTTCTTTCTCTTGTGGTTTGTAGTGCCTACTACTCCTGTTTTTTCTTCTTTATTCTCCTTCTTGGGAACTAATTCCAACATAATGTTATTTGAGGGCCCTACTGTGTGAATTAGTAAATGCAAATGCAAGATGGCAAGTTGTCCTGGTTCCAGCCCCAAAGAGAGTTTTGTGAAGACAGGACTGAGGTTTATCAAATAGTCACTGCTAGAGGATATGTCTGCTAAGTGCATGGAAAACTCCTTCTTTGGAGGTCCTTAAACAGGGTTGGGTGGGCATCTCTTGGAGAATGCTGAAGTTGTGTGGGTTCCCACTTGGCAGGAGGTGGGTTGGCTAGATGACCTCAAGGATCCCTTCCCACTGTAGGATTTTATGATTCGAAGAGAACCGCCTTGACAGAAAGATGGATAGATTGGACAGAGGGCTGATGTGGAGGGATTTATTGGATGGAAGACTGGTTTCCTTTTATTGCTGAGGTGGCCGAGTATAAGAAATCCAAGTGTGACCCCGATTTCTTTTGGAGGGGTGTTAGTATAGTATTTGCAAAGAGAAAAAATGAGCTGGGCAAACCAACTAACCAAGGTGGGATTATTCATGACACACTATATCCTGGACGGTGAGCTCAAACAGATATGCCAGTGTGGTCTTGTTCATGGTGGCTCTTTATTTTGAGATGCTTGTTTTTGCGCAAAATCAAAATCAAATACAAGAATCCAAGGAAAAATACTTTGTCTGAGAACGGGGCAGAGAGCTATGGGGACCTTTCCCACCCTAGGGTAATGCTGGAGCCTAAAGCTAACCAAGGAAGCTGATTAGCACCAGAATTCATAGAATCACAGAACTGCCTGGAACCCACTTTTGCCATGCAGGAATCCAGTGTCAAGACCTCACTGATAGATGCTTGTCCAACCTCTGATTCAAAGCCTACAAAAAGGGAGAGCACGTCACCTTCGGTGGGCACCTGGTCTGCCGTTGAAGAGTTCTCACCGTCAGGAAAGTCTTCTTCATTTAGGACACCAAATGTGGGAATCCTTCCTGTGCCACGGAGGCGCCCCCCCAACCCCAGCAACCTTGGATTTTTTCTGGGGCCAAGCCCTACTGATGGAGAGCATTCCCATCCATTCTCTTCCTGGGTTGGGAACATCCAGCCCTACTCCAAGTTGGGTGAAGGCTTTTCCCCAATGGTGAGAGATGGGGGAGGTTCATTCTGTAATGCTCCATCCTGGCATCACACACACACACGTTGGTGGGTCTGCACTCCACAGTTCCACCAGCTTGATTCCACTTTAGGAGCCAGGTCTCCATCCTACAGGATGCTGGGATTTGTAGTCTGGGGGAGGAGGACTCTGGATTCTGAGCAACTGGAATGTTGCCAACAGAGGCACATAAGGCCCCTCGCCTCCAGAAAACTACAAATCCCATGATTCCACTGGAGGGAGTCACAGACATTAAGAGTGGGACAAGACCCATGACAATTACTGTTTTGGTCCCAACAAAAATGCTTTTTTTGTTTTCCTGGACCCATAAATGTCAGCAAGAGTTTCTCAAAGAGCCATTTGGGGACTCTGCTGCTTCCGCCATTTGTGGGTTGTGCTCCCAATCCCTTTGTTGCATAATTCATTCTGTCATCTTTTTTCCTAAACTGCTCTGGGATCATTTGCACAGGTCGCTCTCCAGGCATAGACTGTGGGCCTTTGCAGACTGCCAGAAATAGTGCAAATTGAGTCCATGTTAACTGACCTGGCTCAGTGCTAGGGAATCATGGGAACTGCAGTTTTTTCTGAGACATTGAGCCTTCTCTGTCAGAGAGTTCTAGTGCCACAATAAAATACAGTTCTCATGATTCCCTAACCCTAACCCTTAAAGTGGACTCAATTTGCACTATTTCTGGCAGTCTGCAAAGGCCCATTCTCTCTCTCTCACACACACACACCATACCCCTGACTGGAAGCAAGACTGAGCTCAGAGAGACAACAAATGCAAAATGACTGATTGATAGTCACATTATTAACTTTTGCTATTTGGCAATCAGTTGCTGACACTATCATTGTCCTGGCCTTAGGAAAGCCTGTCCTGGCCATCTGCCACAGGGAGTGCTTTGATGGGGTCTACCTGAATGGCAGAATCAGGTCAGACTGGATGGATCTCTTCCAACTCTAGGATTCTATGGGGTTATTCACACTGTAAAAATAATCCAGGATGAATCCAGGTTGAATCCCCGTTGTTCACATGCATCCTGAATGAACTCAATTAAGTTTGGGGGGAGGGCTGGCAAAAAATTAATTTAATCTAGGATAATCAATAATTCCCTCCCCCATCCTGAAGGAGCTTCAGTGAAACAACAGAGAGAGGTGGGAAGAGACTCCATCTAACCTCCCCCTATCCTGAAGGAGCAACAGAGAGAGGTGGGAAATCTAATCCCTGTCCCAGAGAACCGAGTGCTGCAGAAGGACCAGGTAGACGAGGAGAGGAAGAAGACAACAAGCCATCTCTGCCCTTCCCCAACCAACAAAAAAAGAAGTGAAGAAACTAGAGGAGGGAGAGAGTGGGAATGGGGCCTGACTAAAGGAAGGAGGACACAAGGGAAAGGAAGGAGGGAAACCTAGAGAGGCATAAGGGTATGGGTAAGAAAGCAAACAAGCAACAACAGGAGAAATAATACAGGGAGACGAACAGCTACTGGGCAGCAGCAGTGGTGAGACACATTGGTGAGACATAGGCAGGATTAGAGCATTAACAGAAAGGGAAGGAGAGAGAAATAAAGGGATATCACACTTGCAAGATTAGCCAAGGGCATAAGAAAGATGCCAAGACAAATAACAGATACACTTAGAAAGGCAAATGGCATCCAAAGTAGCATTACACAAAAAATAGGGACATGAAACGTGAGAAGCATGAGCCAAGGAGGCTAGACATAGTAAAAATGGAAATGGAACACATGAACATAGCAGGGTCTGGAAACCATGCCCTATGAAGAATAACTTAAGGAACTGGGTATGTATAGCCTGGAGGAGAGACAGTTAAGAGGTGATATGATAGCGCTGTTTAAATATTTGAAGGGATGTCATATTGAAGAGGGAGCTAGCTTATTTTCAGCTGCTCCAGAGAACAGGACCTGGAACAATGGACGTAAGCTACAGGAAAAGAGATTCCATCTCAACATTAGGAGAAACTTCCTCACAGTAAGAGCTATTCGACAATGGAATACACTCCCTTGGAGTGTGGTGGAGTCTCCTTCTTTGGAGGTCTTTAAACAGAGGCTGGATGGCCATCTGTCAGGGATGCTTTGATTTTGAGTTTCTGCATGGCAGGAGGTTGGACTGGATGACCCTTGTGGTCTCTTCCAACTCTATGATTCTATGATTCGATGAGTACTTGGAGTGAGTGAGTTAAAATGGACAGGGATGGGCCACTTTAAATCAGACAACCATACAGTGTTCTACTCAGAGAATGAAAAGACAAGAAGAAACAGGGTAGCTTTCATACTAAAAAATGATATGGCAAAAGCAGTCAGCAGATACAATGCAAAAATCAGACCAAATCATTTCAGTAAGGCTCCATGGTAAACCTATGAATATCACCATAGATCAGGGGTCGGCAAGTTCCCCTTACCTAGGGCCAGTCCGGGGATCCCCTGGTCTTCCGTGGCTGCCGCCATCACCCCCTGCCACCGCCGCGCTGCCGCCGCGTGCACCGTGGCCGCCATTTTGTTTTCCAAAATGGTGGCCATGACTCGTTTGCGCATGTGTAGTACTCCTGCGCATGTGCGAACGAGCTGCAGCTGCCATTTTGGAAAACAAAATGGCGGCCACGGTGCGTGCAGCGGCTGCATGGCAGCAGTGTGCACGGCGGTGGTGGGGGTTGGTGGGGCTCGGCAAGGGTCGGCAAGGGTCGGCAGGTCGGTGGCGGGGGTCAGCGGGGGCGGTCCAAAGGCCTTGGGGGGGGCAGACCTGGCCCGCGGGCTGTAAGTTGCTGACCCCTGCCATAGATCATAGAACCATAGAGTTGGAAGAGACTGCAAGGGCCATCCAGTCCAACCCCCTGCCATGCAGAAATTCAAGTATATGCACCAACTACAGAGGCAGAACAGGAAGAAATTGATAGATTCTATGAAGATTACAAGAAGAAATTGACAACATACCTACACAGGATGTCATGCTGATCATTGGAGATTGGAACACGAAAATTGGAAGCAAAGAAGAATAAAAAACAGTAGGCAGATTTGGATTAGGCAAAAGAAATGAAACAGGTGAGCGTCTGATAGATTTTTGTGATGCCAATAACCTATTGATTGCAAATGCATTTTTCATACAACTAGAAAGAAGACTACACACATGGACATCACCAATGGTCAACACAAAAATCAAATAGATTATATAATCAGAAGTAAAAGATGGAGGAACTCTATACTAGTGGCCAAGACTAGACCAGGCGCAGACTATGGCACAGATCATGAATTACTCATATCAAAAATAAGAGTACGACTCAAGAAGAAAACAAAACCAGTGATTATACCAAAATATGATCTGAATAATATCTCAACAGAATTTACTGACAACATAAGAAACAGATTCTCATTACTAAGCATAATAGACCAAGAACCAGAGGAACTATGGTCTGAAACCAGGGACATAATAAAAGAAGTATGCAGACAGACACTTTCAATAAATAAAAAAAAGAGAAAACACCATGGATGACAGAAAAAACACTACAAGCAGTAAAAAAAAAGAAAGAAGAAAAACAAAAGGGAGATAGGAATAAACTAAAAAAATATGAATGAAACAGTACAACGGCTTGTGTGGAAAGATAAAGAAAATTACTACAATGATCAATGCAGAGAAATAGAAGACAACAACAAAAAGAGAAGAAAAAGAGATCTATCTCACAAGATCTGGGAAATCAAAGGAAAATTCAAACCAAAGACTGGGACAATCTGTGACGATAAAAATAACATAATTCAAGACCAGGAAGGAATATAAAGATGTTGGATGCAATACACAGAAGAATTATATAAAAGAGATGACACATGGAATGAAGAGCCATATGAAGACGAACCCCAAATTCTAAAAAACGAGGTGGAAAATGCAATAAGGGAAATAGTGACAATCAAATCACCAGGAACAGACAATATTCCAATTGAACTTCTACAATCCACATTGACAGAGTCAACTCTAGTGCTAACTAACATATGTCAACAGATATGAAAACAAAATGATGGTCAACAGATTGGAAGCAGTCAATATCCATCCCCTATCCATAAAAAAGGAGACACAAGGGACTGCAGCAACTATAGGACCATAGCACTTATCTCCCACTAGCAAAATCATGCTCAAAATTCTTCAACATAGACTCCTACATAGAAACAGAGATCCCAGAGGTCCAAGTGGGGTTCAGGAAAGGAAGAGACACTCGGGACCACATTGCAAACATACGATGGTTAATGGAGTGCACCAGGGAATTCCAAAAGAAATATGCTTTATAAACTACATGTGCATGTGCTTTATAAACTACAGCAAAGCTTTTAACTACATAGATCATGAAAGGTATGGAATGCCCTTAAAGACATGGCGTTGCCAATACATCTGATAGTCCTGATGAAGAATCTGTATTCAGGACCAGAGGCTACTGTCAGAACAGAACACAGAGAAACCGAATGGTTCCTAATTGGCAAAGGGGTCAGACAAAGCTGTATCCTTTCACCCTATCTGTTCCACTTGTGTGCAGAACATATTATAAGAAAAGCAGGCTTGGACACAGAAGAAGGAGGAGTGAAAATAGGAGGAAGGAATGTCAACTATCTAAGATATGCTGATGACACTATAATACTTTCAGAAAATCTCACAGACCTGGAACACCTACTAAGGAAGATCGAAGAAGAAAGTGCAAAGGCAGGCTTAATGTTGAACATAAAAAAAACAAAAATAATGACCGCTGAGGACCTTCACAAATTCAACATAGAAAATGAAGAAATAGAAATAGTAAAAGAATTCTCATACCTAGGATCAAACATTGATAGAAATGGGGACTGCAGTCAGGAAATCAGAAGATTAAGAATGGGGAGGGTGGCCATGAAAGAACGAGAAAAGATTCTAAAATGCAAAGATATACAACTCAGCACAAAAGTTAGAATCATACAAGCCATTGTATTTCCTATTACTATGGATGGATGTGAGAGGTGGAAAGTCAAGAAAGACGATAGGAGGAAAACAACTCATTTGAGATGTGGTTCTGGAGAAGAGTGCTGAGGACCCCATGGACAGCCAAAAGGACAAACAAATGGGTCCTGGAGTAGATCAAGCCAGAAACCTCCCTGGAAGCCAAGATGACCAAACTGAGAACGTTATCACACGGGGTCTAAAGCAGCCCCATGCCTGCACCATCGCTGCATCATTCTGGATCCTTTGCCCCTGTGATCAGACGACGTTGCAGCAAACCCCGCCCATCCCTGCATCATCCCTGCATCATCGCTGCATCATTCTGGATCCTTTGCCACTGTGATCAGACGACATCGCAGCAAACCCCGCCCATCCCTGCATCATCCCTGTGCCATCGTTGCATCATTCCAGCTCTTTGTAACCAGAATCATTCCGATATGGTTCTGGATTGATTCCATGCCACTTTTCTTGCTGCTTTGAGACCCCTGGTGTGATAACGTCCTGAGGCTGTCGTACTTCAGACACATCATGAGAAAATAATAGTCATTAGAAAAGACAATAATGCTGAGAAAGGTGGAGGGAAGTAGGAAGAGAGGAAGACCACATGCCAGATGGATGAACTCTATTAAACGACTTGAGGGCAATTAACAACAACAAATCGATAGAGTTTTTAAAAAGATCCATACCATCGGTAGTGTGAACAATCTATGCGAATAGACCTGAATAGACCCAGGATAAAACGATGCATGCTTTGAATGTGTTCTGATGCATTCACACCGTCAACTCCATCTTTATTTGAATGCTTGCACATGTGAGCAACCAAACGTGCAGAGATGCACATCAATGTGGTTCCATGGTGGAAATAATAAACCTGGAATGCATGAGTAAGATGATTTGCATTGTTGTGCTAAAAAAAAAAAAAGACATCTGAATGACCCCTATGATTCTATTTTTCTGTGAGCCAGGTTTAAACCTCTGGTGACCACAGAGAATTTCCTATTGAATGTCAGCCCCGCTGCTTCCACTCCCTTTGGGCTTCCTTTTACATTTCTTTGCCCCCCAACTTTGAGGTCAGAAGGTTCTCTGCCTCCCTGGGGAATGTGGCCACGTCTCTCTTGCTAGACTGGCCTCCATTTGTTCCTTGGCCCAGGGGCTGGCTTGTCTTAAAGTGCACTTGACAGAGATTATCATAGATTCCCTTGGAAGACATCCCTCATGATGTATGGGGAGAGGGGCAAAGTTGCAGGTGAGTGAATCATGGTGGCTTCCCATGATCCCTTGTGATGACCATGCTGATGGGGGGCTACTGGGCATTGTAGTTCCCCACCTTTGCACTCAACATTAGGAGGAACTTCCTGACAGTAAGGGCGGTTCGAGAGTGGAACACACTCCCTCGGAGAGTAGTGGAGTCTCCTTCCTTGGAGGTCTTTAAGCAGAGGCTGGATGGCCATCTGTCAGGGATGCTTTGATTGGGAGTTCCTGCATGGCAGGGGGTTGGACTGGATGGCCCTTGTGGTCTCTTCCAACTCTATGATTCTATGATTATTGGGCCACATCATGGTATTGACACCAGAGTAGGTGTGGGGAAGAGTTGGACCCTATAAAGTGCAGAAATGGCACATAAATCATTAATCCAAAACAGTGCGTTATTAGTGGCCACAAGGAAGGTTTCAAAAGAGGGTGAGGCAATAAGGGCTCCTCTCATGCCTTCTGGCCATCATGGCTCAATGCCCACTGCAGTGGGGATATCCCAAGATATTCTGCTACCTGAGGCAGTGTACAGAGTAGTTCCCCCCAAGCTTAAGGTGCATAGTACCCCCAAACCAACCAAGTTATCTTGTTCTGGAAGCAGGATGGATATGGGGTGGGGGTGAGGAGAATAATTTGCCCCCAACCCCAGGACCCCCCAGATCTGTTTGCTCAAGATAGCTTCCCCCTCTGCCCTATGGGAGGGCCAACTGGGCTTGCCGAGGGGCCAGCGATGGCTTCCATGCCCAGCTTCTGATCTTCCCAAAAAGTATACTGTTGGTAGATTGGTGTGGGAAATTGGTTGTGGTGCCAATGGGGCAGGAAGGGCACACCTGCACCCTTGCTTGTTCCCCCCCATCTCCTCTTCCCCACATGCAAATTTTGATCCCAGTGCTGACAAGACTTCCAAGCAGCCTCAGCAATATCCCTGGCAAGGGTCACCAGCCTGGCATCAAAACCTCACGGGAGTTGGAGCACAGAGGGGTGGCACAAGTGCACTGGGACCCAGCCTGCTTCACACCTTGAAGTGTGCCTCCTTTGAGAGAAAGAGGCTCATGTTTGGACTGCTTTGCTTAGCAAATGAGGGGCATGCAAAGCAGTCATAGAGGCGGCAGGGCCTTGCCAGAAGGCAGCAAGAGGGAGGGGTGGGTGCCTGTGTGAGTGTATGCCTGTGGTTTCTTCCTTTTAGTCCTTTTCAGCCAACAGAACTTGAACTGATTACAAGCCCAAAGAGCAAGGTTGTATAATTTTCAGAAAGGTATTAATCTTTGAGGAGAGGTAGGAGGAAGAAGGGACAGAAAATAATAATACGCAGAACATTGTCCTGAACATTGTCCACTGAAGAAAAGCCCGAATATGCCAGATCAAATTGCTTTTGGATCTTAACTTTATGTACACTCCTAGCACATTCTAGCTTCTCAATGGGGAAGTATTTGGGCTAAAAAGCTTCCAAGGAGTGGGATTTTATTACCCTACCAGTCTGAGATCAAGTGTGCTGAGATCAAATGTGCTGTAGTCACAATGATAGCCTGAAGCACCACTGATACAACAGCAGAAGCAGCCAACACTTTAGGTTGCTTCAAGTGCTTCTGGTATATTGTTTTGGTCATCTTCACAGTGGCCTTACAAGGCAGGACAGTGTGCTTCCCTCGTGACGGGAAATTTTTGGGAAAGGAGTGGCTGGCTTTGTGAGCTGATCAATGGCCAGGGTGAAGGTCTGAACCAGGGGCAGTGGTTTCCTCCTCTATATTTCCTTGTTTATTAAGACATCATATTAAAACAGACATTTTAGTTGAAACCTGGTCTGTTAGGCACTATGTTGTACTGTTATATCTCAGGGGAATTCCACTGGGATTTTAAAATTCACAGCTAACCTCCCCTGTGTAGCCAAAAACACTCTGGGGAATTAATTATTTATGTGGGCTAGCTACAATAGCCCGATCGAGATCTCTCCCACCTGTATACCAAAGGAAAAGAGATCAAAGGGAATTGCAGACAGACTCTTCATGAACAAACTTGTATTTTTATTAAAGGGAACAATCACCCAGCAAATACTTTCACTCACACTTACATTCCAGGACTAAGGAAAATCAGGGGGAAATCAGTTCACAGTCCCAGCCCTGCTGTGTAATTTCCAAAGTATCTCCATCCTTTTAAAAGGAAGCAGAGTCAGCTTTCTTTTGTCTGCCAAACACCAGTGCTCTGCACCTGGCTGACAATGGGAGCAAAATGGACAGGAGTGTGAGTGAGAAGCAGGAGGTACAGGTTCAAATGCCTGGCCCTCATTCCCGCCCGCCCGCCTTGCTTCATGGAAATCATCACTGATAGGGATGGAAATGCCCTGGACAGAGGCCCCTTTGTTCCCCAAGAGAAGAGGGAAGCCAAGCCTCTGATTTGCTTTTGTTTTTTTTTACAGATTTTTCCTTGCCCCTGTCTTCAGGGCTGGGGCAGCTGTTCCTTCTGCTAAAGGCATCTTCATTTGTTTTTAATTATTTGCAGATTTGACTGATGACCTCAAGGCACTTAAAAAAAAGGGGGTGGGTGGGGAGGACAGGCCAGATAACAGCTCTTGGACAAGATCAAACTTGCAAAGGATTCTGACATGTTTACTCAGAAGTCAGCCCCAATTTTGCTAAATAGGGGTTTGGCTGGTACAAACATTGGTGTTATTTTAGAACCCTAAAACAGTAATGCTGGAGCTGGGTAGAGAGTATATTTGAGTGTTCTGGCAGATCATTGGGTGATTTGCAGCAGATCATACACAAAGGTTTCTGGCTCCTCATAGTTTTCACATCCGCAAATAATCCTGGAAGTTCCCCCCCCCCCAAAAAAAAAAAATGCCTGGCCTTGTGCTGATCACATTTCTCTTAGCCACTGGGTTAACCTGTAAAACAGGAGAACTAATAAATAGCCTCTGGCAAGTTCTTTTAGAGTTCTTACAGGCCAATTTGAGAGTTTTGTGCTCAAATTTCTGACCTATAGTATCTCAGGTGTGTGTGTGTGTGTGTGTGTGTGTGTATTGTTCCATGGAATGCAGGTCTTTGGTGCCATTGTTTCCATCACAAACATGCTTGCACACATCCACTCACCCATTTTACAGCTGCATCTAACTAGTGGATCTCACAGTGCGAGTAAAACCAGAAAGGTTTGCCTATCCATAATCCATAAGACAATAGTAGAAACCTAAACATCGCTGTAACAACCCAAACATATGTACTGCGGAGAGGTGTTTCCAAACAAAAAAAATCTATCACCAGTCAGTTGCAGAAGTTATGATTGTCTGATTTAATTTTTAAAAATTGTGTGTGTAAGCATATAATGACAAGCAGAAATATATATTTAGGGGTGCCAAGAGCTGTTGGACCATGGAACACACTGCCAGGGCTGGGGGTGGACTCCCAGGTTGGATGGGGATCTCTGGGGAGGGGGTGTGATTGTGGATTCCTGCCTGGTAGAAGGTGGTTGCACCAGATGGCCCTTTGGGGCCACTTCAAATTCTGTGATTTGATGATTCCAAGGAGTTTATCGCACTTTAAATAATGGGACTTATGCCTGTTGGGATACATTTGCTTTTAGGGTTAACAGTGGGTATTATCACATGTGAAATTGCCATTGGTGCTGCCGGGCAACTGCAACCCTGGTCCCAGACACGCTCAGCCGGCCGCTTTGCAAAAACGGGAGCTTGCCGTTTTTGCAAAGCAGCCGGCTGAATGCAACTGGGACCCAGGTTACAGTCATCCGGTGGCAGCGGTGGCGATTTCACATATGATAATATTTATTGTTAACCCTGAGATTTCAGTGCCAAAACCTGAGACCTGCTGCAGAGGACTCCCAGTGTCACAGGGGGCAGATCCTGGTGATGTCATTAAACATGAGACATTAAGCATGGGCCGCAGTTGCAAAGAGTGTGCTATTCAAATACAAAAGATGAAAAATAAAAGATAAGCAAAACATGCCCACCCACCCCCATATCCTTTTCTTGCCCTGAACTTCATCACCCTGAGGATAGCAGAAAAGGGCCTGGGACTCAGGGCAAGGTCTAGACATCTGGAAACCCTATTCACAGTGGCCTTTTTGAGAAAGCAGGAGAGGAGTGCGCACTGCTGCAGGCTCAAATCTGAAACGGGCACAGACACAAAACTGAAACGGGCACAGACGCCCTAGGAAAAATTATCTGAAGCCATGATTCACTGCCCCCCTCAGCTGTTGACCTAGGTGGATAACGCCTCCACCACCACCACCACCACCATCACCACCACCAAACAGGCAATCCTTTCCTCAGAGACACAGCAGACCCTCAGTGCTCCAGGAGAGAAGATGGGAGCAAATCTCAGCCCAGAAGTTCCCAGTCAAGGGCAGATTTCTGGATTTCTGAGGGCCTGATACTTGGGGGCCTAAAGCCATAAACAGGCACAGCTAACCCCCCCCCCCCAACATTTTGCTGCCAAGGTGGTGCTTCCTCTTCATTCTGCATGCAGAAACCAGATCTAGCAGCTACACTGGGGATAGAATCTGCATTCTCTGCTGTCTCTCCAGCAGCCATCTAGTTTTGAGAAGAGTGGCAGGAACAGCTGGGGGGTGTGTGCTGCTGACCCCAGCATTTGCTGCCTGAAAGAATGGTCTTGCCCCACTGGACAGGAGGGCCAGTCCTGAGGACAGTGAGAGAGGATGGGGTGCAGGGAAGGAAGGCCAGATCAGCAGCAGAAGAACACTTTCTCTTTTTAAAAAATCGGACATTTATTCATTTGATATTATGCTCCCTCCTTTTGCATGCAGAAGGTCCCAGGTTTCATCCTCTCTGGGAGGGCTCAAAGTGAAAGAGGATGGAGCTGCAGGGTCCCTGTCCCTTCACACCATACCACCAGAGCTGCCTGTCAGTCAGGAGAGAAGACTGTGGTCAGAGGTTGGGCAGCCCTCTATATTCCTTGGCGGCAGGCCGGGTCTGGTTTTTCTGCTGGTCTGCAAAGGGCATAGCTCAAGGATGGTCACTTGGGGCTGAGGTTGCTGCCAGGCTTATCCCACTGTGTCTCCCTCCTGAGGACAAAAGAACAGGGTACCTTCAGGGCAGGCATATGGTGCATGGCGCATGGTGCATTGCACACTGCCTTCTGCTTGGCCTTCCCATGTCTTTTCCCTCTTGAAGCCAGGCAGGCTTCACCTCCCCAGCTGTAGACATGGCCAGAGCCAGAAGTGGGCAGAGGCAGAGCAAGATGGGCTTCTCAGCTGTTCCCCACCTGGCCTAGGCCAACTGGGCCTCCCTCTCTCCTGCCACTCACTTCAGGCTGTGCTGGCTCTCCCGATGGCGCCGCAGGTCCACCTTGCGCTGGAAACCTTTCCCGCAGAGCTCACAGCTGAAGGGCTTGAAGCCGGTGTGCTTGCGGCTGTGCGTGATGAGATTGGAGCTCTGGCTGAAGGCTTTGCCGCATACCTGGCACTTGTGGGGCTTCTCTCCTATGTTAAGAGAGGAAAAAATGGGGATGTGAACAATCCATAGTATTGTATCAATCTATCAATCTATCAGTCAGAGAAACAAATCATGCCAGACAAATTTTATTTCTTTTTTTGATAAAATTACCAGCTTGGTAGATGAAGGGAATGCTGTGGATATAGTATATCTTGATTTCAGTAAGGCCTTTGATAAGGTTCCCCATGACATTCTTGCAAACAAGCTGGTAAAATGTGGGCTAGACAAAGTAACTGTTACATGAATTTGTAATTGGTTGACTGGCCGAACCCAAAGGGTGCTCAACAATGGCTCCTTTTCAACCTGGAAAGAAGTGACCAGTGGGGTGCCACAGGGCTCTATCCTGGGCCCAGTGCTATTCAACATCTATGACTTGGATGACAGTATTGGGGGCATAGTTAACATCTATTCAACATCTATGACTTGGATGACAGTATTGGGGGCATAGTTAACAAATTTGCAGACGATACCAAATTAGGAGGAGTAGCTAATACCCCAGAAGAAAGGATCAAAATTCAAAATGACTTGAACAGACTAGAAAGCTGGGCCAAAGCTAACAAAATGATGTTCAATACGGAAAAATGTAAGGGCGGAAAAACGAAAAGCACAGATATACGATGGGGGACACCTGGATGAATGAGACTACGTGTGAAAGGGATCCAGGAGTCCAGGTAGACCACAAGTTGAACATGAGTCAACAGTGTGATGCAGCAGCTAAAAAGGCCAATGCAATTTTAAGCTGCATCAATAGAAGTAGAGTGTCTAGATCAAGAGAAGTAATAGTACCACTCTATTCTGCTTTGGTCAGGCCTCACCTAGAATACTGTGTCCAGTTCTGGGCACCACAATTCAAAAAGGATGTGGAGAAACTGGAGTGTGTCCAAAGGAGGGCAAATAAATGGTGAAGGGTCTGGAAACCAAGCCCTATGAGGAACGAAGCTGGGGATGTTTAGCCTGGAGAAGAGAAGGTTAAGAGGTGATATGATAACCTTGTTTAAATATTTGAAGGGACGTCATATTGAGGAGGGAACAAGCTTGTTTTCTGCTGCTCCAGAGACTAGGACCTGGAACAATGGGTGCAAGTTCCAGGAAAAGAGATTCCACTTCAACATTAGGAGGAACTTCCTGACAGTAAGGGCTGTTCGATGGTGGAACACACTCCCTTGGAGTGTGGTGGGGTCTCCTTCCTTGGAGGTCTTTTGGCTGGATGGCCATCTGTCGGGGATGCTTTAGTTGGGAGTTCCTGCATGGCAGGAGGTTGGACTGGATGGCCCTTGTGGTCTCTTCCAACTCTATAATTCTATGATTCTATGATTCTGTTATTATGATCACAGCTGTCAAACAGCCATTCCTTGGACAGGCAGGCTGCTGCTTCACAGACCACAGAGTCATGCCAAGGGTGAGGTGAGGACAGAGTGGCCAGATGTTCTCCTTTTCCAGGATAGCTCCTACATTTCAACCTTGTGTTTAGGAGGAATACCAAAATTTCCTCCATTTTGAGGATGACTAAGAAGCTCACTGAGTAATACTATATTTCTTCAAGAAATGTGCCTACTTGGTAGCCTGTCCTCACTGCAAATGGGGGAGGTTAAGTGGATCTTTCTAAAGTTATTTTTTCCTAGGAGCAACAGCAGACAAGACTTGCCCCCAGAGCTTCGAGCATGTTTGTTTCTTGGAGGGGAAAAGGACAGCAAATGTGTTAGGCAAAGGGCTGCTTGAAGATGCAATGCAAATGTTGAACGTTTCCCTCCCCCTTAATTTCAGCACAATGGACAAACGAAAAGAATAATTTAAATGTTGATTCAGTTGAGGGTTTATTGCTAGTCAAGTACACCTTTAAACTTTTGTCTTGCTCAGAGTTCTATAAGTATATTGCAAGCCAACAAGGTATTTTAATAAAGATAAGTTCATCAGAAAAATATGGTTGAGTACATAATAGAATGCAGTATATGTAATATAGATGTAAATAAACCCTAGGAAATGAATTTATATTAGTGCTTTTAGCTTTTATTTGGTGATGTCCTACATTTTTCTTGAGCATCCTACATTTTGTTGTGCCTTGTCCTCCTTTGCGGTTAGGACATCAGGTCACCCTGAGTGAAGGGCAGCTGCTGCTGCCAGGACCCTCTTGGTTTTGCTGCTGCTGTTAGAATCATGGGCCCCATTTACACTATGGACCTTATCACATGTGGCCCACAAAGCGATAATATTCCTGAAATGACAGATTCCGAAAAGAAACCGAAAATAAACTTTCATTCCACAAATGGTTTTCACACGCAATTACCTTCATCGTGCATTTAAGGAAAGCACTCCCGGGAACTGTATATGCCGTTCACACACAAGTGAGAAAATCCTGTACATGAACAAGCAATGATGTTCTTGCACGTGCGCACTATGCTCGCCGCGGCTGTCACCCTTTCCCAGGTTGTCCTCGGTGCAGCTGGCCCTCCGCACGGCCGGCGCTCCGAGGAGGACCTCCCGCCGCAGTGTTCACTGAGGAGGTCCTCCTTGGAGTGCCGGCTCTGCGTCGGATCGGCACTCCGAGGAGGTCCTCCCTGGAGCGCCGGCCCTGCGTCGGATCGGCGCTCCGAGGAGGTCCCCCTTGGAGAGCCGGCTCTCTGAGGAGGTCCTCCTTGGAGCACCGGCCCCGCGTCGGATCGGCACTCCGAGGAGGTCCTCCTTGGAGCGCCGGCGCTCCGAGGAGGTAATGACGGGGAAATGCTCCCCAATACGTATTTGGCGATACGTATTTGGTGATCGCACTTACAGTAAAAGCGATATTAATCCCATCGCACAATTGTAATTCCTGAAGAAACCGAAATTCAAAAGATCTCGGATCATTCCGCATTCTGTCGGGGTTCTGTCGGGGTTCTGTGCAACGTCGTGTGAAAACACAGGAAAATAATACGTATTAGGTCGGGATTTCGATTGGATTCTGTCTGGATTGGGCCCCGTGTGATAAGGTCCTATGATTTAAACCGATTTGCAAATTGGATTAAACTGGATTAAATGTGCCTTGTTCACACTCGAGCTGATTTCAAACCCAATTGTGTTTGGGCTGAATCAGGGTGAATTGGCACAAGTCCTCCTGAACCGATTCTTTTGAAGATGGATCTTTTAACGTTTCTTTTGAAAAAGATCAGTTTGCAACAGTGCTGAACAAATGTGAATGCATTTCCGATCACATTTGGGACACCCAGGGGAGAGGGGAAATGGGTAGAGGGTGGGCAGAGGGTTGGTACCCATCCCACCACCAAGGTCATGGCAAACCGCCATTTCCCCCCCTCTCAGCACTGCCATGGGGCTGTCGAGTGGCTTTCATGAGTTGTGGATTTCGATTTCCTGCACTGCCAAGTGGTCCCTTTATATCACTCTGTGCAGTTTTCTGCTTCTGCTGGGGTTCCTTGAGGGGGCATGGTGTGGCATGTTTTTTTTTTTTTGGTTTTTTTTTTTAACAGTTTCTGCAAACTGTTAGATTTGCATGGGTTCGCGGGAAGGAGTCACAGGTGCTGTAGTGGGAATTCTCCACTGGCATATATGGATCCGTGGCTGCCATGGGGAATTCAGCCCTGACATGGGTGGATCTGTGGGCGCAATGGGGGATTCTGCCCTGGTATGCATGGATCCGTGGGTTGCACGGATCTGTGGGTGCCCTGGGGGATTCAGCCTTGGCATGGGTGAATATGTGGGTGTGATGGGGGATTCTCTCCTTGGATATATGGATCCGTGGGTGCCATGAGGGATACTCCCCTGGGATGCATAGAGTCATGGGTGCCAAGGAGGATTCTAGTGTAACCAGAAACATGCATATGTGCATCATATGATTGACATTAAAAAAAAACAAAAAAACGGGATAGATTGAACACATCCAAGACTGATAATCCATTTTGTTGTGGTGCAAAAGTAAGTGTGAACATGAACCATGTTAAATAGACATGGAGGCATTTGGTAATGGAAAAGGTTGTGCTAAGTTCTTTTCGGCTCAAATTGATTCTGTGATCCCAGATCTATTTGACTCAAAAACTGGTTTAAATCAAAGAATTAAAGCACCCCTGAGAGATGGCCATCCAGATTCTGCTTTACAACCTCCAAAGAAGGAGACTCCACCACACTCCAGAGGAGTGTGTTTCACTGTCAAACAAATCTTACTGTCAGGACGTTTGTCCTAATTTTTAGGTGGAATCTCTTTTCCTGTAGTTTGCATCCATTGTTCCAGGTCTTATTCTCTGAAGCTGCAGAAAACAAGCTTGCTCCATCCTCAATATGACACTCCTTCAAATACTTAAACCAGGGCTATCATTACCAGCTCTTAACTGTCTCTTCTAAAGGCTAAACATGCCCAGCTTCCTAAGTCTCTCCTCATAAAGCATGGTTTCCAGACCAGTCACCATTTTGGTTACCCTTCTCTATACACACTCCAGCTTGTCAACATCGGTTTTGAACTGTTGTGCCCAGAACTGGACACAGTTTTCCAAGTGAGGCTTGACCAAAGCAGAATACAGTGGCACTATTACTTCCCTTGATCTAGATACTATACTTCTATTGATGCAGCCTAAAATTGCATTGGCCTTTTTAGCTGCCGCATCACACGACTCATGTTCAACTTGTGGTCTACCTGGACTCCTAGATCCCTTTCACACGTAGCCTCATTCATCCAGGTGTCCCCCATCGTATATCTGTGCATTTCATTTTTTTCTGCCTTACAAATCTCCCTTTTCATTTGGTTAGTTTTGTGCCTAGCTTTCTAGTCTATTAATGTAATATTGAATTTTGATCCTTTCCTCTGGGGTATTAGCTACTCCTAATTTAGTGTCATCTGCAAATTTGATAAGCAGGCCCTCTATTCTTTGATCCAAGTCATTGATAAAGATGTTTAAAAGCACTGAGCCCAGGACAGAACCCTGTGACACCCCACTGGTCACCTCTCTTCAAGATGAAGAAAAGCCATTGCTGAGGAACTTTTGGGTTCTCCTTCAAGTTTGTGCCTTCAAGTTGTTTGTGACTTATAGCAATTCAAATGCAACCCTGTCACAGAGTTATCTTGGCCAAATTTATTTGGGGGCAGGGTTGCCTTTGCCTTCCTCTGAGGCTGAGAGAGAGTGTGGCTTGGCCAAGGCCATCCAGTGGGTTTCCATGGCCGAGTGGGGTTTCGATCAATGGCCTCCCAGAGTCCTAGTCCAACAGTCAAACTGCTACACCCATCTGGGTTTCCTTGGGAGTCTCTTGGGGCTCTTCAGTTTGACACAGGGCGAAGCCTCTCTCCTGCACACACACTATGTGCAGTAGATGTGTCTGGAGTGGGGTTCTTCCTCACCTGTGTGGATGTAGGTGTGCTTCTTCATGTCTGACTTCTGGTGAAAGCGCTTCCCACAGTACTGGCAGGGGTAAGGCCGTGTGTCCGAGTGGATCAGCAGGTGAGTGGACAGCGTGGACGAGCGCTTGAATGTCTTTCCGCACATCTTGCACTCAAAGCTTTTCTCCTGCAATAGGGGAAATGCAGCACAGAATAAGTAAAGATGTAGTACAGGAATACCTGTTTAATCTAAATGAATATGAAGGCCTAAGCAGACAGCGCTTTGCGGCGCCTTGGAGGCAAGGAAGGGGAGGGGCAGCCTCACGCTGGGCACCCCAACTCCTTCCCGAACACGTCATCGGAGCGCCCGTCACTCTGCACGACTGGCGCTCTGCCAATGTACTTCCGCCGCAGCGTCCGCACACGCTGTGGCGGAAGAGACGCCGAAGGTGCGCCCAAGGCCTCTTGCGGCACACCTTTGGCATCTTGTGGAAGGAGCGCTATTTTAGCGCTCCTTCCAGGGCCTGAGAAGCTGTGGGTTGGGGCCGAGGAGTGCAGCTACCTCGGCCCCAATCCGCAGCTTCCCAGGGCGGCCCATGGCCACCCGTCTGCTTAGGCCCTAAGTCTCCAGGACCAGATGACTGCATCCAAGGGTATTAAAAGAATTGGCAAATGTAAGCCAATTGGCAATAATCTTTGAGAAATCGTGGAGAACAGAAGAAGACTGGTGGAGGGCAAATGTTGTCCCCATTTTCAAAAAGGGAAAAAAAAGATGATCCCAACAACTATCGTTCAGTTAGTCTGACATCATTACCAGGAAAGATTCTAGAGCAGATAATTAAACAGAGAGTCTGTGAACATTTAGCAGGGAATGCCATAATCACAAAAAGTCAACATGGGTTTCTGAGAAACAAGTCATGCCAGACAGATCTGATTTTTTTTTTTTATAGAATTACCAGCTTGGTAGATGAAGGGAATGCTGTGGATATAGCATATCTTGAATTCAGTAAGGCCTTTGACAAGGTTCCCCATGACACTCTGGCAAATAAGCTAGTAAAATGTGGGCTAGATAGGGTAACTGTTACATGGATTTATAACTGGTTAACCGTCCGAACCCAAAGAATGCTCAACAATGGCTCCTCTTCATCTTGGAGAGAAGTAACCAATGTGGTGCCACAGGGTTCTGTCCTGGGCCCAGTGCTATTCAACATCTTTATCAATGACTTCGATGAAAGAATGGGGACATTCTTATCAAATTTACAGATGACACCAAATTAGGAGGAGTAGCTAATACCCCAGAGGACAGAGTGAAAATTCAAAATGACTTTAATAGATTAGAAAGCTGGGCCAAAGCTAACAAACTGAATTTAAACATGGAGAAATGTAAGGTACTGCACTTAGGGTGGAAAAATGAAATGCATAGATATAGGATGGGGGACACCTGGCTTAATGACACTACATGTGAAAGGGATCTAGAGTCCTAGTAGACCACAAGTTGAATATGAGTCAACAGTGTGATACAGCAGCTAAAAAGGCCAATGCGATTTTAGGCTGCATCAATAGAAGTATAGTGTCTAAATCAAGGGAAGTAATAGTGCCAAAATGAAGGACAGATGGAACAAAGAGCCATAAGAAGATGAACTCCAAATTCTAAAAAGCGAGGTGGAAACTGCAATAAGAGAAATAGCGAAAAACAAATCACCAGGAACAGATGATAAGGTTGTGAGTTCAATACTAACCAGGGCTCAGGCTAGACTCAGGCCTACATCCTTCCGAGGTCGCTAAAATGAGTACCCAACTGTTGGGGGGCAATGAGCTTACAGTTGTAAACTGCTTACATACCCCATATCGTAGTATGAAGCAGTATATAAATGAAGCTGTTTTGCTTTTGCTTTGAACAGCTGCAATCCACACTGACAGAGTCAACCCTAGTGCTAACCAACATATGTCAACATATATGGGAAACAAAACGATGGCCAACAGATTGGAAGTAGTCAATATCTATCTCTATCCATAAAAAAGGAGATATCAAAGTATAGCAACTATAGCACTATAGCACTGATCTCCCACACAAGGAAAATTATGCTCAAAATTCTGCAACATAGACTCCAACCATACATGGGGAGAGATATCCCAGAGATCCAAGCAGGCTTCAGGAAAGGAAGAGGCACGAGGGACTACATTGCAAACATACAATGGCTAATGGAGCACACCAGAGAATTCCAAAAGAAATTCAGCGTGTGCTTCATAAACTATAGGAAAGCATTTTACTGCATGGATCATGAAAGGCTATGGAATGCCCTTAAAGACATGGGAGCGCCAACACATCTGATAGTCCTGATGAGGAATCTGTACTCAAGACAAGAGGCTAATCTCAGAACAGAACATGGAGAAACAGAATGGTTCCCAATTGGAAAAGAAGTCAGGCAAGGCTGTATCCTATCACCCTATCTGTTCAACTTGTGCACAGAACATATTATAAGAAAAGCAGGCTTGGACACAGAAGGAGTGAAAATAGGAGGAAGGAATATCAACAATCTAAGACAGAGGTAGGCAACCTTTCCCTTTTAAGGGCCGAGGGACTTCAGCTCCCAGAATCCCAGGAGATATTGGCCAACATGGGACTATTGGCCAACATGGCTGAGGCTTCTGGGAGCTGAAGTCCCTCGGCCCTTAAAGGGGAAAGGTTGCCTATCCCTGATCTAAGATATGCAAATGACAAGATAGTACTAGCTGGGTATGTTTAGCCTGGAGAAGAGACAGTTAAGAGGTGATATGATATGATAGACTTGTTTAAATATTTGAAGGGATGTCATATTGAGGAGGGAACAAGCTTGTTTTCTGCTGCTCCAGAGAACAAGACCCAGAAGAATGGATGCAAGCTACAGGAAAAGAGATTCCACCTCAACATTAGGAGGAACTTCCTGACAGTAAGGGCTGTTCGACAGTGGAACACTCTCCCTTGATGAGTGGTGGAGTCTCTCTTTTTGCAGGTCTTTAAACAGAGCTGGATGGCCATCTGTCAGATATGCTTTGATTGGAAATTCCTGCATAGCAGGGGATTGGACTGGATGGTCCTTGTGGTCTCTTCCAACTCTATGATTCCATGATGAGATTTGAAAGGGAACATCAGAGACATGAAGTCAACCAGTGATGTTGTGGGATTTTGAGGCCTCTGATATTCCAAGAGAGGGAGGGTTTTGCCTATATTCATTTTCATGTTCCCCTTTATGGAGTTTATCCCATGGGGAGCCCCGTGCAAAATCGCTCTTTAAAGTGAAAAAAGCCGCAAAAGCAGAAGCTTTTAATGTCTCTCTCTTTCTCTCTAAGCGAAAAATAATTTCAACTTTAGACCACCTCTTTTCATGGAAGAAAAAGAAATGCAAGGGGGAGAGACAATCTAAGGTTTTGGTCCCTATCTGCCCATTACTCTGGGTAGTTCTGAAACAAGCATTCTGTTTTTCTTGCATTTGAATGCAGATTGAGGTACAAACTTGATAGGTACACTTAGGTTGATGCCCCATACATTTCTGTACAAATTCGGGACTGATCGGCAAACTTCAGGCTTTGGGGGCTGAGGCGGGAATGACTGGTTTTGATCCATTTTGCCCACCACACGCTGCCACTTTATTCAGCTAAGCTGGCTCTGAGCTCTCCACCTTCTATGCTATTCTCAAAGCGGCCCATGACGGGGCTGGGTGGCTGCTCCCAGAGTGTCAGGAGGAGGGCGGATAGATATCTTTTTTTTTTAAACCCTCCTCTGAGCTGGACTGTGGGAACAATTAGGGTGAGGTATGTGGGTGAAATTGTGTATCCCCCCAGGCTAGGCTGCACTGCAGTACCCAGCACTTCTTGTGCTAGCTGGTGGGTGATGAGACTTGCAGTTTGCCACCCTCTGGCCTTACATTTTACCTTTTTAAGGACTTACCTGGGAGTGGATGTTGGCATGTTGCTCCAAACTTACAGCATGCCCAAAGGTTTTGCCACACGTTTCACAAGCAAAGGGTCGCGTGCCACTGTGTGATCTGCGGACATGGACCTCCAGGCCATGAGGAGTGGAAAATATCTGGAAAAGAATGGCATTGCTGTTAGCGTGGCCAGAAGGTCCTGTCTCTTTTTTGCCACCCTTCTGGCCCCTGCTTCTCCTGTTTAAATAGTGAACTATGATGTGGCAGAGGTGCAGCAAAGTGTCTGGAAATGGAGAGTGCCCTTAACCATCTGGGACTGCAGAGCAAGATTGAGGAGCCCCTTATTGTTGTTGTTGTGTCACTTCAAGTCATTCTGACTTATGGCCATCCTAAGGTAAAGCTATTATGGGGCTTTCCTGGCAAGATTTGTTCAGATACAGTTTGCCTTCACCTTCCTCTAAGACTGAGAGAGTAGACTTCCCTAAGGGCACCCAGTGGGTTTCCATGGCCAAGCAGGGATTTGAACCCTTGTCTTAGGAATTGCAATCCAGTGCTCAAGTGGCTAAACTGCAGTGGCTCTCTTCTTCTTCTTCCTACCATCCAAGGATCAAAATGAATTCCACAGGCATTCTCGGGTTGGTGGGTTGGAGTCATGAATGCCAACATATTTTGGCTTCATTCTCTTGTTACCCCTACAATTGCTACATAGTTATAGCACTATGATTCCACTTTAACTGCCGTGGCAACATCATACAGAATATTGAGATTTGAAGTTTAGGGAAAAGTACTTAAAATTCTCAGCCAAGGTGCTGGAGTGCTTAATCAGAACTACAAATTTCAGGATTCCTTAGGATAGAGCCATAGATTCTTAGAATAGACTCACAGAATCATATAATCTTAGAGCTGGAAGGAACCACAAGGGCCATCTAGTCTATTCCATTATAATACAGCTTTTACAGTAATTTGAATATTTTATTGGTTTGTGTCCTAGGACTTTTTCACATGGCGAAAAAAGACGAGTGTATAGCGTGAGCATAATGCTATGCTCCCGTCAAAATCATGCAATAACGGGACAATTTTCACACAACATCATGCCATTATCATATGGCTATCCTGTGAATAAAGCGGCAAAATTGTGCCACTTTTTATTCACAGGAAAATCCCATGAATAAAAAGCGGTGCAATTTTGCCACTTTATTCACAGACTAATCGCACAATAATAACGATGTCATGTGGAAATTGTCTCGTTATTGTGCAATCTTGAAAGGAGCACAGCACTATGCTCCTGTCTTTTTTCGCTGTGTAAAAAAGTCCCTAGTCTCTGGAGCAGCAAACACCCCCCCCCAAAAACTGGCTCCATCTTCCATGCAACATCCCTTCAGATCTTTAAAAATGGCAATATCACGGTTCCTCTCTGTCTTCTCTTCTCCCAGCTGAACATTCCCAGCCCCCTAAGTTGTTCCTTACAACTTAGTTTGTTTTTCTTGGTTCCTAGACCTTTGATCACCTTGGTCAAAGCAGTGAAATGCTGAACAAAGTGAAAATGGCAGTTACCTCCACCCTCCTGGCCAAGAAGGAGCTGCCCCTGGTCACTTTCCCAGACACTGTAGAATCACAGAGTCATAAAGTTGGAAGGGTGCCCCTGGGGCCATCCAGTAAATCTCTCCTTAAAGACCTCGAAAGTAGGAATGTCCACCATTCTCTGAGGCAGTCCATATTCCACTGTCAGACTGTTCTTATTCAGTGGTGTCATGGTGAGGGTGCGTGGGGTGTGGACTACACTGGGTGACACTCCAGAGGAAGGGTGACCCCTGGTTAGGCCCTCCTCCCCCTTTGGTACAGGAGAGGTGAATGTGTCCCCTTCTTGGTTGCTCCATCGCTGGGCTTTCTCCCTGCGGAGGAAGCCCAACAACAGAGCAGCAGGAAGGGTGAATGTGCACCCTTCCCAATTGCCACCCTCTGCAACAAGTAACACACTAGCTAATGATGCCACTGTTCTTACAGTTAGGAAGTTCTTCCTAACGTTCAGGTGGGATCTTGTTTTGTGTAACGGTGTCCTTTGCACTACATAGATTCCACTTTAACTGGCATGGTCCCATCTTAAAGAATCCTGGGATTTGCACTTTAGGGAGGGGGTCCCTGGAATTCTCCACCAGAGAGCTCTGCTGCCTCCCCCAAATGACAAGCCCAGGACCCCACAGGATGGTGTAGCCACAGCAGCTAAGGTGGAATCATAGCAATACAGTTGTGCAGTGTGAAGGGGCCTGCAGTTAAAGTGGAATCTTTGTGCTTATAACCATTTTGTGTGAAAGGGACCAAGTCAGGAGGAGAGGCTCTGCAGCCTTTTAGATCTGGGGGGAAAAACTTGTGCAAAAGCAGAAGAGGCACCAAATGAGGGTGCCTTATTGGGAGGGGGTGTCCTGTCCCACAGAAAACCCCAGAGGATGGGTGGGCACTCTAAGAGACCCCTATCCAGCCCCAGGGAGGCCTGGGGCTCCATCTTTCTCTCCCCTCCCCTCTCCATCTATGGGTGACTGACTTTGTTACAGATCAGGCAGTGGAAGGTCGCTCCCATGTCTGGAGAAAACCGCAAGCTGTAGTCCAAGGGGGGCTCTGAGGCAGACAGGTGGGGATGAGTTCCATACAGGTGGACAGAGCCCTCCAGGAAGGCTGAAGGCAGAGGGCGAAAGCTGTAGGGAGGTTGCAATGCATCCCAGACCAAATGGGGCTTGTAGAAATTGGTGGAAAGATGCTCCACAGAGCCGCCGCCGCTGCTACTGCTGCTGCTGCTGCTGCTGCTGCTGCTGCTGCATTCTTTGGCTCTTAGGGCTGGGAGGGGAACCTCTGAAGGGAAATCAAGAGGAAAACAGAATAAGGTACCATTTATGGTAGGGCAAACTGCTCAGGAGGAAGCTGTGGGATTGGGAGCTGTCATTCTCATTTCCTTTAAAGATCTAATACATTACATGTCTCTTGTCCTACAGCCTTATCATATTATTAAACAAACTCAGAAGGCAAACAAAAAGATGCATGGTTGTTTTTTTCACCCTCTGCATGACTCTCGTTCTCTTCAAATTGTAAAAGTGTAGGAGGGCATTCTAAAGGCGTCATTTTTGTCAAATGGGTTATTTCAGCTTGGCAAATGGGACACTTTTATGACATTTTTATGGCCCTCTTCCACAGTTTTACAATCGAAAGAGAAAGAGAATGAAAGAGAAGGAGGGAAAAAATGTTTGCCTGCCAAGGTTGTTTAATAATGTGATAAGATTCCTAGACTCTTTTCTGGTCATTGCCAGTACCAGCTATCCTGCCTTTGAGTGTTTGTTTTTTTAAATTACAAGACATTGTGTGTGTCCTTTCCTCATCTCTCATTTTTAAGAGAAAGAGCACCACCACCATCACCACACTGCCCAAAACATGGAAGGAGTGGAGGCAGCAGCGCCAATAACCAACAAAACCCAAGAAGTTTTATTGTGAGAGCTCACACTTCTTTAGAACCATCTAGAAGGATCCTGGGGGCCACTGTTTATAAGTCTTCAACACATTGTCACCCACTATATATAAAAGTTCCCCCCAGTAGAAAAACAGCATAAGATGAGATGTGGTTTTTTTCCCTCCCTTTACTTCACACAAGGAGGGTTAATTCCAGAATTCTACACCTACAGTGCACACTGTGTTTGTGTTTGTGTTTGTGTGTAGAGCTCACACATATCTCCACTATATAGTTTCTGGCTGCAAGAGGTCTTCATTCCTTTCCAACACTAGCCATTCTTTGCAAACATAAATCCAAGATGAGAACCTTTCTCCCTGTAGAGCTACTGTTTGTAGGGTGATGAGCTTCCTTGACTGATGGCTAGATTTCTATACAGGGAACATTAAAGGCATATCTTTCCCACCTACAGCTGAAGATGCAGCCCAGCACCTCCCTCCTTCAGGACTTGAGAAGTTCATCCTCTCCCCACTTGCCCCGTCAGTCTTCCTGCTACGTGGGTGGTGGTGGTCAGTGCCCTGTCCAATCCACCAAGAGAGCCCAGGTATGATCTCTGGCCACTCACCTGGTGCTGGCATTCCCCCTGAGGCGGTGCTGCCCCCACTGGACTGGGCAGGGAGGTTTCCACCCTCTTTTTCTGGGGCTGGGTATTGTGGGAGGGGGGCCGTGCCAAAGGCTTTGCTCTCCAGATGGGCGATGCTGCCAATGACATCTGCTGCTGTGGTTTCAAAACAGAACAAAGGTTCACCTGCCTGGCCAATCTACAGTGGTGTGACTATGGTTGGTGTCACCCGGTGCAGTAAATTCATGGTGTCACTCCCGCTCCATTGACCTTCCATACTACATCATACAGGATCCTTAGTAATGTTCTTGGTAGTAATGTTACTCATAAATCATAATTCCCATATAGCACTGAATGTAATGGCAATAGTTGTGACATAAACAACTAACAAAATTAAAATTATACCTTTAAATTACAACATCATACAGCCTAAATGTATTTACATATACATCATTTCATGTGGTTAATTTGGTAACATGATGTTTTTAAAGGAAATTTTAAAAGAATTGTTTTTTAAAAAAAACTTGATTTTTTTTAAATTAAAAAAATTGAATTAAAAAATTAAAATTAAATTTTAAAAAACCTGGGGGCACTCATTTTTGTTCCCATTGAGCTTCACCCCCCACATACCATCTCTTCAGCATTTTAAAGGGACACAAGCAAATGCCACGGCCCATATCTGCCAAAAGGCAGATGTTTGTGGATCAGTGGACACCCACTTTTGTATGTTACCTGGTACGTTCTGCATCTCTGTTAGCCTGGTACAGCTCTGAAAGCTTTGGAGGGGACTTCTCTCATTCCCACTCCTTTCCCAGGGACAGGTGGTGGGTTCAAGGGACATGGGGTCTTCTTGGTGGCAGTTTCCCAGAGTCTGAAACTCCCTCCCTAGGGAGACCAGGATGGTTCCCCCTTGGCTCTCCTACTGATGCCAAGTAAAAACTGTCTTATTTCAACAGCTGTTTAGGAATTAACTGATGGGCTTTGAATGGTGTGTTGTTTTGTTGCTTTTTATATACTGTATAAATTGGAAGAGATCCTGCTCTGGAAGATTCAGCTACAGATCTGTTGGCTTGTTGCAGCATCTGGAGCTGCAGGAACAGAGCCATACTGCTCCCCATTCACCTCTGCTGCATGGAAATGCTCGTTTTGCAGGGAGGCAGCGTTGCTCAAAAGTTAGAGACTTTGAGTCGTGGAGTGCACCGATAGCATAGAAGTGAATGGCAATGTTGGATGGCAGGCTCACAATATCGTAATTACTGGACAGGATGCTGAATCATCTTTTAATGAAAGTTCAGATGATTTCATTCATTTTAATTGCTTTTTAAAATATCTTTAATGTGTATATTTTACTGATGTTTTGTATGGCTATCATTTCTTCTGGTTTTAAAATTCTGTAAGCTGCTTTGAATCCCAGTATTGGGGGAAAGGTGGGCTATAAATGAATAGAAGCAATAACAACAGTATCAACAACAGGGTGAGCAGATGCCATAACCACAAAGGAGGACAAGGCATTGCAGAATGTAGGACATTAAAGATAATGTAGGATATTACCAAATAAAAGCTAAAAACCCTAAAATAGATGTAAATTCATGCTCCTTACTAATGCTCAAAATGGAGGACATTTTGAAATTCCACCTGGACATAAGGATGAAATGTAGGCCATGTCCTGGAAAAGGAGGATATCTGGCCATCCTGGACAGGGCACAAGGGGTCTAAATACAGTAGCGGCACCACCATCTGATCTTGGAAGTTAAGCAAGATCATCCCTGGTTAGTACTTGGATGGGAAACCACCAATGAATCCCAGGTGCTGTAGGTTACATTTCAGAGGAAGGAGCTGGAAAAATTACCTCTGAGGATTCCTTGCATAAGAAAACCCTGTACAATTCATGAGATTCCATAAGTCAACAGGCAACTTGAAGGCACACACACACACACAAAGTGGGCATTGTTATTTGCCCCTCTGCATGAATCTGTGAGGTCTCCTTCACACTCTCCAATTATAATGTTATGATCCCACTTTAACTGCTATGGCTGCCTCCTATGAACTCCTGGGATTTGCAGTTTGGTGAAGCATTGGAGTACCCTGGCTGAGAATTCCAAAGACGCCTCCCTAAACTGCAAATCCCTGGACTTCATAGGATGGAGCCTGTAACATCAACGGGTTTGCCTTTCTGCCTGTCTGGTAATATGTAGAAATCTACAATCCTAAATCTGGCATGTAAAGTCTTTGATCACAGTAGAGATTTGGACCTGATGGGTCAACTACTTCAGGTCCCTCCTGGACAAATTTTCTAGGTTTATTTTTTTACACTAGAAGGTACATTTATACACCACTTTTGATCAATTATTTTATTTAGACTTCAGCTGACATCTTGACCATTTTTCTGCAAGTTTGGGATCAATCTTCAAACACAAGCATTTGCAGAAAATGATTGGCTTGGGTCCATTTTGCATGGAAATTGGTGTGAAACCAGTTTTAAAGACTGTAAATTAAATTGTTGTTCCCTTCAAATCATAAGCAAAATAATGAGCAACACTAGGTATATTTCCTAGTGTTTTAATAAAACATTTAAACCTAGTTTTGAGAATCTACCATGACACTGTGTAAGTTTGGAATCCCAGTTCTAAGAATCTTGGCTTCCCATTTCCAGCTATACAAATATCTGGCTCTTAAAGGCACATGTATGTGTGTGTGGGTTTGAGAAGGGGATTGTGTATCCGTAAATTCCCTGGAATTCATGCAAAGCAAAGGCAAATTAATAGATGTTGTGGAATTCAACCTTCCTCGGAGCAGGATTTTCATATATTAATTTAGGATGTTTACACTCAGCCTTCTAATAGAAGTTCCCACAGAGGCTAACAGAATGTTCAGGATGCAGAAAATTATACCGTTGACTGTGCGCTCCTCGGTTTCATACCAGCTTTCCTGACTGACCCTGACTGAATCAGCCCCACTGTCAAAGGGGAGTCGCTAGGGCTGTGACTCAGGGGCTGCCTCACAGGGCAAGCCAAAGATCCTGGGCCCAATCCCAGCAGCTCTTTCGTGCAGGACGTTTAGAACATGGCGATTCCACTTGAACTGCCATGGCTGCTTCCTGTGGAATGGGGCAGGGGGAAGGCTGGAGCCTGGGGAGGTGTCGGAGGAGCTCTTTCAGTGCCCCTTCCTCAATTGTACATCCCAGGATCTCAGTGGGTGTTGCTCTGGCCATTTGATTTGAATCATAGGTCAGGCCCTGGAGAGCTGTGGCTGGTCAGTGCAGCACAGTGCTGAGCTCCCATGAACCTGTGCATTAATTCAAATGGGAGAGCATCTGCTTTCCATGCCAAAGGGCCTGGGTTCAATTTCTGGTGGCAGGACCTCCAGGCTTAGTATCTGAAACCCTGCAGAGCCTACACTGCCAGTATGTGTTGACAACCCTGAGATAGATGGATGGGGTCTCTGACATGCAATATGCAAGGGAGGGGGACAAGGCAGCCTCACTTTCCTCCCTTCCTTCCTCCCTGGTTTCTTCCAAAGAGAAAATTCACATGTCCCAACTATCTTGGCAGTGCCTAGCTATTTTGGGTTTCAACTCACAGCCTGCATGGTCATTGGCCACATCATCTAGGGCAGGGGTAGGCAACCTAAGGCCCGGGGGCTGGATGCGCCCCCCCCGAGGTCTTTGGACCAGCCCCAGGCCGGTTCTGCCGCCGCCGCTGCTGCTCCCCGCCATGATGATATTGATTATTGTTGTTATTACTTGTTCTTGGGGTTTTCTTGGCAAAATCTCCACAGGGGTTTTGCCATGGCTTTTCTGGGGCTGAGAGAGTGTGCATGCATATTTTTTTATTTTTTATTTTTTTAAATTTTATTTATTTATTTATTTATTTATTTATTTATTTTTGGTGCTTCAGCCCCCCAATTGTCTGAGGGACAGCAACCCGGCCCCCGGCTCAAAAAGGTTGCCTACTCCTGATCTAGTGGATGGTGGTGGCAACAGTCCAGCATAACCAGGGTGAGGGGTGCATCCTGAGTGCTGTTTTGTAGACCACCTGGGGCTGAATCACCAGACCTACCAGCAGGGGAGGGTGGCACTGTTCCCGGATCCCATTTAGTCATGAGGAGGCCATCACTGTCCACTACTCGGCGCTGGTGATGGGAGTGGGACCTCTTGCTCTTCACCAGGAAGGAGCGCGGCATTTCCACCTACTTGTTAGTCAGAAAGGCTGGAGAGTGAAGGCAAAGAGAAAACAGTATTGTGGGAGAGGTTGCACAAGGAAACTCAAAAGCACAAGAGAACACCAAAGACCACTTTGTCTCCCTCCCAGCTTGCCCATGCAACTGACGCCTGCTCTCATACAGGGGCTCGGGAAGGAGCAGCTTCTTGCGAGAGATGGTTTTGGGCTAGGATGCCAGGTGGGAATCTCACAGTCCTGCAGGTGTTCTTGGATTACAGCTCCCATCAGCTACACACATGCAATTAATACAGCCCACAACAAAGGATGATGGGGGGTACAGTCCATTAGGAGGGCCCCTGCAACAGTGTTACTAAGGGTGCATTAATGTTGTCATTTCATAAGAAATGCAACAGACAGGTGTTTCTTTGTTGCCATTTGAGCTTGGGCATGAAGGTAGTTTGTAAGGCAGCTCCTGTATTATTACTATTATGGGAAATCTTCTAGAGAGATGGAAAGTTCCTGCAGCAGCTGGCTTCTAGGGTGAGGGCAAGGAAGGTGCATGACTGCATGACCTGCTTGCATCCCCTCCCACCTATCTGTTTGGAGACAACCCCCTAGCCCTGCAAAACATACTGTCAGGCTCCAATAACCTCTCGGGGGAAACAAGGACTTCTGAAGGAACTTTTCCATGGACTTTCTGTGCTCTCAGGCTGGTGGGAAAGGAGCACAACACAAGATGGAGTTCCCTGAAAAGTCTGTCCCTCTCGCTTTCCACAGCCAACATCCCAAACCTCAGTATCTCTGAGGAACAAGGATGGAAAGGCCTCCACTCTATAACATGCCAAAAAGCAACCAAGGACAGCTCCTTTGCATGCTCCTTTGCATTGGCTTCAACAATTGCCCCATGCAGTTAACTGTAAAAAACAAATTCTGGTTTGTGTTGCCCTGGGAAATATGTCCTCCGGCTTGCTCCGACCACAAAGTATATCCCCACCCCCACCCCACCGCCGGCTCTCTTGTTGGAGCCAGGATCCTTCCTTGGGTCCTTAGGGGTAGAGAAAGTGAGCCCAGAGTTAGGATTGTTTCTAATTGGGTGGCATCCCATAACCCAAGGGTGAGAAAGAGGCAGAACACAACTTTCTCACCCTCAGTGTGTGTTTGTGTGCGCACTTGTGCAAAATGCAGTGCCTAGCCATCGTCCACAAGGTGATAACAAGAGAGAGAAGAAGCCTCCCAAGCCCCACCCCAGGGAGACAATAGGCCTAAGCAGACTGCCAGAAATAGTGCACATTAAATTGAGGCACTGCCCTGGCTCAGTGCTAGGGAGTCATGGGAATTGTATTTTTTTCTGAGACATTGAGCCTTCTCTGTCAGAGAGCTCTGGTGCCACAATAAATTACAGTTCCCATGATTCCCTAGCACTGAGCCAGGGCAGTGCCTCAATTTAATGTGCACTATTTCTGGCAGTCTGCTTAGGCCCAATGTCTGCCACATATTTTCAGAGTTCATACAGAGAGCACAGCACTTGAGATTGCTGGATGAGGATTTTGGAGGTCTATAAAAACCAATGGAAAACCATAGGGCAGTCTGCCTCCCTCCCTCTCAGCCTAATCTACCCCACAGAGTTGTTGTGAGGATACAGCTATGGGGGAGTGGGGGGAGGAGGAAGAGGAGGAGAAAGAGGAGAGCCAAGTAAATATTCTAGAACATTCCAGTGGTCAAGAGTGTTGGACTAGGACTAGACAGACTCAGATTTGAATCCTTGCACATTGCCATGGAACTCATGGGACGATCCTGGGGAAGGCATGATTCTTCTCAGCCTAAGGTGCCTGGCAGGGGCATTGTGAAGGTAAAATGGTGGCACTGGTGGAAAGGACAACATGTACCACTTTAAACTCCACAAAAAATAAATAAATGTGGGGGTGTCAATTAAATACATTAAATATTGCTGCTGAGATTCTGTAGGTGGCTTTTTGGGTGTAATTTTTCCCCACCAGCATTTGATATGCTTGTTGCTCTTCTTTAAATGCATACTGGTCGGCATCAAAGATCAGCTCTTGCAAGCTGTTTCTAGTTTCCCTGTCAGCCCTCAGAGGTTGCTAAATCCTGACTATGAGGTACAAGTGGAACCTGCAACAAAAAAATCAGAAGTGCAGAAAGACCGTGTTCAGGGTTCCAGCCAGCCTGCCTGCCACGCTTTTTTCCACACTCTTTTCCACAGTGCTCCATTACACACACAAGGACTTCCCATCTCATCCCCAGCACAGCCAGACACCATTCCATTCCCAGTGAAAATGTTCAGCCTCCAAAACATCCAAAGTGCATCAGAGGGTTGGCTGCTAGTCCTCCTGACCTTATTGCCCCAGGATATACTGAGGAGGGAACAAGCTTGTTTTCTGCTGCTCCAGAGACTAGGACCCGAAACAATGGATGCAAGCTGCAAGAAAAGAGATTCCACCTCAACATTAGGAGGAACTTCCTGACAGTAAGGGCGGTTCGACAGTGGAACACACTCCCTCGGAGAGTAGTGGAGTCTCCTTCCTTGGAGGTCTTTAAGCAGAGGCTGGATGGCCATCTGTCGGGGATGCTTTGATTGGGAGTTCCTGCATGGCAGGGGGTTGGACTGGATGGCCCTTGTGGTCTCTTCCAACTCTATGATTCTATGATTCTATGATTCTATGATATGGTGGCCTTTTAGCTATACCCTTCCATATGCTTATCACTTCTTTTATTCTCTTCCCCACCTTCATCATCCAGGAGCACTTGCATATTTTGGTGCCTGACATCACAGATTCAGAGAGTTTGCATCTTCTTAATGCAAATATACCTAAAACTACCACGTTTCTCCTCAAAATGTGGTCCCTTCTTCTGAAGCTTTGGCTGTGTTGCTCAGGAATCCCTACTGGAGTGGCCTTTGCTCTGTTATATTTCAGATCAGGTGCTAGCAAAGTGCGGCTCCCAGACATTGCCAGGTTGCAAATCCCAGCACCTATAACCCCTGGCAGGGCTGATGGGACTAGCAGACCAAGAATATCTGGGAAGCTGCACTTTGCTCAACTCTAATTCAAGTTTTCTCCAACCTGGCTGGGGATTTTGGGGGACAGAGCTCAACATGCCTGCACTGCACAAGGTTCAGAAAGCACCTGGAAGGAATGCTGTAAGAGGAACAACACAAGCAAGGCAGTTCCTTTTTACCTTTTGACAAAAACAATGTAAATGAGATAGTATTCAAAGAGATAGCCTTGTCTCTTTCAGCATAAGGAGATAAAAAGGAATCCTATAGCATCATTGAGACTAACGGGGTGGGTTGGGGTGGGGGAGACGGGACTTCTAGTATAGTTTTGAACATTTCCTGTGCTAGAAATGTCCCTTTCCCAGGAAATGGCACAGTTTTGGCATGTCATTATTGCAAATACATCTCCATTGCAGGGTATTTGGGCTGAACTGGTAAGGGGCTGTCTTTTTAAAAGTTTCATCACTTAAGTGTTCATAACACATTACTTTTTTTGTTACTCATAAGCAACAGACTAACAACATATTACTCATTTTAAAAACTGTAAAAAAAAAACACCCTGTAAATCCCCCTCCCTTTAAAATTCATGATACAAAGCCCTGTTATAAATCAACATGTCTATTTATGATGCTGGAGTTTACGGTCATTGTTGCTGCAGACGGAAACACAAAAATGTACAAGCCCAGAAACAAAGCCTATAAAAACTTTCCTGCATCAAAAGGATTCTTGTTTCTCTTCTGTTAAGAGGAGCCATCCCCTTGACTTTGTGGGGAAGGATCTGCCTTTCCTCCGCAGCCAGGCCCCAAACAATCCTGGTCTGACCTTGCTATCAAAACCTTGTGTGTCCTAGCGGTTTGGCTATGACACTGGAGAAAAGGGTTAAAAACCCTGTTTGGCCATGAATCTCACTGGGTGACCTTGGGCAAGTCACATACTCTCAGCCTCAGAGGATGGCAAAGGCAAACCCTTTCTGAAGAAACTTGCCAAGAAAACACTGAAATTTTCACCTTAGGGTCACCATAAGTTGGAAATTACTTGAAGGCACACAACAACAACAACAACACCTTTCTCTTGTAAACTTCTTCCAGCCCTCCACACCCCCCAAAACCAGTGTCTTTCCTGAGAGTGTCCCATAGGAGCAGAACACTTTTCTGACCTTCTTTTGGTTCCCTTTTAAAGAAACACACACACACACACACACATTTACCTGAGAGTACACAGAAGGACTGACTTCTGAGCAAATGGTGGTGCTTGCCTGTGGGCAGAAGTGAAATTGTGCCAGCTGGGCTCTAGCAATCCTTGGCATGATGGAGCTCAGAGACAGGAGGCACAGAAGGGAGAGAAGAGTCCCCCAACTTTAGTAGTAGCCCCCCTCAATTATCAGGCCAAATATGCAGTTGTTGTAGCTAAGGCACATTTGTCTTCTATAACTGATCTATAATTGCTTCTTTGATCAATTATTGGCTTTTAAGATTGGTTCTTTTTATTCTGGTGTGTGTACAATTATGCCAAATCCATTTCCAGAACATGGAATGCGACTGCTTAAAATGTAATCACCTGTCTCTTAAATAAGCAGATGGAAACATGTCCCTTGAAAAAAAGCAACACTGACCATGTCCAGAGTGCTTTCAGCCCATGCGCCTTAACTCTCCCTGCCCTCACATCTACACACACATTTTGGAAAAGACACTTCTAAAGTCCTTGACAATGTACCTATTTAGCAAAAGGGGGTTTATATTTGTGCTTTTAAATTAAATTTTATGAGAAACGTAATTAAAACATAATTATTTTTAGGATTTGTTTTATTTCCAGGAGAACACCCAGCATGTTAAGGAGATTGAAAAACCAAAATAAAACCAAACTGTGATTGCCAAACAAACGTCATGTATATATCTATCTGTCTTACAATATTAGACCACCCTCTGTACAGCTTCCAGATCCTTTAACCTCTCACATTAACCAGGTTTTGCTCCATTCTGGAGCCTAACAGACTTCCATCTTCCAGCAAAATCTTTCTCTCTTTTTGTGGAGCAGGTTCCAAGACTGTGTGATTATTAACTGTGTGTAATAGTAAGAGAGCCTGTCCGAAGTAAGACCCTCTGAGTTCTAGGGGCTCTACTCCCAAGAAAGGAAGCCTTCCTTTCCTCCCAATGTCTTTTATTGGTGTGAGTGGAAGTTCAGTGTATTTCTGGGTATCTTGGGTCATTTGCAGGAGATCAGAAGCCTGTTGCTCCCAATTACTCAAGAGAGCAGCATCAACATAAGCCTTGGTTGTCTTTAGCCATAAATTATCTCACTGAAATGATGAAAGTTGAAAAGGCTTTTGGCTTTCTATGCTGAGGTGCTGTGGGTTGTGGCACCCAAAGCAACTTCTTGGGCTCAGAATTATGTTATTCTAGACCAGGGGCAGGCAAATCTCATTGGAACATCCCAGCACTCCCAAAACAGGACATCCCACGCCAAATCAGGTGAAAATCAATCCCAGAAGTCCTCTTCTAGTTTACACTTCCATGGTCTTTGCCCAGATTCCAGTTAAGAATGGTGGGTTCAGACAGTGGTATTATTTTAGCATTTCAAGGGTTATTTTGCCCCCTGTTTAAATTGGGGTGATCTGGAACATTCAGTGAGACCATGAAATGGGGATGGGGATGTAATGTGGCCCATAGGCTGCTACACCCCCCCCCCCGTCTTTCCCCACTCTTGTCTTGGGTGGATCTTGGGCTTGGAATGGAAAGCAAAGCAGATCCTGGCACCTGAAATCTGCAACCAGCCCAGCTTTCTCTAGTAGGCTATGGCTGCAGTCCTCCACCCATTTGCCCAAGAGTAAGCCTCACTCAACTCAGTAGGGCTTACCTCTGAGTATATGTGTACAGGGTGAGCAAAAAGAAATTTCCTGTAAGTGTCCACATTAAGGGTTCTTTCCCTCTTCCCCTAAGGCAGCCTTTCTCAACCTTTTCACGCCTGAAGTAATCAATGTTCTGATCTCAGGGAATCTCTGCATTAAAAAAAAAATATCTACAGCTTTTTAAAGATGTTATTGTTTTTTCCAGTTATAACCTCTGCTGGAACGAAAGTGCTCTAGGCTGCCAAAAGGATTTACGCTTTCCAGAGGCCAACCCACCCTCCCAGTTTCCTCACTGTCAGGAGCACATTCCCAGGAAGCATCTTCCGCTCCTTCCATGGCTTTGCCCTTTGAATTTTTCCAAAGAGAAAAGAAAGTTTCATTCCTAAACTATAGAAGGCAGAAAAAAAGGCAATGAATTTGTGTTGGAGGGAACTGTCCAGAAAAAACTCTCCATATCCATAGTGTCCTGATAGCATAATAGATCTTTCTCAAAAGGGCTCTCTCTGCCTCTTGATCTGCCACAAGTTTTAATGACTTTACTATAAGAAGTAAACTTCAAATTACATTTATATTATTACTGTTATTATTAGTTGGAGTAGCACAAATTATGGGAGAGATTCACTTGTCCACATGGCTGTTATGAGAATATCTAATTCAGAACAAAATTTAAAATCTTTGCTCTAAGAAGTAAATTTTGTAGTTATCATCATCATCAAGTGTGTGGGGAGAAACAACCTGTTTATTGACCTTGATTCAGAACAACTCTGAACAATTTTCTTCTCAGAAGAAAACTTTGCAAACAACAACAACAACAACAACCTATTAATCATAATCATTGGAAGGGGCATCATCACCTGCTTGCAGGACTGCTGTCAGCGGTGGCCCATTTCTCTTTTATCAGATGAGTCTCTGCAGGGTCCTGTTTTCTCTCTTTTCCTTTTTTCTCCCTCAGATTGACTGCTGCTGGATTTAGGAAAGCCTCCTCTCTCTCTTTCCCTGGTGATTTTCTTTCTTTCTTTCTTTCTTCCCTTCCTTCTTTCTTTTCTTGCTTTGCCCCCATTCCCCTCCCTGATTTTTCAATCAGATTATTTATGTCAAAATCTGGTGGCTGAAGGGACAGCCAATGAGGAAGCCAAAGCCTTGACAGTATTTGCTTATCAAAACCTTCCAGACTTTGAAAACTTTAAGAGAATTTTTCTTGTTGCTCAACTGTAAGTAGGAGAAGTGGCACAGACTGTGCACAGACCATTGGCGTTTTCTTTACTTTCCCCCCACTTTTGGGGTGTTGGTGTAAGAAATGTTCTTTTGAGATACTGGTTTTATTTTTTTTAATAGGCAAAGGAAAATGTTGTGCACCCAAAGAAGTTCAGCTGAAAAGCAAAAGTTGGGCTGGGAGAGGAATCTGTTTCTTCTCAAATCTCTTTCTGACCATGAATGTATGGAGCAGTCAAAGGGATGGGCAAGCTATGGCCCTCCAGAAGGACTTGGACTCCAGCTCCCATCAGCCCCAGGCCCAGTATCCCCACAGTAAGGAATGCTGGGAGCTGCAGCCCAACAACACTGGGAGGACCACATTTTGTCCATTCTGGTCTAAGGCAAGATGTTGTTCAACTCCCCCTCAAAATAGCAATATTTTAATTTATGGATAGCACTTCTACCTGATTTAATAGCTAGAAAGGCTTTCACAGTAGCTCACATATCAGTTCCAAAGAACACACCCCCTGCTCTTAAGCTTACAGTTTAAAAGGCATGGCACAAAAGGAAAGTGAACGTTCCTCAAGGCCCTTGTCATTGAAGCTGTGGATAAGCCACCAGATCCGTCAAATGGGCTTTTCAGGAGAAGGGCTGATGGAAGGGTGAGAAGGAAGCCAGAAGCAAGAAGTGAGAGAAGATCATCCTGGTTAGCCTTACAAAGCTGTTGCAATCGCCACTGAGCTAATATGCACAGAATCTTTAAAACATTGTAAGTCAAGGGTTTTCCCAATATGGTTGGCCTGCAAGTCCCATCACCTCCCTCAGGCAGCATACAGACAATGTTAGGGGATGCTGGGAGCTCCATTCCAACCTTAAGACTATTGCTATCCTACATTCTACAGAAGCTAAACTTTATGTAGCCAATACACAACCTGGTGGAATGGAGAGGGGGGAAGAGAGAGATCAAACCTTGCAGTAGTACAGTTTTTTTCCTGGGTGGTGGTGGTGCAACCAAAGGATGGATACCCTCTCCACCACAGCCCATTTAAAACTGTGAATGCTCAGTGATCATGGCCCTCTGACTGACTGCTGGGGAGGGGAGAGGAAATGGCACTTCTTTGAACAAAGGGCTTGGCTTTGCTGGCTGGCTGGCATCCTGAACCAAAGTGCCCCACACTGCAGACTTTTGTGGGAACTCCTCCTTTCCTCCTTTCCTCCATGCCAAACTTGTGCAGTTGAGCATCTTAGCAGTGAAAGAGGTGTGAAAGAAGGGAAAGAGGGATCGCCAAAGAGATGGGGGAATATATCCACCGTCAAGCGGATTAGCCCCCTCCCCTCCCCTCACACAAGCGTTTGTTGTTGTTTTGTGCCTTCAAGTTGTTTCTGACTTACAGCGACCCTAAGGCAACCCATCATAGAGTTCTCTTGGCAAAGAGAGGGTTTGCCATTGCCATCCTCTGAGTTTGAGAGTGTGTGACTTGCCCAAGGTCAGCCAGTTGGTTTCATAGTTTCATGGTTCAGTGGGGTTTCAAAGCCTGGTGTCCAGAGTCATAGTCCAACACTCAAACCACTATGCTCTCTGAAGTCTATTCACCTCTTAAGTTAAATTGATTTAAGAAAACAAACAAAAACAAAACCCACCATGGCCATCTGTTTGAGGGTGACTTAGGTTGCTGCCACACTACAGAATTAATGCAGTTTGATACCGCTTTATCTGCTTTATTTGTCATGGCTCCATCCTATGGAATCACAGGACTTGTAGCTTTTGCAGCATGCATTGAAGCAGCTGCTATACTTTTTCTAGAAAAAAAATTCCCTCCCAGCATTCTTGGCTTGGGCTCTTTTTCTTTTTTGCCTTATATTGGTACCTTGTTGTTGTTGTGGGCCTTCAAGATGTTTCCAACTTGTGGCTACCCTGAGGCAAATCTATCATGGATTTTCTGGGGCTGAGAGTGTGTCACTTTTCCAAGGTAACCCGGTGGGTTTCCTTGGCTGAATGGGGAATCAAACTCGGTTTGTCAGAGTCAGAGTCCAACACTCAAACCACTACATCACACTGGCTCTCATTGGTAGTATCGATATTGGCAGCATTGCCCATTATTTAAATTTTAAAAATGTTCATGTGCAGTGGGTCCTTGGTATCTGCTGGGGTTTGGTTCCAGGACCCCCTGAGGATTCCAAAATCTGTGGATGCTCAAGTCCCATTAAACACAATGGCATAGTGAAATTGTATCCCTTATATAAAATGGCAAAAACAAGGTTTGTTTCTGAAATTGATATTATTTTTGAATCATGAGATTTAGCCGCTGTATAGACATGATAAATGCCCAATGTTTAAATGTGGATCTTCGTCTCAATTGTATAACTTGTAATCCTAATGATTAGTTATAAAGGACCTAATTTCGTTTCAACTATCTTAAAACGCTTATAGCTGGATATTTTATTTAGGTAGAGAGTATTTTTTATATGCTGTTGTTTCATTTTATTATACTATGTTGTTAGTAATAATATATATTGGTGTTATTATCATTATTAGGTTTAATAATACAATTATAGCATATATTTTATTTTTGTATGCTACCTTTTTATTTTTATTAGATATATAATATGTTAAAATATTTTAAAATACTTCTGTCAAAAACATAGTGAAGCATATGGCAGACAGCTATACTGATCATTGTAGGATTGTTTAAACTAAATTGTTACCATCCTTGAACAAAAATATTTTGAAGACAGTATTGTATGTCTATAGTTTGCAGATTTACATAAAATTATATTATTTCACATTTACCATAAGTTACCATAAGTTTCTATATTTAACATAAGATGAATCTCTTATAGATATTAGGCTTATGAAATGATGCTCTCTTATGTCTGTCCTTCTAAATTGATATATGTCAATGGCTATCAGTATGTTTTGACGAAGTCACTATATGTCACTTAGATGTTTTATTGTATTTTTAAATGTGTGTTTTTATACTGGCCTAATGGCTGTAATAAATGAATTTAAATTTAATTATTTTTGAATATTTTCAAGTCCTGGGTGTCTGAATCCATGGATAAAAATATTGTGGATACAGAGGGCCAACTGTACTTTATTGATATACTTGATTCGTATCCTGCCTTTCTCCCAAAATGAAACCCATTTTATTGTTATTCATTACATTTCTCCCCCACTTTTCCTGCAGTGAACCCAGGGCAGTATTGTACATGGCTCAACACATCTCCACTTAATTTTCACAACAACCCACTATCTGTGGTAGGTCAAGGTGAGAGGAAATTGGTTCCCATGACTGAATGAGAACCTGACTCTGGTCCCCAAGGGGGGGGGGGATCAATACTCTAACCATTCTCATGTGCCAACAGTCCAGCTAAACATCCAGAATTCAAACTCCCTTCCCACTGCTCTACATAGAGCAGGCCTGCACAACATACGGCCCGGGGGCTGCATGCGACCTGCTAAAGGAGTTTGGATCGCCTGCAGAGATGTGGAATGACTTCAAGGCCCCTCTGCTGTTGGCCTCTTCCTGAGGAGAGGATCATGCAGAGGAGGAGGAAGGGCGAACGCTCACCCTGCAAGGCTCCTACGCCACCTGGCTTTCTACTGAGGAGGACAGGTGGTGGAGGAAGAGGAGGACAGGTGAACACTCACTTTTTTTTTTTTTTAAATAAATTTTATTGAAATTAAAAACAAAACAAAACAACAAAAACGACAACAAACAAACCAACAAGAACAAACTTACATAAATACAAAAAATATACACAAACAATAACCTATTCCTTCTACAAAAACAATTAAAAAGACTTCCTAGGTAGACCAATGTTTACTAAACAGCCCGACATTTTGTAACTTCGCAATGACAATGCTTTAAGTCTTCTATCCCACATTTAAAATAGATATATCTATAAAGTTTGATTAATTTAACATATATAATATTAAAGAAATAGAAAAAAAAATTATATAAATCCTATTAAACTAAAGCAAAATAAACCACCTATTATAAGCAAGGATCAATCAAAAATCGTTATTGTCTGTAGCCCGCTCTCCGCTTTCAAATAATCCAGCAAAGGTTTCCACTCCAATTGGAAAGTATCATAATCTTGATTTTTAAAAAATGATGTTATTTTTTCCATTTCCATTATATCCCAAATTTTCTGTCTCCACTCCGATATAGTTGGGGTATCAGTTAATTTCCATTTGGAAGCATATAGTATCCTAGCTGCTGCTATTAGATAAAATAACAATTTACCAAACTCCTTCTCTATTTTATCATCCTTAACTATGCTTAATAAAAAAAATTGTGGATCGAACCTAATAGATATTGAAAATATACCTATAATCTCTTTATAAATACTTTTCCAGTAATATTTAGCTTTCTCACAACTCCACCATAAATGAAAAAATGTACCTATTTTCTTATCGCATTTCCAACATTTTGGGGAATAGTTTCCTGTCATTTTTGCTAATTTTACTGGTGTCAAGTACCACCGGTACTGCATTTTATAAAAATTTTCCTTAATATCCATATTAAGCGTATATTTTAATCTCTTTGTCCAACACTTTTCCCACTCATTTAATTCAATGTTACATCCAATATCCTGAGCCCACTTGATCATCTGTGGTTTTACCAATTCACTAACTAAATTAAATTTTAATAACATCTTATATAATTTTGATATTTGGTGTTCCTGTACTGAATCTATTATCTGTTCAAAATCTTTATTCATTGAGCCAATTGTTTTAGTTTTCATATCTAACAAAAAACGCTCCCTTATCTGCCAATAGACAAACCAACTACAATTGTAACCTTCTAAATTAAGTTGCTCTTGAGTCTTTATCATCAGAGGTTCTTGAGTCTGTCTCAATAAATTTCGATAAGTTAACCATTTCATTTTACCCGTTATAATTTCTTTCAAAGGTTTTTCATACACTGCAGTCCAAAGTGGGATTTTATCATCCCATTTACTCTTAATTATGTTCCACACCCTTAAGAGAGATCTTCTCAAATAATGATCCCTAAACCCACTATGTCTTTTAACCTTGTCATAGATTAAATACCCATGCCAACTGTATACATTATCATGTCCCTCCAATTTTAAATCATCATCATTATCCAATTTTATCCAATCTAAGATCCAATATAAGGAACACGCATAATAATATAATTTCAAATCAGGTAAATTCAATCCCCCTCTCTCAGTAGCGTCTTGTAATGACTTCATACTAATTCTTGATCTCTTCTTGTTCCATATAAACTTAATTAAATCACTCTGCCATCTCCTAAAAGGGCCATCGTTAATCAAAATTGGGATATTTTGAAATAAATATAACATTTTGGGTAAAATGTTCATCTTAAAGGCGGCGATTTTCCCTAATAAAGATAAATTCAAATTTTTCCATCTATTCATTTCCGATTTAATATCATTCCATTTCTTCTCGTAATTGTTTTTGAAAAGCTCCGAATTCCTTGTTGTGAAAGTGATTCCCAAATATTGAACTTTTTTAACTTCCTGGTAACCCGTTTTATATTTCAATTCTTCCTTCTCCTTATTAGTCATATTCATCATTAACATTTGTGTTTTATCTTTATTAATTTTCAAGCCAGAAATATTACCATATTCTACTAATACTTCTTTTAATTTATCTATACCTTCATTAGGATCTACAAGTGATATCATCAAATCGTCAGCGAATGCTCTAACTTTGAATTCTGAATTTCTAATTTTCACCCCTAAAATTTCTTTTTCTTCTCTAATTCTTTGCAGGAGAATTTCGAAACAAATAATAAATAACAAAGGGGAAAGGGGACACCCTTGTCGAACTCCCTTTTGTATTTTAAAACTATTTGTTATTTCTCCGTTTACTAAAATTTTTGCCTCTTGGTCGCGATATATCATTCCAATCCACTTTGTATAAATTTCACCCATTTCCAGTTTTTCCAATATAAATTTTAAAAAAGTCCAATTCAACCTATCAAAGGCTTTCTCGATATCATAAAAGAGTAATGCACCCTTTTTATCAATATGTTTATTATAGTACTCAATTAAGTTCAATAAATGCCTGGTATTATCTTTAATCTTTCTTCCCGGTAAAAATCCTGCTTGATCTTTTTTTATTACCAAATTAAGCCAATTTTTTAATCTATTTGCCATTATATTCGTGAAAATCTTATAATCGCAATTTAATAATGATATAGGTCTATAATTTTTCGGGTCAGCTCTATCCTTATTCTCTTTTGGAATTACCGAAATATAGGCCTCAGACCATGTATGAGGTATCTTATCTTCTAATAAAGCATTCATTGTTTCAACTAAAGGGGGGGCTAACTGACTAGCAAACGTCTTATAATATTCAGATGTCAACCCATCTGGGCCCGGAGACTTAGCAACTTTTAATGAAGAGATTGTATTCAGGACCTCCTGTAATGTAATTTTTTTATTTATATCCTCTTTTTGTTCTAACGAAATTGAAAATAATGTCTGCTGTGATAAGAACTTCTTTATTTTTTCCACACTAATATCCTGATCTTTTTTATATAAATTTGTATAAAACTCTAATAAAATTCTCTTTATATGTTTCTGAGATGTGAAAAACTTGTTCCCTTCTTTTAATTCCAATATATATTTATTTTCCTGTTCCTTTTTTAATTTATAAGCTAAGAATTTTCCTGATTTATTAGAACCCACAAATTTCTTATATTTATAATATCTCACTTTTTTCTGTATTTCCTCAGTCAATAGAATTGTTAATTGTTTACGTAAAGCAAATAAAGCCTTCTTAATTTTTGAATTCTCTGGGTTAATCTTCAATTCATCTTCCTTAAGTGTTATTTCCTGTTCAAGAAATTTCCTTTGGCTTTCTTTCTTTTTCTTAATTTCTGCATATTTCTTTATAAAAAAACCTCTCATATAAGCTTTAGATGCATCCCAAACAAAATTAATAGATGTTTCATTATTTAAATTATAATGAAAAAAGTTTTCCAATTCTTGTTTTGCTTCATTCACTATTTTTTCATTTTTTAAAAGGTAAGGGTTTATTGACCATCTAACTACTTTAGGGCTTGTTTTAAAAAACAATCTTATAGGGTTATGATCGGACCATACGGTTGGTAATACCTCCACCTTACTTACTTTTTTACATAGCTCCGTCGAAATCAAAAACATATCGATTCTTGACCAGGACTGGTGTACTGGGGAAAAAAATGTGTAATCTTTTGTATTTCTATAAAGTATTCTCCAGATATCCTTAATTGATAATCTTTCTTGGAACTCGAAAAAACTTCTAGGTAATTTACCTTGTGTATTTTTTATTTTTTTAGATGATCTTCTATCCAATGAAGGGTCAATGACCCCATTCCAATCCCCCATTAGAACAATCTTATCCGAATTTATGGTTTCTAATTTATTTAATAAATGTTCGTAGAAAATCCCTTTATTCGTCAATGGCGCATAAATCCCCATTAACAAAATATTTTCCCCTTCAAGATTAATTTTTACCAACATATAATGGCCATTTTCATCAGAGAGGAGCTCTTCTGGATTCAATCTTGGGTGAATATACATTACTACACCCTTTTTCTTATTTTTTGCAGATGATATAAATTCTATCCCCAATTTCTTATTCTTTAAATATTTAATATCTTTTTTCCTTATATGAGTTTCTTGTAAACAATAGATATCCGCACCCAATTTTTGCAAATAATGATTTATTTTTCTTCTTTTTTGTGGTGTATTTAAACCTTTGACATTCCAAGAAATAATTTTTAAAGTATCCATTATATTGTTTTTATAAATACGCTTATCAAAATCTGAGTTAATATTCAAAGATTAATCTATAGTGGAAACAACTTCCTATGTCTTCTATAATCAATTAATATAATTAATACTATAATGACCTATTTCTATAATTCTATATTTCTATTTCTATTTCTATATTTCTGTATTATGTCTGTACTATATCAAATATACCTATAATGATATTATATCTATATTATATATTATATGATATATTATATCAATTTATCTTGTGAACACTCACTTTGAAAGGCTCTTCCACTGCTTGGTTTTCTCCCAAGGAGAAGGCCAGGTAGTGGAGGAGGAGGATGGGCAAATGCTTGCCTTGCAAGGCTCCTTCACCACCCAGGAGAAAGCTGGGCAAAGGAGGAGCCTTGGGTGAGCCTTTCCCCATCCTCCTCCACCCATCCTTCTCCTTAGGAGAAGTCCAAGCAGTGGAAGAGCCTTACAGCGAGGGTATTCACCTGTCCTCCTCCACCGACGCCACCTGGCCTTCTGCTCAGGACAAAATAGGGCAGTGGAAGAACCTTGCAGGGCAAGCATTTGCCCATCCTCCTTCTCTACCACCTGGCCTTCTCCTTGGGAGAAAGCCAGGCAGTAGAGGAGTCCGAGGAGAAGTCTCAGTGGAGGCAGAGAATGACAGGAAAGTCTCTCCTGCTGCTCAGTTTTCTCCTGAGGAGAGGGCCAGGCAGAGTAGTAGTAGTAGGGAATTAATATGAATTAATTCTAATTCATATTAATTAGAATTGTTAATTAATTAATATTACTATCTGCAGCCTAAAGAAATTTAGCCTATTTTAATTTTGGCTCCTAGCTACTGCCAAGTTGTGCAGGCCTGACATAGAGGTTTCAAAGGGGAACAAAACTCTGCTTCCTGCCTAAGGAAAAGTGTGAGACTTCTGTTTCATTGCTGCATCAATTGTTCCATCTGCAACAGAGCTTGGAAAAGCTATCTTTAGGATAACAACTCTTAAGGATTACAACTGGCTGTGCTGCTGGGGGTTCTGAGAGCATTCCAAAAAAGTCATACTTCCAATTGGCCCAGCAGCAGGCAGGTTGATGAATGAATACTTCACTCAAAGATCTCTGTAAAATTTGGGGCCTGGGGAAAGCAGACATGTATGCGTATGTGCCTTCAAGTTGCCTGTTGACTTATGGCAAACCCATAAATTTTATAGGGTTTTTTAAGGGAAAGAATCCTCAGAGATCATTTTTCCAGCTTCTTCCTCTGAAATGTAACCTATATGGCTCAACCTAGGATTTGCTGGTGGTCTCCCATTCAAGTACTAATCAGGGCTGATCCTGCTTAGCTTCCAAGATCTGATGGGATCTGGAGAATCTGGGGTACCTGGGCCTCAGCAACACCAATGCCTGCCTGAAAACTTTTGAGAAGGAAAGAAACTGATATTTGAGGACTAACAGTCTTGGGATTGGGGGCCAAGGAGTCTGTCTCCAGTGCCATCTCCTGGCAGTAAGTGAAATTCAGCTGCTTATATGCTTGGATTCATCACACAGGACGGATCCCTTTGCAGAAACTGGATTTAAAGTGAAAACGATCTGCAAAAGCAGGTTGTTTTTCACATGACGTTTGGTGTTAACCCAAACAGAAACTAGAAATAACCCGCAAAAGTGGGTTGTTTTTCACATGACATTGGCCTCAAGGAGAAATAACGCATCATTAATCCGAATGGAAAGTCGCCAAAACCTGCTCTATTTTACTTTCAGGAACTTCCTTTACACAAAGTTTTCTTCTTTACACAAACACGTCTCAAAGAAAGCCCGCTTTTGCTGTTTTTTCAGATTTTTAAATCCCATTTCCGTAATAATAATAATTATAATAATAATAAAATTTATTTTTATCCCACCCCTCTGCATAACGCAACCGGGGCGGCTTACGGCTTTAAAATATACATTCATATCCCACAATCCCACCCCTCTTAAAATACAATTAAATAATGACATTTTAAAACACATTTAAAATAATAACACAAATAACAAATAAACAAATAACAATAGCTACAGCCGAATCAGGGATGAGCAGAATGGCTGTGTTTTGATGGCCGGGATATCTATTCAGGAAAGACCTGCCAGAGGAGATCTGCCTTAACAGCTTTTTTAAAGCTGTCTAAGGTGGTAATATGACAGATTTCATCCAGTAGGCCATTCCATAATCTGGGAGCAGTAGCTGGTTGCAGACAGTCTAGTTTTTATAGGTTGCAACAAATTCCTCCCGGAGGACCTAAGTGCGCAGGGTGGATTATATGGGAGGAGGCGGTCCCAAAGATAGGTTGGACCCAAGCCATTTAGGGCTTTAAAGGTGATAACCAACACTTTGTACTGGGCCCAGAAACTAATGGGCAGCCAGTGAAGTGATTTTAGGATTGGTATTATATGGTCTCTTCTCATTGTTCCTGAGACCAACCTGGCTGCCATATTCTGTACTAGTTGAAGCTTCTGGACCATGTACGAGGGTAGCCCCATGTAGAGCGCATTACAGAAATCAAGATGAGAGGTTACCAGCATATGCACCACAGTTTCAAGGTCCCTAACTTCCAGGAAAGAGTGCAGCCGAAGCTGATAACAGGCACACCTGACCGTCGCATTTACCTGATTAGTCATCTGAAGCAACAGGTCCAGGAACACCCTCAGACTGCGAACACAGTCCTTAGAGGAGAGTGTGACCCCATGCAGGACTGGAGGTTGCAACCCAATACCTGGGTTCGAGATTGCTACTGTAAGTACCTCCATTTTGTCTGGATTCAGTCTCAATCTGTTTTTCCTCATCCAGTCCATTACTACCTTAAGACAGTCCCTGAGAGGAGAGACACCATCTGAAGGCAAAAATGAAGACTGAGACATGGAGAAATATATCTGGGTGTCATCAGCATACTGATAATACCCTGTCCCATGTCTCCGGATGATCTCTCCCAACGGCTTCATATATATATTGAATAGCATCGGGGACAGGATGGCGCCTTGTGGGACGCCACAATTAAGCTCTTTTCTTGCAGAGCGACTGTCCCCGAGCATCAATCTCTGTAATCTGCATGAGAGGAAAGAACGGAACCATTGCAATGCAATTCCTCAAAGGCCGCTGAGAGGTCACACTACCCCTGTCAATGCCCAGATGAAGGTCATCAGCTAAGGCGACCATGGCAGTCTCTACTCCATATCCTGTCTTAAAGCCAGTTTGAAATGGATCTAGATCAGGAGTCCCCAAACTAAGGCCCACAGGCTGGCCCCAGCCCGTTGAGGCCTTCTTATTGGCCCGCGAAGCCTCCTGCTGCCACCGCCACTACTGCGCCACCGCTGCTCGCGCACGTCACCGATCACCATTTTGGATTCCAAAATGGAGTCCAGAGTCATGCGCATACGCGCGCAATGCCGTGCGCCATTTTGTGTGCCAAAATGGCACATGGAGTCACAAAATGGTGCTGGAGTCGTGCGCATGCATGCACGCGCATGTGCGCACGCCTCAACCCCCCAGAAGATCTGGGGGCCAGCGAACTGGCCCCCGGATCAAAAAGTCCGGGGACCCCTGACCTAGATAATCGGTTTCCTCCAAGACAGCTTGGAGTTGAAGAGCAACTGCCCTCTCAATCACTTTGCTCAGAAAAGGTAGTAGCGAGACTGACCTATAGTTGTTCATGTCCAGAGGATCCAGGGAAGGTCTTTTCAGGAAGCCTAACCGCTGCTTCCTTCAAACATGATGGAACATGGCCTTCCCTAAGGGATGCATTGATGATGTCTCTAAGAAACATCCTCAAGGCATCTCCCCCCTGGATGGCCAGCCACGAAGGGCAAGGATCAAGAGGGCCGGTTGTTTACCTCACTCTACCAAGAGCTTGTCCATGTCATCAGTACTCATGGATTGAAACTGAACCAGTATAATTTCATCAACGGAGTTGCTGGACACCTCGTCAATTGATCCTGTTACAACATTGGCGTCTAAGTCAGCTCTTATCTGAGAAATTTTATCTGCAAAGAAGTTGTTAAACGCATCACAGCAGGCCGTTGTAGGGTTAAGTAATGGGTTCTGCACAGGTGTAACCTGTGTCAGTTCCCCTACCACCCTAAACAGCTCTGTCGGACGGGACTCTGCAGATGCAATACGTGCAGAGGAGAAAGATTTCTGCACTGCATGTATTGCCTCTCTATAGGAACAAAGGAATTTCTTATGACGAGTCTTGTCAGATAAGAGTTGAGTTTTCCGCCAGATGCACTCTAGTCGTTGTCCAACCCGCTTCATCTTCCTAAGCTCTTCAGTTTACCATGGTTTATGATTTGAAGCGGGTTGGAAAGGACCCTTGGGAGCGATTGTGTCGATAGCTTTGGAGAGATCGGTGTTCCAGGTATTAACCAAAGCTTCGACAGAATCACTGGCGTTACCAACCATTAAACCCTCTAAGGCTTTCTGGAATCCAATTCCATAAGCCTTCAAGGGCAGGCCATTCTAATGGGTCCACCACCCCCAGTGGGGTGGACAGTGGTTCTTAGTTCGGCCTTGATCAGAAAACGATCCGTCCATGACAATGCAGAGGTTTTAATAACCTCCGCTCACGGATATTTCTGTTCCGTAGTGAAGACCGCATCGAGGGTATGACCCGCACAATGACTGGGCCCAATGGCCAATTGTGATAGGCCCATGTTTGTCATCGATTCCATGAACTCCTGAGCCGCAGCTGTTAGATTCGACAAATAATAATAATAATAATATAATAATAAATTTTTATTTGTAGCCCGCCCCTCTGCAAGGCAATCGGGGCGGGGAACAGCAGTGTTTAAAAAGAACAGAGTTAAAAACATTCCCTCTCCCCACAATCCCATCCTCCCACCCCCCACCCTATCCCCTTAAAATAAAATTAAACCATGAACTAATTAAAATACAATATCAATCAAATTAATAACTTAAATTACAAATTTTAACATGGGGAGTCAGACAAATGGAACCTTACTATGGGCTGACAGTTATTCCGGGAAGGCCTGCCGAAAGAGATCCGTCTTTACCGCTTTCTTAAAAGCAGCAAGGGTAGTAATAAGACGGATCTCGTCCGGCAGGCCATTCCAGAGCCTGGGAGCGGTTGCAGAGAAGGTCCTCTGGGAGGTCAGCGACAGCCTGGTCTTTATTGGCTGTAACAGATTCCTCCCAGAGGACCGGAGGGCGCGGGGGGGATCATATGGGGAGAGGCGGTCCCGCAGATAAGATGGACCCAAGCCATGTAGGGCTTTAAAGGTCAAAACCAACACCTTGTACTGCGCCCGGAAACTAATTGGCAGCCAATGGAGGGATTTGAGCACTGGTGTTATGTGCTCCCTCCTCGATGTTCCTGTAATCAATCTGGCTGCCATATTCTGTACCAATTGAAGTTTCCGGGTTAGGCACAAGGGTAGCCCCATGTAGAGCGCATTGCAGAAATCCAGACGTGAGGTTACCAGGGCGTGTACCACAGCTTCCAGATCCCTCATATCCAGATAAGGGCGCAGCTGGCGTATCAGCCGAAGCTGATAACAAGCACTCCTGACCACCGCATTCACCTGACTAGTCATGTGAAGCGATGAGTCAAGGAGCACCCCCAGACTGCGAACACAGTCCTTAGAGGAGAGTGTGACTCCATCCAGGACTGGAGACTGTATTCCCAAATCTGGTTTCGGGCCTGTAACTGTGAGTACCTCCGTTTTGTCTGGATTCAACTTCAATCGGTTTTTCCTCATCCAACCCATTACCGCTCTGAGACAGTCATTAAGAGGGGAGGCGCCATCTGAAGTCTGAGACGACGATCTGGTCATGGAGAGATATATCTGGGTGTCATCAGCGTACTGAAGACACCGAGCTCCATGCCTCCGAATGATCTCACCCAGCGGCTTCATGTAAATGTTAAATAACATCGGGGACAGGATGGCGCCCTGAGGGACGCCACAATTAAGCTCAATTTTGGAAGAGCAACTGTCCCCGAGCCTCACCCTCTGGGATCTGCCCGAGAGGAAGGAACGGAACCACTGCAAAGCAGTGCCTCCAATTCCTAACTCTCTCAGGCGATCTAAGAGGATGGCATGATCTATAGTGTCAAAGGCCGCTGAGAGATCCAAGAGCACCAACAAGGTCACACTACCCCTGTCGATACTCAAGCGGAGGTCATCGGTCAGAGCAACCATGGCAGTCTCCACTCCATATCCTGTCCTGAAGCCGGTTTGAAATGGGTCAAGATAATCGGTTTCATCCAAGACTGCTTGGAGTTGGGAAGCAACCGCTCTCTCGATCACCTTGCTCAAAAAGGGGAGCAGGGAGACTGGTCTATAGTTGTTTCTATCCAGGGGATCCAGGGAAGGCTTTTTCAGGAGTGGCCTAACTGCCGCCTCCTTTAAACAAGATGGTATATTGCCCTCCCTGAATGACGCGTTGATTGTGTCCCGAAGGAACACCTTCAACGCGTCCCCCCCCTGGGCGACCAGCCATGATGGACAAGGATCGAGAGGGCAAGTCGTCTTTCTCACACTTCCAAGCAGCTTGTCCACGTCATCGGTACTCACAGATTGTAGTTGATCCAGTAAAATACCATCAACGGAGTTCCTGGATGCCTCGTCTACGGATTCTGCCAAAACAATGGCGTCTAAGTCGGCTCTTATCCGAGAGATTTTATCTGCAAAGTGAGTATTAAAGGCCTCACAGCAGGCTATCGTTGGGTTAAGTAGGGGGTTCGGCGCAGGAGGAACCTTCGTCAACTCCCCCACCACCCTAAACAGCTCTGCCGGGCGAGACTCTGCAGACGCAATGCGTGCAGAACAGAAAGATTTCCGCGCCGCACGCAAAGCCTCCCTATAGGAATCAAGATGCTTCCTAAGGCGAGTCCTGTCGGATGAGAGACGAGTCTTTCGCCATTCGCACTCTAGTCGTTGTCCAGCTCGTTTCATCCTCCTAAGCTCCTCGGTATACCAGGGCTTACGATTTGAAGCGGGCTGGAAAGGACGCTTGGGAGCGATTGTGTCAATAGCCCTAGTGAGATCGGTGTTCCAAGTATCTACTAGGGCTTCGACAGAATCACCGGCGTTACCAACCATTAAACCCTCTAAGGCTTTCTGGAAACCAATTGGCTCCATTAGCCTTCGAGGGCGGACCGTTCTAATAGGTCCGCCACCCCCGGGAGGGTGGATAGTAGCCTTTAGTTCTGCCCTGATCAGAAAATGATCCGTCCATGACAGTGCGGAGGTGTTTTTGACCTCTGCCCACGGATATTCCTGCTCCGTACTAAAGACCGCATCGAGGGTATGACCAGCACAATGCGTAGGCCCGTTAACCAATTGGGATAGGCCCATGTTAGTCATGGTATCCATGAACTCCCGAGCCGCGCCAGTTAGATCTTGCAAACTGGTTTCGAGAGGGATGTTGAAATCGCCCAGAACCAAAAGTCTGGGCGATTCCAGCAGCAACTCAGAAACCAGGGCGGTCAGCTCGGTTAGGGAGTCTGTTAGGCAACGGGGTGGCCGGTATACCAACAGAATCCCCAAACTATCCCTGGTCTTCAGGCTAAGGTACATACACTCGATGTGCGTCGTTTTCCGGATAGGCTTTCTGATCATGGTTAAAGAGTTCCTATAAACCAAGGCTATACCACCCCCCCGCCCACTTTCCCTCACCTGCTCACTGACTGAGTACCCAGCTGGGAGGGCCTGCGCCCAAGTCGCGGAGCTGGAATCCCCCAGCCAGGTCTCAGTGAAGCATGCCAGGTCGGCTGCCTCATCCACCAGGAGATCGTGGATGATGTGTATTTTGTTCTTGACCGACCTGGCATTGCAGAGGAGCAGATTAAGGGTCAGTGGAATGGCTGGAACGTTCCCCAAGTTATCCTGGGAAGCAGAGCCAACAGAAGGAGGGATAGATATCAAACATCGATCCCTCCTTCTTTTGTAACATCTGTTGGCTCTGCTGCCGCCATACCTCCCCCTCCCCCACACCACCTGAATATCCGCTCCCAGGCTATGGTCAGCTCCAATATGTAGAAGGGGAGATGGACACCCAGCTGACTCCAGTCTTTGATTTCAGCCACAGCTGCATGAAAACCCACGCAATTATAAATGGGAGGTGGTAAGTCAAGGCCATCCAATAGCTAGGGTGAGTCGGCAATGTTAAGGCCAAAAACAGTCTCAAAAATACAGTCCCAACTACCATGGGGGGGGGGGGGAAGGAAAGGCTCGATGGGGCCTTTGTAGGCCCTGAAGATGGTCCCGCCCTCCTCCTCCTCCTCCTCTCCGCGCCGCGAGGCCGGGTGTGTTGGGGCCAGGAACGGGGCCCAGATGGAGGACCCGCTGCCACCGCTGCTGCTGGGGGGGGAAGGAAAGGCTCGATGGGGCCTTTGTAGGCCCTGAAGATGGTCCCGCCCTCCTCCTCCTCCTCCTCTCCGCGCCGCGAGGCCGGGTGTGTTGGGGCCAGGAACGGGGCCCAGATGGAGGACCCGCTGCCACCGCTGCTGCTGGGGGGGGAAGGAAAGGCTCGATGGGGCCTTTGTAGGCCCTGAAGATGGTCCCGCCCTCCTCCTCCTCCTCCTCTCCGCGCCGCGAGGCCGGGTGTGTTGGGGCCAGGAACGGGGCCCAGATGGAGGACCCGCTGCCACCGCTGCTGCTGGGGGGGGAAGGAAAGGCTCGATGGGGCCTTTGTGGGCCCTGAAGATGGTCCCGCCCTCCTCCTCCTCCTCCTCTCCGCGCCGCGAGGCCGGGTGTGTTGGGGCCAGGAACGGGGCCCAGATGGAGGACCCGCTGCCACCGCTGCTGCTGGATAAATCCAAGAAAACTGGTCTCGAGTGGAATGTTAAAGTTGCCCAAACCTAGAAGTCTTGGTGACTCCTGTCAGCTCAGTTAGGGAGTCTGTTAGACAATGGTGTGTATACTAACCTGTATGGGATTTAAGCAATTTTCCTCCCTATGGTAAACTTCTATTTAGAGCAGGGGTAGGCAACCTAAGGCCCGGGGGCCGGATGCGGCCCAGTGAGGCCTTTGGACCGGCCCCAAGCCGGTCCTGCCGCCGCCGCTGCCGCCGCCCACCATAATGATATTGATTATTGTTGTTATTACTTGTTCTTGGGGTTTTCTTGGCAAAATCTCCACAGAGTTTTTGCCATGGCTTTTCCGGGGCTTAGAGTGTGTGCATGGATATTTTTTTATTTTTTAAAAAAATTTATTTATTTATTTATTTATTTATTTGTGGTGCTTCGGCCCCCCAACTATCTTGAGGGACAGCAACCCGGCCCACGGCTTAAAAAGGTTGCCTACCCCTGATTTAGAGAATGGAGAGGTCAAGAGGTCCCTGCCCTGAGCAGCTTGCATTAGAAATGGGAAAACAATTAGAAATAATTTATTTTTCACCATAGTGCAACTGTTCCCACCTTCCTCTAGATCAATCCATGCAGATTAATGGATTAAAATTTGTACGAGTAATCAGATAAAATGTGTTTAGTCAAAATCAGCTTTATTATTAAAAGCAAACACAAAAAAGTCAATTCCACCAGATTTCTATTTGTATTCTGTCTTTGCTGAGTACCTTGCTTTGGCAAAGATGAGTTTAGAAAAATCTATTTTTCTGGATAAATCCAAGAAAATAACTTTTCCCAAGTGCTTGTTGAAAAACAGTCTAATTTGACCTCCTGCAAATTGGTGCCACTCAGGTGCTTTGGGCTCATCTTATCTCCTGCCTACAGTGCTGAGGATGATGGGAACTGTAGTCTGACGGTCCTGGGAGAGGACACCAAGTCTGCATGATGTTCCAATTGAGATGGCAGCTGCACACCTTAAAAAATAAGAAAATAAAAAGGAGGAATGTGATGGGGGAGCCACCTGTCCTGAAACCAAATACCCCCCCCCCCTGTGCTTGCCTGAAGCCCAGGGAAGGAAGGAGCAGAGATATTTTGTCCTCTTCTGGGAGCAAGGAGGACATCCTTGCCTGGTCTGCTGGACTACAATGCTCATCCTCCCCAGCCACCATGCCAGTGAGGCTATGGGAGATGTAGTGAGTTGGGGAAGGCTGGGTTAGTGTGCAGGACAAGGGATAGGAAGATCTGGGTTCAAATTATCACACAGCTATTGAGCGACTTTAGGCCAGCCTCATAGGGATCTTGTGAGAAGAAGGTGGAATTGGGAGGGGTGAGGAAAAGGAAATATAGAATATCCTGACTGAGGAAAAAGTGGGATAAAAATGTAAGAAATAAATTATACAGTAACGCCCCTCCTCCATTGTGGCACATGCAGCAGTTTGATTTTTAACTCATTTTTACACTTTCCACAGCCAGTCTCTAGATTGCGCACAGAAAGTGTAGGTCCAAAGCACACCATGTGGGGTGACTGTGGGTTTAATTGATTTCTTGTATAGAGTGTGATTCATCCACAAGGGTTCTCAGGGTCGTGTCTACAAGATTTGGAAAGAATAAACAACATCAAGATATCCCATGGCAAGTTAAGAAGCAAAAAATGTCATCTTTTTATTTTAGATACATTATCAGATACATTTAGAATCTGCATTTCTGCTGGTTAGCTCAAGGCAGTTAACATAGTTTTCCCTGTTTCAAGCTAACAACGACCCTGTGAGGTAGATCAGGCTGAGAGGGGTCACCTAGCAAGTTTCATGGCTACATGGGGATGTAAACCTCGATTGGCTAAGTTGCCTGTCTAGCGCTCCAACCACTACTTCCCTCGAGTGTTGTTTCTCCTTGTCACCTGCACAGTCCATGACAATCTGAGACCTCTTGGTTGGCTTACAGGCTATTTTGGCTGCAATCCTCTGCCAATCACTGACATGGGAGCAGGACCCATCAAATGGGACTTACTTTGGAGTAGACATGAAGAGCACTGGGATATTAGGCAACACTTTTTTCCAAAGTTTGCACATTTAATTTGCTTGTGTGTGTTGGAGTGATGATGATATTGGGTCCTGCTTTCAAGATGCACTCTTTAAATCTGTTGGTTGCTGGGGGGGGTGTGACCTTGGGCAAGTCACATGCTCTCAGCCTCAGGGGAAGGCAATGGCAAATCTCTGAGGAGCCCTGGTGAGAGGAGCCCTGGTGGCACAGTGGTTGAATGCCTGTACTACAGCCACTCACTCATAGACCATAAAGTTGCGAGTTCAATACTAGCCAGGGTTCAGGCTAGACTCAGGCCTGCATCCTTCTGAGGCCGCTAAAATGAGTACCCAACTGTTGGGGGGCAATGAGCTTACAGTTGTAAACCGCTTAGACACCCCATAGTGTGGTATGAAGTGGTATATAAATGAAGCTGCTTTACTCTTGAACAAAACTTTCCAAGAAAAACCTATGATAGATTTGCCTTAGCATTGCCATAAGTCAGAAATGACTTGAAAGCACACAACAATAACAACAGCAAAACATTAATTTAAACCAGCCCCTAAAACACCACTTTAAAACACACAAATACAGTATTACAAATCCAGCAGGTTTATTTAGATCCCTTTAGTTATATTGGAGGCCTTTCTGGTTTTTAAAAAGGACTTTTCCTCTGTGCTTTAATCCCCTTCCCCCTCAACCCATGTGCACAAGGTTCTCTTAGGCAACCTGAACCATCCCAATCTCCTCAGTTCTGGGGTGGGAGCTTGAGACGTGTGCTCCTACTTCCCAGGGGCTGTTCCACATTCACCACCCCTGTATGTTCCCACCACTATGGCAGAATGGGTAAAGTTTTTGGGTTTTTTTTTTTTGCAAATATACAGGGTGATTCAAAAAGTATAGTGCAAAACCAAATAAGGATAACTTTATTTTGCACCATTCTTTTTGAATCACCCTGTATATGCTCCAAAATGCCCTAAAATGACTTGCAGTGTGTGTGGAGAACATTTCTACCATGTGTTTGGAGGCCTCCTGAGCAAACCTCCTCTGAATCATATATTTGGCCAAGAAAACCCCAGGAAAAGATTGCCATCAGTGAGAACTGATTTGCAGGAACATATCCAAAACCGCAACACAACTGTTTATTTGCAGGGCCTTCCTTTCTCTCTCTGGTTTCCAGGCACTGAGGGGTTTGGATCTGTCCAGGTGCTACCCCACCCCCCCATGACCACTATTGCCCCATTGTGGCAGAGGGATGATCCCAGTAGACCACTGGTGACCCAACAAAGCCATGCACAGATGCACATGGTGCCCTCTGACACATAACAGGCACAATAAATAAACCATTAAAGGCAAAAGCCTGGTAAGACAAAACAAGGTTAATGATACCATAGGAAAAAAGAGGGAGAAAGTGCATTTGTCTTGAGGTTTTTCCCCCTTTGCATTTTTCCTCCAGTGAGTTCCTTGCAGAAATTCCCTGCCTCCCTGGCTTCCCCCCACCATTTCTTTGTGTAATGTTATGATAATTAACTCAAAGAGAAATAATATTGCTAATTGCTTCTGCCCATATCTTTTTAAAAGCCCCTCCTCATTTAAGTTTCCTTCTTTCTTCATCTTTTCTCCCTCCCTGTCCCCCCAGGGAAGATTAAATAAACATGCCTCTAGCACAGCAGGAGAGGGAAAGAAAAACCAGCCGTGCCCAAGACTGAAATAAAAATTAATTGTAATTCACAAAGCAGGATTGGATTAGAAAGAAGCTCACATCAAGAAAAATTGCTTTCTTTCCCTCTCTGAGCTGGGCTGACCCCTTGCAGGTGAAACTTCAAGGGAAACCTGCACTGCATCCCATGTGAGGAGAGTTGTGAAATATGCAAAGACAATCCTAGATTGTCGAGCTACCTTCAAAGGCTGTTGGCTCAAGGTTGTTATCTTGAATTAATATCTCCTCTCCACATGGAGAAGGAACTGCAGGCTGGCAGCCCCCTCCTGTGCAAAGTTACCTCTCCCTAAAAGGATACTGTCAACAGGTGTGTGTGTGTTGTGCCACTCCTTCAGCAGTCAGACAGCTCCTTTGAAAATGTCCAAAATCTGGCGTCAATTTAGTGCTCCCCTGCTGTCAACACAGATATCCTGCTTCCCGAGGCAAAGAAACTGTAGTCGAGTTAGAGAGCACCTAATTAAGAGTCTATTTCTTGTATTGTTGTTTGTTGCTAACTGCCCTCACGTAGATCCTGACTCATAAGGCCTTTGCAGACTGCCAGAAATAGTGCACATTAAATTGAGGCACTGCCCTGGCTCAGTGCTAGGGAGTCATGGGAATTGTATTTTTTTCTGAGACATTGCGCCTTCTCTGTCAGAGAGCTCTGGTGCCACAATAAATTACAGTTCCCATGACTCCCTAGCACTGAGCCAGGGCAGTGCCTCAATTTAATATGCACTATTTCTGGCAGTCTGCAAAGGCCCATAGCAACCCTGTAGATGAGACATCTCCAGCACTCCCATTTTGGACCTGTGACCTCCTTGATTGAGTCTATCCATCTAGCATTTGTCTTCCCCTCTTTCTACCTTTCCCAACATTATTGTTTTTTCCAATGAAGTGTGCCTTCTCATGTTGTGGCCTTGATTTGATCATCTTGGCTTCCAGGGAGATTTCTGGCTTGATCTGCTCAAAGACTCATTTGTTTGTCTTTCTGGTTGTCCATGGTATTCTCAGCACCCTTCTCCAGCATCACACCTCAAATGAACTGGTTTTCTTCTTACCTGCTTTCTTCATTCTCCAGGTCTTGCATCCATATATGGTGATGGGGAATATAATGGCTTGGACGATTCGAACTTTAATGTTCAATTGTATATCTTTCCTCTTTCTTACCTGCCCTTCCCATTCCTGGCCTCCTTATTTCCTGACTGTAGTCTCCATTCTGAACAATGTTTGATCCAAGGTATGGAAACTCTTTAACTCTTTTGATTTCCTCTTTGTCTAGGTTGAATTTATATAGCTCCTCTGTGGTCATTATTTTTTTAAATGTTCAGCATTAAGCTTGCCTTTTCATTTTTTTCTTTTACCTTCCTTAGGTATAAATAAAAATTTATTATATTATTTATTATTGTTCCAAGTCTGTGCCATTTTCTTCTAGTAGTATGGTGTCATCAACATATCTTAGATTGTGGATGTTCCTTCCTCCTATCTTCACTCCTCCTGCCTCTGAATCTAAACCTGCTCTTCTTATGATATTTTCTGCATACAAGCTGAACAAATAGAATGATAGAATGTAGTCTTGCCTGACCTCTTTGCCAACTGGGACTATAGCTTTACTATAGTGTATAAAACATATGATGATTTCCCCCCCTGGAATTCCTTAGTGCACTCCATTAGCCATTGTATGTTTATAATGTGATCCCTAGTGCCTCTTCCTTTCCTGAACCCCACTTGTATACATAAGCACAAATTTAACTCCAATGATTACATGTACCAGAAGCTGAGATGAGCAAAAGTATCATGTTACCCCTGAACTTGACATACCTCAGATTCTGCTTGGATGTCTGGTGTTGTTATGTCCCTTCACATTGACTCCAACATATGGTGTCTCTATTCTATTGTTTTCTTAGCAAGATTTATTATTCAGAGGATGTCTGCTACCATTACTTTCCTCTGGGGTGAGAGAGTAGACTTGCCCAAAGCCACCCCAGTGGTCTCTGGCTGAGCAGAGGGGATTCAAGCCCTGGTCTCCCAGAGTCCTAGGTCAACACTCAAACCATGACACCACACTGGCTCCACACTTGGATGACTATTGTGAGCCAATTTAAAAGTCAGGCATGCCCTTGAACCAAGCAATTGTATCCCTGATCATTTAAACTATTATAAATTCACACCACAGACTATATAATATAAATGTCGTTCGGAGGTTAGATTGTCTATAAAAACATCCCGAAACATATCTTATCACTATTCCTACGTATACATTACTTATATGCAAAATTGTACATAGTATTAATAAAAGAAAACTAGGAAAATTCGGGAATATATATATATATATATATAGTAACAAACTCAATTATATCAAGCTAACTTAGAATAATGTATTCTTAAAGATACTTTAGACACATAAACAAAAACAAGGAGAAAGTACTTTCACTCCCAATCCATAGAAGGTTGTATACAATCATTCATATTCTTCTTCATATATTCAAACCAAGGTCTCAATAAATTCTGAAAAGATGACAGAGATTTATTTTGAACTAAACATGTTAATTTCTCTAATTCATAAACCTCATACATTTTAAACCTCCATTCCTCCACCGTCGGACATTCCCTTCTTCTCCAATATTTGACGTATAAAGTTCTCGCCGTAGTTATTAATAAGAATAATAGCTTTCCCCTTTTTTTTCCCAACTCATCCTTAAATATATTTAACAAATATATTTTGGGATCAACTTCAATCCATATGTTTAGAATTTGTTTAATTTCTTTGTTAATAAGAATCCAAAACTTATGCGCTGTCTTGCATTTCCACCATGCATGAAAAAAATATCCTGTTTCCTCCTCACACTTCTAACAAATAGGATTATATCCTTTATATATTTTCGATAATCTAACTGGAGTTAGATAACACCTAAACATTAATTTATACGTATTTTCCCTTGTCCCTATATTTATGGCATATTTCTTTAATCTATTCCAACTTTGAGTCCATTCCTCTAAATATATATTTTGTTTTAGGTCTTTTGCCTAATTAAGCATATAATTTTTAATGGTATTTTCTTCCAAATCCCACTCTCGTATCAATTTGTAATATTTCAAAATCATTTTTTTTCCCACTCAAGATCTTTTCGAAATTTTTATTGGCCGGACCTATCCTGCCCAAGTTATTATCTACTCTAAACCGTTCATATAATTGCCTATACGTAAACCAATTGAGATCGTGTCCAGTTCTCTTTAATTCCTCTGATGTCTTGAAATAAATATTATTATCTACTATTTCGGTCAAATTTTTATATTTTAACCATTTCCCATCTGAATATATCGTTTTCATTAATATTGCTTCGGCTGGCGAAGCCCAATAAGGTATTTTTTGACACCATTTCTTTTTATATTTAAGCCATACTTTCAAACATACTTTACGTGTAAAATGATCCTTAAATCTAGAGTCCCCTTTAACTTTGTCATAGAATAAATACGAATGAAAACCGAATTGCAAGTCCTCTCCTTCCAAATCTAAAATCCTTTGATTTTTCAATAACAGCCATTCCTGAAGCCATTCCAAGACAGAAGCCTCATAATACCACTGGACATTTGGAAGAGCCAGACCACCTCTCTCAATAGAATCTTGGAGGTCCAGTGCCTTTACCCTATGTTTTTTATAATTCCAAATAAAGTTTAATATATCCGAATTCCATACTTTGAGAATCTTATCATTATCAATTACTGGGATATTCTGAAACAAATACATTATCTTGGGGAGAGTTATCATCTTAATCATAGCAATTCTTCCCATCCATGATAATTTCAATGGTCCCATTTTTTAAACTTACTTTTCATATCTTGCCAGATATTATAGTAATTGTTCTTGTATAGATCTGAATTCTTTATCGTTATCCAAATTCCTAAATATTTTATTTTATTCTCCAATTTGAATCCAGTTAATTCCTTGAGTGCTTTGCCCTCACTTTTTGGCATGTTCATAGTCAACATCACAGATTTATTCTTATTAATTCTGTATCCAGATACTCTACCATATTGCTGTAAGCATTCCATTAATTCCCCAATACAATCCAACGGATTTGATATTGTCAATACCATGTCATCCGCGAACGCTCTCAATTTATAGTTTTGCTTACGAATTTCTACCCCGCAAATTCTATTATTGTTTCTAATTTGCACCAGCAAAATTTCCAGAGTTAATATAAATTATAATGGGGCCAAAGGGCAACCTTGCCGAACACCTTTTTGAATATCAATTTTTTTTGTCTTCTCTCCGTTAATCATAATAGAGGCTTCTTGATTTGTATAAATCCTCTGAATCCATTTTGTAAAGATCTCCCCCGCTTCTATTTTTTGAATTATCCCAACCATGAAAGTCCAGTTGATATTATCAAAGGCTTTCTCCGCATCCAGAAAGATTAAAGCCAATTTTTTCTGAATGTTTTTATGATGTAGGTCAATTATATTCATTAAATTCCTAAAATTTTGTTTTGTCCCCCTGGATGGGAGAAAGCCATTTTGGTCCTCATGTATCCAATTATCTAAAATAAATTTCAACCGATTTGCCAATATTGCTGCCATAAATTTGTAATCCGAATTCAAAAGAGAAATTGGGCGGTAACTATTGGGGTCTAATTTATCTTTGTCCTTTTTCAAAATCAGAGAAATATTAGCAGACTTCCATGATTGAGGGATAGTACCACCAATTATATTATTCATAGTGTCCAATAAAGGTGAGATTAGTTGTAAAGAAAATATTTTATAATATTCATTAGGGAGTCCATTTGGTCCTGGTGATTTAGAACATTTAGAATTGGAAATTGCTTGTTCCAACTCTTTACGTGAGATAGGTGCATTAAGAAGATCTTGTTGATCTTTAATAAGCTTAAAGAAATTCAGTTTTTCCAGAAATTCTTTAATTTCCTTCTCCTGGATTGTACCAGATTTGTATAATTCCCGGAAATGCTCTATAAATACTTTTTTAATCTGTGATTGAGTTGTTTTAACTTCTGTCCCTTTTTTTATTCTTGTGATTACTCTTTTAGCTTTTTCTTTCCTTACTAAGTATGCTAATAATCTTCCTGGCTTGTTTCCGTATTCATAATATTTTTGCTTCACAAATTTTATTTTTCTTTCTATCTGATCCATATTGAGGGTAGAAATTTGGTTCTGCGTATATTTAATTTTTTCTCTAATTTCCTGGGAGTTTGGTTCCTCTTTTAACTTACTTTCTAATTCTTTTAACTCATTATTTAAAGCTTCTTCTTGCTTTCTCCTTTCCCTTTTCCATTCTATCGTTTTTTGAATAATAAACCCTCTAATTACTGCCTTATGGGCATCCCAGACTATATGTAATGGAGTTTCTTTGTTTAAATTTTCTTGGAAGTAATAAAGTAAGTGTTTTTTGACCTCGTCTTGAATTAACTTATTTTTTACTGCACTCACGTCTAATTTCCAATTATATACAAACTGTCCAAATTTTACTTCCATAATTATTGGGTTGTGGTCAGACCAGATTCTTGGTAGAGTTTTAAAATTTGTCACTTGGAGTAATAAATGACCTGATATCCAAAACATATCCAATCTGGAGTGAGATTTGTGTCTATTCGAGGTGTGCCAGGAAGATTTAGAACAGGCCTACCTTATCAGATGGCTTCTGGAAGGTTTTGAAATTAAGCTCTAATGGAAACATGCATATTTGCCACGTGAATACAGCCAGGGTGCATCCCCGCTTCTAGAAATGCTCATGGTTCTTTTCGGACCCAGGGATTTCGGATCCGCGGCTCTGGAAACGGGGATGGACCCAGGCTGTATTCAGGCGGCAAATTTGGCAGCAAAAAACGTCTGATAAGATCAGGATGCTGCCTGAATTAAGATTAAACCAGATAGAGGTAAACCAGTTTAAAAAGCCAGGCGATAATCTCCTCAGACTAGACAATGATGAAATAGAAATAGTAAAAGAGTTCTCATATCTGGGATCAAAAACACTGATTGGAACGGGGACTGCAGCCAGGTAATCAGGAGAAGATTAAGAATGGGGAGGATGGCTATGAAAGAACTAGAAAAGATCCTAAAATGCAAATACTACAACTCAGCACAAAAGTGAATCATACAAGCCATCATATAACCTATTACCATATATGGATGTGAGAGCTGGACAGTCAAGAAAGAAGATAGGAGGAAAATCAATGCATTTGAGAGAATGTGGTGCTGGAGAAGAGTGATGAGGATTCCATGGACAGCCAAAAGGACAAACAAATGGGTCCTAGAGCAGATCAAGCCAGAGATATCCCTAGAAGCCAAAATGACAAGACTCGTACTTTGGACACATCATGAGAAGGCATGAATTGTTGGAAAAGACAATAATGTTAGGAAAGGGGGAGGGAAGTAGAGAGGAAGGCCAAATGCTAGATGGATGGACTTATTAAAAAGACCACAAATATGAGTTTGCAGGAGCTGGGCAGAGCAGTAGAGGACAGGGGTCCTGGAGATGTCTCATCCATAGGGTTGCCATGGTCGAGACTGACGTGAAGGCAGTTAACAGCAGCAAAAACAGTTGCACAGAGAAGTCAAAGTTTCAAATGGAGTATTCATTTAACCTCCCCACAAACATCAGGTCTAACCAATGAGGAAGAACACATACATGCAGTTGGCCCTTAGTATCTGCTGGGGTTTGGTTCCAGAACCCATATGGATACTCAAGTCCTATTATATACAATGGCATATTAAAATGGTGACCCCTCCTATACAAAAAAAAGCAAAATCAAGGTCTGCTATTTGGATTTTGTTGTTGGATTCTGTTCAAGCTGGTGACCTTGGGAATGTCACACACTCTCGTTCTGCCTCATGGGAAAGCAAAGGCAAACCCACTCCCATGAACAAATCTTGCCAAGAAAAACCTGTGATAGGTTTACCTTAGGGTTCCCATAAGTTGGAAATGACTTGAAGGCACAACAACAAATGTCACATATCTGTCCCCAGCCCAGGTTTTTTGGGGGGTGGGGTCCTTCTTAGCCTGCTGAGACTCCTCTTGTTTGTGCAAGAATGGTGCCATTACTGGCTTGCTATTAGACTACACTACATTGATAATGATCACTATATCCTGAGGAATTTTGCTAGGCCTGCAAGCGTTGTGTTTTCCACAGGATGGCAGCACTTCAAGCACCATATCTTCCAGTAAAAAGGCAGAGTTTAGGCCTAAGCAGACTGCCAGAAATAGTGCACATTAAATTGAGGCACTGCCCTGGCTCAGTGCTAGGGAATCATGGGAACTGTATTTTTTCTGGGACATTGAGCCTTCTCTGTCAGAGAGCTCTGGTGCCACAATAAATTACAGTTCCCATGATTCCCTAGCACTGAACCAGGGCAGTGCCTCAGTTTAATGTGCACTATTTCTGGCAGTCTGCTTAGGCCCTTTGTTACCTTATGCATGCAACTCTATAGGTATCCTTCCTAGCCCAGAACAGAGGCCTACTGTTAAAAGATCTGCCAGGCTCTTGAGTCAACAAGTGGGGCTGTGACAAAAGTTGCAATGCTGATTTACTGCTCTTTACCATCCCAGTCAGCCAAGCCTTCTCAGTGCTATGGACATATGGGATTTGTAGTTTTGCAAGATATTCGGCTTCTCTGTTAGAGGGGCCTGGTGCTACAGAAACTACAAATCCCAAGATTCCAAAAAATCGAGTCATGGCTATTACAGCAGCATCAAACTGCATTAATTTTGTAGTGCAGATGCAATCTTAGACACCTCGAATCTCCAACATGCCATGGCTAATGAGCATGCACAGTCCTCACTGGGCTATTAATATAACTGGAGGGCTTCTCAACTTTACTGTGCTCTCTGCAACTTTATTGTACCATGGCAAAATTACATTAATAGAGGCTCCAGCAGAATGCAGACAACACAGGTCAGGAAGGGAAGGAACCAACATGGCTCTTATGCTCTTGTTCAGAGGTACTATTGAGACATACCAATCCACATTCAGAAGATTAGTATGTAGAGATCTTGTAGCACCTTTGAGACTAACTGAAAGAAAGGAGTTGGCAGCATGAGCTTTCGTAGACTCTAGTCCATGAAAGCTCATGCTGCCAACTTCTTTCTTTTAGTCTCAGAGGTGCTACAAGATCTCTCTACATATTGATTCTACAGACTAACACAGCTATATCTTTGAATTCTGTCATTTGGAGAATTAGTTCATGATTGCTACAGATCTTAACTTTATTTTTTTTAAACTCTCAGAATTCTGCAACTAGCAGAACCATGGGGTTTCTAGAAGCTGTATTCCAAAAAAGTAAAATGTACCGTATATAGCCTTTGCTGTGGATGTTGCCTCCTCCCCAATGCCTGGCTTTTGCTTGATGCTCATATACACCTTTTGCAAGATGGCAGAGGGTGAGCCCTTCAGCATTCCTGTCCTATGGCATTCCTGTCTGCTCTCAAATGGGTGAGAATTAAATTGTACAGCAAGATAATGGAGTGTGTAGTGGTCACTCAGGTCCAGGGGTTTCAGAATGATACAGATCCATTTCAGTCTGGTTTCAGGCCTGGCTATGGGATGAAGACAACTTTGGTAGCCTTGGTGGATAACCTATGCAGGGAACTGGATGGGAGGAGTGTGTCCCTGCTGGTTCTGCTAGACCTCTTAGTGGCTTTTGATACCATCTACCCTGGTATCCTTCTAGACCGCCTTGCTGGGACATGGAGAGACAATTCTACACTGGCTGGACAAAGGGACAACTTCCTGGAGGAGCAAACCCAGAATGTGGTGTGGAGATATTCTGGTTCAAACCTTGGGCCATTGGCCTGTGGGATTCCTCAGGGCTTGGTTCTGTCCTGCATCCTATTTAACATATAAATGAAACTGCTGGGTGAGTTCATCTGTAGTTTTGAGGCCCAGTTCCACCAGTATGCAGATGACATCCAGCCCCCTTTCCTCCTCAATCCAAGGAAGCTGCCTCAGTTCTAAACCAATGCCTCCTTCCAAGGATGGACTGGATGAGGGTGAACAAACTGAAGCTTAATCCAGAAAAGATGAAGGTGCTCTATTTCAGATGAAAGGCAGATCAGGGGAAATTATTCAGTCTTTTCTGCTGAAGACACAGGTTCACATCTTGTGGTTACCCCTGGACTTGACTCTGAACCTGAAAGTGAAAACAAGCTGCACCTATTCCTTGCAGCATCAGGTCTTGCTTTAGTCACACCCCATTTGCATTACTGTGCCACACTCTGTGTGGGGCTGCCTCTGAAGACTATTTGGAAACTTCAGCTTGTCCAAAGAGCTGCAGCTAGATGACTGACCAGGGCTAGTCATAGGGAGCACACAATTCCCTCATTGCCACAGCTTCACTGGCTGCCAGTCTGTTTCTGGGAACAATTCAAAGTTCTGGTTGTCATCTATAAAGCCCTATACATCTCAGATCCAGGTTATTTGAAGGAACATGGTCTCTCCTGTATGAAATTGTCTGTGTTTTGAGATCTGCTGGGGTTGGCCCTTCTTTCTTTCTGTCCCACCATCTTCACAGGTACATCTGGTGGGAACACAGGAGATGGGGCCTTCTTGGTGGCTGCTCCCAGGCCCTGGAACTCCCTTCCCAGAGAGGTCTGTCTGTACCCCTCCTTGTTCTAGTCTAGTCTAATCTAGGATATGATTCTATCATTCTCTCTTTCCCAGGCAGGCAGAGAACTTGCTGTTTAGGCAGAATGGGTCTTGCCTGACCTGTTTGTCTAGTTGTTGTTTTCTCTTTGGAAGTTTACATTTTTAACTGGCTTTAATTTTTTGACAGTTTAACTGTATTGTTAGCTCCTGTATCCCATGCTTCAGGGTTATACACCACATTTGAGCCCCAATCTGGGTGGAAAGTGGGGCATCAATACAACAACATGTTTCCCTTCTAATATTTTAAACAGTCTTTTCCAGTCTGTCTTTCAGAAAAATGAGGTTAAGGCGGCCACAGCTTGCTCCCGTTCCCAGAGGGGCAGCCAGAAGTGCCTTCATGGGTAACACTTTTCCTACAGAGAATGGGCTTTTTCGGACCGCAGGTCACTCAAGCGGAGCTGCAGGGTAAAAAAAGGTAGGCCGCAGTTGCGATGGCAACGCGCTGGGCGTGGCTCCCCAGAGCCAAGCCTCCTTACCCGCCCGCTCAGGCTCCGCCCACCTCCCGCCTTGTTTACCACCCAGCGAGCGTCCTCCGCCCCCTTGGCTTTCCTTCCCTCCCTCCGAGTGGCACGGTCACGTGACACTCCCCGAACGTGCCGGGACCTTTTCTTTTAGTAGCCTCCTTCGGTGTCACGAGACTTTGCATCGCGCCCTTTCTTGAGAGATCCTTCCGCCACCTCCCTCGGTACCGCGCTGTCCTGTTGTTTTATCGAGTTGGGGGGGGCTTGTGGGAAGGAAGAGCTCTGTCCTGGGGGGGGGGGCAGGCAGGTGGCCGGGAGCGGTGGCGGCTGGCGTTGTGTGGCGGAGGGGGGACTATTTAACGGTGGGCGGGACCCACGGAGGGATCCCTGGGAGGGCTCCCGAGGCGGTGGCAGGGCTAAGATGGCGGCGCCCTGTGGGCTGGAAGAGTCCTGAGTGGTAAACAACGGACGGGAGGTGGAGGCAGGGGGCCAAGCCGGCGCGGGAAGGAGGGCGCGGGTGAGTCTGCCAGGACGCGGGGCCGAGAGGGGAAAGCGCGGCGGGGCAGAAGGGAGCGAGGCCAGAGGAATGAATGGGAGGGAGGCGAAGGGGACGGGGACAATGGGGGCGCGGAGCCGCAACGCCGGAGGCAGGAGGAGGAGGAGGAGGAGGAGGGGGTCCCGCGGCCCCTTCGGGCCTCCGGGAGAGAAGGGGAAGGCCTTGCGGGAAAGCAGGGGGCGTGGGGGGTGTGGTGAAGGAGGAGAAGGGGGGTCGGCAAAACGGCACTGGGTCTCTCAGGGGCGCCTCAGCCATTCCTCGGCAGACGAGGGGGGGTTGCTGAAGTGATTTTGCTGAGGGGGGGATGAGGGAGCAACGGGGATTGAAGCCAGGAGGAGGCGGGGTGTGTTTGTTTGTTTGCTTGCTTGTGTGAGAGATACCCACCCGCGAAGGAGGAGGCTGCTGTGGGTCCTTACAATGGCCCCGTGAGGTGGAGCGGGCGAAGAGAAGGCCTCCGGACAGGAGGGCAAGAACAGGGGCCTTGGGAGGAGGAGGAGGAGGAGGGCCGGTCCTTGGTCCCCGGAGAAGGAACGGAGGACGGGTGGCAAGGGAAGGAGGGGCTGCCAGGATGCAGTGTTTCCTTCCCTCTTTCTTTCTCTTTCTTTCTGCCTCAGCATCACTGTTTTTCTGCACCGTCTTCCATTCGGGATTTGTCGAGAAGTCATCTTTGCTTTGCTTTAAAACTGATTTCTACACAACTGTCCCGCTTGGTAACCCCTCCAGGCCTTCAAGTCCTCATTCTTCCATCTTCTTCCTTCCATTAGAGTTTCTTGCTTCTGGGGGCACCTTTTTATCTATCATTGATTTAAGTCAGCTTTTGGCAGAAACTGGTGTAGGATCATTACTAAACAAAACTTTTTCTCTCTCAAAAACATCCTGTCAATCTCCACCCTATTCTAGGTGGACATATCACTAAAAAAAATAGTAGTTAGTTGGATTACTAACGGGTCTCACTATTTAGGCATAATCAGTTGCCTTGGTTCTATTTTCTATTGTTCTTCTGGATCTCTGTCTTAGAAGAGGAAGAAAAATAACTTCCCTCAACAGAGATACCTTTATTGATCAACTAAAATGCACAATATATTTATTGCAAGCTTTCGAAGCTCTATCTTCATCAGGCAAGATGTTACAAACCAAACAGGAGAAAAACAATTCCCTCAACAGAACCATTGGTCAAACACATTCAGGGTAGATGGATACAGTATTTGAAAGTCCTCTCTAATTCTTCTGGCGTTTTCTGGCTGATGATTTTGAAGAAGGTTGCAGAGTAATGTCAACGGATCTTTCTTTTGTTAAAATGCCAGTTGTGCTTAAAGTATCTCAGGCCAGAATTTCTGAATGAGATTGTTACTAATAATCCTCTCCATCCCTTGAAATAAGATTATTCCTACAGAGCTCATGAAAGTTGTTTCGTTCAAGCACTGACTGTGGCTACTCCATTTCTAATGAATAGGTTGTACTGCACTGTTATTGTTAATGGTACATTGGTGTTGTTAGATGCTGCCAAGTCAGCTTTGACTTAATGGTGACCTTCTGAATGAGAGGCCTCCAGGAACCCCAATCATCAACTGCCCTGCTCAGGTTTTGTAAGCCTCCTTTATTCCACCAATCCAGGGTGTGGCCTCCTTTATTCCACCAATCTACCTGTAATGCTGTTTTCATCTTTTCCTACCATAAAGAAATGGTATTTTACAAAGCAACAATAAAAGGGATAAAAACAGTCCACTACTTAGAAGAGTTTAAGGATGTAAGAATCACTGTGCTTGATCCATGATCCCAAAAGGCCACCCAGCTCAACAATTTGTTTCCTGTAATGGCCAACCAGCAGTCTTGGGGAAACCCACCAGCAGGTAGCATTTGGCTTCTCCTCCATATTGTCCCTGTTGCTCACAGACATACTGCCTTGGACCCTGGAGATAGCATGCTCCCTCATGACTAGTCACTATTATTAACCTCATTCACTTTGAATCTGTAATTTATTGCTACTTACTTTTTAATCTTTATTTTTATTAGTTTTTAAAAACTATTACAGAAACAAACATATTCAACAGTGTACCCAGCACAGTACAGTTGTCCCTCCCGATTCACGGGGGATCTGTTCCAGGACCACCACCATCCCGTGAATCAGAAAAACCACAAATATCCAAGCCCCATTGGATATAATGGCTGCACGCTCTTGTGCAGGGCCCCGCATATGCGCACACCATTTTGTCCCTCCTGGCTTCCCGTCTGCAGAAATTCAAGACTGTGAACAGGAAGTCTGTGAACTAGGAGGGACGACTGTATATTGATCTGATGTTTCCTGACTATCCTAAAGCTTGGGCCCAAGTTACTTGAAGGAACACCTCTCTCCACACAATCCGCCCCGCACTCTCAGAACATCTGGGAAGAACTTATTAGGACATCATAGAACCAAACTCAACATGACTTCCCAAGATCGTACACGGCCGCAGCTCCCGTGTTATGGAATGGCCTACCGGAAGAGATTCATCTTATTACTACGCTAGATGCCTTTAAGAAGGCACTTAAGACGGAGCTCTTCCGGCGGGCCTATCCATCTGATCTTTTAGACTTCTAGATTCTGACAATGATTGGCTATTTTATTTTATTTTATTTTAATTTATTTTATTATATTATATTCTATGCTCTTATAATTTATTACTGTTGTTTGATTTCACTATTTTATTGTTTGTATTTTGCATATTGTATTCATTTAATTGTGTAATCCTGCCTCGATCCGTAGGGAGAGGCGGGAAATATAAATAAAAAATTATTATTATTATTATTATTATTATTATTATTATTATTATTATTATTATCATTATTATTATTATTATTATTATTATTATCCAAATAAGAAATCTTACCAGCTGACATTGTAACAATTTTAATAGAGTATCTTTCCAATGTGCTGGTATGGTTTGAGCCCACTTGGTGACTTTGGGCAATTTACATTCTCTCAGCTTCAGAGGAGGGCAAAGTCAAACCCTTTTTGAACAAACCTTGCCAAGAGAACCCTATTTTCCTGATGCCTTAGTGTTGCCATACGTCAGAAATGACTTGAAGGCATACAACTACAATCTTTCAAAAAATCAGCATATGAGGTGGGGTGAAAACACTCATTTTTCTTTGCATAATTAATGTACCAAGTCTCATAGAATTTAGAGTGGTCTTGATTGTCTCCAGTAACCCTTACACCAGGGGTAGGCAACCTTTCCCCTTTAAGGGCCGAGGGACTTCAGCTCCCAGAAGCCTCAGCCATGTTGGGCAATAGTCCCATGTTGGCCAATAGCTCCTGGGATTCTGGGAGCTGAAGTCCCTTGGCCCTTAAAGGGGAAAGGTTGCCTACCCCTGCCTTACACTTTCAGTTAATTTCTCTGTCAGCAAGATGTTCCAGATGCTATCTGACCATCGAGAAAGCAACAGGGCTTTTAAGCCTTTCCAATTACTTGCAGTCTCCAAATGTGTTGCCAAGTATAAATACGTGATCAAATCTTTCTGAGAAAGATACTCATTTGCATTACAGAAAAGAGCTAGAAGTCTCAAGTCTGTTGATAAACAAGTTGTTTGTGATGTAATTTTATTGACTTCTGCAAATATCAAATTCCAGGAATGAACAATTTATGGGCCTGACCATGACTATTACTACTATTCCTTCTGCTTCTTTTCTTATATCCCGCCTTTCTCCCAAGGCGGTGAACAGCAAATTTAAAAACAGTACAACATTAAAATATATAAATATAAAATTTGAAAAACAATTTTAAAAGTTAAAACAGTTATGAATTAAAATGTAATGTTTTAAAAATACAAACCTTAAAATTTAAATTGCACAACATTTAAATCCTAGCCCTTATCAGTTTGAAAAGGTCTGACAGCACAAGAATGTTTTTATCTGCCGCTGACAGGATAGCAAGGATGGGGCCATCCTGGCCTCTCTAGGAAGGGAGTTCTAGACCTTGGGACCAGCCACTGAGAAGGCCCTCTCCCTTGTTCCCACCAAACGAGCCTGAGAGGTTGGTGAGACAGAGAGAAGGGCCTCTCTGGATGATTTCAACACTAGTGGGCTCGTAAAGGGAGGTACGATGCTTCAAATAACCTGGACCCAAGCTGTGGGTGGTACATATGGTGGTAAAACCCCAACTTGGAACTGTTGCAAACGCTTCACACTTGAGCCTGTAGAACATACTTTCAAATTCATAGGGGTTAAGTACCACCAGTTTATTAATTTTATACAGAACTCTTTGGTATTTGAAGACAGAAGTGTCATTGGACCATTTAACCACAAAATTCTCCAGTCAGAAACTGGGACACTTGTACCCAAATCTCTTTCACAGATTAATTTTGTACCTAGAGTATTAGAAAAGTAACCAAGATTAGAAATTGATATACTCCAGAAAGACCATGCTTTTAACTTTAGTTTCATTTAGTAATATGAACTGCTTAAATGTCAATAATTTCTGTGATGGCTGATTTTGAATTTCAGACAGAGAAGTAAAATAAGATATTTACAGAATTTGAAACCAAGAGGGAGTATGTTCCCCAATCAGTTCTTCCCACTGATTATTACCAGTTTTTGGAAAACTAAGTAAGGGTCTTTACAGACTGCCAGAAATAATGCAGCTTGAGGCCACTTCAATTGCCCTGGCTGAATGCTAGGGAATCATGGGAAATGTAGTTTATTATGACACCAGAGCTCCCTGACAGAGAAGGTTCAATGTCTCAGAAAAACCTACAATTCCCATGATTCTCTAGCATTGAGCCAGGGCAGTTAAAGTGGCCTCAAGCTGCATTATTTCTGGCAGTCTGTAAAGGCCCTAAGTCTGTATAACCCTGCCTGTTTACAAAACTTAAAGTGTTTCCATTTATCCATATTAACAAATAAAGAACATCACAGAAACAGTATCAAAGGGGACAGAGCCTTTTTCTGCAAGGTTCTTCATATTATAAGAGCGAAAAGATTGAGAATGCTTTTCGTTAACCCCCCTCCAGCCAATGACAACAAAGTGTCAGGAAGTTCTCTAGTTACTGTACACAGTGAAGGAGTATGTCCATTTCTATTTATCTCCCATATGCCCCTGTGTCCTAGTATCCACTGCATCATGCATAATTTCAGGATAAATAAAAGGGAGATGTGCTTCTCCTAGCACAAAGTTAAATTGTGGAATTTGCTGCCACAGGATATTATGATGGCCATCCAGTTGGACAGCTTTCAAAGGGTGTTTGAATAGATTGATGGAGGATATATATTCCTTCCAGTACCAGTATGTTTATATGAGTTACTGGGGGAAATGAACAGGAAGTTGCTATTCGCTGGTGCCTGTTTGTGGACTTTTCTTAGGCATCTGTTTGGCTACTGAGTGTGCAGAATGTTGCCTTTGATAGGACTTTGGTGTGACCTAGCATGGCTTTTGGGAAGATAGAAGGCTGGTCCTCTCCCCTAACTACATAATATTTCAAGTGAATAGTAGTAGCCATAAGAAAAAGTGAGGGATGACTGGAAGAGATTGAGAGCAAGAGACTTTGATTAGAGTGAAGGAGTGAAGACTATGGTAGAGTGTGAAATTAGGCCAGAAAGAGCAAAGACAATGACAAGCTGACAAGCCATTACTAGATGGGTGGGTCTTTCCCATCCTGTATTCTCCAGATGTGGTGGGTGTCAACTTGCATGATCCCTCTTCACTGTCCATGTTAGCTGGGGCTGATGAGAGTTGCAGTCTGGTCTTTCAGCCTGAGGTAGCTTGCTTGTTTTTATATTATTAATGGAACCTTGGGTGCACTTAAAGTTGCAGGTCCAACTCTGGTTTGAAACAAATGTTTCAGTTGTAGATTTTTCCATTTAGCCAATAGGAGTAGTGTAAACTACTCTTGCAAAACTGAAAACGGCAAAAACTCATAATCAACACCAAGTATTTAATTTAAGGTAACAATCCCATTCTTTCCATTGAAATTCTAGGAATAGATGAGCGCTCCCAATCTATGTGCATTTAGTTTTAAAAAATAGTTGCAAGATATAAATAGAGGAATTCTATGAATAACATAAACAATTCTAGGTACAGCATTCATTTTAATTGTGTTTACCTTACCCCATGATCATATCTTTAAGCCCACAAGTTTTTAAATCTTGTGCAATATCTTTTATCAAATTACTTATATTAAGATTAATAATCTGAGATAGGTCCCTAGGGATAATTATATCCAGATGAGTAATTGAATTTGGAGAGTATTGAAACTGCCATGCTTTAACTACTCTAGAGTCCATCTTATCTCCAACTGGTGGTATTTCTGACTTGAATAGTTAATTGAATACCCATATTTTGTTGTTAACTGCCCTCAAATCAATCTTGACTCATGGCGACCTTATGGATATCCAAAATCCTCTGTCCTCCACTGCTCTGCTTAATTCCTGCAACCCCTTAATACCTCTGACCTCCTTAATAGAGTCCATCCATCTAGCCCAGGAGTTGGCAACCTACAGCCCAGGGGCTGGGTGCGGCCCCCCAAGGCCTCTGGACCTGCCGCTGCCGCCGCACACGCCAGCGCCATTTTGGAAAACAAAATGGTGGCTGCGACTCGTTTGCGCTGAGCAGTGCTCCGGAAGTACTGCGCATGCGCAAGCGAGCGTGTGCGCCGCCATTCCCTACCCCCCGGCCCGGCCCGGCGGAAGACCCCAGGACTAGCAGACCGGCCCCAGGTCTGTAAATCTTGCCGACCCCTGATCTAGCCTGTGGTCTTCCTCTCTTCCTACTTCCCTCCACCTTTCCCAGCATTATTGTCTTTTCCAGTGAGTCTTTCCTTCTCATGATGTGTCTGAAGCATGACAGCCTCAGTTTGGTCATTTTGGCTTCCAGGGAGGTTTCCAGCTTGATCTGCTCTAGGACCTATTTGTCTTTTTGGCTGTCCTTGAGATCCTCAGCACTCTTCTCCAGCACCACATCTCAAATGCATTGATTTTCTTCCTATCATCTTTCTTAACTGTCCAGCTCTTACATCCATACATGGTAATATGGAATACGATGACTTGTATGATTCAAACTTTTGTTCTGAGTTCTATATCTTTGCATTTTAGAATCTTTTCTAGTTCTTTCATAGCCACCCTCCCCATTCTTAGTCTTCTTCTTATTTCCTGACTGCAGTCCCCATTTCTATCAATGTTTGATCCCAGGTATGGGAATTCTTTTACTATTTCTATTTCTTCATTTTCTAGGTTGAACTTGTGAAGGTCCTTGGTAGTCATTATTTTTGTTTTCTTTATGTTCAACATTAAGCCTGCCTTAGCACTTTCTTCTTTGATCTTCCTTAGTAGGTGTTCCAGGTCTTCGAGTTTTTCTGCTAGTACTATGGTAAATACCCATATATTTTACCAAAATTATTAATCAACTGTATCAAAACATGGATCGACTGATGAGGCTTTGAAATGAACAACAAAAGTTCATAGGCAAAAAGAACATTTTTAAATTCTAAACCAATATGCTCAAATCCATATAATTGGGGACATCGAGTCAGTGTTGTTTTGCTGCCCATGTTAAACAATTTGGCATCTGAAATCTTTGTCAAACTTCTTCACATAACCTGGAGTTCTAACAACGGATCTCAGGCTACCTTCTGTCCACCCCCTTATTTCTTATTTGTTATCAGTTTTTTGATAGCAGCATATTGATTATTCAAATTCCTTTATAGAATCATAGAGTTGGAAGAGACCACAAGGTCATCCAGTCCAACCCCAATCCCACTTTAACTGTCATGGCTGCATTTGGCAATTCTGGGATTTGTGGTTGAGTGACGCACTAGAGGTCTCTGTTACAGAATTCAAAATTATGAAACTGCAAATCCCAGGATTCCATAGGAAGAAACCATAGCTGGGAAGAAAGTGCTGTGAAAGACCCCTGAATGTACATTGCTTCCAGATATCTGCAGGCAGCTCCATTCTTTGTATGTACCACAAATGGTTAATATAGTACACAATACTTGCACACAAATGTTTGGTGGGAGGAGCAGAAACATCTGGATAGTACTTGTAATGCTGGTTTAACTTCAGTGTATTCAGAGAATAGGGTTAGGGGAGGCACTTGCTTTGTATTCAGAAGGTTCCCAATGGAATCACTGGTGTCTCCAGGTAGGTTTGGGAAAGACCCCTGTGCCTGACAGGTACATGATTTTTCCTTGTGTGTTCTGGTCCCTTTCTGAGCCTTCACACCTTTAATCAAGGCAGTCTCAAGCCTTGATTAAAGGTGTGAAGGCTGGAGTCAAGCTGGAGTCATTAAGAATATGCAGGGCTGAATCTGATGAACAGTGAAAAATTGCTGGCAGTACAGTTCTGTGGATGTTTGTGTACGAGAGTTCAAGAAATATCATAGTGAGTTTCTAGCTCGGGTAGGAGAGGTTGACAAGACTAGTCAAGCCTACTGACCAATACCCCTTCCTTTTGGTCCATGTGGGAACGAATGACACAGCAAGACACAGTCTTCAGAACATCAAAAGTGATTACGAGGCTCTAGGTAAGAAGCTGAAAGAAATGGAGGCACAGATTGTCATCTCGTCTCTTCTGCCAGTTGAAGGGCATGGTCCAGGAAGAGAGAGGAAAATAGCAGATGTCAACAATTGGCTCCGTAGGTGGTGTCGTCGAGAACGATTTGGATTCTTAGATCATGGGCTGCGGTACAGGGACCCAACAGTGGGAGGCAAAAAAACATGCACAGACATCAAGTAAAGGAGACATATGGTCTTAGATGTCTCTACACTAATGCATAGAGCATGGGAAATAAGCAAGATGAACTTGAACTCCTAGCACAACAAAGCAAATATGATATAATAGACAACACTGAAACCTGGTGGGATGAGTCTCACGACTGGAATGTAGAAATGCGGGGGTATAACCTTTTCAAGAGAAACAGGCCAAACAGGAAAGGAGGAGGAATAGCATTATATGTCAGGGATATTTACACCAGTGAAGAAATCCAGGACATCAGTCATGGAAGCCAGGTGGACAGCATCTGGATAAAAATTAAAGGGGAGGGAAACAACAGGGATGTTAGTGTGGGAGTCTACTACAGACCCCCGACTCAGGCAGAGGAATTGGATGATGCCTTTCTAGAACAGATGACCACACACTCAAAAAGGAGAAATATAGTAGTAATGGGTGACTTCAACTATCCTGATATTTGCTGGAATTCAAACTCAGCAAAATCCTCAAGGTCTAGCAAATTCCTCACTTGCCTTGAAGACAATTTCATTGTCCAAAAGGTGGAAGAGGCAACAAGGGAGTCAGCTATTTTGGATCTGATCCTAACTAACAGGGATGACCTAGTTAATGGGGTGCAAGTGGTTGGATCTTTAGGTGGGAGTGATCACGTTCTCCTGGAATTTATTATACAGTGGAAAGGAGAAGCCAGGCATAGTCAGGCACGCATTCTAGACTTTAGGAAAGCTGATTTTGATAAACTTAGGGAAATACTGGGGGTGATCCCGTGGTCAGGAATACTAAAAGCTCATGTTCATTTTGTTTATTTCCCATGCTCTGTGCATTAGTGTAGAGACATCTAAGACCATGGGTCCTCCCCACTTGCTTCCTGTGTGAGGTTTGTTGCCTCCCACTGTTGGCCCCTTGCATCATTTGCCTTGTTCCCTCCATAACACTTTGACTGTTATCTCCAGCCTATGATGTATTCCAAGATACTTTCGAAGATACTGTCTCCCTCCTCTACCTGACTCAGTTTAAAGCCCTCCTGATCAAATGTTTGAGACTCTTGGCAAAAAATGTTTTTGCCAATTAGTGTGAGATGCAGCCCATCTCTTGCTAGAAGTCCACCCTCATGGAACCGCAGCCCATGATCCAAGAATCGTTCTTGGTGGCACCATGTATGGAGCCAGTTATTCACATCTGCTATTTTCCTCTCCCTTACTGGACCATGCCCTTCAACTGGGAGAAGATATGAGATAACCTGTGCATCCAGCTCTTTCAGCTTCCTACACAAAGCTTCATAGTCCCCCTGACATTCTGAAAGCTGTGCCTTGCAGTATCATTGGTTCCCACATGGACCAAGAGGAAGGGGTAATGGTCAGTAGGCTTGACAAGTCTTGTCAGGCTCATTGTCACATCATGAATTTTTGCCCCAGGGAGACAACACACCTCCCGGGACATCTTGTCAGGCTCCCAAACCACTACTTTTGTACCTCTCAACAAGGAGTTCCCCACCACCACCACATGCCTCCTCTGATGCTTAGCAGAGATTGTTCCCTGCAGTGGTATTCTCAGGGTCCCCTGCACTGTCCCTGAGGACTGTCCCTGCTGCTGTTCCTCTTCATCCTTGATAAGGGAGAGAGCTTTAAATCGGTTATGTAGCTGAAAGATCCCAGAACGATCTCTGATTTTCCTGCTTCTGTGTGTGATGCTCCTCCAGCTGTCTGCCTCCTATGTGCATGTAGTGACCTCCTCCTCCTCAACAACTTCCTCTGTGTGATCCCCGTCCAAGACCGTTTGTTCTGTTCTGTCCAGGAAAACCTCTTGCTCCCTAATAGGCTGAAGTGTAGCTTCCTGGTCCTCCAGCTGCTGGACTTTCTCTTCCAGGAGGGCTATCAACTTGTACATGGTGCAGGTGAAGTTCCCCACATCTCTAGGCAAGAAGACAAACATCCCACAAGTGACTGCAGCAGCTCCCTCAGTGTCCATATTGAGCAATCTTAAGTATGCACTGAAACAGGACTGTGGGCTTCTCCCTCAAAAAGTCCCCCAGTAAAGACCCATGTAAAGGGCCCCTGTTGGCTTGGCCTTTTCACCAAGCTCTGTCAGCGAGCTCAATCAACTGGGTTTATAACTCTATAGAGAGCTGGATGCTACCTTATTCTGGAGGCAAGTCTCTGACTCTCTTCCTCTGAGCAAAAAAACTCCCCAAAGCCCTTTAATTTTTTTTTTAAAAGGAGACTCTCTTAAAACAAAGTTCCCAGGCCTCCTTCTACCTGTGCTGTGCTTTCCCTTGTGTTGTGAAAAATTTGTGTGCCATTAGGCGTGCACCTCTGGGAGGAGTTATATAGAGTTAAGTGGTTAACTCCACCCCCTAGTGACTCACAGATGTAACTCACAGATGTAACTCACAGAAGCCCCACCCCCTAAGCAACAGACACATGCTCCCAGGTGTTGTTTTTTTTTAAATTTTAAACACCCACTCAAAATGGCTGCTCAGAAACTGCTTTCCTTCTTCTCCCTGGCAGGAATTGGCCTGGAAAGCCTCTGGGAGGAGTTATATAGAGATAGGCAGCTAGCTCCACCCCCTAGTGACTCACAGTTAGACATCTTGTTACAGCTGTGGAGGAGACCCAGATGTCCTGGGGATGTTTGTGGGTTGGGCACAACAGAGGTGTTCACCTCATGTGAGCGCGCATGCATGGATAATATACAAATTTGATATTCTTACTAAGATTGGAGCTTATCAGTATCTTCCTTTTTCCTTTCTAGTTCTGCAATCATGAAAAGGGTCAGATTGATGGCAGTGAGAAAAGAAAGTCTCCTTGTCAACACAACAGGTAAAGACTTCTGAGCTTTTTTAATGAGATGGCAGAGTGAATTAGCAATAGTAGCTTCATTGATTTGTACTGCTATGGACTGCATGTGTGTGGGTGCTTTTCCCAGTTGCTTCTTAGTGTTAAACAACTCTAATGTAGCAAGGAGAGTGATTCTGTTCCAGCCAGTTCTTGTTGTATTTGTGTTCTACTAACAGGGAGAAATCTTTTATACAAAGGGAGTATTAAGCGTGTGGCCATTTGCTTTCAGGAGGTACTGCTGTTTTCCCCACTTTATTCCCATCTCCTTGGGCCTGTAAATAAGGTCCAAGTTGTGCCTGTGGTTGGTGGGCCCATGAAAGTTAATTGTCATTCTCTATGAAAATGGAACATGGGAGGGCTTTTATCTGTCTATGTTTTCAACAGGGCAGACTTCTGGACACTTTGACCCAGGAGAGATGATGAAGCTACACAACTAGAGGACTTGCCTTACTGTGTCCTGGAATGTCTGACCTCACAAAATAGTACTTAACACTCTAATGAAGGAAATGGAAAATAAGAATTTCTTATTAGAAGGAACAGAAATCAGGTTGCCATCTTTGCAGTGAGGGCTGCTACTTGCAGGAAGGGATATTTAGGTGATTCTGTAACCAGTTGGGAGTGTACCTGCTCCCTTTGTGTACAAATGAAAAAGATTTGTATTGCTCATAGGCTTGTATTTTTTTTCTTTGATATTCTTTATTATTTTCATTTCATAAAAAACAAAAACACATAAACATATATTTCTCAAGCTTTCACAACTACACCCATTTACAACCTGAACTCACACAATTGACAATACAGACAATACAGTACAATACAATACACCTTATATTACACTAACAATCCCCATACATCTACATTCAAACCAACATCACTCCAGTTTAAAACTGACTTCCTTGAGGCTATAACTGTGGTATCTTACATTAAATTAAGATCTCTAGTGTTTTGTCACATTAAAAAAGAAAAAAAATCTATCTTAACTTCTATATTCTGAAACAATTATTTCTAAATGTACCTTTGCTTTTATTCTATATACATGCCTGTTTTTTAACTATCCTTGTCTATGTACTCTATTTGTATATGTATATATGATACAACCTATATTTGTTTTAATTTCTGAAATCATTAAACCATTTAAGTAACTTTTGAATCTCCCCCTCATTTTCCCCCTCATATTTTCATATCATTTAACTTCCTTACGTATCCCTCTATGAATGCATTTCGTGTTGGATCCATTCGATTACCTCTATCCATTCCTTATTAAATTTCTCAGTTGGTTTATTTCTTAACATTTGAGTTAATCTATCCATCTCAATATATTCTAATAGCCTCGAATACCACTCAGTTATTTCTGGAGCTTTATTTTGCTTCCAATTACCCGCATAAGTTATTCTTGCTGCTGTTATCATGTAGAAAAATTTCTTTCTGCGTTTCTTTTCAAATTTTTCATCCATTATTCCTAACAATAATACTTTAGGGTCTTTTTCTAGTTTAAGCTGAAGTATTTTCTGAATTTTACCATGTATGTTTCCCCAAAAATTGTTTGCAAGTGGGCACAACCACCACATGTGGAAGAAGGTACCTTTATATTTTTGACACTTCCAACACTTATCATTTTGATTTTTTTTGTTAATTTTACAGGGGTAAGGTACCACCTATATAACAGCTTATAAAAATTCTCTCTGCGATTATAACACAGTGTATATTTTACTTTTATTTTCCACAGCTTCTCCCATTCTTCCAACAGAATAGATCTTCCCAGATCTTGTGCCCAACGGATCATACATTCTTTAACCTGTTCCTCTTCTGTATCCCATTGCAACAATATCCTATAAACTTTGGATATTATATGCTCTGTTTCTTCTAGTAATATTTTTTCAATTGCACTATCTGTTGATATTATGTCTCTGCTTCTTTGATCAGCAGTAAATCTATCTTTTAATTGGAGGTATAAAAACCAGTTATTTTTATTCCTTCTTTACCAAGCTCTTCCCTTGTTTTCAATCTCCATTTGTAATTGTCTTTTATTAATAGATCTCTATAAGTTATCCATTTTCCCCCCAACATTTCATCATTCCTATGAAAAGCCTCATTGGGTGACAGATACAATGGTATTCCCTTATTAATTCTCAGTTTATATTTTTCCCAGACTTTCCATAGAGCATTTCTTACAAAATGATTATTGAACTCTTTGTTCACTCTAACCTTATCGTAATACATATATGCATGGAATCCATAAATATTATTTACTCCTTCCAAATACAATAGTCTTCTGTCTGTAAGTCTTAGCCATTCTTTCAACCAATCCAAGGCACACGCATAGAAATAGAGCCGTAAATTTGGGAGACCTAGGCCCCCCATATCCGGAGCGTCTTGCAGAGTTTTAACTTTGATCCTTGGTTTTCTTCCAGCCCAAATAAAATTAGTCAACTCTTTCTGCCACTTCTTGAATGGTTTGTCATTTACGATTACCGGAACGGTTTGAAAAAGAAACAACAGTTTGGGTAAAACGTACATCTTTGCTACCAATATTCTACCCATAAATGATAAATTAAGTTTGTTCCACATTTTTAATTTCACACATATTTCTTTCCATACCACTTCATAGTTGTTTTTGAATATTTCCGAGTTTTTCGCCGAAAAGATAACATCCAAATATTTCACCATTTTTTCTACTTTTAACTTTGATTTTTGACTAAATAATTCTTTTTCTTTATTTGTCATATTCATTGTAAGCACTTTCGTTTTTTCTATATTCACTTTGAATCCGGAATGCTTTCCATATTCTGATATTATATCTAATAACTTTTGTATGCTATCCAAGGGATCAACTAAATACACTACCATATCATCTGCATATGCTCTTATTTTGGTCTCATAACCCTTGATCTTCACTCCCATGATGTTCTTAGCTTCCCTTATTCTGTTACATAATATCTCCAGAGTTATTATGAATAACAAGGGGGAGAGGGGACAGCCTTGGCGAGTGCCTTTTTGAATATTGCATAATTGTGTTTTCTCTCCATTTACTGTAATGTGAACCTTTTGTTCTATATATAACGCCTCTACCCATTTATAAAAGGGGCCCTGTCCAGCTAGTTTTCCCAGAATTTTTAACATAAGATCCCATAACATAATTACCCCCCAGTCAGCCTGACTTCAACACCAGGAAAGATTATAGAACAGATCATTAAACAGACAGTCTGTAAGCACTTAGAAAGGAATGCTGTGATAACTAAAAATCAACATCGATTTGGTAGATGAAGGGAATGCTGTGGATGTAGCACATCTTGATTTCAGTAAGAACTTTGACAAGGTCCTCTATGTTATTGTTGCAATTAAGATACGGTACTAAAATGTGGGCTAAACAATACAACTTGTTACATGGATTTGTAATTATTTGACTGACTGCATCCAAAGGGTACTTAGCAATGGCTCTTCTTTATCCTGGAGAGTAGTGGGGTGTCACAGGCTTCTGTGCTGGGCCCAGTGCTATTCAACATCTTAATGACTTTTGGAGAGCTGTTCCAAAACTAACTAAATGAATGTCAATAGGGGAAAATGTATGGTACTACGCTTAGGAAAAAAGTGAAATTTACTGATATAGGATGGGAGACACCTGGCTTGGCAACAGTACATGTGAAAGGAATCTAGGACTCTTAGTAGACCCCAAGCTGAACATGCGACATAGAATCCTAGAGTTCGAAGAGACCACAAGGACAATCCAGTCCAACCACCAACAGTCTAACTATTGACAGAGCCAACACTCTGATGCAGTAGCTTAAATAGCCAGTATAATTCTAGGCTGCATCAATAAGAGTGTAGTGTCTAGATCAGGGGTAGGCAACCTTTCCCCTTTAAGGGCTGAGGGACTTCAGCTCCCAGAAGCCTCAGCCATATTGGCCAATAGTCCCATGTTGGCCAATAGCTCCTGGGATTCTGGGAGCTGAAGTCCCTCGGCCCTTAAAGGGGAAAGGTTGCCTACCCCTGGTCTAGATTGAGGAAAGTAATAGGACCACTCCATTCTGCATTGGCCAGACCTCACTTGGAATACTGTGTCCTGTTTTGGGCACCACAGTTCAAAAGGGATATTGACAATCTGGAGCATGTCCAGAGGAGGATGCCAAAATGCTGGTTAAGAGAAGGTTAAGAGGTGAAATGATAGCCAGGTTTAAATATTTGAAAGGGTGTCATATTGAGGATGGAGCAAGCTTGTTTTCTGCTGCTCCAGAGAATAGAACCTAGAAAAATTGATCCAAACTACAGGAATAGAGATTCCACCTAAACATTAGGAAGAAGTTCCTGACAGTAAGAGCTGATTGACAGTGGAACACGCTCCTTTGGTGTGTAGTGGAGTCTCCTTTGGAGGTTTTAAAACAGAGGTGGGAGGGCCATCTGTCGGGGCTGCTCTAATTATGTATTCCTGTATGCCAGGGGATTGGACTGAATGGTCCTTATGGTCTCTTCCAACTCTAGGATTCTATGAAATTTGAAATGGGGTTTGGTTCTTCTGCAACTTCTTTGATAAACATTGCTGACCTGAGTCCAGAATGCAATTTAAAATCTGTGTGCCCAACACTTAATAGTCTGCACAGTGTTGAAATTGCAGTCAAGAGAATGGTGACACTGAAACTGGAGACAACAGTGGCAGGAGTCCAGTTAATTGGGAGTGAGCCAGCATGACTTGCCTTGAGACACTCAGCCTTGTTTTTGATGTTATAGGCAGGATGAAAATCTGTTCTGTTTTGCTGTTTGCTGCAAATCTTTGTTTGTAAGCATAGAAACATGTAGAAAATAGTGGAAAGTTTTTCTTTTGAAGTACATTATAGAATTTAACTAAAAAGCCCATGTGACCAGGAGTTCCATTGGGGACCTTCAGTTTTTTGATCTCATGTGGTGTCTGACTTGAAAATTCGAGCTATCATGGCCAGTTTGCAATATTATCAATGTTACTTTGCCTTCTGTAAAATGGGCCATCTTAACTCAGCCTTTAAAACCACAACAACCCCTCCCCCAGTTCATGAAAGATGAAGATACCAAGAAATACTTGGATGTAATGTGATGCTGGTCCATAAACTCCCAGCTGCTCACCTTTACTCTGTGTCAGAAATGTACTATATTTCGTTGGAGGTTTTTTATTTATAATATTTGTATAGTGCTTAAGCCTAATGGATGATGCCCCCATTTTAAAACCCATCTGTTTCTCGTGGGATGAGGAACCTGCTGAAGCCACTGAAATGAATGAAACTTAAAAAGTTTCCCTTTGGCTACTGCTGGTTTGTTCTGCTTGTATCCTACCTTTCCTGTACAAATGTGACTCAAGGCAGCTCATAGAAATAATAGCAACATATCAAATTAATGAAAGAATGAAAACTATGTAAAACACAATTTTAAACCTTGCCAGTAAGTTAAAAATATATCATCCACCCTGTTAAAAGTTCTTTAGCAGCATGTGAGGTCAAAGCCTGCTGAACCAAAAGGTATTTTAATGCAACTGTACATAGATAGCATTTTTCCATCCCATCTGTAGCTGCCTGTGTTAAGCTTCTAGGCACAGGGAGTAAATGGCAGGAAAGCAAGTACAGAAAAAGACAACAGTTCTGTTGGGAAATGGCACTGTCTGGCATGAGGTCGCTGTGTATTTTGTGTGGAGCGGGAATCAGTCTGGTTTGAGTCTCCCTACTCCAGTGGATAGAGTGATGGTGGAGGCATCCATCCTGGGGGTTTAAAGTTTCATGTCCATACTTAGGGCATCTAATACATTTTGGAATAGTTTATTTCAAAGAGTGGGAGCTTAAAAAAATTACAAGATTGCAGGTGCAAGCACAGACGCAAGCACAGGCAAGTCGTAGACCGTCAATTGATCAACCTAAGGGCTCAGAACTAAATATGTCATTCATGGAGGAAATAAGGAAAATTAGAACTGATTTAAGAAAGAAATTCAAGATTTAGGGCAAGAAATGATTGAACTTAAATCAGAAATCAAGAGTGAATTAAGAGGATTTTAAAGGGGTTAGTGGAGCAATAGACAGAAGGTCATTGGAAATAAATAAAATTCAAAATAAAATGGAAAAAAATGAGACAAAGCATGAAAGTTTTGAAGAAAATTTAAATGTAATAAAACAGAATAAAAAAGATTTAGTAGAAGAAAATGTTATGAGGGATGTAAAAAATTGAGAAAGATCTTTAAAAATAAGAGGCATACCAGAAGAGGAAGGAGAAGATTTGTGGCAGAAAATTATACATATGATGAGTACTTATTTAGTTAAAGAATATAGTCAAGTGTGAAATGGAAATAGACAATTTGTTCAGATTAAATTCATTCATAGGGGGAAAAAAAGATTCCAAGAGATGTGGTAATATTTTTTGTGAGGAAACAGCTGAGAGATACACTATGGTTTAAACCAGGGGTAGGCAACCTTTCCCCTTTAAGGGCTGAGGGACTTCAGCTCCCAGAAGCCTCAACCATGTTGGCCAATAGTCCCATGTTGGCCAATAGCTCCTGGGATTCTGGGAGCTGAAGTCCCTCGGCCCTTAAAGGGGAAAGGTTGCCTACCCCTGGTTTAAACAAAAGTCTAATCCAATTAGGTTTGAGGGCAAGGAGGTGCAACTATTTAAAGATCTACTCCCAGCAATTATTAGGAAGAGAAAAGAGTATAATTTTTTAACGATTGTACTCGGAGAAAGACAAATCAATTATAGATGGAAGATGCCAGAAGGTCTAACTCTATGGTTTCAAAAAAAGAGGATAGAAATAAGATCAGTACAAGAAGCAAGAGAATTCTAGAATCATCTTAGGAGAGATAATAGGAGAGAAAATAATAAGGAAGATATTCCAGAGGCAAAAATAGAGAATAAAGATAAGAGAAAGACAGATGATAAAAAGATTAATAAGGTTGCAAAAGAGAAAAGAGACCAAGAGAACAGACCACAAAGTAGGAATACGGAAGTAGGAGATAAAAAGATTAGAAAAAAGCAGTCTTATGGGAGAAAAAAGGTGCGGTGACAGAACAGAAAGAAAACACACACAAAAGAAATAGAATCTGTACAGGAAGAGAGTATAAGAGAGTCAGAAATAGAAGAAGAATCAGAAGTGGAAGAAGAAGAATCTGTGCTAGTTCAAAGTGATAAAGAATTAGAAGAAACCTAAGGTAGGCTTTAGGATTAGGCAAAAATGAATAATCTGAATATTATCTCTTGGAACATAAAAGGGTTAACTGGACGTGATAAAAGGAGTAAGGTTTTCCATTATATAAGGAAACTAAAATATGAAGTCATCTGTTTACAAGATATTAGAATAAAGAAAGAGGATGTAAGACAAATTAGGGAAGGTATATGAAAAAAAGAAAGGAGTGGCCTTATATATTAGCTCAAAATATGAGGTATCAGAAGTGTTAAATGATTTTGACACTTTGCCAATCATGGACATAAATCATGGACTAGATTGGACATGATTTTGGTTACACCTCATCTAATACCCAAGATATTAGATACTGAAATAAAACCAAGAATACTCTCTGATCATAATCCGGTCACAATATAAATTAGACTAAGATCAAAAGAATTTAATTGGAAACTAAAGATGGAATTATTAGAGAATAAATAAATTTATAAAGAAGCGTTAGTGTGGGCTGAAAACTATTTTTACAAAAATATGAATAAAGGAACAAACATACATATGGTCTGGGATGCAGCCAAAGCTGTAATACGAGGGGGTTTTTTTGTTTTCTTTTTAAAGAGCCATTGGATTAAGAAACAAAGAATGCAAAAATTAACTTAATTACAAGAAAGCCTAATAGAAAAAGAAAATAAATTGAAACAAACTCCCAAAAAGAAATAATAATAATAATAAGTTTTATTTCTAACCCGCCCCTCCGCTCAGCAACCGGAGCGGCGTACAATAAAGTTAAAACAGATGACAGTATAAAACAATCCTGTCCCCAAACCTAACCCCCCCCCCCAAGAAAGAGTTGATAGCGGAGATTAGACTATTACAGCAACAGATATCTTTATATTTAATGGATGGTTTACAAAAAAAAATTAATTATATGAGGCAAAAGAAATTTGAAGGAGCTAACAAACCAGGGAAGTGGTTAGCCTACCTGATGAATAAAGAAAAAGCGAGGAAACAAATAACCTGTTTGACAGAATTAGAGCAGAAATATACAAATCAAGATAAGATAAAAGAAATAGTTTATGAATTTTATAAACAATTATAAAAGAGACGACTTGCAAAACGATAATATAAGAAAGTTCTTAGATAAGATGAAGATGGAACCTTTCAGCGAAGAACAGAGAGAGCAATTGAACAAGAAAGTTAATTCACAGGAGATGATGGAAGCAATAAAAAAAGTCAATATGGGAAAAGCCCTGGGCCTGGATGGATTTCCATCAGAATTTTATAAGAAATACGCCCAACAATTAGCTCAACCATTAAGTGAGGTAATAAATGGACTGTTGGAAAACACGATCCCCAATACATGGGGCCAAGCTAACATCGTGCTAATACCAAAAGAGGGTAAAGACAGGCAGAATGTTAAGAACTATAGACCAATCTCATTGTTAAATTGCGATTATAAGATCTTTGCAACAGTGCTGGCTGAAAGGCATAAGAAAATATTAGAATCTTAGAATGATAAAGACCAAAATGGTTTTTTACTGTCAAGAAGGATAAGGGATAATATTTGGTTTGTGCTGGATGTGGTCGAACTTCATGAACGGAAAATTGATAAAAAAAAAAAAAAACTAGCCATGCTCTTTATAGACTTTGAAAAAGCCTTTGATAAAGTGAATTGGCAATTTACAGGTCAAGTATTGGAGAAAATAAAAGCAGGTGTAAATTTTATCAAATGGATCAAGGCAATCTAATGTAAACAAGAAGCATGGGTTAATGGAGAAAAAAAATAGAGATTGAAAATGGAACAAGATAAGGCTGCCCTCTATTCCCACTCCTCTTTCTAATACTTATGGAACTATTAACTAATAATACAGTGGTACCTCTACTTATGAAATTAATTCATTCCGATAGCCATTTCGTAAGTAGAAAATTTCTTAAGTAGAAGCAAATTTAACATTGAAATGCCCTAATCCGTTCCAGGCCCCCAGATTCAAGCTACAACTCAATACAAATGTATAATACAGGGTTATTTCATTAAGTACCTCTAATACAAACATGTTACATTACCCAAAAATACAATCCTGGAGATCAAAAGCCAAAAATATCACAAGCCAAAAATACAGTCCTGAATATCAGAAGCCACAGAAGCCAAAATACAGTCCTGGAGATCAAAAGCCAAAAATACAGTCCTGGAGATCAGAAGCCACAAATATCAGAAGCCAAAAAGCCACAAGCCACAAGTCCTACCTTCCTGGATCTCAGAAGCCACCAATTTTGCTAGCCACACTTCCTCTCCTCTTTCACAAGCCCAAACAGTGCTGCCTAGCTGAATTTCGCTAGGCAAACACTTCCTCTTTCGCTAGCCAATACAGTGCTGCTTTGCTAGATTTCGCTAACCAATGGCATGCCACGAAATTCGGAGAGCAGCTTGTTCGCGCCAATTTCGTAAGTTGGAACGCTTTCTTAAGTCGAAGCAAATTTTTTTGGGAGGCGCGTTTCGTAAGTCGAATTTTTCGGTAGAAGAAGCATTCGTAAGTAGAGGTACCACTGTATAAGAAATGATGAAGGGATAAAAGGGATCAAATGCAAGGGCTATGAATTTAAACTAAAGACATACGCAGACAACCTATTGGTCATCCTCTCGGACCCTGAGAATAGTTTAACGCAACTGTTGAATGTACTAGAGGAATTTAGTCAGGCATCTGGGCTAAAAATAAATAAGGATAAGATGACAGTGTTAACAAAGAATATATCTAAGAAAGAAAAACAAAATATAGAGGAAATTTCAGGCTACCAAATAGGAAACAAAGTCAAATACTTAGGTATTGAATTAACAACAAAAAATGTAGATCTGTTTAAAAATAATTATGAGAAATTGCTGAATGAATTGAGGAAAGACTTGATAAATTGGAATAAACTGAATCTGTCTTGGTTAGGAAAAATTTCAGCGATAAAAATGAACATACTGCCGAAATTTATGTTTCTTTTTCAAAATATTCCAATCATAATTAATAACAAACCATTTAGAAATGGAACAAAGATATCTCTAAATTTATATGGAGCGGCAGTAGACCAAGAGTAATATTCAAGATAATGCAAGATAGAAAAGAAGGGGGAGGTTTGACATTACCAAACTTACAGATGTACTTTGAGGGCAGCTGTCTAGAATAGCTAGTGGAATGGATGCTACTAAAAGATAAGAAATTACTTAGCTTAGAAGGGATAGATCAAAGATTTGGATTACATGCATATTTGTTATATGAGAAACAGAAAGTACATAAAGATTTTGTAAACCATTTTGTGAGAAAGTCCCTCATGAGAGTGTGGACTAAATACAAAGCGAGATTGTGCCCAGGTATACTAATATGGGCTTCAATTCATGAAGCTTTTCATAACAGAGAAATGATATCACAGGATAAATGGATCACATATAGAGATTTATTAACTACTCCTTCTGCCAAAATAAATTTGGAATTTAAAAGTTTAGAACAGTTACTAAAAGAAGGATATTCTATGGGCTGGCTCTTATATAGACAATTAAGAGAGAGATTTATAGCAGACTCCAAAACAATAGGATAAGATTAGAAAAGACTAAATTTGAGGAAAGTATGCTATTGGATAATCCACATAAAACAGCACTGTTTTATAGGTGCTTAATGGAAATAGAGATGGAAGAAGAAGTGATAAAAGATCAAATGATTAAATGGGCCCAAGACTTTAAGCAAAATATTAAACTAGAATATTGGGGAAAGGTCTGGAATAAAACCTTAAAATATTCCACCTGCTATGATCTTAGAGAAAATTTCTATAAGATGCAGTACAGGTGGTATATGACTCCAGCTAAATTAGCTAGGATATATAAAGGATTATCAAATAAATGCTGGAAGTGTAAATGAGAGATAGGAACATTCTGCCATGTATGGTGGAACTGTAAGAAGGCAAGAAAGTATTGGAGCATCATTCATAAAAACATTGAGAAAATTCTCCAAATTCATTTAGTAATGGACCCCAAATTATATCTCCTAAATATGTGTGATGACAAAGATATTGAGCTTAAATATGGAAAACTTGTTTTTTATATGACTACCAGCGCGGGAATTATATATGCAAGTAAGTGGAAAAGTGGAATGATTCCACACAAAGAGGAATGGCTATATAAATTGATTAGTTTGATGCAATTGGATAAATTGACTATTTTAATAAGAGGTCAAGATTGGGAAGAAAATGAAAAAATTTGGAAACCATTATTTGATTTTATCAATAAGGAAAAAGATAAAGTTGATAAGAATAGTTATACAAGGAGAGTTAACTAAGATACAGTGCTTAGAAAATGTTAGATTAAAATGAAGAAATTGGAAGCAAAATATCGTGCATAGTGGTACTTTTTTTACTCTACTTCTCTTGCTTATTAATATACTGATGGAATTGATTTAAATTGTATGCAATTTATAAGTTAAGTTACAATCTTGAAATAAGGAGAAAAGTAGTTTATTTTAGATTGTGAATCATGACTTGGTTATGGGTTCAGGAAGTCCTCTTTCTTGTGAATAAGATAAATGAACAATAAGAAGATATATAGATATATGTAAATATGTTTGTGATATGGAAAGGTGTGAGTGAGTGTGTAACTGGATTATTTTGTATATGTATAATATGTTTGTATGTGTTTATATGTTGGTTTTAATTCAATAAAAGTTAAAACAAAGAGCGGGAGCTTCAGATTTCCTCTGGTGAAAATAGTAAGGGGATAGAGAAAAGAATCCATAGTACGTTGAAGACTGGAAGGAACCTGTTGCAAAATCAGACTTTGTTTTAACCTCAGTTTGACAGGAGTACCAATGAGGAACCCACAGAAGTTGTGCCTTGCACGATCACCATAGCCTGCACATCAGCACATAGTACGAAGCACGATGGCTCAGCAAGCAACCATTAGTGATCTCCTCACCATGCTGGATTCTCCAGTCCTGGCTGTCCTGGAAGATATAACGGCTGCATTTAGGGAGAACCTAAATTCAGGTAGATATTTGTGCTGTTTGTGGCGGGAGGACCTTAGAGCCTCTCTGCATTTTGTTCTATGGCATCTAACAAGTGGCATAAGCTGCCACAGCTGCTGCATCCTAGACTGTAACAGGATTGCATCCCAACCTAGGTTGGTGGGCAGCGAGTGGTACTTTTTATTGTCTTTAAGTCTTCTTTGTATGTGGAGATGGGGGAAATAAAGTAGACACAGAAGTCATTTCCTGTATTGCTAGATGGGGTAAATGTAAGTGTGGGGAGAGCTGTGTGAACACAAGCTTCCAAATCAATCATCAAGAAAGGAGGTAATGGTCCACAGTCAGTTGCTGTTCTAGCTTGGTTAACATGTTCATATTATCCCTCCCAAGAAAGGCAAGAGCTCACTTTGGTGTTCAAAGAAAGCTTTCCTCATGCTCAGATGCAGGGCTGGGAAACTGATGGATTTGGAGGCCACTTTGTTACCCTTCAGAGCCTCTGGGGCAACATGAATTGCCAAAAATTGAAAATCTCAAATGGGCTATATGAAAGCTGGGCTGCTGTTCCTGAAGGCTTCCAGAAGAAACAATTAACTTTTTCTCTTCTTTTTTTTTTTAACAGAAAAAGGGCAATTTGGGGTGCCAGGTGGGGTCAAAGGCCACAACAACCACCTGTGATTGATGCCCCAGATCCACACAGTTTTCCCATGCTGGTTTAGTGAAAGGGAGGGGGAAAACTGATTAATTAAACAAGAGGATGGAATGATTTCAAACCGTGGAGAGCAGCAGATTCCTTCTCCTTGGCTAGAATGGTGATGGGTTAAAGGAGCTGCTCCATAGTGGGATTCTCCTTCTCTTATCTTCCTGTGTTCCTCAGCTGCCATCACTGCTCACTGATGTGTATATTTGGGAGAGTCAGAGAACTGCATATGTTCTTCACAAGTCACAATTCCTGTAGCACATAGTGCCTTTGAGCACCCTTGTGCAAATAAGGACATTAATTTGGAGATCTCCAAAGTTCATTGGGGAGTGACTTGCCATTAACAGAAGCATTTTAAGTACTTGTCAAATAGCAAAAGCTACAGAATGGAAATGGAAATCATGCACCCTCCAGATATTGTTGAGATTCTACTCCCAGTATTCTTCTCCACTGGTTACACTGGCTAGAAAGGCTGATGGGATCTATGGTGCATAATAGCTGGAGGACCACATGATTCCCATTGCTGCTGTGTCCTATGTATACACGCATAAATCTAAATTCAGCATCATCTAATTTATTTATGCTTCTATGCTGTCTTCGCTTCATTTAATACTATGGATGGAATCCTCTGAGCTAGTCACCTTGAGTGTTGTTGTTAACTGCCCTCGAGTCGGTTCCAATTCATGGTGACCCTGTAGATGTGACCCTGTAGATGAGACATCTACAAGAGTCTCTGTCCTCCACTACCTTGCCCAGATCCTGCAAGCCCTTGCCCATAACCCCCCAGATTGAGTTTATCCACCTGGTTTATGGTCTTCTTCTCTTTCTTCTACCCTCTACCTTTCCTAGCATTAGTGTTTTTTTTAGTGATCCATGCCATCTCATGATGTAGGCAAAGTACGATGGTCTCAACTTGATCATCTTAGCTTACAAGGAAAGCTCTGGTCTGATCTGTTCAAGAACCCATTTGCTAGTCTTCTTGGCTTTCTCGGGTATCCTAAGTACTTTTTTCCAGCACTACATTTCAAATGAGTTGCTTTTCTTTCTGTCTGCTTCCTTCACTGTCCAGCTCTCGCATCCATACATGGTAATTGGGAATACAGTGGCCTGAACAATTCTGACTTTAGTGCTCAGTTGTGTGTCTTTGATTTTCTGTATCTTTTCCAGTTCTTTCATAGCTGCCCTTTCCATTCCTAGTCTTATTTTATGACTGCAGTCTCCATTCTGGTCAATGTTTGATGCTAGATATGGGAATTCTTTAACTATTTCAATTTCCTCATTGTTTAGATTGAACTTGTGTATTTCTTCCCTGGTCATTATCTTTGTTTTCTTTATGTTCAGCATCAGACCTGCCTTTGCACTTTCATCTTTGACCTTCCTTATTAACTGTTCCAATTCCTGAATGTCTTCTGCTAATATTATGGTGTTGTCTGCATATCTTAGGCTGTTAATGTTGCTTCCTCCTATCTTAACACCTCCTTTTTCTCATTCTAATTCTGCTTTTCTTATGATGTCTTCAGCACATGTTAAACAAGTATGGTGATAGGATGCATCCTTGTCTGACCCCTTTGCCTGTGGAGAACTACTCTGTTTCCCCGAATGCTGTTCTGATGGTGGCCTCTTGTCTTGGATACAGATTCCTCATTAGGACTACCAGATGTAGTGGCACCCCCACGTCTTTGAGTGTGTTCCATAGCTTTTCATGATCTGTGGAATCAAATGCTTTGCTGTACAGTGGTCCCTCCAGATTCATGGGGGTTAGGGGAGCGGGACCCCTGTGAATATGGAAATTTTGCAAATAAGGTAGGACCCTCCCACCTCCCTTCCGATGCCTGGGATGGCTGTCTGAGGCATGGAAGGGGCTAGAGGGAGCTCGCCTGGCTCTTCCCCTGCCCTCCCATGCCTTTAACCAGCTCTGGGAAGCCACTTAAAGGGATAGGAGGGCAGAGGGGGGAAAGAGGCACGGCGCACGCCTGCTTCTCCTCATCTTCTTGTCCTCTTGTCCCTTCAGACGGCTTTGGAAAGGGACAGGAGGGATAAGGAAAAGCCACTATCTCCTCATCCTCCTGTCCTCTTGCCCCTTCAGCTGGCTTTGGGAAGGGACAGGAGGGCAGAGGGATGAGTAGAAACCACATTCTCCTCATCCTTCTGTCCTCTTGCCCCTTCAGCTGCCTCTGGGAAGGGACAGGAGGATAGAGGGATGAGGAGAAGCTGCTTTCTCCTCATCCTCCTGTCCTCTTGCCCCTTCAGCCAGCTCTGGGAAGGGACTGGAGGGCAGAGGGATGAGGAGAAACCTCTTTCTCCTCATCCTCCCATCCTCTTGCCCCTTCAGCCAGCTCTGAGAAGGGACTGGAGGGCGGAGGGATGAGGAGAAGCCGCTTTCTCCTCATCCTCCTGTCCTCTTGCCCCTTCAGGAAGGTACTGGAGGTTGGAGGGATCCCATCGCTGCTAAAGGGATAAGAGGGCTAGGTTCGCGAATAATCAGATCTGTGAATCTGAAGTCCAGGAATCCAGAGGGATTACTGTAGTCTATGAAACACATGCTGATTCTTTTTTGGAATTCTCTGGTGTGCTCCATTAGCCATCATATGTTTGCAGTGAGTTCCCTAGTGTCCCTTCCTTTTCTGAATCCTGCTTGCACCTCTGGAATTTCTCTCTCCACATATGGTTGGAGTCTGTGCTGCAGAATTTTGTGCATTATTTTGCTTGCAGTCTTTTGTATCTCCTTTCTTGTGGATTGGTAAGTATATCAAGCATTTCCAGTCTGTTGGCCACCTCTTTGTTTTCTGTATTTGTTGGCATATTTCAGCTAGCACTAAAGTTGCATCTGTCTGTAGCCATTGTAGCAGTTCAATTGGAATATCATTTGTTTCAGGTGATTAATTTTTTCCCATATCCTTATTGCAGATTCCTCTTCACTACTTAGAATTGGGGTTCATCTTCATATGGCTCCTCATTCCAAATGTTGTTCATTCTCTTGTCGCTTTTGTATAACTCTTCTGCGTATTGCCTCCAGCATCTTTTATTTCTTTGTGTTCCTGTATTATGTTCTTTTTTCTCCATAGAACATCTTTGCCCTTGGTTTGAACTTGGCTTTAATTTCTCAGATTTTTTGATAGAGTTCTTGGGTGTTACCAGACCCAAAGTTGCTCATCTTCCATGTCATGGCCTTTATGCTATGCCACATTTACAACTGATCAGGATCCTAGAATGATACTTGAAATGCCTCCAGAGAGATCCATTAGTATGAAGCTTAAAATATCATAAACTTTTTAGATTATATTTAAACTTTTAACCTTTATGGTAAACTCTGTACCATGTATTGCAGAGCTGGGGAATGTCTGATCCCCAGGTATTGGTAGACTGTAACTCCCATGATTCTTCACTGTTGGCTCCTCTAGCTAGAGCTGGTGGGAGGTGTTGTCCGACAATATCTTGCTGGTTTTGTGTTCTCCTCTCCAGCGTAGTATATTTTAGCAGCCTGTATCCTGTTGTTTAAACTTGTAAAATTACATTCCATTGAGGAATGTTTTGTATTTTCTCTCTTGCTTTTGATGATGTGTATCCATGACAGACCGTGGGCCTATACTCGTAAATACTTTGGTGGATTACTACTTGGAAACCAGTTCCCCACAAGCCTTGCACATCCTGTCTACACTTCAGGAGCCACATGACAAGGTAAAACAAATTCATGCTGTTAAGACAGATTTTTCTTCAGAAATGGAGGGAATATTAAAGTGGAAGGGAAGTTTGAAAGTCTGCTCTGGGGAATTGCTGATGCTAACTTCTGTGTCAAAAATTGGATGCTGAGACTCCTTCAGTTACCTACCATTGCTTAGAATTGTCTCCCCCCCTCTCCAGTTGCAGTGTGTGAATGAGACCATCCTGTTAATTAAGCTGGTCACAGCTCTCTCTCTTCATTGTTACCTTCACAGCACAGCAAGGCTTACATGGGAAATAGAGATGTGTTTAGCCAGCCTGCTCTAATCTGCCACATAGAATCATAGAGTTGGAAGAGACCACAAGGGCCATCCAGTCCAACCCCCTGCCATGCATGGTGGCTTGAGGCAGGGAAGTGGTTGTAGGACCATGTGAATAAGCCTTGTTTTAATCCATAATGGACAGCATGGCATGTTGAGCTGGATTTGGGAGTTGGACCATGGGATCTCAAGGACTTCTACGTGATTTCCCCTCCCCAGTATATCTGAAGATTTGTTCCAGTTGAAGTTCACTGAGCAGCTTTCTAGTTGTGTCATCAGCTGCTTCTTAAAATGGCCTCTATAGTGGGCTTTTCAGACACTTACCTTAGACTTCGCTTTTCCAGGGAACTTTTTTGGTGTTTTGGGGCTTCAGCTTGGCAGATTTATTGTTGCGGTGTTATGAACGGGGTCCTTTAGTGACACAGTACTGTTGTGATAGATGTATTTTTGTATTTTCTCTGGTTGTGAACTATAATTCTACATTCTTGAATACTACTACTGGGATGGGTCACAACATGCAAAGTCCTTCTTGGTGAGGGTTCCAGCCAGCTAGCCCCCCCCCCCCCCCGCCCAACACTTTCAGGTCCTCCTTCCTCCTATCTCTTCTATCTTATTACCCCCAACAGTATTAAATTGGAGACATTTTAGTCCCTGGGATTTTTCCCCTTAAGTTTTTTTTTTTCTTTTTTACAGGGTAGTCACTTTCTCTAAAGTCATGGTGATGGAAATCAGTAAGATCAGGGAAAGTCATATTCAGGATATTTTTGACAGTTTGCAGCTATGGCAGTTGGGAGTGGAAAGGTGGCAGAGTACAGGTGTCATGTAGCAATGCCCACATGTCCCATCCTAGGATTATAGGATTGCAAATATGGGCTCAGCTGATTGGGACTGGCTGGACTTTGTAGCCAGCTATTATTTCTTCTGTCCAGCTGTAGAGTTCAGGGCTGCTGCAGCTCTATAACCTCAAAAATAAAAAGGAAATCACTTCGGGAACCAGACCTTCTATGTGGAACCATGTGAAGAATTTTAAAGTAATTTTATTTTTATTGAAAAAGAGTCTTTGTGCTAAACTGTGTAATAAAGTCTGAACTCCTTTAAAACAAAATCTGAACTCCTCTCTTCTTTTTACAAAAGGAAATGACAGCAATATGAAAAGATCACAAAGAAAACAAAAAAAATATATTCAAGAATACAACATGTCTCACTAGAATTCAGTATTCTATCTCTTTAGTATCCTATTTCTTGTGAACCTCTTGAGAGTCTAGGTCTGAGGCTGGTGGGAGTTTTTTGTGTCCATGTATGATGGAGTTCAGATGTTGCTCTGAAATATGAATGGTCCATGTCTTTACATATCAAGCTGGCACAAATGTACCATTAAAGCACGTGGCTTTTATAATTGTGCTGGATAAAAGGAATGGGTAAATCTAGGACTCCTGCAAGCTGATTGGGGCCCAAAGATTGGCTTCAGAGTGGCTCTCCCAAGTCAGTCTGGCTGTAGAACATAAAGTTTATCCAGTTATGGATGATCTGCAAACCGCTCACTGGAGCAGAAGATTCCTGTTAGTTAGTATTACCTTGAGTACAAGTTTTAAGGAAAGCATAATATAATTGTCCATTTCTTATTTCCACCCACACATAGTTGTTGTATTGTTTGTTTGTGTACCTTCAAGTCATTTCTGGTTTATGTCAACCCTAAAGTGAACCTGTCATGGGATTTGCTTGGTATGATTTCATTCCCAAAGGGCTGTGGAAAAGTCGGGGGGAGGGAGGGTGGTGGTAATAATAATAATAATAATAATAATAATAATATAATTTTTATTTATATCCCACCCCTCTGCAGAGCAATCGGGGCGGCTTACAACATTACAATTTCCATACATTAAACAGAACATAAAATCCCGAATCCCACCCATCCTTTAAGAAGTAAGGGTTCTTCTTATTCTAGGTCGGGTGGTGCTGGACTTAGTGTCTCTCCCCCAGATGACATCGGATGGTAATGGAGAGAGGGCTCTTCTTATTTTAGGCCTGATGGTGCTGGGCCTAGTGTCTCTCCCCCAGATGACATCGGATGGTAATGGAGGGAGGGCTCTTCTTCTTACTCTAGGCCCGATGGTGCTGGGCTTAGTGTGTCTCCCCCAGATGACATCGGATGGTAATGGAGGGAGGGCTCTTCTTATTATTTTAGGCCCGATGGTGCTGGGCCTAGTGTCTCTCCCCCAGATGACATCGGATGGTAAGGTGGTGAGGAAAGGTGGCAGTAGCAGGGGACTTTTAGTCAAAGTATTGGCGGGCAAGAAAGGAAAGGGGAACCAGCGGCTTTTAGGACCATAGTGGGGATAAGGGTTGCATAAAACCTCTGTTTAGGGTCCCTTAAAACCATTGCCTTGGTAATCACTTCATGTGGTAGTATCTTTCTCTTCACCTCCCTGCATAAGGTTACTCCCTTGGCTGGGTGTTTTGCTAGTAGTGGTGGCAGCAGTTGGGAAAGTCTTGCGAGGCTTGGGCATGGGGCATTGCATCTGTACTTGGAATGCCACCATTTTGGGTTAGACTGACTGGCTGGAGCAAGGAGTTAGAGCATGTGACAGCTGGGGATAAGTGGCAGCAAAAAGGAACTTTCAAATTTAAGATGCTGCTTAAACTTTGTGCACTTTGCTGGGACTTGGCTGACAAGTTGATGCTGTGCTGCTGATCCTGGTTTCTTTTGCAGGACAGGCTGAGAGAAGAAGCAGTGTTTGTGTGTGTATCATGGGAGCGGGGCACTTGAAGTTGTGTAGGGAAGACATGTCTCCAGGGAAGGAGAGGGCGAAGTATCCAGGGGTTGATGCTCGGAAAGAGTCCTCTGCCTTGCAGTTAAAATCTTTCCTTTTCCTCGTTCATGGCTCAGTAAACTCCCTACACACACACTAGCTGCACCCCTCTCCTCCCCAACAAAGAAGGATTGAGAGTCCTTCCTCCCTGGGTATATTGCTTTTGTACATGCCCATAATGAAATAATGAAAAGATAGAAAGAATACATAGAAGAATTATATTAAAAAGGTTGTGTGTGAAAGGTTGAATGACACATGAGAAGAAAAATCCTATAAAGATTAACCCCAAATTTTGGAAAGCAAAGTGAAAGCTGCACTCAAAGCAGTAGGAAATTAAAAATCACCAGGAAGAAATGACATCCCAATAGAACAAGACAGGATCAAGTTCAGTTCTAACTAAAATCTGGAAGACAAAGCGCTGACCCACAGTGATCAATATATATTCCCATCCATAAAAAAGTAGACACAAAAGATTGCAGTAATTACAGAACCATTGCACTAATTTTCCATGCAGTCAAAGTCTTGCTCAAAATTCTGCAGCTAAGGCCCCTACTATAAATGAAGCTTGAAATCCCAGAAGTGCAAACTGGATTTGGGATCATTTTGTGAATATATGTTGGATAATAGAGAGCACCAGGGAATTTCAGAAAAAAATCTGCATGTGCTTTGTTGACAACATCTGATTGTCCTAATGTGTAATCTGTACTCCGACAAAAGGCTGCCATCAGAACAGAATATGGAGAAGCAGAATGCTTCTCAGTTGGCAAAGGGGTCAGGCAAAGCTGCATACTGTCACCCTATTTATTCAACATGTATGCAGAAAATATCGTACACAGAGCAGGCTTAGACTCAGAGGCAGAAGGATTGAAGATAGGAGGAAGGAACATTAACAACCTAAGATATGCAGATGACACAATGCTACTAGCAGAAACGAACAAAGACCTGGAACAATTACTGGATAAGGTCAAGGAGGAAAGTGCCAAGGTTGGATAATGCTGAACATTAAAAAAACGAAAATAATGATCATGGAAGAATTAATCCTGTACAACGAGACAATTGAAATAGTGAAAGAATTCCCATATCTTGGTTCAAATATTGATCAGAACAGAGTCTGTAGTCAAGATATAAGACTAGGACTGGTAAGGTCAGCTATGAAAGAAATGGGCAGGATCATAAGGTATAATGATGTAATTTTGAACACTAAAGTGAGAATAGTCCAAGCCATTGTATTTCCCATCACAATGTATGACTGCAAGAGCTGGACAGTGAAAAAAGCCGATGGAAAGAAAATCAACTCATTGGAGATGTGGTGCTGGAGAAGAGTGCTGAGGATACCATAGATGGCCAAGAAGACAGACAAATGGATTCTAGAACAGACCAAACCTGATCTATCTCTGGAAGGCAGAATGACTAAATTGAGGCTGTTGTACTTTGGCCACATCATGATGAAAAATGAATCATTACAAAGGGCAATGTTGCTAGGAAAAGTGGAGGGCAGTAGAAAGAGAGGAAGACCACATACCAGATGGTTAGACTCAAATCAGGGAGGCCATGGGCCTGGGCCCGCAGGAACTGAGGGCCTGAACAGACTGCCAGAAATAATCCAGCTTGAAACCACTTTAACTGCCCTGGCTCAGTGCTAGGGAATCATGGGTACTGTAGTTTATTGTGGCACCAGAGCTCTCTGATAGCGAAAGCTCAATGTTTCAGGAAAAAACTACAATTCCCATGATTCCCTAGCATTCAGCCAGGACAGTTAAAGTGGTCTCAAGCTGGATTCTTTCTGGCAGTCTGTTCAGGCCCTGAGTAGAGAAGTTAAGGACAGGGAGTCATGGAAATGTCTCATCTACAAGGTTGCCATGAATCAAAAGTTGGCTTGAAGGCAGTTAACAACAACAGTTTGCTGTTATCCAAAAGTGTACTGTGAGGCTAGAAAGGCTCCAACCTCACAATAACTGATGCTGGTTGTTCACAACTGACAATAATTTGTCTGAAAACTTGCTAGAGAGAAGAAAGGTAGAAATGGGCTTTGAAGTAAAGTAGCTCTTTGTAAAGTTAAATGAATGTCCCTAGTGGTCAAGTTTTGTCTGGAACATTGAAACATACGGTAGTAGTGGCTGTTTTTGAAAAGTTGGTTGAGAGAGGTCCTGTGACATTCAGATGGTTTGTGGCTTATCAGTATTGGATCCTGCTATCATGATGCACAAACCAAATGCTGAAATGACCAGAATAGGGACTGTCTTCAGAGTTTTGCATGCAGGAAATCAAATTGGTGACACAACAACTGAAAATATCAAAACAAGAGTACACTGCTTTAGCCACAGCTGCCCAGAGTGAATTTAAGGCTTAGTTTTAAGTGGATGTGGCAGAGCAAGATGTTGAGTCAATGACTTTTATAGTGGCATTTAAATGCTAAGAATTTCTCAGACCTCTGGAATGTTGTCAGAAGTGTACTTTATTCTATTCCATTGTAGTGTTTCAGTTGACAGTATATTTTCAGTGAATAAATCAAAGTTGGTATAAGAAATAGTTGTCTGCCAGCAACTGGCTTTTAGTCCTGTCTTGCAGTCTGGGTGGCTCAGATCTGTTGTAATTGATAGGAGTATGTTGCAGTAGGTCAGAGATGCTAACAGCATTGAATACTGGGAGTTTAAACACAGCTATCAAATGGGAAGAAACCCAAAATAAAGTTTCCAAGTTGAGGGAAGTAATAGTCCTATTATATTCTGTGTTGGTCAGGTCTTATCTGGAGTCCTGTGTTCAGTTTTGGGAATCTCATTTTAAGAAGGATACAGACATTGGATACAGAGAAGGGCAATGTGGATGATAAAAAGTATGGAAAACAAAACATTTGAGGAGAGTTAGACAGAGCCGGGCATGTTCAAGCTCAGGGGTAGGCAACCTTTCCTCATTAAGGGCCGAGGGACTTCAGCTCCCAGAAGCCTCAGCCATGTTAGCCAATAGTCCCATGTTGGCCAATAGCTCCTGGGATTCTGGGAGCTGAAGTCCCTCGGCCCTTAAATGGGAAAGGTTGCCTACCCCTGTTCAAGCTGAATGAACTGAAGAATGAAAGGTGACATGATTTAAATACCCTCAAGGACTGCCACAGAGAAAAGGGTGAAGGCCTGTTCTCTGTCCCGTCTGGTCCCCCCCCCCCCCCCCCCCCGTAGGACCAGGTCTAATGGTTTCAAGTTACAGAGGTAGATTTTGATCGAACATTAGAAGGAATTTCTTGACAGTGAAAGGTGGTGGGGTCTCTGTCTCTGGATGTTTTCAAAAGTAGTCTAGATAATTACCTGCTAGGTTTACTTTAGGTTGACTAAAGGGAACTTGATTCTTTGAATTGTCCTTTCCAGATTGTTTAATAAGCTAAACATGAGTCAGCAGTGCAATTTTAAGCTGCATCAATAGGAACTTGGTGTCCAGATCAAGGGAAGTAGTAGTCCCACTCTATTCTGCTCTGGTTAGACCTCATCTCGAATCCTGTGTCTAGTTCTGGGCATCACAGTTCAGGAAAGATATTGGCAAGGTTGAATGTTGTCCAGAGAAGGGTGAACAAAGGTCTGGAAACCAAGTCTTATGAAGAAGGACTCTGGATATGTTTAGCCTGAAGAAGAGAAGACTGAGAGGCAACATGATAGCCATCTTCAAATATCTGAATGGATGTCATGTAGAAGATGGGGTGAGCTTGTTTTCTGCTGCTCCAGAGACTATGAACCAATGGATTCACATGGCAAGAAAATAGATTCTACATAAAAAAATGTTGTTGTTAACTGCCCTCGAGTTGGTCCTGACTCATGGTGACCCTGTAGATGACGTATCTCCAAGCTGCTGCCACCACTGGGACAAAAGGCAAGCAAAGAGCAGGACCAGGGGCTTCCAGAGCATTGATGATGGTGGGGGGGAGAGAGATGAGGTGAGGAGAAACTAAAGGGTAGGACAAAAGACTGGTATTCATTAAAAGTTCAGGAGGAAAGGGAGGAGAGGGAGGCTTTGAGGGGCTGAGAAGAGAAACAACTCAGCTAAGACTAATTGGATGCATATTAGAGTAACAAGCAGTTACTGGGCAGCAGCACTAGTGATGGGTGACTCTGATGTTAAATCTTACAAAGAGAACAGCAGTAACCATATACTAACTCATGTTAGCACTGCATGCAGGGAGGCAAAAGTGAACCTCCTTGTCACATCCTATCATCAAGAAAACCTTTGGATGAGACAGCTAAAACAAAACAAAAGGAAAGACTAATACATAGAGAGACAGAAAGGAGCAACTCAGAGATGGAGAGCCAAACAGCAAACATGTTCAGTAAGGCAAAGATAGTCCAAAGCAGTGCTACACATATAATAGGAACATGGAATGTTAGAAGTATGGACCAGGGGAAGCTAGAAATAGCAAAATAAGAAATGGAACGCATAAACATAGCAGTACGTGAAGTGAGCAAAGTAAAATGGACAGGAATGGGTCACTTTCACTCAGACAACTACATGGAAATGAAATGAAAAAACGTGACAAATGGGGTGGCTTTCATGCTAAAGAAAGATATAACTATAGTAATCAAAGGATACAATGCAAAGTCGGACCAAATCACGTGAAAACCTATAAATGTTACCATAATCCAAGTATATGAACCAACCACTGAGGCAGAGGAAGAAGAAATAGAGAGATTCTGTGAAGCAATACAGGAAGAAATTGACAACACATAAACAATTAGGAAGAATCTAATTACTATAGGAACTGTTTGACAGTGGAATAAACTGCCGGGGGCAGAGAGGACTTACCTTTGAAGGTCTTTAAACAGAGGTTAGATGGACATCTTTCAGGAGTTGGTATGATTATGCTTGTTGCATGGCAAGGGTTTGGACTAAATGGCCCTTGCAGTGCCCAATTCTAAAATCTCATAATGTGAATGTTAAAAGAATAAAGCTTCTGTCTTGACAGAAATATTACCTTACATTACTTGTCTGGTTTGACATCATTTAATAAAACCTTTATTTAAAGTAATGTAACCTTTGAATTTTTAAACTTCAGTAATATTTGAATGTGGTAAGGAACAATAGAGAAAACAGAGAAAGGTTGGTCAAGGAACATCAGGGAAATAGAAATAAAACATTAGTGGCAATGTTCAGAGTCTGAGGTTCTATTGGAGCATGCTGATAACCTCAATTTTGGCTACAGCTTTTTGAGCCCCCATCACCTGAGTTTGCGATTGGAAGGGGTGTTACAATGATTTCTAGATTGTAAGACACTTTGGGTTTATTTGTTAGGGAAGTAATATAAAAGGAATTAAAATAGAAAATAATTGGGTGTGCTCAGACTGACCAGTGAGGAAAACAGTTCAGGATTCTTTTTAAGCCTTCTTCTGTAATATCTAAGGGTCTTTTTGGTTTTTCTATTCTTTCTCAAATCTCACAGCACCTTCTTGACAAAATCAATGAATATATGAGTAAACCTACAACCCGCCTCTCCACTCTCTCCCTACTTGGTCATGTGATCAGACGCCAGCCATCATGGAAACACAAGCTTTCTCAAGCACCAGTCCTGCTTTCATTGCTCAAATGTCTCAAGGTAGGCTGGTGTGATTCCTCTTTATCGTCTTTGTTGATATAGCAGTGGAAGCTGTGGCACCTTGACGAGATAGGGGTGTCATACTCTATTAACTAGAGTTGAGGACATGCTGTATCTTGACACATAATCTTTGTAACTGTGTGAAAGAGTTCCCCATGCGGCCTGTCCCTCAGGAATTATACCCTTGCTCAGTATTCCATTTGCAATGGCGTTCCCCTTGGAACTGGCTGCTGAGTCACTCTCCCAAATCCTGCACATTGGGTCTGCATGCCTTTATATGCTTTTCAAGATTTGCTCTTTCAGTGGATACCATCAGCCAAAACTCAAGATGGTCTGCCATAATAAATTCCTTGAGATAAAATTAATCTCAGAATGTTCTTGGAATAAAAAATACATCATCCTCCTTTGCTGAAAATAAAAGATATAGCCTAGGATCTTTGTTGAAATCGCTGGGTAGCATCAGTCAAAATCCTCCCTCAGCCTTAGTTCAGAGGTCTTATGTTGGGAATATTTATGTACAGTTTTTAAAATAAGCCCTGTTTATGTAATAGTAGCAATAACTGATGGCCTATTTTATGAGGGTGACGTTGTGAGAAATAATGATTGAATGTTCCTTTGTATTTTAAAAAAATGCACACCAACCCCTACAGATAAAGGTAGAGAAACAGAAAGCCGTGTAAAAAGAAAACCAAATGCCAGGTTACCCAGCCTTCTGCCTAACATGCTAATTTCCATGTTTTGGGAAAACCTTTGTGTGGGGCGTGGGCAATGGGGAGAGGTGTGCAGTTATACAGCTCTGTATACTAATTTTTAAAGAATGTTTTACTGTGTCTAAATTTAGAGTTGTTGGTACTCAGGTCTGTTCAAAAGAGATCTGAAATTCATTGATTCTAGTTTATTATTCATTACAGGTTGAGTTTCCCTTATCTGGAATTCTGATAACCAAATCACTCCAAAATCCAAAATTGTCCACATGGGTGGCTGAGATAGTGACTCCTTTGCTTTCTGATGGTTCATTGTACACAAACCTTGTTTCATGCACAAAAATAGTAATACTGTGTATAAAATTACTTTCAGGCTGTGTGTATAAGGTGCATACAAAACATAAATGAATTTCATATTTGGCTTTAGGTCCCCTCTTCAAGATATCTCACGTAATGCAAATATTCCAGAATCTGAAAAACTCCAAAATCCAAAACACCTCTGTTCCAAAGCATTTAAGATAAGGGAGAGTCAACCTGTAAAAGTATTCCTCACCTTCCTGCCCACCAGATCCTCAGGGTGAGATTAAAAACAATGCCAGTCCAAACCATCAGTTGAAAGAAGAGTGGAACCATCATCTAACCAAACCAAACCGAGACTGTAAAGTCCTCCAAAATCCTGGTGGCACAAATCAATTACCAGTAAAGCTGACCAAATATGGCGCTGTTCTTGCTGTTCTTTGGAAGGGATTTTCTCAGTCCTGGTATTGCTCCCCAAAGACCATGTCTTTCTCCTGCGCACACACTTCCTTGATAATGGGACATACTGGCCCCCTTATTTAACCCCCAGAGCAGCCTGAAAGCATGATATTCCATCTGATTTTAGAAGCTAAACACGGTCAGGCCTGGTTAATACTTGGATGAACCATCAGGAAATACCAAGTGTTGTGGGCTCTATGTCAGAGGAAAACAACGGCAAATCACCTCTGAGGATTCCTTTCCTAAGAAAACCCTGTGAAATTCATGAGGTCACCATATGTTGACAGGCAACTTGAAGCCACATACACATACAATTTTAGGTGCTGCCAAGGAAGAGCAATTGATGGGAAGATGATAGGAGAGGATGTTGTGGAACATGGGGGTATTTCTCTTACTGGGAAGTGTGGTATACCCTTGCAAATATAGTTGCGGCTTGCTTTTTTCTCATTTGCAGACTGACACAGATGTAGTGGTCCTTACTACAGGTGTGCTAGTGTTAATCACCTTGCTGCCCATGATCCCCCAGTCTGGCAAACAATACCTTCACGATTTCTTTGGCATCTTTGGTCGCCTTTCCTCCTGGTACTTGAAGAACCCAGGTGAGATGCTGGATGATTCTGTTATGAGAAAGTTAAACCCTGTTGCTTCTGAGGAGAATCTCACATTTCTGCCGTAAAAACTGCCTTTTTCTGGGTGCAGACACAGTGGGCTTGCACCAGCCCAGCAGTAACCAGTCCATGGGCCTTTGCAACACCGCCCCCCCCCCCCCCGGTCTGGATGTTGAGCTTATCTTTTCACTGCTGGTAGTTGTAGATAAACCTATCACTCGCCCATGAATTTGTCTCATTCCCCTTTACAGTCAGTATAAATGAACAGGAGTATAAAAGAAGATTTTTCATCTCTTCTAATTCAAGTCTTTTGTGCCTGTTATGGATGTTCTTTTACATGTTGATTATTTATTATTATTATTATTATTATTATTATGCTTTCTTGTTGCATTATGCGTGTTTGCACTTTGACTATCAAGCTGATCCTCTTAAAGGAGGGCTGCAGGTGCTCTGCTCTGCTTCCACAAGATACCCAGGATTGCTGGGTGGAGGGTGCTCTGGAGACAAATTCCTCCTCCCACCAGCTACAGAGGCAGGTGGTGCGAGTGCCTTTGTGTCCAGGCTTCCCCCAGTTCCAGTCATACTTACTAAGAAATAAGGGAATATTGCTGGAGTTCCAGCTCTGATTGCAAACAGCTTCCTTCAGATTCCTTTTCCCTTTGTAGTTGTGGCTTTTTACACTCTAAGCCTTAAGGGCAGGACTAGCTTGTGAACAATCCTTTTGAGCTGTTCTGGGAGCCTTTTTTCACCCAAAGAGTGTGGCTTAAATAGGTCTCTTTTGTCATGCTTGCAAGTGCAAATTCTACACCCAGAACATATTATTTGTAATTCTTTTGAACTCTGTGGGTACCCTGAAGCACCAATCTCTGATTACAAAATATATTATTTTGGTCAGCCTGTTGGCTTCTGAAATCTTGGCAATGCAAATTTGTCCATGTATGGGGTAGAATTTAGTGCCAACATGATGCAGTGGTTTCATTTTGGGGCTAGGACTCTGGGAGACCGGGTTCAAATTCTTGCTCGACCATGGAAATCTACTGAGTGACTTTGGTGTAATCACACTCTCAGAGTCAGTGGAAGCACATGCTAAACGTCTCTGAAGAAATCCTGCTAAGAAAATTATAGGATGGAGTGACCATAAGCCAGAGTTGACTTGAAGACACATAACAACAGGTAGGGTAGAAATCACTTTCAGTGGATATCAGTTTCTCAGAATTCTGAGCTGCACCAGTTTCCTTCTGAGCACTTTCCTCTGTGTGGAGGGATTTGTGGCCCAACTCATGCTTTCCCTCTCTTCCAGGCCATGTGCCAGACATCTACCTAGTCCATCTCCATGCCAGTGTCTATGCCCTCTTCCACCGCCTTTACGGAATGTACCCTTGCAACTTCGTTTCCTTTCTGCGCTCTCACTACAGTATGAAGGAGAACCTGGAGACCTTTGAAGAGGTGGTCAAGGTAAAACCAAAAATGAAAGGAAGAAGCAGCAGCAAGCACAACCTCAATGAGCTATGTTCATGTTTTCATAGTTGGAAGACCAAAGTACCCTTCTCTGGTCCTGTGATAGGTGTAATTTACTTAGCTGGACTGAGCCTGAAATGCCAACATGTGACCTGTAGCTAGCAAAAGGACATGTTTGTTCAGTTTTTTAAAAAGCTATGTGTATTGAGGGGGAAGAGAGTCAAAAGTATCTACACAAAAGTCAACGTTTAACAACTAGCAAGGTGAAATTAATTCAGACGGGGGGGGGGGGAGTGGGTGGGCTGCAGAACTCAAGGGTGAGGCTGGTCAGGTCCAGCAGTAGTTCGTGGCCGCCCCTGGCAGAGTGGGGAGGCGCTGCAGCCAGTCAGGACTGGGCTAGATGGGGCAGTCATTGGGGGTCAGCATAGGGTGGCTTCTGTTGATCCTGGCCTGCCGTTTCTTTGTTTAAAAAACTTGATGGAATATTACACATTGCTAGTAGAGATGATGCCACAGCAGGCAATGTACATGTGTTTACGCTTGCATCTTGCTACCAGGAGATGAGGTAAAATGAAAATATGCATTGTATTGGACTGAAGATTGTCAAATTCATGCTTCTTGCTTTTGAGCTGTGCATCTTCTCTTGGACCAGTTACCCATTTTAAATAAATAAATAAATAAATTCTCTCTCTCTCTCTCTCTCTCTCTCTCTCTCTCTTTGTTTTAGCCAATGATGGGCTATGTGCGTATCCATCCAGAGCTAGTGACTGGATCCAAGGATCATGAGCTGGACCCTCGGAGGTATAATAGCCATGCCTACCTCTCTTAAAGGCTGGGAATGACCTCTCCCCAATAGACCCTACAGTAGGATCTCTATCCATTGCAGTGGGTGGATGAGGTAGGGAACTGTGTCTCTTTGACACTCTACAGTCACTGCTGACACAGGCATCCCAAGGCAAAATCGTCTTGGGGTATTCTGGCTTACCCTTGGGCAGGGTTCCCTAGAACTAGAGACTAATGTTTACAGTAGTTACTTGGCCAGGGTGGGTGGGTAATAAGCACCAAAGTTCCCTTTTAATAATTTTATGTCCATTATGATGATCCTGAATTTTTCAGAAAAGCAATATTCATTTAGTATTCCAGGGGTTGTGACGCTGTGCTGGAGTCATTTGGAAGCATTTCTTTCCATTTTAAAATGTATTTATATCATTTATTTCTGTATTGCCTCCCAGGTTGCAAAGGCTCCCAAGGCAATGAACAAAAACTAATTAAAACAATACAGAGAGAAAAACAGTTTTTAAAACATACCAAAATACTCTTTAAAAAGTTCTAAAAGCAGTCTAAAAACAATCCTAGAATCCAGTTTTAAAACAGTGAAAACAGCATTTACCAGTAGATAAGGATGGAACTTGGGCAGCTCCTGCCACTTGCTCCAGTAGGAAGGAAAAAGAAAGAACTTGTGGTGTAGATGGTCACTCCCTGCCTACCACTCTGATAGAATGTGCCTCGTCCATCGCCCTTTCCTTTCTCCCTTCTGGACTTTTTTTCTGTTCTCTCTCTCACTATCTTAAAAGAATTAACATTATCTTCTTATCTCCTTACTTAAGACTAACCGATCACCTACTCTTTCTCCTTGCCTTCCCCCTCTCCTCCTTGCTCCTCTGGGAGCATAAAGAACGCTGTCAAGGGGACTGAGGGATGATATACAGTGGGTCCTTGATATCCACTGGAGTTTGGTTCCAGACCACCACCCCATGGATATCAAAATCCATGGATGTTCAAGTCCCACTGAATACAGTAGCACAGTAAAATGATGTCCCTTATATTAAATATTAGATTTTTGGAATTTATATGTATTTTTAATAATTTCTTTTTTTCATAATCTTTATTAAATTTTTGTTTGTTATAAAAAACAGAAAAGGCATAAACATTTACAACATGTCATTCATACAACTCATACATCACTTGTTCACCTAACTAAAGGCCTAAGCAGACTGCCAGAAATAGTGCACATTAAATTGAGGCACTGCCCTGGCTCAGTGCTAGGGAGTCATGGGAATTGTATTTTTTTCTGGGACATTGAGCCTTCTCTGTCAGAGAGCTCTGGTGCCACAATAAATTACAGTTCCCATGATTCCCTAGCATTGAGCCAGGGCAGTGCCTCAATTTAATGTGCACTATTTCTGGCAGTCTGCTTAGGCCCTAACACAAATGTTCTTTCATTCAGTAAAACAACTTCCAAGTATCTATATCTCATTCTTATAAAATATCGTATAATCGTCTTCCAATTAGATTTGTTTCTCCATTCAGTATTTTCCTTAATTATTCATGACCCTTTGTTTATTTCTTAAATCACTATTTCTTTTATCTCCTATTTATCAAACATCCTTTTTTAATTCCTTCTATTTTCATTTGAAGAATCTGTCACATTACCTTCTTCTGTAGACCTTGGATATTTGTCTTAATTCTTTCTATTATTGGTATCCATTCTTTTATCTAATTTACCAGTTGATTTGTTTTTAAGTAAATATGTCAATTTATCCATTTCCATGCAGTCTAGAAGTTTCCAATACCATTCAATTGTCTCTGGTATCTTAGGGCCTTTGCAGACTGCCAGAAATAGTGCAAATTGAGTCCACTTTAAGGGTTAGGGTTAGTGCTAGGGAGTCATGGGAATTGGTTTTTTTCTGAGACATTGAGCCTTCTCTGTCAGAGAGCTCTGGTGCCACAATAAAATACAGTTCCCATGATTCCCTAACCCTAATCCTTAAAGTGGACTCAGTTTGCACTATTTCTGGCAGTCTGCAAAGGCCCTTACTTTCTTTGAGGTTCCATAAGTTATTCTAGCCACTGTTATCATGTAGAACAATATTTTTCCATGTTTCTTTTTTAGATCTCCATTTATCTTTCCTAATAAATATATCTTTGGGCCTTTTTTGTATTATAGCTGTAGAATTTTCTTAATTTCTACATGTATTTTATCCCAGTATCTTTTTGCCAATGGGCAAAGCCACCACATATGGAAAAATGTACCCATTTGTTTTTTGCATTTCCAACATTTGGAACATTTGTCCTTTTTTATTTTAAATAGTTTCGTTGGTGTATAATACCACCTATATTGCAACTTGTAGAAATTTTCTCTCAGATTATAATTAAGTGTGTGTTTTAACTTACATTTCCAAATTTGCTCCCATTTTTTCATATATATTGGTGTTCTTAGATCTTGTGCCCGCCTTATCATATAATCTTTTACCTGATCTTCTTCGATATCCCACTTAACTAATATCTTATATATTTTAGATACTAAATGCTCTGATTCTTTGATGAGGACTTTTTCTAATTCATTTTCTGTCGTTGTTATCGTGTATTGTTTCTGATCCGTTTTATACCTCTCATTTAACTGCATGTATAAAAACCAGTTACATTTTATACCTTCAATTTTAAGTTCATCCCTTGATTTTAGTCTCCATTTTCCTTTCTCCTTAATTAATAATTCTTCATATGTTATCCACTTGTTTGGTAGCATTTCATCATTTCTATGTAAGGCAGGGACAGGCAACCTTTTTGAGATCTGGGCCGGTCTCCCGTCGCCCAGGTCTTGGCTGGGCCAAGGGGGGGGAATGGCGGCGCACCCTCCTCCGCGCGTGACCCCCCTGCGCACGCTGCTGCCGCCGCGGCGGCCGCTACCATGATCACCGCCGTAGCGCGCGCAGCCACAGCCGCCACGGCACATGTCGCGGCCACCATTTTGGGAGACAAAATGGCGGTCGTGACGCGTTTGCGCATGCGCAAGAGTACTGCGCATGCGCAAACGCGTCACGACCGCCATTTTGACTTCCAAAATGGTGGCCGCAGCAAGCATGGCCGAAAACGTGCCCCAACGGCAGTGTGCGGCGGCGGCGGCAGCCTACAGCCTGGGCCAGTAAGTCCGGGGCCTGGGGCCTTAACCAGCCCCCAGGCCGTAGGTTGCCGGTCCCTGATGTAAGGCTTCATTTTGAGACAAAAACATTGGTATACCTCTATTTAATCTTTGTTTATATATCTCCCAGACAATCCCTATTGATTTTCTCACATAATGATTCTTAAAGTCATTGTTAACCTTAACTTTATCATAATATAAGTAGGCATGAAATCCGTATACATTATCCATGCCTCCAAATATAGCATTCTCCTATCTGTTAATCTAAGCCAGTCCTTTATCCATTCCAAAACATTTGCGTGATAGTATAATTTTAAGTTTGGTAGACCAAGGCCGCCTCTTTCTATAGCATCTTGTAGAATTTTTATTTTAATTCTGGGTCTTTTCCCCGCCCATATAAAATTTGTGATGTCTTTCTGCCAATTCTTAAAGGGTATATCATTTATTAACACTGGAATTGATTGGAATAAAAATATCTTTGATAAGACGAACATCTTAATCACTGATATACGTCCTAAAAATGATAAATTTAGCTTATTCCATTCCTTTAACTTCTTCTTGATCTTTCCCCATGTAGCTTCATAATTATTCTTGAAGAGGTCTGAGTTCTTTGCTGTAATTATAACACCCAGATACTTAATTTTACTCTCTGTTTTAAGATTTGATTTTTCAGTGAAGAGATCTTTTTTCTTTTGTGTCATGTTCATTGTTAGCACTTTAGTTTTCCCTGTGTTGACTCTAAATCCAGAATAGCTTCCATATTCTTTTATGATTTCTAGCAATCTGTGTACATTTTTAAGAGATCTGTTATATATATCACCATATCATCCGCATAGGCTCTAGGTTTTGTTTCATATCCTTTCAGTTTGACACCTGATATTTCTTTATCATCCCTAATCCTGTTACATAGCACTTCTAGGGTTAATATAAACAAGGTGAAAGAGGACAACCTTGACGTGTTCCCTTCTTGATATTACATATTTTAGTTCTTTCTCCGTTGGTCACTATTTGCGCTTTTTGTTCCTTATACAAAACCGTAACCCATTTGTGATATGATCCTTCTCCAGTTACTTCTGATAAGACTTTTAACATAAAATCCCATCTTAAATTATCAAAATTTGACCTGTCCGTATTTATATCTCCAAGCATCCTCTACCATTACAGTTTCTGTCATATTAAAGAATGTCTTTGGTAGTTTCCCTTGTGTTTTGTTTGGATTATTTTTTGCATTTCTGTCTATCCTGGGGTTTATTACCCCATTCATTTTATCAATTTCAAAATGAAATTTATCTTCGTCTCTTTCCATGTACTTCGCGAGAATTGGTGTTAACCTTTCATAAATATTCTTGCCTTTTTGTTCACACAATCCTCTGATTTTTAAGCATCTTTCTCTTGCCTTCTGTTCTGTTCTAACGCTTTCTGCTGTCTCTCTCATCTGGTTCTTCTTTAGATATTTAAGTTCAATTTGTAATTCCTCGTTTTGTTTTTCTAATTGGTCAATTTTTGCTTTTGCTTGAGCTAATTCTATTGTTACTTTCTCAACCACATTAACCACCTCCTTCACCTCTGATTTTACGTCTTGTTTCAGTTCTTCTCTCGTATTTTTCAAATCCAGTTTTAGTTCTGCTTTGTCTTTTTTCATCTCTAATCTTATTTTCTTAATTTCCTCCAAAATTAGCAGATTGGACGCTAACATTTTATTTGTTTCTAATGAGGGTCTTCTTTGTTGCACTCCTTGTGTTTGCTCCTGCATTTTTGCCTGTAATCTCATTAGCGCTGCCATACACTATACACTATACATCTAACTTAAAAAAAAAGTAGCCTGTATTCTTTATAATGAAATTGTAGTAGGTCGAATTAGCTATATAATTCAATTCTTGTAACAGTAAACTACGACAGACGATAGCAAACGGCTTCAGTTAACAAACGTAGTCCTATATGATTGTCCTTTCTATTGTTTCTACTTAAACACTCTGCTTAAACAATTGTACTTAATTATCTACAGGAAATTATTCAAACAAACTGAGTTATTAGAACAGAGATATTATATGTCACTTATCACGACATTTTTAATAGTTTTAATATTTTTAATAGTTTCAAGCTGTGGATGATTGAATTCGTGGATAAAAAAATCCATTGATACAGAGGGCCAACTGTATCAAGGAGGATTTAAAATGTGAATGTCTCCTAGGATGGGAAAGTTTATCTGGCCTCACTGGTGACTTCCCCCATCTTGAATCCACCTCCCTCACAGCATTGGAAGTGTAGGATTTGGCTACAGACAGAGCAGCACAGGAGCTCTGGAAACAGTTGAGTGAGGGGAACCCCCTCCATGGCTCTCTTTCTCTGCACTACCTCCTCCCAACATGAAACAGGTCAGGGGTCTGGGAGGTGAGCTGGCAGGACGATGCCAGGAAAGTGGCAAGTATAGGGGTCCTTGTTCATGTTGTTAGCAAGAAAGCCCCCATTCCCCCCCAACAGTGGTCTGCCTCTGGGCTGAAGCTGGGCAAAGGCACTGCTGGTTATGAACGCCTCAGCCTACAAACCTGATCTTCCATAGGGAGAGCAACCTCATCCAGAATAGGCTGCAATCTGAATACCAAGTCAGTTTTTGTATTGACCAGCAGCACTTCCATCTTGTCTGGATCAAGCCTCAATCTTTTTACCCACATCTAGTCCTTTACTTCACCCAGATGGTGATTCAGTATTACCCAGCCCCAGTATTCTGTATGATCTCTCCCAGGCATCTCATGTAGATGCTGAGAAGCATAGGGGACAGTATTTACCCTATGGAACCCTACAGGTTCATGGCCAAAAAGCTGATCAACAATCCTCCAGCACTACCCTCTGAGGATGTTTAGCCAAGAAAGACGAAAATTACTACAAGGCAATGCCCCCAAGCCCATATCAAAACTCTTTTTAAAATGTCTTTTTAAAAAATGTAACATTTTTCTGTGGGTGAGAACTGATGGGTGGTCTTTGGACTCAACAGGTGGAAGAGATTAGAGACGCATGATGTGGTGATTGAATGTGCCAAAATCTCCCTGGACCCAGCAGAATCGTCGTATGAAGATGGCTACTCTTCAGTCTCCCAGCAGGCTGGCTTGCACATGCAGCATCGCCCAGCTGATCCTGATGCCAGCCCTTACTTTTCTTCGCACAGTAGCTTCAGTACAGGTCCAGAGCCCTTCAGAATATCTAAATAGCAGACCAACCTTCTCTGCTTGTGGGTGCAGGGGGAGGTAAAATAAAGCTGGGGCAAGCTCAGTGCTCATCCTGGCAAACCAGGATTTGAAAATATGGGTTCTACCTTCAGAAAGGTCTGCCCCTTACCATTTTTTTTGGTTTCTCCCCAAAAGCCATGGTTTCATGCATTGTGTGTGTCAGCATTAACCAAGTTCTGTGTTAACTGGGTTTTGCAGACACTGCAACCTGCTTAAGATGAGACTTGGCTAATGCTGGAATCAATTTTATTCCTTTATTGCTTTGGTTCCCATACTTTCCTCCTTCAGAGGAGGTCAGTGTATAGTAGAACGCCCATATAGAAACACACTATTCTAAAATGTCAAATCACTTCTAGATCAATCATTGCAGAAATCCTGAAAATAAAAACAGGGAGCAGCAGAGATGAGACACATGCTGCCCCAATGAAAGCAAGCATTTATGTTAAAAGGATGGCATGAAGGAGGGACAGCTGGATTTCTGCCAGAAGCGAATGTTGGCATGTCCCTACAAGCCTTACTATGTTATGGCATCACAAGCATTACCTCCCCTACATGACACAGGAACCTGTGGTTAGGCAACCAGGATTGGTTAAGGATTGGGAAAGTAGATCCTTTGGGAACTCAGCCCTGATTTTCACTGTAGTTTGCAGGGAGGCAGAGTCATGTTTGCCCTGAATTACAGTTCTTTGCCTAACTTTGTCCGTGTTAGCCCCTTAATGCCTGCAAAGCCCTCTGTCCACCAGTCTGAGCTCACCTGTTGCCTGGCATCTATTTATATTGGCCTGTTTTTTCTACTACAACCCTTTGATGAGTGGATTTGAAAATGTAGACTTTTAAAAATATGAGTATAAAATACAGATTTTTTAAAAAAAACCAACCCTGATGAATGTGGAATTGTTAGAACGTTTTGGAGATATAATCTTCCCCGTCTTGTTTTCAATCTCTCTTAAACCAGGTGCATCAACGTCTACCCCTTGCTTGGCTTCTTGCCTAGCACTATCACACATGTCGGGGCAGCTACCTCAGATTTTGAACTCCCAGTCCTTGGGTCTGTCAGTTGAGCATCAGCAGGTAATGCTGCACATTCCATGACATGCAGATATGGGTTGGGGTTCTTTCTGCTGAAGAGAGATGGGTGATCGGGGGTGTTGTTGGGTGTGCTAATGGTGGGGCCTTGGAGCCACTGGGAGTGCGAAGAAGACCCCTGCCTCAACCTCAATCTTGGATGTGGGATTTGGAATGGAGAGTTGGTAGACACATTTGTTAGATCACTGAGAACAGGCAGCTTGCTGGATCCAGTTGCTTGTGTGGGACTCCTTTCCTCCATGGCCACACCTTTTCTGTCACCAAGCCAGCAGGTTTCTTAAAAATGTCATCATCTCAGCCCATGGACACCTGTGACCATGGCCATCCAATTGCTGCCAGCCATGCCTTCCTTGACATTGGAAATCCCAGCTGTAGTCCCTCCCATCTCTTCAGCTAAAAGGTATTCACCAGCAAGTGTTCAGTAGACTTCACCCAGCAAGATTGGGCGACCTCTGGCCTGTGGCTTGTATGCATACCCTGTCTGTTTCTTCAGCCCTAGAGGCTTCTCAGACAAGAACAGCACAGTTACAAAATATGATACTGCTTGGAACATGCCACAGTATCAAGCGATGCTGACCGATTCCTAGGTTCTGGACAGAATCACTTGATGGTCCAGAACTCCAGTCATTGAAACCTGGTGGAGAGTGAAGCTGAGAAGGACTGCACTCCAAGAAGTGTGTTTCTCCTCTTAGACATTCTCCATGTGCCATATTTTGGCAAACCACCCCACCAATAGTTTTTTTCTCAAGGAAATCTGAAGTGAGTTTGTGTTACTTTGTGCTTTTTAATGCAAGTTAGAAGGGGTGGCAGGAGCCTGTGGTGGAGGTGGTGATTTGGGGCACACTAGGAGCCAGCGTGGTGTAGTGGTTCGAGTGTTGGACTATGACTCTGGAGACAGGCCATGAACCCACTGGGTGACCTTGGGCTATTCACATACTCTCAGCCTCAGAAGAAGGCAACGGCAAATCCCCTCTGAACAAATCTTACCAAGAAAACCCCATGATAGGGTCACGTTAGGGTTGCCATAAATCAAAAAATGACTTGAAAGCACACAACAACAACAACAACAACAACAACAGTGTTTTTCAACAGCAGATATATTAAGCATGCCCTATGCTCCTTTCCCATCCCCTGCAGTACTTCTGGTTTGCATCACCATTTCCCTAGGATACTTTCCACACATGTGTTTGGACCTCAAATGATCTTAGAATCTAGGAATCAGGTTTCATCGGATCATGAGGCAGGTTCCAGGTAGGATCATGTCTGACTGAGCAAGTCTAGGACTGGCTGGTGCCAGGATGGGAAATCACCTGGGGCAGCTTGTGTCTGCTGTTTCTGTTATTTCATGGAGGAAAGGCAGGATGCAGTTGTACTGATTAAAAGGTGCTATCAGACATCTGTTAAGGGGTGTGAGGGACAATTCAGAACAAAATACCATATGCCTTGTCTAAAGCTATCTTGAGAGTAGATGTGCGGGAGAAGAGCAGAGCCATGCAGGTGGCCAGAATCCTCCCCCTACCCTCAGGAGCTTCTCACTCTCCTTCCAGGTGACCTTCTGGAGCCCCTCTGCTGTTTGTGGCATGACCACTCCCCCCACCTCCCCTGGAATGGCTATGGAGTCTTCACAGAATCCATCACAACCTTTCAACAAATTCTTTGGCACACCAGGTAGGTCTACTGCTGTCAGCTTTTCTTCCTTATGTTGCCATGGGAGTGGTGAACAACCAAAATTAGATTAGCTTCCCTAAAGCCTCTGTGAGAGCCAGGCCTGTGCAGGAATAATATTTTCTTTGTTTTGATTTAGCAGTTGGGAAAGGAACCCCTCTAGGAACACCTGCCACCTCCCCCCCTCCATCGTGCATTTCAGATGAATTCGTTCAGGGCTCAATTCCTCCAACTACGGCTGCACCTCCCAAGAAGGTAAAGATGTTAGATCTTAGAGGGCTTCACCAAAGAGGGCAACCCACCTGGCCTTGGCTTTAGGATAGAGGGGAAAGTGCAGAATGGATTGATGGAGGTTTAGGCTTTATTAATACTTTTTTGGGAGGAAGGCTTATTGACAGATTCTCAGTGCTTCCAGGAACATATGAGTGAGTCAGTCTCCTAATTCAGTTCACTGCCAAGATCTGAGGCTTGGACAGAATCTTCCCTGGATGTGTGGCATGAGCAGTCTTATTCCCAGACTTTGTCTCAAGGCAACTTGCTGTGTTCTAAAGAAGTAAACTAAAACATTTCAAATTCTTGAGAGCACCCGGAGGAAACTGCTTTCTGTATGATGCGTTGTGCTCTGACCTTGTATCCTTCCTATCAAGCTTGGCCAGGGGGCTGGAGAAAAGCAACTGGAAAAGCTGCTCCTTCAGAAATCTAGGGGAGGCAGGTTTCTCTTACATATGCATGCTTGGTGTACCTTCCTTTTCAATTCCAAGCAAAAAATATATCTTTGTTGCCAGTTTGGGGAGAAGACGGCTTGTTTTGTGCTTGGCATTTCTACTGTTACTCCACCCTTACTCTTTTCTAGGAGGAAAGAACAGATCCTGGGAGGCCTTCATTATCCCGACAGCAAAATGTTAACAACATGAGAACTTTGGGTAAGTTTTATTCCAGTGCCTAGTTCCTAAGAGCAAGATCCCTTTTCGTTCTGGCAGAATGGAAGGTCCTGCAGGTCACATTATGCAGGGCCTCTGAATTGGATTGGATGAAGGCGGTGGTAGTCTTCATTAGAAACTGTCCTCCTCAATTCTTTCTTCTTAAAAGAGTCTAAAATCCTTTGTAAGCTTTCTTGCTTTTTTCTTTATATTTTTACCTTTTTGAATAGAATGTCATCTCATAAAAGCTTTACTTGCATCCCATCCTATTTTAAGATCAGTCCCTTTATTTAAGTTATTTTTAAAGAACTCTTTCAAACATTTCTTAGATTCAGTAATCACTTTTTCATCATTAAACAGTGACTCATTTAGTCTCCAATTAAAAGTTCCCTTCTTACTAAATAACATCAAAGATAATGGATTATGGTCAGAAAAATGATTTTGGAAAGACATTCATTCTTAACTTAATGGTTTTAATGTTAAAAACATCAAATTTGATGTTAAAAACATATCTTTAAACATGATTTGTATTTTTCATTAAAAAGTGTAATCTTTAGAATTTCCTCATTTTGAGCTGCTAAGTTGTCCATTAATCAAAAAGAAAGAAAGAAAGAAAGAAAGAAAGATTTTGGTAATTTACCTTGGTCCCCTTTAATTTTCTTTTCAGCTGCTCTAATTTATGTGATATTACTCCATTCCAGCGTCCCAGCAAAATCCAGTTCTCGTAAGGTTATTTTATAATTTGAGTCAGCAATTTTTGATAAAATTCTGAGTTTATTCCTGTTGGGACATTAAATCCCCATGATCAAAGGTTTCAAGGTATTAATCTGAGTTCAGCTCCTAAATAAAAAGGTAAAGGTTTCCCGTTTGACAAGGTTTTCAAGTCATGTCTGACTGTAGGGGGGGGGTACTCATCTCCACTACTAAGCCGAAGAACCAGCATTATCAAAGATGACTCTGTGATCATGTAGTCAGCATGACTGCATGAAACGCTGTGTCTGAACCTACAGTTCGATTTCCAATGCTCATTCAATCAAGCTTTGTAGGTAAAACAAAAGCAAAGCAGCTTCATTTATATACCGCTTCATATCGCGCTATGGGATGTCTAAGCGGTTTACAACTGTAACCTCATTGCCCCCCAACAGTTGGGTACTCATTTTAGCGACCTCGGAATGATGCAGGCCTGAATCTAGCCTGAGCCCTGGCTGGTATTGAACTCGCAACCTTGTGGTCTATGAGTGAGTGGCTGCAGTACAGGCATTTAACCACTGTGCCACTGGGGCTTTTATTGCAGACATCAGAAACAGCAACTATCAGTACCACATCTTGGTCAGAACTAAAGATGCACCCCCCAAACAACATAATAAAGGCAGTTGAACCAATAAACTCCACCCCCATACTTCAGCTCCTTCCCATAACAACCTTAATAATAATAATAATAATAATAATTTTTATTTATAACTCGCCCCTCTGCGTGGCAATCGGGGCGGGGTACAACAAGATTAAAAAACAAATCACAGTTAAAAATTATTCCCCCGTCCCATAATCCCACCCTCCCATCCCCTTAAAATAGGATTAAATTGCATTCAAATTAAAAATACCACATAGTTAAGGAATAATAAAAAAGTAAACATACACATACACAGAATCAGTGGAGCAATTCTAAAAACTCATCTCCCAGCTAAATGCTATTCCGGGAAGGCCTGCCGAAAGAGATCCGTCTTTACTGCTTTCTTGAAAGCAGCAAGAGTAGTAATAAGACGGATCTCATCCGGCAGGCCATTCCAGAGTCTGGGAGCGGTTACAGAAAAGGCCCTCTGGGAGGTTTGAGACAGCCTAGTTCTTATTGGCTATAGCAGATTCCTCCCAGAGGACCGCAGGGCGCGGGGGGGATCATACGGGGAGAGGCGGTCCCTAAGATAGGATGGACCCAAGCCATGTAGGGCTTTAAAGGTCAAAACCAACACCTTGTACTGCGCCCGGAAACTAATCGGCAGCCAGTGGAGGGATTTGAGCACCGGTGTTATGTGCTCCCTCCTAGATGTTCCGGTAATTAGTCTGGCTGCCATGTTTTGTACTAATTGGAGTTTCCGGGTTAGGCACAAGGGTAGCCCCATGTAGAGAGCATTGCAGTAATCCAAACGTGAGGTTACCAGGGCGTGCACTACAGTTTCCAGATCCCTCATATCCAGATAAGGGCGCAGTTGGCGTATCAGCCGAAGCTGATAACAGGCACTCCTGACCACCGCATTCACCTGACTAGTCATGTGAAGCGATGAATCTAAGAGCACCCCCAAACTGCGAACACAGTCCTTAGAGGAGAGTGTGACTCCATCCAGGACTGGAGACTGTATTCCCAGATCTGGCTTCGGGCCTGTGACTGTGAGTACCTCCGTTTTATCTGGATTCAACTTCAACCTGTTTTCCCTCATCCAACCCATTACCGCTCTAAGACAGTCATTAAGAGGTGAGACGCCATCTGAAGTCTGAGACGATGATCTGGACGTGGAGAGGTATGTCTGGGTGTCGTCAGCGTACTGAAGACACCGAGCTCCATGCCTCCGAATGATCTCCCCCAGCGGTCTCATGTAAATATTAAACAACATCGGGGACAGGATGGCGCCCTGAGGGACACCACAGTTAAGCTCGATTTTAGATGAGCAACTGTCCCCGAGCCTCACCCTCTGAGATCTGCCCGAGAGGAAGGAATGGAACCATTGCAAAGCAGTGCCTCCAACTCCTAACTCTCTCAGGCGATCTAAGAGGATGGCATGATCTATGGTGTCAAAGGCTGCTGAGAGATCCAAGAGCACCAACAGGGTCACACTACCCCTGTCGATACTCAGGCGGAGGTCATAGGTCAGAGCAACCATGGCAGTCTCAACCCCAAATCCTGTCCTGAAGCCAGTTTGAAATGGGTCGAGATAATCGGTTTCATCCAAGACTGCTTGGAGTTGGGAAGCAACTGCCCTCTCGATGACCTTGCTCAAAAACGGGAGCAAGGAGACTGGTCTATAGTTGTTTCTATCCAGGGGATCCAGGGAAGGCTTCTTCAGGAGTGGCCTAACCGCCGCCTCCTTTAAACAAGATGGTACCTTGCCTTCCCTGAATGACGCGTTGATTGTGTCCCGAAGGAACACCCTCAACGCATCCCCCCCGGACGACCAGCCAAGATGGACAGGGATCGAGGGGGCAAGTCGTCTTCCTCACCATTCCAAGTAGCTTGTCCACGTCATCAGTACTCACAGGTTGTAATTGATCCAGTAAAGTGCCATCAACGGAGTTCCTGGAAGCCTCATTTACGGACTCTGCCAAAACAATGGCATCTAGGTCGGCTCTTATCCGAGAGATTTTATCTGCAAAGTGAATATTAAAGGCCTCGCAGCAGGCTGTCGTCGGGTTAAGTAGGGGGTTTGGCGCAGGAGAAACCTTCGTCAACTCCCCCACCACCCTAAACAGCTCTGCCGGGCGGGACTCTGCAGACGCAATGCGTGCAGAACAGAAAGATTTCCGTGGTGCACGCAAAGCCTCCCTATAGGAATCAAGATGCTTCCTAAGGCGAGTTCTGTCGGATGAGAGACGAGACTTTCGCCATTCGCACTCTAGTCGTTGTCCAGCTCGCTTCATCCTCCTAAGCTCCTCGGTGTACCAGGGCTTACGATTCGAAGCGGGCTGGAAAGGACGCTTGGGAGCGATTGTGTCAATAGCCCTGGCAAGATCGATGTTCCAAGTGTCCACCAGGGCTTCGACAGAATCACCGGCGTTGCCAGCCATTAAACCCTCTAAGGCTTTCTGGAAACCAATTGGTTCCATTAGCCTACGAGGGCGGACCGTTCTAATGGGTCCGTCACCCCCGGGAGGGTGAACAATAGCCTTAAGTTCAGCCCTGATCAGAAAGTGGTCCGTCCATGACAGGGCAGAGATATTTTTGATTTCTGCCCACGGATGCTCCTGCTCCGTACTAAAGACCGCATCGAGGGTATGACCAGCACAATGTGTGGGCCTGTCGACCAGCTGAGATAGGCCCATGTTAGTCATGGTCTCCATGAACTCCCGAGCCGCGCCAGTTAGATCTTGCAAACTGGTTTCGAGTGGGATGTTGAAGTCGCCCAGAACCAAAAGCCTGGGCGACTCCAACAGCAACTCAGAAACCAGGGCGGTCAGCTCAGTCAGGGAGTCTGTTAAGCAACGGGGTGGCCGGTATACCAACAGAATCCCCAAACTATCCCTGGTCTTCAGGCTAAGGTACATACACTCGATGTGCGTCGTTTTCCGGATAGGCTTCCTGATCAGGGTTAAGGTGTTCCTATAAACCAAGGCTATGCCACCCCCCCGCCCACTTTCCCTCACCTGCTCACTGACTGAGTACCCAGCTGGGAGGGCCTGTGCCCAGGTCGCGGAGCTGGCATCCCCCAGCCAGGTCTCAGTGAAGCATGCCAGGTCGGCAACCTCATCTGCTAGAAGATCATGGATGATGTGAACCTTCTAACAGTTCCCTATCTCCCACCTGTATTCTAATAGTTAAACCCCTCCTGCACATTCTACAATTTCCATCTCATCAAACGGTGTCTTGACAGTTTAACTCCTGCGATATCACCCCACCAAATACAAATCATAACTCCTCAGAATACAGTCATACCACAACATAAACAAAATATAAGCACATTGTTACCTTCCCACCAAAATGGTACCTATTTATCTACTTGCACTTTTACATGTTTTTGAACAGCTAGGTTGGCAGAAGCTGGGACTAGTGATGGGAGCTCATTCCATCATGGGGCACTTGGGCCTTGAACTGCCGATCTTGCAGTCATCAGAGTCAGCATCTTAACCACTGAATCATTGCATCCCCAGCTTCTAAATACTGATCTTCATTATCTTGAAAAAAATGTAACTGGTTATGTTTGATTTACATAAATCACAACACCTTTCTTCTTTTTCTTTTTCTTTCTTCTTCGTGGTCTCTGCGAATGCACACAATTGGGTAAAGACTGCGCATGCGCAGCAACTTCGGAACCTTCTGGAATCACTAGGCAGAGTAAAAGTTGCAACTTTTGCCCGGGCTGGACTCAAGTTGCAACTTTTTGGCGGTAACTCCGCCCACCCCTATATAGGACCTCCGTCGGTACCGCCCCCTTCAGTTCCTTTCGTCCGCCGCGTTAGCAGCTTCGTAGGAACCTTTTTTGCTTCAGGCAAAACCTCTTGCTCGTAGAATCACTTGGCTTTTGACCTCGGACCGGATTTTGACTCGTTTTTGGCTCTCCTGATATTGTTGTTGCTCCTGGTGAACTTGGACTGTTTTTGACTTAGACTTCGCTTCTTCCTTGTCTGATTTGGTGACCAGCTCCGTTTTGATATGGCATCTCGTTCCTTTAAGCAGTGCCCGAGATGTAACAACAAGATCCCTAGCTCGGATCCTCATTCTTTGTGCTTGCTATGTCTTGGGCAATCTCATAACCCGAAGGCTTGCCCGGAATGTAGATCCATGACTTCGCAGGCGCTAAGGAACCGGGATAAGCGGCTGAAGGCCGCTCTTTATGAAGAGGCTCTCCGTCCGCCTCCCAGAGAGTCTCCGGCTGTGGATGCACCTGTTGGTGTCGTTGAGGCGCCTGCTGGTGACTCGGCCCCCAAATCGGCCCTAAAGAAGCCGTCCGGGGACCCGGGGGCTCACCCTAAGAAAATATCAAAGAAGGTGTCTTCTGAGCGTGCCCGCTCTCCTGTTCCACTCAAAAAGACCTCCAAGCGACGCCACTCGATTGAGAGGGAGGCTGTTAAGCCTAAGGACACGGCCGCCAAAAAGCCGCGAACCAGGCCTGAGAAGGCCAGGCACCAGCCTGAGCCCGAGAAAGAACCTACGCCTCAACCTCGATCCAGGTCGCCTTCCCCGGTCCCGGGGCCGTCAGGGCTCTCGGTACCGCCTCCTTTGAAAATCATCTCCCCTCCGATTCGTGCTATCATCTCCGAATCGGACTCCGAGGGCGAGGTTATACAACAGCTCCCGCTATTGGAAACGGAGGAGACTCCTATACCGTCGAGAGATACCGCCACTTTGGGTGCGGAGGCTGATGAGATACCGCTGGAACCAGAAACGGAGCGTATTCTAAGAGAGAACCCGCACTTGATCTTCGATTCTCTCACGGGCCGCTTCCTTCAACAGGTCGATCCTAAGACCCTCTCCCGGCCTTCTGTTCCAGTACGTCGTCTATCCAAGGAGGCTTCACCATCGCCTCCCAGATCGTCGGCTGACCGTTCCAGGCATCGCTCTCCAGGCGGGAGACGGGCTCGATCCCGTTCGGTCTCACCATCCAGGCGTCCACGCACCAGACACCATCGATCCCGTCGTGAGGCATCTCGGTCCCGCTCCTCTTCTAGGTCTCCTTCAGCGCTCTCCAGTGCTTCTTCGGCTTCGCCATCTCCTTCTCCATCTCGCAGCTGGGTAGTGCTAGTGGAACATCATTCTGCCTCTCCAACTGATGATGTGAGATTCTTCACGGAGCAGGTTGTACGGATGGCAGAAGCTCTCGACCTCGAGCTCGTGCGTTCGGAGACTGAGCCCAAAGATTCAGTGGAAAAGAGGGTCCATGGCAGAGTACCGACTCCTCCAGCCCTCGGTTTTCTTCCGTCCCTCCAGGATATCGCGGAACGATCCTGGACCGCTCCAGCATCTGTGGCTTCCACCTCGAGGAAAATAGAAAACCTTCCCAAGCTTCATGGCTCTTCGAACATCCTAAGCCTAACTCGGACATTGTAGAAGGGGCCCAGACGGTGCAGGTTTCGAAATTCTCCTCGCCAGTGGACAAGGACGGCAAGAAGATCGACGGGCTGGCCAAGAAGTCGTATGCTGCTGCGGTACTCAACATGAAGGTGGCTAACTATGCTGCCTGCATGGGAGCATACCAGCAGCACATCATGGAGAGGCTGCTACCTCTCCTTGATGATTTGCCGGACGACAAAAAAGCCTTGGCTGTGGCACTCCAGTCGGAAGCGCACTCCATCGCGGGACAGCAGATTGTGTCTGCCCGTCATTCAGCCGATTGCTCCGCTAAGCTTGTGGCAGGCGCTATAGCCTTAAGAAGGTTCGCCTGGCTTAGATCGTCAGACCTCACCTCGACGGCAAAGGACATGATCAAAGACCTGCCCTTCGATGACTCCGGTCTCTTTAATAAGAACACGGATGAGAAGTTAAATTTGAAATATAAGATGAAGGTGGCTGCCAAGAGACATGGTACGTCTGCTGCTACACCACAATATCGACGCCGTCGTTTCGGGGGATCGAGGCCATGGTATCCTCAACAGCAGAGGACCTCCTATGGCGATAGGCCACCCCAGCCCGAACACCCGAGACAACGATATCAGTCTCGCTCTTCTTCCTCTTCGGGCCGCCGCTCGTTTCCACAATCCCGATTCCGACAATTCAGAAAAAAGGAGGCCGACAGGCCCAAGAAATTATGATGTGTTGGAGCGTACTTCGCCGGTCCCCGTCTCTTTGGGGATAGACTGAGACCGTTTGTCACCTCGTGGTCTCAAATTACATCTGACTCGTGGGTCTTATCTATCATAGCCCATGGTTATGCCCTCGAGTTTTCTGAGTTGCCCCATACCGGGGTTTTCCTATCCACCCCCCCCCTCCCACACCTTACTCGACGAAGTACGCTCTCTTTTGGACAAGGGCGCTATAGAGCCCGTGGACTCCTCCGCTTACGCTCGATCCTTCTTCTCCCGATACTTTACGGTACCGAAGAAGGATGGTGGACTGAGACCCATTCTAGACCTACGACAGTTGAACAGATGCTTAGCGTATAAACGCTTCCGCATGGTAACCTTAGCATCTATTTTACCTTTACTGCAGGACAATGTCTGGATGGCGACCCTAGACCTCAAGGACGCCTACTTCCACATTGGAATTCGGGAAGACCACAGACGTTTCTTAGCCTTCGCTATCAACGACCAGGCATTCTGTTACAGGGTCCTGCCCTTCGGCCTCTGCTCCGCACCGAGAGTGTTCACGAAGTGCATGGCTCCGATAGTTGCATTTCTGCACCAAAAGGCAATCTCCATCTATCCCTACCTCGACGACTGGCTCATAGTGGCTCCATCCCGGGACCAACTCTTGAGAGACATAGATTGCACACTGTCTGTCCTTCGCTCGCTGGGCCTTCTACTCAACCTGGAGAAGTCCAACCTCATTCCATCCCGGAGGTGCAGATTCATCGGAGCGGTCCTAGATTCAACCGCTTCTATAGCATTTCTACCACACGATCGGTTTCAGGCCTTGAGGGAAGCAGTGCTGGTATGTCTAAGAACGAGGCACGTCTCCGCTCATGCCATCCAAGTGGCGCTGGGCTACATGGCCTCGACTATGTTTGTGACGGCCTGGGCTCGACTGCACTTCAGACCTCTGCAGTCGTGGTTCCTGTCTATCTTCGACCCAGCTCGAGACTCCCAATCCCGGAAACTAGCGATACCGAGAGCAATCGCTCGATCTCTGCAGTGGTGGTTAGATCCAGCCAACGTCTGCTCCGGCCTGCCATTCTCTCCCCCACAACCTCAGCTGTCCTTGACAACGGACGCATCAATGGAGGGATGGGGAGCTCACGTCAGCGATCTCCTCATACAAGGTCACTGGAACAACCAAGAAAAGCAGCTCCACATCAACGAGCTCGAGATGTTGGCAGTTCAGAAAGCTCTCCGGGCGTTCGAGCCTGTGTTACGGGACAAGGTGGTGTTGTTGTCCACAGACAATACCACGGTGATGTATTATCTCAACAAGCAGGGAGGAACAAGATCCCCCCCGCTACTCCGGGCTTCTCTTCAAATCTGGGACTGGTGCATCGCGAGGAACATTGCGCTGCAGGCCATCCACCTGCCAGGGGAAGAAAACGAGCTAGCGGACCAACTAAGCCGCTCAGCAGACTCGTGCCACGAGTGGCGCCTTCATCCAGACGTAGTACAACACCTGTTCCGGATGTGGGGAACTCCCAAGGCCGATGTGTTCGCAACTCACCTGAACACCCATTGCCACCGCTTCTGCTCCAGGTTCAGAGCCCCAGATTCATTGGGGGACGCTTTCTTGTTCCAATGGAAAGAAGACCTCCTTTACATGTTCCCGCCGTTTCCCCTCATCATCAGGGTGTTAGCAAAAATCACACGGGACCGAGCCAATGTAATTCTCATCACTCCTTGGTGGCCCCGACAGCCGTGGTTTGCACCTCTCTTGAACCTTTCCAGGAACGAGTTCTCCCAGCTCGACCCTCGACCGGACCTCCTGTCTCTCCACGGGGGCCAAGTTTTCCATCCCGACTTAGACACTCTGAGGTTGGTGGCCTGGAGGATTCGTCCCTGACTAAATTGTCGTCCCCCGTCCGGGCTGTCGTAGCAGCAGCATTGAAGCCTTCCACACAAAAGTCATACGCCCTGAAGTGGGCTAAGTTTCAAGTCTTCTTGGACTCTAGGGGCTTGTCACCATCCCAAGCCTCGGTCGGTATAGTGTTGGATTTCCTTATGTCTTTGTCAGACCAAGGTCTTGGACTGCAATCCATAAAGTGTTACCTGGCAGCAATTTGCTCCCATTTTCAGTTTAAGGGATCTCCATCTCTATTCAAAGACCCACTAGTGAAAGCCTTTCTCAAGGGGCTTTCCAACATACGTCCACCTATATCGGTCCCGACACCGGGATGGGACCTCGGTACCGTCCTCTCTAAGCTTGCCTCTCCTCCATTCGAACCCCTAGCCACTACAGACCTCAGACTCCTCTCTTTGAAGACGGCGTTCCTGGTGGCCATCACATCGGCTCGCAGGGTCAGCGAGCTCTGTGCCCTCAGGGTAGACCCTCCTTTCTTGTTGTTTCACAAGGACAAGGTTGTGTTAAGACCAGACATTACTTTCCTACCCAAAGTGGTTTCTGCTTTTCATCTAAGACAGGACATTGTGCTCCCCACCCTGGCTCCGAACCCGACAACTAGTGAAGAAAAGCGACTCCATTTACTAGATGTCCGCCGAGCTCTGGCCTTCTATGTGGACAGGACAGCAGCATACAGGCAATCTAACCGCCTTTTTCTGTGCTATGGCGAACCTAAGAAAGGCCTGCCGGTATCCACTCAGAGGTTTTCCAAATGGATTACCTCTACCATCCATCTCTGCTACGAGCTCGCCGGTAGAGATGCACCCACAGGAGTGAAGGCACATTCTAGCAGAGCTATGGCTGCATCCTCTGCCTTTTTGTCGGGTATTCCGCTGGAGGACATTTGTAAGGCTGCCGTATGGTCTCAGCCCTTGACCTTTGTTAAACATTACCGCATGGATGCGAGGGCCAGGCGTGAAGCGGCCTTTGGGAGGGCAGTCCTGTTGTCGGGACTGCACTGAGAGCTCGACGCCGACTATGCCAGGCGCAGTGAGTTTGTGCATTCTTTATTTCTCACTTATGTGTTTTGGGTGGTTACTGGGTTGGGACGAGGCACGCCCTCCTCCACTGACCAAAGCTTGTCAGTCTTACCCAATTGTGTGCATTCGCAGAGACCACGAAGAAGAAGAACAGGTTGCTTACCTGTAACGATGTTTCTTCGAGTGGTCTTCTGCGAATTCACACAAATCCCACCCGTCCTCCCCTCATCGTGCCTGCTATATGTTTCTGCTTGCTTTACAGTACCGCGAGGCGAACTCAAGGAACTGAAGGGGGCGGTACCGACGGAGGTCCTATATAGGGGTGGGCGGAGTTACCGCCAAAAAGTTGCAACTTGAGTCCAGCCCGGGCAAAAGTTGCAACTTTTACTCTGCCTAGTGATTCCAGAAGGTTCCGAAGTTGCTGCGCATGCGCAGTCTTTACCCAATTGTGTGAATTCGCAGAAGACCACTCGAAGAAACATCGTTACAGGTAAGCAACCTGTTCTTTTCTTTTATGAAAGTTGAAAAGTGACGTCCCAGTTTTGGATTTTTCAAGTCTTTCATCTTTCAGATAAATATGACTTTCTTGCAAAACATCTTGTTTTTAATAAATAATGAAATGTCTGTCTTTTACAAGGTTCATTAATTCCATGCATAGTCCAAGATGGGGGTAGGCAACCTTTCCCCTTTAAGGGCCGAGGGACTTCAGCTCCCAGGAGCCTCAGCCATGTTGGCCAATAGTCCCATGTTGGCCAATAGCTCCTGGGATTCTGGGAGCTGAAGTCCCTCGGCCCTTAAAGGGGAAAGGTTGCCTACCCCTTGGTAACCATTGGAGTTTGGTTCCAGGACCATCCCCCATCCCCCAGATACCAGAATCCATGGATACTCAAGTTGTATTAAATACAATGGCATAGTGAAATATTTTCAAGCCATGGATAGTTGAATCCATGTATAAAGAATCTGGATATGGAAGGCCTACTGTATTTTCATATCTATCATGCAGTCTTATCAATTTCTGGCATTAAGACCTTTTAATCTTGCTCATCAGGGCTTTTCATGCTCTGTGTAAGCCGGAACTACATCTTCAGAACTCTCATCATCATCCTTTCTCTCCTTTTGATATTCATCCAAGCTATTTCCATATTTCTTTGCACAGTATTCAGCCTGGATCTTCCCTGCCTATACCAAAAGCTTACCCTGTCCAGTATCACCTATTTGAATGTTTCAGTTTATCAACCAGAATCAATCAGAAAAGAATCCTCTTTTTTCCCCCAAAAATTCTTGGGGGAGCATCCTTAAAAAGAATTAATTCCTTGCCATTGATTTTCAGCTTGTTAATCGGATGCTGTTAAAGCACCAGTTCTCTTGTCTGTCTTCTGAAAAAGCAAACTATCTCATCTTTAGGTAATTTCTTTTGTCAAGCCACAAAAGAATCCAATCTGTAGAATTTATCAATGTTCCAACTAAAATTTTTACTGTTATATCCTAAAAATCTGCCAGTGCTTCCATCATTATTGTATGTATATCTTTATTCAGTCCTGGTAAGCCTCTTACTTTCATATCTAGAAGAGAAAAAGCATCCAGATTCCCCTCTCTATCTTGCTTCATCTTCTCTGTGGTCTTCAGCAGCTTCTCTGTTTTAGCATCTAAAAACAATAATTTCTGATTCACTGGAATTAATTCCCAGTCATTTAAGGTCAGAATAAATTTTCCTTCTCATTCGCCTGAATTCTTCAACCAGTTGTACTATTGGGTCAGGGACCGGAAACCTACGGCCCGGGGTTCGGTTAAGGCCCCAGGCCCCGGACTTACCGGCCCAGGCAGTAGGTTGCTGCCGTCGGGGTGCGTTTTCGGCCGCGCTTGCTGCGGCCGCCATTCGGGAAGTCAAAATGGCGGTCGCGACGTGTTTGCGCATGCGCAGTACTCTTCGCATGTGCAAACGCATCGCGGCCGCGATTTGGACTTCCAAAATGGCTGCCGTGACATGCGTCGTGGCAGCTGCGGCTGTGCGTACTACGGCGGTGGCCGCGGTAGCGGCTGCGGCGGCCGTGTGCGTGGGGGGCGCGCGGGGCGGAGGAGGGTGTGCGTGCAAGTGCGCGCGCCGCCACCCCCACCCCCCTCGGCCCAGCCGAGACCTGGGCGACGGGAGACCAGCCCAGGTCTCAAAAAGGTTGCCTGTCCCTGCACTAAGTGCTTCTAGTCCCCTTAGCTGCCCTGAGTCTAGTCTGCATCACATGTCTTTGATAGCTAAACAGCTCTTAATTTAAAAAGACAGACATTCCTTTGCAGTGAAACCTCTTCCACACATGATGGCACTGTGGACCACTTTCCTTCTAGCTCTTTTCTTTCCCTCTATTATTACAAGAGGATTTGTTTAAAGTTCCAAGTTCCTTCTAGGTTCATTTCCTTTTTGTTTGCCTCATGGGATGGTATTTCTCTTTTGGATCTACACCAATGTCCACTTCTAAGTGACTGAAGATTTCCAGAAAAGGCAGGGCAATTGGCATGAAATAGCTGGTGCTTGGTGCATTCTGGTAATAATTCTGGTGCTTTCCTTTTGTGAGGCATTACAAGAACCTGTGTAAGAATGGGGGAGATTCATGCATGGGGAGGAAGGTGGTTGAAGGCTCCAGGGACTGCTGTGGCTTCTTCCTCCTTCCATCACTCTGGTTAAGAGGATGGTGAGTTAGGCCCATTGCAGCCATATAGGGTAGCAGGTCTTCTTAGCCACCTGTGGGGTTATATGGAAATCCCAATGGTTTTTCCAAATGTTTTCCCAACCTGAAAGATAAGGACTCCCTTCTTTAAAGGCAGGAGGGAAGAACTGAAGCAAAGGTGGTGGTTGAGAATAAGATGTTTGTACTTGAAGAAGAGAGGTTGGGGGCTGGCCTTGTTTTGTGACAAAGAGCTCGTGTGGCATCACCCCTGGGTTGCTGGGTAAGCCTTTTTGCTCTCCCTTCTCTCCTCAGACTCCCATGGCAGTAAAAGTTCGGTAACTTTAAGTGATCTTCCCAGCATCTTAGGTGACCTGGAGGCCTCTTTTGAAGACAGTGGTGAGAAGGACCGAGAGGAAGGTAATGGAATGTGGCTGGAAACCCTTGTCTAAGGTCCAAAACTGTGGCCACACAGAGGGTGAACTGCTTGCCCAGGAGAACTCTGCTCACACCTCATCTCAGTTCAGCTTGGAGTCCTTCAGCCGAGGAGTGCACGGGCTGCATCCAGCCTCACATAACCTGGGAACAGCAGTGAGCTGTGGACGTGCTCCAGAATTTAGTTTTGCCTTCCAGCCTGATTCCTTCGAGATGTTTGGGGCTTCTGTTCTGATCTGCCTATGTGACCACTGGTCACATCCTTGGGAGTTGAAGTCCAAAAGAACTGGTGGGCATAAGGTTGAGAAAAGCTGGTCTAGTTGTTTAGCTATAGACAGAGATGTTGTACTCCAGAACGTCTCATGATGTGATAGGAAGTGTGAATTGACCAGCTTGGGAATCTGTTGTCCCTTCTTTTAAAACCAAAATGAGTAGGTTTCTAGCCCATGGATGTTCCAAGAACACTCCTGGAAGTATTCACGTGAAGTCCATGGCTGCTGAATCTCAGAACCCACTGAGCTAGGTGAAATAAGGCTTCTAAACAGTGAGACTGCATTGTTCTACTGGCCCCTGGTTTACAAAGCCAAAATAATTTTTTGTTAAATCCTTAATAATGCATGTGCTGTGCAAGATGTAAGAATCTATGCAGACTGGAATAATTGGTGGCAGTTTCAGAGTGCGGCTTTTCTTGGTGCAGCACTGGGGTAATCTTTCCCCAAGTAGTGTGGCTAGTGCCCAGGTCTTGATCATAAGAGGAAGAAAGATCCCTCCAAGAACTCAAAAACTGAGTTTTCTGTACTTTCAGAACTCCCTTGGAGTTCAGTTGCATTGATTCCCCCCTCCCCCTCCCCCCACTTTGCAAAAGGAAAGTAGTGTATCTTGGATGCTAAGATGATTCCTTCTCTCCCTCCCTCTTTCTCTCTCTCCACATGCAGATGCTATATCAAAAGAGATCTCTGAGATCACCACAGCAGATGCTGAGCCTGTGGTGCCTCGGGGAGGTTTTGACTCTCCATTCTTTCAGTGGAGTGAGAGTCTCTCCAGCTCAAAGAAGTCCCAGTCAGTCACTTCAAGCAACTCTGGGCAGATCCTAAATTTGGAGCCCCTGCCATCATCATTTCTGGACCAATCTGGACTGGAGAACAACTCACAGGATGCCCTGAAGCAAACCTTCACCCCCATAGATCGACCCTGCTGCAACTCCGAGGATCCTCTGGCTGGGTGCAGGGAAAACCCAGTGTCGCTTGAGCCTGACATTCTCATCCCTAGCCCTTGCAAGGCTGTAGCTCACAAGAAAAGAGGGTTTGGGTGCGAGCAGCAAGCAGATTATGATCATCTCTTTGAAGTGGCTCTGCCAAAAACTGCCTACCTTTTTGTGAGTAAGAAGACAGAAGAGCTGCTAAAGAAAGTCAAGGGAGTGCAGGATGAAGAGGGCTCTTCCACCACCTCTCCACTGGAAGTGCTTGATCGCCTTATCCAGTGTGGAGCAGATGCTCACAGCAAAGAGTTGAACAAGTAAGTGATGAGCACAGGTGGGCACATGGCGGTTCCTCCCTTGCCTTTCCTGAAGTTGGAACTAGCTGAGTGGATGGTCACTGTCCGAGGGCAATCCTGTCCCAAGTCCCTTCTCTTCTCCCTTCAGATGGGAAGGCCTTTCATCTTTGCTGCTCTTGCTTCTGGCTTTTATTGGCTAGAATGGAGTAGTTGCAACTCTGAGGAGGATGCAGATTGGGGGTCCACCATGAGGATACTTCTAGAATGATGGGCAGCAGAGGGAAAGGCTCAGTGCCAGCAAGCCCAAGCTCAGGGCTCTATTCGGGTCTGCCAGAAACTGCATCTTTGCTCTACCTCCTCCCATGGGCTGTGCAGTCCATCCCCAACCAAGCCCATTGTGATCAGATTTGTGTTGTGATGGCTTTGGACGGACTGGCCCAAAGCAGGTGGGGGCTTGAATAGTGGCTTGCTCCTCACACCTAGCACTTCCCCATATATATTCAGCTAGTGCGTTGGAAGAAAAGGAGGACTTAGCCTTCCTTCTCCCTGGGATACCATTTTTGAACCTCTGTTCGTAAATCATTCCGTCACCTGTATTCCTATCTCCAGTAGGAGGTGTGTCATGTGAGCATGCTGATTGATTGTGTCTGTGACTTAGAATTCAATTAACTGTACTGGATTATTTGAATTTCTTCTGTATAGTGTGCTTCACAAGAAGAAAACTATTGCTGATGAATTTGTAATGCAGAATTATTCATTCCAAAAACTAAAGCAAGTTTCTAGTTCTTCTGGCTGCAGAGCAGCTTAGAAACATCTCCATGTTTTTCTCCTCTACTCTATTCTCGTCTGACATGGAAGGCTCCCCACCTGATAGTAATCCAAACCTTGATTTGACTTAAGAAGAGGTTAGCCAACTGTGCATATCTGGATGGTCTGTTCTCATATTTTTCTGGCTGTAGAATTTGCTACTTGGGTGCAAATGCAGACAGCATTGGTGTTGTGGAAGCAAGAAGCAAGAGGGTGGTGATGAGAATCTCTCTTGTGAAGGCCACCTTGCATTCCAAAGTAAATCACCATTTTTTCACTTGTTTCAGGTTGCCCTTGCCAAGTAAATCAGCTGACTGGACTCACTTTGGAGGTAAACAAATTGGTAAACAAATGTTACCTAATTCATGTGGTGTACAGATTTTGCCCACCAGTATTGCCAAGCCTTGCTTTATATCCTTAAACTGTTCCACTGGTATCTTCCAGGGCTTAACAGTTTACAGGACCAGAGATTTCAGCATATTTGGAGTATCCTTTAGGCAAAAAGACAGTGGAGAAATTAGAAGTGGAGATTTCTGGCTGACCTTTGTGTTCAGTTTGTCAGAATTAAGGCTGTAGTTTCTATTCTTCTTCGTGGTCTCTGCGAATGCACACAAATGGGTAATCAGTGCGCATGCGCAGCAACTTCGGAACCTTCTGGAATCACTAGGCAGAATAAAAGTTGCAACTTTTGCCTGGGCTGGACTTAAGTTGCAACTTTTTGGCGGTAGCTCCGCCCATCCCTATATAGGACCTCCGTCGGTACCGCCCCCTTCAGTTCCTTTCGTCCGCCGCGTTAGCAGCTTTAGGGAACCTTCTCTTGCTTAGCAAGCTCCTTCGTTTTGGAATCACGTTTTGACTTGGACTGTCTTTCGGATTTGGCTTGAATTTCTCCTACCTATTGACCTCGGCTCGTTTTGACTTACGGCTCTGCTTCTCTTATACACTTGTTGTCTCCTGGTGACCTTGGACCGTCGACTTCTGGTAATGGCTTCTAAGTCATTCAAAAATTGCCCCAAGTGTAATAACAAAATCCCAAGTTCGGACCCACACACTCTCTGTCTGTTGTGCCTGGGTCAGGGGCATAATCAACAGGCCTGTCTCCATTGCCGCTCGATGACTTCTCAGGCTCTGAAAAACAGAGACAAGCGGCTTAAAGCGGCCCTTTATGAGGAGGCCCTTCGTCCGCAAAATGTGGTTGCCGCAGCTGAGACCTCAGCGTCTGTCCCGACATCTAAGCCGGCCTTGAAAACCACCTCTGAGGCACCTGCGGACGTGTCTAAAAAAGCCTCCAAAAAGGCTTCTTCTGACCGCGCCCGCTCCCCGGAGCCGCGCAAAAAATCTTCAAAAAGGCATCACTCTCTGGAGAGAGATCCCTCTAAAGCCGCAGACTCGGCTCCCAAAAAGCCACGTACGCGGCCTGGAAAGGCTAAACAACACTCTGAGATGGAGACCGAGCCTCCAGTGTTAACTCACTCCAGATCTCCTTCGCCTATTCCTGGGCCGTCCTCAGCGATTTCCATCCCGCCACCTAAGAGGATCGTTTCCCCTCCACTTCATCCTCTAATTTCTGATTCCGAATCGGAGGGTGAGATCAGGGAGGAAATACCTCCGCTCGGGATGGAGCAGACGCCAGCTCCACCTGCTTCTACGGTCCCGACCGTTTCGAGAGACGTGGCCCATCTTGGATCTGAGGCTGATGAGGCCTGTCTCGACCCTGAAACTGATCAACTCCTCAGGGACAACCCGGGCCTGATCTTTGATTCCCTTACTGGGAGGTTCATGCAGTACGTGGACCCCAAAAATCTTCCAGACAAATCCACTGCACACGTGGTTCGTCATCACAGCAGAGGATCGCCATCACCGACCAGGACGGCTGTCCACCGCCGCCATCGCTCTCCATCCCGGCGTTGGCCTCGATCCCGATCTCCTTCTCCATCTCCACTGAGGCACCCATCTTCTAAACATCGAGCTCGTCGAGAACCCTCTCCATCCCGATCACCATCGAGATCGAGATCGCCGTCTGTTGTATCTGTTGCCTCTTCATCGCCCTCGCTTTCTCCGGCCCCACAGCTTGACACCGCGCTAGTCAACTACCATCCTGCCTCACCTACGGATGACGTGAGGTTCTTCACTGAACAGCTCATCAGAATGGCTGAGGCATTGAATATGGACCTGGTGCGTTCGGATCACCAGCCCAAGGATGCGGTGGACTCGAGAGTACAGGGTAGAGTCCCGACTCCTCCAGCCCTTGGATTCCTCCCATCTCTACAAGATATTGCAGAGCGTTCCTGGGTGGCACCTGCTTCTGTGGCTTCCACTTCGAGGAAGATAGAAAGTCTCTACCGAATTGCTCCGTCCAATGCGTCCTGGCTTTTTGAGCATCCGAAGCCTAATTCTGATATCGTCGAAGGGGCCCAGCCGACTCAGTCATCAAAGCTCTCTACGCCTGTAGATAGAGAGGGAAAGAAAATTGATGGACTGGCAAAAAAATCATACGCCGCAGCTGTTTTGAACATGAAGGTGGCTAATTATTCCGCCTGCATGGGTGCTTACCAACAGCACATACTCGAGAGATTGTTGCCCCTCCTCGACTATCTGCCGGATGACCAGAAAGCCTTGGCTGTTGCATTACAGTCGGAGGCGCATTCTGTAGCAGGCCAGCAAATTGTTTCAGCCCGGCATTCTGCAGACTGTTCAGCCAAACTCGTGGCTGGGGCTATCGCTCTTAGGAGGTTTGCTTGGCTACGCGCGACAGACCTAACTCCCACGGCAAAGGCACTTATAGAAGACCTTCCATTCGACGACTCCGGACTTTTTCACAAGAGTACCGACGATAAACTCAATCAGAAATATAAGATGAAAGTGGCCGCCAGAAAACATGGTACGTCCACCTTCACTCAACATCAGCGTCGCCGCTTCTTCGGAGGCCCCCGATCTGGCTATGCTCAGCACCAACAAAAGGGCTTCAATACCGAGAGAGCTTTCCAGCCCGACCCCCCGAGACAAAGGCCCCAATCCAACTCTTCTTCCTCCTCGGGTCGTCGCCCCTTCTCACAATCTAGATTCCGACAATACCGGAAAAAAGATGGTGATAGGCCCAAAAAGTTCTGAAGTTTCGGAGTGTGCTTCGCTGACCCCTGCCCCTTCGGGGATAGATTGAGACCCTTCATCTCCTCCTGGTCTCAAATTACATCTGATTCATGGGTTCTCTCCATTGTGGTCAATGGTTATTCCCTTGAATTTTCTGAACTTCCTCGTACTGGGGTTTTCCTGTCTACCCCCCCTTCCCACACCCTACTCGACGAAGTACACTCTCTCATGGACAAGGGCGCTATAGAGCCCGTTGATTCTACGATCTTTCAGTTCTGCTTCTTCTCTCGATACTTCACAGTACCGAAGAAGGATGGTGGCCTGAGACCCATTCTTGACCTACGCCAGTTGAATAGGTGCATATCATACAAACGCTTCCGTATGGTAACGTTGGCATCTATTTTACCGTTACTGCAGGAGAACGTCTGGATGGCGACTTTGGACCTCAAGGACGCGTACTTCCATATCGGAATTCGGGAGGACCACAGACGTTTCTTGGCCTTCGCCGTAGACGACCAGGCTTTCTGCTACAGAGTTCTACCCTTCGGCCTATGCACAGCTCCGAGGGTTTTCACCAAATGCATGGCTCCAATTGTGGCCTTCCTTCATCAACGGGCCATTTGCGTGTTCCCATACTTGGACGATTGGCTCCTAGTGGCCCCATCCCGAGAGCGGTTGTTGGAGAACATCGACTTCACTTTGTCTCTGCTTCGATCCCTAGGTCTGTTGATCAATCTCGAGAAATCCTGCCTTGTCCCATCTCAACGATGCAGGTTCATCGGCGCCGAGCTCGACTCCACCATATCGATGGCGTTTCTCCCGAACGATCGCTTCCAAGCGCTGAAAGCTGCTGTGCTGGAGTGCCTACACAGACGTCACGTTTCAGCACACTCTGTACAAGTTGCTCTCGGCTACATGGCCTCGACCACGTATGTGACGGCTTGGGCTCGACTACACTTCAGACCTCTGCAGTCGTGGTTCCTGTCTGTTTTCGATCCAGCCCGAGATTCTCCATCCCGTCGACTGGCGGTACCGAGGGCAGTTGCTCGGTCCCTACGATGGTGGCTCGATCCAGCCAACGTCTGCTCCGGGATGCCCTTTTCTCCACCACAGCCCCAACTATCTCTCACGACAGATGCGTCGATGGTGGGGTGGGGAGCCCATGTCACCGACCTCACGATCCGCGGTCGCTGGAACAAAAAGGAAAGGTCCCTTCACATCAACGAACTAGAGATGCTGGCAGTCCTCAAAGCTCTCCGCGCCTTCGAGCCGGTACTTCGAGGCAAGGTAGTCTTGTTGTCTACAGACAACACAACTGTAATGTACTACCTCAACAAACAAGGGGGAACGAGATCACCTTCTCTCCTGCAGGCATCTCTTCTTGTTTGGAATTGGTGTCTAGCCCACGACATTGTTCTGCAAGCCATCCACCTACCCGGACAGGAGAACGAGCTGGCAGACCAACTCAGTCGTTCAGCGGACTCCTGTCACGAATGGCGTTTACACCCCGAGACGGTGGCTCGCCTGTTCCGAACTTGGGGCGAACCCGAAGTCGATGCCTTCGCGACGCACCTCAACAGCCACTGTCCCCGTTTCTGCTCGAGGTTCAAGACTCCAGGTTCTATGGGCGACGCCTTCCTCTACCACTGGTCGGAGACGCTGCTGTACATGTTTCCACCGTTTCCGCTAATCATCAGGGTGGTAGCAAAAATCAGAAGGGACAAGGCCAATGTCATTCTCATCACTCCGTGGTGGCCTCGACAACCATGGTTTGCCCCCCTTCTGGATCTCTCGAGCGGGAACTTCTTCCGCATCGAGCATCGCCCAGATCTTCTTTCCATCCACGAAGGACAGGTGCTCCATCCCGAGATAGAGACCTTGCAACTGGTGGCATGGAGAATTCGACTTTAGCAAAATTGTCTTCACCTGTTCGGGCAGTCCTTGCAGCGGCCCTCAAGCCCTCAACCCAAAAATCTTATGCCCAAAAATGGGCCAGATTCCAACTATTTTTGGACTCAAAATGCTTGTCGCTCTCAGAAATCTCGACAGAGATTGTATTAGACTTTCTCATGTTTTTGATGGATGAAAGACTAGGACTACAATCCATCAAGTGCTATTTGGCAGCTATTTCTTCACATCTTCAGTCTCGGGGACATCCCTCCCTCTTTAGGGACCCTATAGTCAAGACCTTCTTAAAAGGACTTTCACATTTGCTTCCACCACTCTCGATACCGGCTCCTGCATGGGACCTTAGTGTTGTTCTTGCTAAATTGACTTTGCCGCCATTTGAACCTCTGGCCACAACTGATCTACGGCTTCTATCCTGGAAAACGGCTTTTTTGGTGGCGATTACATCGGCTCGCAGGGTTAGCGAACTGTGTGCGCTCAGGGTGGATCCTCCCTTCCTGATATTCCACAAAGATAAGGTGGTGCTGAGGCCAGACATCACCTTTCTCCCTAAGGTAGTTTCTGCGTTCCACTTGAGACAAGATATTGTACTTCCCACTTTAGCTCCGAACCCGACAACTAGTGAGGAGAGACGCCTTCATCTCCTGGACGTTCGTCGGGCTTTAGCCTTCTACGTGGACAGAACGGCTAACTACAGGCGGGCTGAGCGTCTTTTCTTGTGTTATGGAGAACCTAAGAAGGGCCTCCCGGTTTCGACTCAGAGATTCTCGAAATGGATAACTTCTCTCATTCATCTTTGCTACGAGATGGCCGCTAAGGAACCCCCTGTCGGTGTGAAGGCTCATTCCACCCGTGCGACAGCTGCGTCCTCTGCCTTCCTGGCAGGGATACCTTTAGAGGACGTCTGCAAGGCTGCAGTCTGGTCTCAACCCTTGACCTTTGTCAAGCATTACCGGATGGACTCGAGAGCCAGACGAGACGCAGCCTTTGGGAGGGCAGTGTTGCTGTCGGGACTGCATTAGGACATTTTCGCCTGCCTCGATACCGAGCACAGTGAGTAATGGGGGGAGAGTTTCCCTTCCTTTTATTTCTGCTGCTATTTGACATACCTTGCCTATGTAAAGTGTTCGTCATGACAGGGCACGCCCTCCTCCATGGATCAAAGCTTGTCAGTCTTACCCATTTGTGTGCATTCGCAGAGACCACGAAGAAGAAGGACAGGTTGCTTACCTGTAACTATATTTCTTCGAGTGGTCCTCTGCGAATTCACACAAATCCCGCCCATCCTCCCCTCATCGTGCCTGCTTATGTGTGTGTGTTCTGTTCACTTCACAGCTGGCGGCGAACTCAAGGAACTGAAGGGGGCGGTACCGACGGAGGTCCTATATAGGGATGGGCGGAGCTACCGCCAAAAAGTTGCAACTTAAGTCCAGCCCAGGCAAAAGTTGCAACTTTTATTCTGCCTAGTGATTCCAGAAGGTTCCGAAGTTGCTGCGCATGCGCACTGATTACCCATTTGTGTGAATTCGCAGAGGACCACTCGAAGAAATATAGTTACAGGTAAGCAACCTGTCCTTCTCCACACTGCTTTTCCTGAAAACCTTAAGTCTTGGCACAGTCCCAGTCATACCTCAGTAACATTCTTTTAAGAACTGGAGAAAGGTTTGCTCTGGCCTGGAGCTCTGAGAATCTCTTTATCAGAAGCCCTGTTCTAATTGTATTGCAGGTACTGAACTTTGGTCTTCATGACAGTGTAGAAGACTGTCTCAGGAAGGGGCTGCAGTGCCCATAACAGCCACAGTCGCTGAAGAGCCCTGCATCCCGTAGATGTCACTTGGGCATCTATCTCCAGGGCCAAGCTGTTCAGCATTCTTGGGCCATGGGTGGTGTCGTCGTTTCTGGAAGAACACCCTTGTCCTAGAATTGGCTCTCTGGGCAGTCATGTGACTGAGCAACAGGATCTTCCCCTCCATCCAGCCTATTAGTGACTCAAGAACATATTAAGAACATTTACTGGCAGGTTGAGCCTGGGGTGGGTGGGGGAATATCCAGGGCTGCTGTTTCTGATCATAGTGGATCTGCACGTCCTTCCAGTACCATAGGAAGTACCAGCTTCTCTACAGATTGATTCTGGTCCAGGCTGAGGTCCCTTTTTTTTTTTTTTTTTCTTTATTTAAATTTTAGACCCTTTTGAGGGCCTTTTGTAAAGTGGATCTGGACTCAAAATGGGCAACATTGTCTCTTCCAGATGGTTTGGATGGTGGGCCCTCCCACCCACAATCATTGATTTTATTAGGGCTAAAGGAACATTTCCTCCAGAAGAGTGGCAGGGTGTCCCTCTGTTTACTCCAATCTAGAGAACTGATTTCCTCCAGAAATGCCTGGAGTTGAGCTGCCACCACCCACCACTCACGCATGTTGGGTGCCCCCATGCCCCGTGGGATAATAGTGAAATTAGTTGGTTGCTCATCAGGCTTACCAGCTTGAGGACGGGGTCTGCAGCTGCTTCCTTCTCCTCCTCCAGGGTGAATGTGTTCCTCTTTGGCTCTCCCTGCTCAGGTGGAGTGACCCACACAGGTGGGAGCCACATTGGTCCTGGCACCCTACAAAGTCAAAATTTATTCAGAAAGATGATGACCATCCTGGGGGATGTTGTGTAGTTGAACGGGAGACAGTTGCATCCAAGGCTGCATCTGCACTGCAGAAATAATCCAGTTTGACACCACTTTGACTGCCATGGCCCAATGCTATAGAATTCTGAGAATTTTAGTTTTGTGAGACATTTAACCCTCTCTTATAGAGAGCTCAGGTGCCACAACAAACTACCATTCCCAAAATTCCATAGCAGAGGGCCATGGCAGTCAAAGTGGTGTCAAACTGGATTATTTCTGCAGTGAAGATGCAGCCTTGGATGCAACTGTCTCCCGGTCAACTATACAGCATCTCCCAGGGTGGGCATCATCTCTTTGAGTAAATTTTTCTATAGCATTGGGCCATGGCAGTTAAAATGATGTCAAACTGGATTATTTCTGCAGTGTTGATGCAGCCCAAGTCACACAAGTGACAGGCTTGAGTTTGGATTGATTACCTTGATGACATTGATTTGAGTTGGTTACATCAACCTTGTATTGATTCTGCGATAGGCCAGGGAGAAGGTGGCACAGTGGTTAAATACTGGTACTGCAGCAACATTGAAAGTTCAATCCTAGAGGAGGGCTCCAAGGTCCACTCAGCCTTCCATCCTTTCGCAGGTCGATAAAATGAGTACCCAGCTTGTTGGGGGCAAATGGCTTACACATTGTAAAACGCTTAAGGAGTGCTAGTTCACTGATAAGTGGTATAGAAATGTATTTGCCCTTGCTCTTGCTATAAGGGTTTTTTTTTTCTGGGTCTTCAAGGTCGGCCAGCCTTTGTGGGGCCAAGGATCTTCCTCTGCTTTGAATCTCATCTTCTGCCTCTGGCACCTGTCCATGCAGGTTCTCCTCCTTCAGATGAAATCCACACGCTCCGAAACCAGCTGCGGCTGCTGCATAATCAACTCTTGTATGAACGCTTCCAAAGGCAGCAGCATGCTCTCCGGAACCGGCGCCTGCTGCGGAAGGTCATCAAGGCTGCAGCCCTGGAAGAGCACAATGCTGCGATGGTGGGTGAGAGCCTCAGAGATCCTTGTGCAAGCCCTTTCACCTGGAAACCCACCTTTGTTGGCTCTCTGGAAACCCAGGCAGCCTCAGGACTTTAGGTCAGGGGTCGGCATACTTTTTTGGGGGGGGAGGGGGCGGTTCCGCTGTCCCCTAGATCATCGGCGGGCCGAAGGGGGGAGAAAAATGGTGCCGGAGGTGCATGTGCACATGCTCGCACACACATGGGCACTACTCCCGGCATTGTGCGTATGCGTACGTGAGCGCGGGGTGCCATTTTCTGTTCCAAAATGGCGGCTGTGCCCACGCACGCATGCGCACTACTTCCGGAGTCAAGTGTGCGTGAGCACGGGGTGCCATTTTATGTTCCAAAATGGCGCTAGCGCTCACGCACGTGCACGACGCACGTGCACGACGCTGGGATTAGTGTGCATGTGTGCGCGGGCGCGCAGTGGCAGGACTGGCCACAGGCTGGTTGAAAGGCCTTGAGGGGCCGGGTTCAGCCCCCAGGCCATAGTTTGCCGACCCCTGCTTTAGATATTTGACATTCTTTCTTTCTCTTTCACACACTTGGCCAAGCTCATCCAGTTGGCTTCACAGCTGAGGGCTATTTGAACCTAGTCCACCTTGTTCTAATGACCACCTCCCACTGTCTCTACTGGGAGTAGGAAGGCTAGCTGTTACGCCTGAGACAGACTCGGAGCAGGCTGCTCCAGTTCTCATGTTTCTACTGCACCTATGTGACAAGGAAGGGTTTGTTGTGTGGCTGATCAGAAAGCACAAGTTGCGTTGGGATTGCTGTGTGTTTTTGGGTGTGCTGGGATTGTGGTGTGTTTTTGTGGGGGAGGAATGTCACTTTTTCCTCCTTAAGCAAAGTCTAGGTTGCTTTGCCAGAAAAGGCAGCTGGTTGGGCAGTTGGGCCTTGACTCCTGATCTCTGCTTCTGGACAGAAAGACCAGCTGCGGCTCCAGGAAAAGGACATCCAGTTCCTGAAGCTTAGCCTGCAGAAGGAGCAGGCCCAAAGCCACAAGTTTCAGGAGGAGCATGATAGTGTGGTGGCCCAGCTCCACAGCCAACTCCGCCAGTTGCAGCAGGAACGGGAGGAGTACTACAACCAGAGCCAGGAACTGCAGGTAGAGTCCTTCTGGAAGCAGCAATGGAGCTGGTGGCCGCTGGTGGGTGCAATGGGGTGTGGGGTGGCCTTGGTTATCTTGTGTTGAGACTAGTGGCTCTGGTCTGTATGTCTCTTTGGCAAGTGGGCCATAGCCACCTCCTCCCTCCATTCCCCCTATTCTTTCCCGCAGTCTTAACTGGTCTAACCTCTGGGCTCTGTGTGTGTGTATTTGTGGGAAAAATGATGCTCACTCAAGTGTTACCTATGAATACATACTGTGTAGATGTGAGTGGTCAGCATGCTGGGTGTGGGAAGGTCAGCACAGCAAGGGACCACTCCCATGCCATCAAATAAAGCCACATTTCCCTTCAAAAATGGCTGCCACAGTAGAGCCCTACGGTGGTCAAGGGAGATGCATTTTCCTTTAAAACAAGGCATGTGTCTCTAGCCAGTACTACTAACCCTTAGAGCAGAACCATGCTACCAGGGGTATGCTACTCCTTTAAACCAAGATACACATGCTCAGCTGGTGGAGTGCTGGGAATTTTATGTATGTTTATAATGTTTCATTGTCTTTGATGGTCTGCTCTTTAGTGGAAAAGGCATTACAAATAAACATTGTCATCCTGCTGATTTTAAAGAGATGGTCCTTTTGCTGTTTCACAAATTTGCTGTCACAAAGACTTAGTTTTAGTTTGAACAGCAAGGGAAACTCAGGAGCTGTTTTGTGTGGTTGTAGTTGTGCAAACTCAGTGGCATTTTTGAGTGGCAACAAAAAGGATAAGGTTGCCCACAGGCCACATGTTTCCCACCCAGCCTGCAAAATGTGAATGGCTAGGAGTGTTCAGTGGTGTAATTCAAGAAGCAAGGATTCTAGGAAAAGGCTTTTGGCTTGTACACCTGCCCCCTACCCCTTTCAGTCTTGTTGCAGCCTCGCCAAGCAAGCATGAGATTTGCTCCCACATCTACATGAGATGTGGTGGATAGCAAATGTCCTGCCTAGACTTCAGAAACATAGGGTAGAGCTGAATGTGTCACCAGAGGAGGGACTACCCTTCTCCTTCTCCTTCTCCGTAGTCTGACCACTTGTGCTCATGTGGCTTTTTGAACAGACCAAACTGGAGGACTGCCATACCATCATTGCAGATCTACAACTGGAGCTCAAGAAGGCCAGCAACAAGGTGTGCCACACGGAACTGCTGTTGAGCCAGGTGTCTCAGAAGGTAAGAGCTGTGGCCTGAGAGTTGATGGGCATCTGAGTGTGGGGATGTCATTGTATCTAGTTAAGGCACACAGACTTTAGCTTGAAAATGTGCTTTGCTTTTGCATTTGGCCACGGCAGGATTGTGCTTGGTTCCAACTGTGTAATATTTTGTTCCTTTCAGCTTTCCAACAGTGAATCAGTCCAGCAGCAGATGGAGTTCTTGAACAGGCAGCTGCTGGTCCTTGGGGAGGTGAACGAGTTGTACTTGGAGCAGCTTCAGCACAAACATGCCGACACCACAAAGGTAAATCCCCATGGACACATATTGACCCACAGGCTCATTTCATGGCTTACAGGGAACAAACAGGATGTCGGCAGAGATGTCCCAGAATCCTTTGCTGAAGCAGATCAAACTCGAAACCTCCCAGTCTTCTTAAGGGGCAGCGAGAGCACCAGGTAGACAAACTGGAATTATTGACTAATTTGATGCAATCAAGGCCTTGTCCTGGTTTTAGGTTGGGTGGCGAATGCAGAGAGGGTTGAGGAGCTGCCCGCTTGCCCATTTTCCACTCCAATAGCCATCCCATTGTTTCTGGTTGGGGGATGCTACTCTGCCTGCCACAAACGTTTTGGCCCTCACCCCCACCCCATAGCCTTAAAATGATGAATTTTACATCCAGAGATAGTGGTTGTTACACAAGCAACAGTGGCCTGAGTGCAGACTCCTCCATATGGGAGTTGAAATAATGAAGCAGCCCCTCCCACCCCAGCTGCCTGTTATAGCAACACAGTTTTCAAGTGGTGATATTCTGAAGCAAGCAGTATTACCTGCACCCAGATCTGATGTACCTTCCCCAGTAGAGCTGCAGCAAGTCCAGGCCAGCCCTGTCCTATCTGTCCCCGACACTTTGCTTCCAATAGATGCCCCCCTCCTTCCTCTCTTTCTCTTTCCTTTCCTTGTAGGAAGTAGAAGTGAAGCAGACAGCCTTCCGGAAAGAGCTGGAGAGAACCAAGTCTTGTGTCCACCAGCAAGCTCAGCAGCTGGAGGCATCTCAGAAACGGATCACAGAACTGGAAGTTCAACTTGCCAAACGAGACCACCTCCTGCTGGAGCAGAAGAAATACTTGGAGGATGTGAAACTCAAAGCCAGGTAGCATGGCCAGTCCCTTCCCTGCACGTGCCCAGAGCATGTGTTTGGAAGGGTCCAGTGGGTGCCTCTGTTCAAGATTGGGGGTCTGCAGTTGTTGGAGGAGTTGGGCAGGAGGCAGCGTGAGCCATGCTGTTTTTCTTGATTTGTGTGTCCAGGGAAATGGATTTGGATGAAGAAGGGAGATGGGTTTTATAAAGAGGGGAAGTTCTGGGAAATCCGGAGCACCCTAATTTTGTTTTGGTTCTTAAATGCAGGAGCTCTAGAGAGCACTCGGGAGCGGGAGGTGCATGTTGGTCAGAATGTGCTGCAGCTGTTTTCCTTCTCTCATAGGATGAGGGCCCACAATAGGACTCATGCACGCACACACACCTCATTTCCTCTCCCTTCACAATCTGTGCAGTTTTGTATATCTATCTGAAGGGAAGAATATTAATATTCTAAACAATAAATAAGTAGTAAATATTTACACAAAAAACATCAAACTTTTACAGATCTGTACCTATTCCCAGAAGTTCAGTAGAGGATGTGGGAGGGGAATACAGATCCCCACTTGTCTACCCTGGAGTTGACCTCCACCCAGGTTTTCCTGGAGTTCCACTTGGTTAAGTTTAACAGGTTTAAAGTGAATGAGACGATTATGTTTCATATTGTGTGCTGGGAATCAGGCTGGTCTTTCTATATCACAGTATAATGTCTGTCTGAAGGGAAGCATCTTTCCACAAAGGGAAATTTGTCGTTCACACTGAGGGCAGCATTGCAAAGGGATGTGGCAGACAGTTTCTCTTTTCTTTCAGGGGCCAGCTCCAAGCTGTTGAGAGCCGATATCAGGCACAGAAGAAGATCACACAGGCATTTGAGCTGGAGGTGTTAGATCTGTACAGTCGCCTGGAGAACTCTAGACTGCTGAAAAAATGTGAAGATGACAAAATGGAATCAGCTGCAATGGCAGAGGAAAGGTACAGGCACGACAATGATGCCATGTTGTGGCTTGGCTGTTTGTGAGAAGTCTTGTTCAGAATCCTGGAAGGAGAGTGAGGGAGAATTTCACTGCCTGCCCAGGGGGTGGAGGGATCATAGAGCTCTGCTGGTCCCCATCAGGCTCTTGGGACTGTAGGCTGTGGGCACAGTCCAAGAAGAAAAAGAAACCAACCAGGAAAGGAGCAGACTTCAGCCAGCTACATGCAGTCTCTTTGCATGCTTTATTTGTGTTTGAGCAGGCTTTGAAGAACCACAAGCAAAGGAAGGCTGAGCTGAGCTACCTTCGCAAAGTGGACTGCCGCAGCCACCACCTCCCACGTTTCTAGTCTGGCAGCTCATGATGAAGGCTCCTTGAGAGCCTTCAACCCCACCCCCCACCCCCATTTGGATCTCTGGGTATCCGAGGTGTTGTCCAAGAAAGTATGAAGGCGCGCTACAGGAGATGCACCTACCCTTTCGAAGCTGCCTGTGTCAAGTTTCTGAGCAGGCACCTTCCCATAGAAGAAAAATGGGGAAAGTGAGCTGGTAGCTATTGGTGCAGGCTGCTGACACAGAAGCCGAGCCAGGCAGTCCCTCCCTGCTCTGTTTGGTGCTGGCCAGGCTGCCTTCCTTGGCGGTACCACATTTTATGGAGAATGTGGACAGATTACAATGCTTCCAAGAGGAAATTCACGTGGGAGAAAGGCAGCGGATCTGGAAGTTTCAGTCCTGCCAGTAGCAGATGAGAGTTGGCTGTGGGTAACCTCAAGCAAAGCTGAAGGGGACGCACTGGCAGCTGCCTTCAAAGACTGGGAGGGTGCTTGGCACAGGAGAGGAGGGCAGTGGGTGGAATCTGCAAGGTGGACTGAGTGGGGATCTCCCTAGAGAGACGCAGTAGGAGCTTAATCAAGGCCAGTGGTCCTGGTTGGGGGAAGAGTGTTGTTTGCCCTCCTCCCACACTCCCCTTGGAGTGTTACCAGGTGACACAAGATGGCAGAAGAGAATAACATCTTTCCATACATTCTCCCTACTTTGCTTGGTTGCCTGATGGGGGTTCTTACTGGAGTGACAAGGTCCCTGCAAATCTCTCCCAGGCATTCATGTGTGCTGGTCAAATGAATCACAGAATCATTGAGTTGGAAGAGAAATGGGTCCTTATTTACCTGGCAGGCTTTGGAATCCATATCTATCCCCACTGTGTGATTTCTCTCCATATTTTCAGTTTGTTTTAGGTTTGGGACTTGTTCTCTTTACTCCCCACCTTTTTTTCTTTTTGGTTGTTCTTGGCCTTTTTTCTTTTCTAGCATATGATTTCTTTATGCTTATTTTTCATTATGCTACAGAATAGTGCAGATATTTAACAAACCAACTTTGCAATAGCAGGGAAGGGTCACTAGTGACTGCAAAAGTCTGAAATGACATGAAAACACACAAAAACAAATATGGAGCAGACTTTCTTTCTCATTTCTGGTCAATGACCATGCAGGCTGAGGAATTTGTTTATTTATTTATTTATCATTTTTATTTATTTTATTTTTATCCCTCCTTATTCCCAAATAGGGACCCAAGGTGGCTCACAATATAAAAACACATTAAAACAACATTTTTAAAATAATTAAAATAGCTTAATTAAAACAGTATTGTGTGAGTTGTCCAGGAAAGAAGCATTTCAAAGCACGGTTCTTCATACCTGCCTTCTGAGCACAAGCACCAGTAGTACATAAGAAAACAGTTCTCTCTCAGTGGCTAGTGCTTTCCTCATAATTTGTGGATGACATGAAAGTGGGAGTGAAATCTCTTTCACTCCTTGCCCTTTCTTCTTGGAACTGAGCATGTGACTTGGGTCATACGAGATCACTTCTCACCTCTGAAAAGGACAATAAGAAAGGCAACACCCCCCCCCCCCGAAATAAGCCTGCCTGGATTCAAGTTAGGAACATACAGAGGCTCTTGGAGATCATTTGAAAAATGTTTTCGTTTGATTTATCCCAGAATTTATCCTAGAATTTATCCCAGAATTTCCCCCACCCAGATATTGACTATATTACTTGTTAATCTGTGGAACAGGCTGCTCTGATGAAAGAGGGTCCTTCATGAGGGGTTTTGAAGCAAAAGGTGGGCAGACACTTCTCAGTGATGCTTTATAATCACAGAGTTGAAAGAGATCTCAAGGGCCATCAGGTCCAATCCCCTGCTATGCAGGAATACACAATCAAAGCACCCCCAAACAGTTGGACTCTATGATACTGTGATTTGCTCTCCACTGTCTGCTGGGACTTCTGTTCTCCAGGAGTTCACAAAGATTAATAATAATAATAATAATAATAATAATAATAATAAATTTTATTTATATCCCGCCCTTTGGGAAAACCCAATCAGGGCGGCTTACAACAGTAAAACAGTATACAATACATAAAATCCAAAAATTATTCCCTCCCCCCTTAAAACGGTATTAAATTTAAATGAATTAAAATTACAATAGTAGTTAAAACCAATTAATAATAATAAATTTTATTTCTATCAGATTTTATTTCTAACAGATTATTGACTGTTACTGCGATTACTTATGCCAAGTCTTTTAAAACCCTTGGATGTAGTTCATCTGGCCCTGGAGACTTTCATTCATTTAGCATAGGCAGGTATTCCTGTACTACTTCTTTACTTATTCTGTGCTACATTTCCCCTACTGTGTTATCTCCTCCATTTCCCTCAGGTTCTCTTTTTGTGAGAAGACTGAGGCAAATAATGTGTTGAGTAATTTTACCTTCTTCTTCATGGTCTCTGCGAATCACACAAATGGGTTACATTTGCGCCTACGCAGCTAGCTCGGAAAGTTCTGGTATCACTGGGCAAAACTTCAGTTGCAACTTTTTGGCGGTAGCTCCACCCACCCTTATAAGACCCATGGCGTTCCCGCTCTTTCCTTATTTCCTTTTGTCCGCCACGTTAGCAGCTAGCAAGGAACTTCACTCATTTGAGTCGCTCACTTCCTAGTGAAATTCTGTTGACGAACGGTTTTTTTGACTATTATTCTGATTGACTACTCTTCTGGTGCTTGTTTGCGAATTGATCGACCTTGGACTGTGTTGACTTTGTTTTGCCTTCCAATTTCACTTTGTTCTCTCAAAAAACGCGGGCTTAAACTGAAGGCCCCACTGTGGGAGCAGGAGTTAAGACCGGCCTCGGCTCCTTCCCAGTCTTGTGTTTCTGACCAGCTGTTGACCTCTGGTAAGGAGAAAGAAAAAGAGAGAGGCAGACCCAAGGAGAGGTCTAAGAAAAAGCCTTCTAAAGACAAGAAAGCTGCCCATATTGAGGACCGAGGGGATGGCTCTGGCAAAAGATCCTCAAAGAGGAAACACAGCGCCTGGAGCGAGGGATTCATCCCATAAACGGGCCCGATTGGCCTCCCCTAAGAGATCTACGGGGGAAAGACTGAGTGAGGTGATTAAGATTCCTCCCCCCCCCCCGTCTTTTCTGTCTGGTCAGCAACCCGTCCTTCAAGCTCCACATCGGCTCACCCCCGATCGTCCAAGTTGACTCCGAATCAGAGGGTGAGATACAGGAGCCGATTTCATCACCCCGAGCTTGGGACGGTACCGAGGAGCCAGGCCCTAGCACCCCTCGAGTGTGAGAATGCACTCTTAGTTCAGAGGCAGATGAACTTGGAGTTGAGGTCAGACAACCTCCTCAGGACACTCTTCTCCAGCAGTTTCCAGACCTCCTGTTTAATACCGAGACGGGTCGGTACTATCTCCCGGTTGAACCCGGGCAGCTACGACAAGAGCTGCAGCAGTCTATTGGTCAACAGCCTCGGGTCCTAACTACACTTCCACCTCCAGTTCCACCCCGGCATGCGTCCCTTCTTGTGGACAAGCCGCTTCCTCCTTCACCTGCCGAGTCTCCAGCCTCCAGCCGCTCTACCTCTCGGTCCTGATCTTCTTCTCCGGAATCCGATGTGAAGAGACCTTCTAGCCCCTCTCCTTCAGTGAATCTTGCTTCTGCCTCCCCAACTGATGATGTGAGGTCATTTACAGACCAGGTAGTGAGAATGGCTCCCGCTCTCGGCATTGAGATGGCCCACTCAGATGAGGAGGCCAAGGACCCGATTGAAAAGAGGGTGCATGGCAAGGTGCCTACTCCACCAATTGCTTACCTGCCATCTTTGGAGCACATTGCCAAGTGTTCTTGGACCACTCCGGCACCGTCCCATCGACCTCCAGGAAGATTGAGAACCTTTACAGAATCTCTTCCTCGGGACTGTCATGGCTCTTTGAATATCCCAAGCAAAATTCTGCTACAGTGGATGGCTCGCAATCAAGCTTCACAGCTAAGGCCTCTTCTTCTCCATCTGATAGAGAGGGAAAGAAGCTCAGTGCCGTGGCCAAAAAGATTTATGCTGCTGCCGTTCTTGACCTTAAGGTGGCCAATTATGTGGCTTGCATGGGTGCATGCGTCCAACATATTATGGAGTGTATGGAACCATTGCTTCAGTCGGTAGCTGAGGACAATAAGGCCTTGGTCCTAGCCCTACAAGCAGAGGTACATCCCCTAGGAGGACAACAGATTTTGTCAGCCAGACATTCTACTGAGTGTGCAGCAAAAATCTTGTCTGGTGAGGTTGCTCTCCATCGCCTTGCCTTGCTCAGATCGTCAGATCTTACTTTCCAAGCTAAGACTGCCATCGAGGACATGCCCTTCGATGACTCTGGCCTCTTTAACAAGGAGACGGATGAGAAGCTGAACTTTAGATAATGCATAAAAGCTGCAGCCAGGAAGCATGGCATATCCTCGGTGCATATCAGCAGCAGGACCAACCTCAACCCCAAGGTCAGTCTTGTCAGAGGTGTCCTTCCCAGTCGGCCTCTTCCACCTCAGGCAGACGTCAACACCTGTCCCAGTACCAACAGGATTTTGGTAGGAAGTCCTCTGACTCTAGCAAAGGGAGACCATGAAATGAGGCGGCACTCTGATCTTCCTCCCTTTGGAGACAGATTAGAGCAGGGGCAGGCAACCTAAGGCCCGGGGGGCCCCGGATGCGGCCCCTTGAGGCCTTTGGACCGGCCCCTAGGCCGGTCCCCCCCCCCCCCCCCCCCGCCATGATGATATTGATTATTGTTGTTATTACTTGTTCTTGGGGTTTTCTTGGCAAAATCTCCACAGGGGTTTTGCCATGGCTTTTCTGGGGCTGAGAGAGTGTGCATGCATATTATTTATTTATTTATTTATTTAATTTAAATTTACATTTTTTATATTTATTTATTTATTTATTTATTTATTTTTGGTGCTTCGCGTGCCCCCCCCCCAATTGTCTGAGGGACAGCAACCAGGCCCCCAGCTCAAAAAGGTTGCCTACCCCTGGATTAGAGGCTTTTTATGACACCTGGGTCTCAATTACCTCTGACTTCTGGGTTCTTGACATTGTTTGTAGGGGCTACACCCTCGAGTTCGAGGTACTCCCAACCACTGTCCACCAGCCCTTCAAACACCTTACTCGACGAAGTGCGCGCCTTGATGGATAAGGGTGCCATTGAGCCCGTAGACCTCTCGGGCCTGGCACTGTTTTTTCTCCCGTTACTTTACTGTTCCCAAGAAGGACTCGGGCATTAGGCCCATCTTAGACTTAAGAGCTCTTAATTCACACATTCAGTACCGACGGTTTTGAATGGTAACACTTGCTTCTATTTTACCGCTTCTGCAGAGAGGACACTGGTTTACGACCATCGATCTCAAGGACGCTTACTTTCATGTCAACTTACGAAGAGATCACAGGAGGTTCCTCACCTTCGCTGTCGGGACAGAAGCCTACTAGTACAAGGTTCTTCCATTTGGCCTATCCACAGCTCCGAAGGTCTTCACAAAATGCATGGCCCTGGTCGCAGCATACTTCCATCAGAAGGGTATCACAGTCTTCCCCTACCTGGATGACTGGCTCTTCACGGCTCCATCCAGTCAATAATTGCATCTGGATATAGACTTTGCTCTCTCTCTTCTGGACTTCCTTGGTCTGATGGTCAACAAGGAAAAGTCTGCCTTGACTCTGTCCAGACAGGTGAAATTTATTGGAGCGATCCTTGATTCCATTGAGTTCAAGGCATTCCTTCCGAGAGACAGGTCTCAAGCACTGTCTGCCGCCGTCATGCACTGTCTCTGCCACAGGCATATAAGAGCCCACACCATCCAGGTAGCGTTGGGACACATGGCATCGACCACGCTTGTGACCCCGTGGGCGCGTCTTTGCTTCCGTCTCATACAGTCTTGGTTCCTGTCTGTGTTCGATCCCGTGTGTGGCCCACCTTCCAAATGATTAATGGTACCGAGACCCATAGCTAAATGGTTGCGCTGGTGGCTAGAACCAACCAATGTCTGCACCGGGATGCCCTTTTTAGTTCCTCAGCCAGAAATCAATCTGACAACGGACGCTTCCCTAGATGGATGGTGAGCTCACACACAGGACTTGACAGTCAAGGGTCAAGGGTCACCAGAGGAAGGGACTCTCCACATCAATGCCTTAGAGATTCTGACTGTGGAGAAAGCACTTCGAGCTTTCCAAACCACTCTATCTGGCAGAGCTGTGCTGCTTCTTATGGACAGCACCACCGTTATGTTCTACCTGAACAAACAGGGAGGCACTCGGTCCCAAACACTTTTGCAAATTACAGTTCGAATCTGCAACTGGTACATCAAGAACAACATACTTCTACAGTTGGTTCACCTATCTGGGGAGGACAACGATCTGGCAGACGAGTTGAGCAGATTGTCCAATCCATGCCATGAGTGGCGCCTCCATCCGGCTTCTCCACCTGGGGTCAGCCACAAGTCGACCTCTTCGCGACCAGAGAAAATACTCATTGTACAGAGTTCTGCTCTCGGATTCGAGCTCCAGGGTTGCAAGGAGATGTCTTCCAATTCAGGTGATCCGGAAGGATGTTCTACGCCTTCCCTCCATTTCCACTCATCACCAAGGTGATTGCCAAAATGAGGACGGACAGTTCGGATGCTGTCCTCATCATCCCTTGGTGGCCAAGACAACCATGGTTTGCCCCTCTGCTTCACCTAGCCCGGGGATGCTACTGGCGCCTCGAGTTCCGTCCCGACCTGGTCTCGATGCACGAGGGTCGGGTTTGACACCCAGACTTGGATTCACTCCCACTGGTAGCCTGGTGAATCCATCATTGATTCTACCTGCTTCGGTACAGACTGTGATTCGGGCTGCAAAGAAGCCCTCTACTAGACAATCCTATGCACTCAAGTGGAATAAATTTCTGGAATTTTTGTCTTCTAAGGATCTGCCTCCATCCCAGGTCTCGCTACCGATAGTCCTGGAATTCTTAATGTCCTTGGCCGATTCCGGCCTATGCCTTAGCTCTGTGAAGTGCTACCTTTCTGCCATCTGTTCACACTACCAGTTGCAAGGCAGAATGTCATTCTTTGTGGATCCCTTGGTGAAGAGATTTCTCAAGGGACTGAACAACCTACATCCTCCATTCTCGGTACTGACTTCGGCTTGGAGCTTGGACTTGGTGCTTTCTTATCTCTCTACCAAGCCATTTGAACCTTTGGCTACCACAGACTTAAGATTGCTGACCTGGAAGACAGCATTCTTAGTGGCCATCACCTCTGCCCAGTGAGCGGGTGAACTCTGTGCCTTACGGATGGACCAACAATATCTCTGCTTCCATAGGGACAAGGTGGTCCTCCGTACTGACCTCACCTTTATGCCCAAGGTGGTGTCGGCCTTTCACATCAACCAGGACATTGTGTTGCCCACTCTGGCCCCCAACCCGACTACCGATACCGAACGCAGACTGCATTCTTTGGATGTTCAGAGAGCTTTAGCTTTCTATTTGGATAGGACCTCGCGTTCGAGGCGCTCTGATAGACTATTTGTATGTTATTCAGAGGCCAAAAAGGGACTGCCTGTCACACCCCAAAGACTATTTAAATGGGTGTGTTCCACCATTCATTTGTGTTATGAACTCGCAGGCAAAAGTCCATCAGACCGGGTGCGGGCTCATTCGACTAGGGTGGTAGCTGCATCCTCTGCTTTTTTATCTGGGGTGCCTCTGGAGGATGTCTGCAAAGCTGCTGTCTGGTCTCAGCCAATGACTTTTGTCAAACATTATAGGCTGGACACAAGGGCCAGACAGGAGGCCGATTTTTGGAGGGCAGTGTTATTTGGTTTACACAGATTATTTGCACTGCATATCATATACTTGAATTTAATGACAATGATACTTGAATACTATGCAATTGAAGATGATGAAATATCACTTGAATGCACTTGCAGTTAACAGTTTACAGTTTGTTGTTGCAATGAAAGTTTTCTGCAATTGAGGATATTGAAATGACACTTGAATGCACTTGCAATTAACAGTTTATTGTTGTAATAAAAGTTTTTATGTTTTAAAACTTACAATATTGGTGTCAGGACACTCCCTCCTCCACTGACCGAAGCTTGTCAGTCTAAATAACCCATTTCTGTGATTCACAGAGACCATGAAGAAGAAGGACAGGTTGCTTACCTGTAACGGTATTTCTTTGAGTGGTCATCTGCGAATTCACACAAATCCCGCCCATCCTCCTCACAGTTGTGTCCTGCTCATTTTGAATTCTTGCTGTCGCTGTTGCGTGGTGTATGTTTTGGAACTGAGGAAAGAGTTGGAATGCCAGGAATCTTTATAAGGGTGGGCGGAACTACTGCCAAAAAGTTGCAATTGAAGTTTTGCCCAGTGATACCAGAACTTTCTGAGCTAGCTGCGCAGGCGCAGATGTAACCCATTTGTGTGAATTCACAGATGACCACTCGAAGAAATACCGTTACAGGTAAGCAACCTGTCCTTTTCTCTTTTCCCTGTTAGTATTTCACCATCTTCTCCATGCAGCAGCTATGCCATTTCCTTGTTCTTCCTTTTGCTATGGACATAACCAAAAAAAGTTATATTGTTTTTAATCTCTCTTGCAAGCTTGAGCTTATTCTGTGCTTTAGCTTTTCTGACTTCCCCTGTACACCTGCTAGCTATTTGTTTGTATTCCTTTTTAGTGATTTTCCTTCCCCCCCCCCCCTTCATTTCTTATACATGTCCCTTTTAAAACGTAGCTCTAAGTTTCTTGAAACACCTCCCATTTTTCCTCATCTTTGGAACTATTTGAAGTTGTTCCTTCAATATTTCTCCTTTAAGAAACTCCCATCCCTCCTGAACTCCCTTCCCTCTTAGTGTTCTCAACCATGGGATTGCACCCAGTATTTTCCTGAGTTTACTGAAATCAACTTTCCTAAATTCTAGAATGCACATTTCGCTACACTTTCTCTTTCCACTGTATGACAAACTCCAGGACAACAAGGTCACTGTGTCCTAAGGATCCTGCTATTTCCACCTCTTCAATCAAGTCATCACTGTTGGTTAGGATCAGATCTAAAATAGCTTATCTTCTTGTCTCTTCCACCTTCTGGTCAACGTAGTTATCTGCAAGGCAAGTGAGGAATTTGCTGGACCTTAAACTTTTGGCAGAGCTTGATATCAGGATATCAGCAAATATCAGGATAGCTGAACTCCCCCATTACCACTATATCTCTCCTTACTGAATGTGAGGTCATCTGTTCCAGAAAAGCCTCAACCATGTTCTCAGTCTGACTCTGGGGTTGTAGTAGACCCTCACAATGACATCTCTGTTGTTTCTCTCCCCTTAATTTATACCTAGATGCTCTCAACCTGGTTTCCATGATTTGAGTCATAGATCTGTTCACAGGTGTTATCATTTTTAACATATAATGCTGCTACTCCTTGTCTGTTTTGTCTGTTTCTATGAAACAGGTTATACCCCTCTATTTTTTTTGTTGTTAACTGCCCTCGAGTCGATCTCGACTCATGGCGACTCTATGGATGAGACATCCCAATACTCTCTGTCCTCCACTGCTCTGCTTAATTCCTGCAACCCCATACCCGTGACCTCCTTAATAGAGTCTACCCATCTAGCATTTGGCCTTCCTCTCTTCCTACTTCCCTCCAGCTTCCCCAGCATTAATGTCTTTTCCAGTGAGTCCTTCCTTCTCATGATGTGTCTGAAGTATGAGAGCTTCAGTTTTGTCATCTTGGTTTCCAGGAAGGTTTCTGGCTTGATCTGCTCTAGGATCCACTTGTTTGTCCTTTTGGCTGTCCATGGGATCCTCAGCACTCTTCTCCAGCACCACATCTCAAATGCATTAATTTTCTTCCTATCATCTTTCTTAACTGTCCAGCTCTTACATCCATACATGGTAATAGGGAATACGATGACTTGTATGATTCAAACTTTTGTGCTGAGTTGTATATCTTTGCATTTTAGAATTTTTTCTAGTTCTTTCATAGCCACCCTTAATCTTCTTCTGATTTCCTGGCTGTAGTCCCCATTTCTATTAATGTTTGATCCCAGGTATGGGAATTCTTTTACTATTTCTATTTCTTCATTGTCTAGGTTGAACTTGTGAAGGTCCTCAGTGGTCATTATTTTTGTTTTCTTGATGTTCAACAGTAAACCTGCCTTTGCACTTTCTTCCTTTATCTTTCTTAGTAGTTGTTCCAGTTCTTTGAGGTTTTCTGCTAGTATTATGGTGTCACCTGCATATCTTAGATTGTTGACACTTCTTGCTCCTATTTTCACTCCTCCTTCTGTGTCCAAGCCTGCTTTTCTTTGTTCTGTGTACAAGTTGAACAGATAGGGTGAAAGGATACAGCCTTGTCTGACCCCTTTGCCAATTGGGAACCATTCTGTTTCTCCATGTTCTGTTGAGACAGTAGCTTCTTGTCCTGAGTACAGATTCCTCATCAAAACTATCAGATGTATTGGCACTCCCATGCCTTTAAGGGCATTCCATAGCCTTTCATGAGCTATGCAGTCAAAGGCTTTGCTATTGTCTATGAAGCACACATTGATTTTCTTTTGGAATTTCCTGGTGCTCTCCATTAGCCATCGTATGCTTGCAATGTGGTCCCTAGTGCCTCTTCCTTTCTTGTGACCTCTGGGATTCCTTGGACCTCTGGGATTTCTCTCTCCGTGTATGGTTGGCGTCTTCGTTGCAGAATTTTGAGCATAATTTTGCTTGCGTGGGAGATCAGTGCTATGGTCCTATAGTTGCTGCAGTCTCTTTTGTCTCCCTTTTTGTGGATGGGGATGTATATTGATCAGTTCCAAACTGTTGGCCATTGTTTTGTTTTCCATATCTGCTGACATATGTTGGTTAGCACTAGAGTTGACTCTGTCAATGTGGATTGCAGCAGTTCCTGTTCCTGGTGATTTGTTTTTCGCTATTTCTCTTATTGCAGTTTCTACCTCACTTTTTAGAATTTGGGGTTCATCTTCATATGGCTCTTCATTCCATGTGTCCTTCATTTTGTCATCTCTTTTGTATAATTCTTACTACATTCCAATTGTAAGACTCTTTCCATCAGGTTTCAGTGATACCTGTTAAATCATATTTGCTTTGCTGTGTTAGGAGTTCAAGTTTGTCTTGTTTATTTCCTATGATCTGTGCATTTAGTATAGGGACATCTTAAGACCATAGGCCATTCCCCCTAGCTGCTTATGTAGAATTTTTTCCCTCCCACTGTTGGGTTCTTGTACTCTTTGCCTGGTTCTTTCTGTAACTACAAGGCTATTATTTCTAGCACTTCATGAACTCCTGCCTTCAGGAATACTTCTATTTTGCTCTGTCCAAGAAATCCTCTCTCTCTCTAGCTAGCCACATCCAACCACAAGAAGATGAACATACCACAGCTGTTATAGATGACTGCAACACCATCCATCACCTTCTATATTCAGCAATCTTAGAGAAGGGATTAAAAAGAGAATTCTGGTCCTCCCCCTCAAATTTCTCCCACAGAACGCCCACACAAATGCCTGTTAGCGTTGCCTGTTAGCATCAGCTTCAGTTCAGTGTTTACTGAATTGATTGCATGTGCTGCAAGGCGCATGTCACTGGCCCTCTGAGACTGAATTCAAAGGACAGAGGCAGCAGGTCCATATAGAGCAAGTTGCTGGTAGCTCCCTCCCCAATCGGGCCAGTGGTTCAGTAGAAACCCCGCCTCCCTCAGACCATGTGCTCAGGAAATGCACAGGGTCAAAAACAATAAAAATTCCCCAACAAGTCTCTTTAAAAAACATTGAAAAAGTAAAGGATGACCCCCTCAAACGCAGCTCAAAGCACACCTTCTGCTCTCTACTCAAACTGGGGATGGCTGAGGATTTTTTGCCTCAGCAGCAAGTTGTACTCGATAACATCTGAGAACCCTTTTCAGCTCCGATTCTACTTGAAAGCATCTTTTCTTGTATTTTGAGAAGTAGCCATAGCAGCACATTTTTGTGGTGGTGGTTAGAACATTACGCCAGTTCTAACAATCTACATCAGACTTCCCTTCTTTATACCCTCCAAATCAGTTGGACTGTAACACCCATTGTCCCTATCAGCTCTGATGGGATTTGTAGTTGAAAAGTTGGACCAGAAGTAGACGGATCCTTCAACCATTTTTCTTTTTTTAATTATATTTTTATTGTAAGAATAACTGTAAAAATCACATCAGCTGTTATCTTTTCTTAAATCCTGCAGATCAAGTCTGAACATATTCTTTTCCAAACCTTGTGTAGTTCCAATCTGTAGCATATGCAATACATTGTTAATAATCCAACCTATAACAATTTTTCTACTGGATTGGGCCGTTGGTTTAAAAATACAAAGATCCCTTTTTTGTTAAGAGTCTAGACAGGTGATGTGAAACTTTTATTTAAAATGTTCTCCCATCTTGCCTGCTGCTCCCGTGAGCTCCCTTTCACTGACTCCTCTCCTCATCTTGTGTCTTTCTCTATTCCCCCCCCCCCCCTTTTCTCTTGGTGACAGGCTGAGTAGCACAAACGAAGGCCGTACAGACCCTCTTGTAGGAAACAATGAAGAAGATGCCATTGACTGGAATGGCGAGACCAAACCTCCTAGAGCCTGGGGTGGCAGCACCAGCAGCAGCAAAGTGTCCCCCAGTCAGAGAGGCGGCCAATGCAGTGGTGTTGACGGAGGCAGCAGGAGGGCTCAGCTGGTGGTGGGCTCCTGCCCCAGCTCGGGGAGTTTCCTGGAGATGAAGACACGGGAGCTTCTCCGCCCCAAGAGTGAGGGCCAGTCGGAGGACGAGGATGGGGTGGCAGCCCACAGCAGCCTCTGCGGCACTTTAAAGAGTGAACTGTGCAAAGACCCTGGCGTGGAAGCCCCATCCCCGCTCCACCCCCACCCTCTGGAAGAGCCCTCCCCTCCCCCCCAGAATCAGGAAAGTGGCAACGTGGGGCAGCTTCATATCATGGACTACGACGAAGCCCACCACCACAGCCATAGCTAGATGGGAGGAGACTCCCTCAGCGTTGCCTTTCATATTTGTGGCATGGGATGGAGGGGGCTGCTTTAACTAAAAGCTCTCATGTTTTGGGTTTTAGAGCCAAATGGTTGGAAACAGGAAGAGGTTTGCCTTTGGACTTTGGCTGAATGAAAGGAAAGTGGCTTTTCAGGTCAGGAATAGACAAAGGATCCATCTCCACCCACCCACCTGCAGGGCTTGGGCCCCTCTGGAGAATTCCCCCCCCCCCCCCGAAGAACCAGGATGGGGCCTGGAGTCTAGCTAGTCTTTCTTCTCCTATTCACCCTTTTGGGCCCTTCTCTCAGAGTGGTTGCCTCCAGTCAACCTGTGTGCAATAGGAAGCTCAGCTTCCCTCTCCTTTGAGGTGGGGCTGACGTGGAGGGTTAGTTCAGTTCCCTCAGGGGGCAGGCAGGAATGGTTGTGCATGTTTCTTCATCCCGGAAAGGAATTATCCCAAGACCCTGGCTGCCCAGTCTCTTGGCCGTCGTTTGGCCTTGCTTGCCCTCTCTCTGCTTACCCTCATCTTGAGCAGGGTGGACTTGGCTCCAATGATGAAACTGTTTCAGTTGTGCCCCACGGCTCTGAATGCCACTTTCCCCTGGCCCCTTGGTTGCCCCGATTGCCAGGTGCCCCTTACCCATACTGCCCTTCACATCCTTATGCAGAAAAGGGAGGAACATCTCACACAGAGCCCCCCACATCTTTTGGCTGGGCTTTGTGATACTCTCTCTACTCTTAGGTGCCTTCCCCCACCCCATAGCAATTTCCTTTATGTAATATGCTGATAACTGAGCTGACCTCACTTGGGGTGGGGGGCACCTCTTTTTTTTAAGAGGAGAAGGAAGCTGAGGTTTCCCCTAGAGTCAGAGGGCACTGGTAGAGAAGCTTGTCTGATGAAAATCATGCTGGGGTTTGGGGAAGGGGAGTCTTGTAAGCAAAGAAGAGCCCCATTTGTGTGAGATCTGTCCTTTCTGAAGGTCAGGAGGAGTCCTGGTACCCTTCTCTGCTTGGCTTGTTCTTCTAGCCAGTTCTTGATTCAGGGCTAGACTGAGAGAAGGCACTTTGGAAGAAGCTACACCAGGGGACAGAACAGTGATATATAGTCTCCCCCAGTTGCCCCTCTTTCCTGAAGAGGGGGTGGTGTTTCTGTTAGGTTCTTGCCCTTTGTGGCCAAGCATTAAATCCTGGGATATTGCCAGTAGCCTAACTTCTCTGGCTGGGAGGTGTCATTCTTCCTTCACCCTTGCAGTGCATCCTCTGTATCTTGTCCCCACACACACACTGGCAGAAAGATTAAAAACCCCACCCTCAATGACGGTCTTGCTCCTTGGGCTTTTCTGGTCCCAATGGAAGCTGTTGAGATCTTTCCCTGCACAAGGGTGCCTTCCCAACACTCCCTTCCCATGGTCCTGTGTAACATTTCAAAGACACACCAATAAAAAATGAATAAGCCTGCTCTGTAGAACCCCTCTGAATGATTCCTTCAAATAAATGAATAAATGGTAGATTTGAAGAGAGGTAATACCAGGAGTGCTAAATGTGCAGGGTTGAAATGGGGCTGAATATTCAGTGTGGTCACCAATAGCCAAGGAGTTTGTGGTCTAGGGTGACCAGCCTGCTGTTCCCATGCCAGCTCTGGCGAGTCTGGAGACCCATTACAGGGTTACTGGTGGCAGCAGAGCTGCAGAGGGTGGAATGGGCAGAATCCTTTCACACGATTGAACCATTGCTGTACACTTTAAAATCACACATGGCACCCTCTTCCCTGTATGAACTTGCACAAAAGTGAGACAGCCATGCTAAGATCTCTGCTGCTGCTTGATGAACTGTTAAAAAAAAAAACTCGAGGGAAGTTTTGTGTGGAAGAGATATGTCATTCACACACACCCCACTCCCTCTCAAGCGCAGTGGAACAGTCTGCCTACTACTCCTTTTGCTGGACCCAAAGGCTACAGTCCCATCGGCATGGAGCAGTTGCACAGTGCTACCCATCTTCAGATCTTCCCCCTAATCCTGCATTACCCTGCTTCTCTACAAAAGAGAATCAGCTTTTGGAAATATTTCTCAATGGGGCATTCAGCTGAATTTCTTTTGCCTTTTCCTTGTAGGCTGCTGCCCTTCTGTTTCCTTCCAAACCATGGCTGCCTTCGTTTTAACAGCTCATGTATCCCAGGCTCTCATGTCAACAGAGGTTCTTTTTCTTAGTCTGGAAAAGGACTTATCTCCTAGATGGCTTCGACACTGTAAAATCTCCCTTCTCTCCCACTGCCAGGGGACCACAGAAATTATGGAGGAACAACTCTGCTCAGTAAATCTCTGAATCATGAATGTAGCATAAGCAACAAACACCTGCAGTTTGTTGGGGAAAATATCTCATTGGTTAAGCTGGAAATGATTTAAAAAAAACACACACAACTGACTGCTTTTAGTTAAACCTTTGAAGAAACATCTGTTTAACATTTCCTGCCTTACTCTTAGTAAGCATGGTTGAAAAAAAAAAGACAAAAATGCCATAAATATGAAATGGTAAGGTGAAATGGTACAATCTAAGCTAAGAGAACTTTTTGGGGGGAGGGAATTCAAATGGAGGGTGTTTGCTGTCCTTACTAGAATGTTCTAATATGTCAAGGCAGTTGCTTGTGTTTAACTGTGAACAAAATAAAAAAGTGTATTGTTTTGCACTATTCTTTATGTTTTTGCTGCAACAACAACAACAAAGATTTTAATTTCAAGGATGAGATGGGATGGTGAGCGGACTCCATCCCATCTGGTGGGGTCTGGTACAGGTGGGGTCTTGGGCTGGATGGGGTGAAGGCAGCCAACTCCTGCACTTGGGAGAGGTTCTTGTGGCCCTTCCAGGGAGGTCCTGCTGGTATTGTTGGACTGCACCTCCCATCGTCCCTCAACCATAGTTTGCAGGCCAGGGTGTGCTGAAGTTTGTAGGTCCCATCTGAAGGGCCATGTGTTCTCCATCCCTGCCGAAAAGGGCTTCACAGTTGCAAGGCACATTCTGGTTCTTGAATAGGAAGCCATGTGGAAGCATGATCCTTGGTGGAGTGCAGGGGTTTTTTTGGGAGAGGGGTTAGATGAGAAGGACTCGAGCTGGTGGGGCCACTGTTGCTCTGCTGGGGACAGTGGTATGGGGAGGGGAAGAAAGGGCTTCTTTTCTGATAGGTCTTCCTTCTGAGTTTCCAGGGTTATTTTGGAAGGAACATTACACTAGGGCTCTCTGTCTATATGGGGGGGGGGGGGCATGGGCGTGCATGAGTGCATCACGATCACTTTTCAAAATTAATGTAAAGTAATGTAAAAGGTGGGACTGTTCCTCCTCCACCGTCGATCAAGTAATGTTTTCTCAATTGGAGTTAGATTTAAAAGACTTTTTGAATGGAATTTCTAAGTTTTGTTCTATTCCTATAACAGTTTAAAGATGATGTTTAAAAAGAACCACAGAATGCAGCAAGATACTCCTGCCACCAGCAGTGACAAACCAAGGACCCTTTCAGCACTTCAATCTTCACTCCGACTTTTACACAGAAGTCTTCTGGCAGTTTGTCCATCTTGACTGATGGTTCTGGCTTTGCGCCTCATTTGGGCCCTGCAGTTGGGCTGTGCTCATTCAGGAGCTGGCTGCTGCCCCAACATTTGTGGCATCAGGGTATCCAGACTCCCAGATGTGCTTACCTTGATCTAGTAAGGATCAGCTCCTGGTGGTGTTCAGGTGGGGTCAGCCTTTGCAATGGGGTGGGTGGGTTAGGCTTCTGATGGGAGCTGGAGATGGACAGGGTGGGATGGAAACATTCTCCTCTTTCTTCCCCTCCCTCCCATGCCTTCTCTTGGCTACCCACATGGTGACCTCTGGGGAAGTGGGCACATTTTAGTCCCTTGGGCAAAGAGGCCAGGCTGTACTTCTTCGCCCTCCCTCTCAGTAATCCTGGGTTATGATCCACTGGCTTGGTGCATGAAAGTACTCATGCAAAGGTGCTAAGCATAAGTGTTGCGACACGACTAATCTTGTGAGGGATTTGAACCAAGGGTAGCAGTCAAGGGTTGGTGTCCAATTCATGTGGCACATGATTCCATATAATGTTTGGGACTCTTGTGTATAAATATTTTTGGGGTGTACATGAAAAGTTGCCTATATGGCTCAGGATAAATCTGGCACTTAAAACTTCTTCTTTAAAAAAATCACATCTCCCTCCTGGTTTACTATTCAAGGGATGGCATTCGTACCAGGATCAAAATGATTAAATATGTATTCTCTCAAAGAAAGGAAGCCAGCAAGATAGAAAAAGAGAAAAATAAATTACCTTCCATGCTTTCTAGTGCTAAGCAGGGTATGTTGGTAGCTCCATAAACGCCCCCCAAAATAATGAACATTTTATGCTCTAAGAGCCAGGGTGGGAGGTTGGAAAGGCTCAATTATTTATTGGCTTCTCATCCTGAATGTAAAGAAGAAACCCAAATTGCACTGCACATTTTAGCTGACTGCTTTGTTACTCAGGTGTTTGGAGTGGGGGGGGGGCAGTGGAGATTTCTTTCAGAAGAGGACAAGGGGTCTTCTTCTGGTGCCAGAGGAGCTCAGACTAAATCACAGGGATTCAGCTACAGATTTTTAGACTTTTGCAGCCCTATGGTGGTGGGGCCGAGGGGAGACTGGCAGGGACTATTCAAACCCCCCACTCCAAGGGGAGGAACTTCCAGGTCCCCCTTCCAAAAAAAACCCCTGCACAAACTGCTCTGATGACCCTTGCCTCTCCAAACAAAAAAGGGGAGTGGGTTTATAGGGGAGCCTTGGGTCACATAACTCTGGGAGAAAGATGAGAAGGGGCCTCATGTATGTACCCAGCCCAGGGCTGCCAGCATTCTTTCCTTAGCCCCCCTGACATTCCCTCCATGAGGACTCCCATCCAAGGCCTGCCCTTCCTTCACTCTCAAATTCAGATGACATAGGAAGAAGGGATGTTGACCCTGGGACTCTGCAGGCCAGGACAGGCAGAAGAGGCCGCTTCTGAAAAAACCTTCCCTGGACCCCCTGGATATGAGAAATTACAGGCCGGTATCATTGCTGCCATTTTTGAGCAAGGTAATCGAGAGGGCGGTTGCTCTTCAGCTCCAAGCGGTCTTGGATGAAACCGATTATCTAGACCCATTTCAAACTGGCTTTAGGACAGGCTTTGGGGTTAAGACTGCCATGGTTGCCTTGACCGACGATCTACGTCTGAGCATCGACAGGGGTAGTGTGACCCCGTTGGTGCTCTTAGACCTCTCAGCAGCTTTTGACACAATAGATTACGGCATCCTCTTGGACCGCCTGAGGGGGTTAGGTATCGGGGGCACTGCTCTGCAGTGGTTCCGGTCCTTCCTCTCAGGTAGGTCCCAGAGGGTGCTGCTCGGGGACAGTAGTTCCAGCAAAAGGGAACTCACTTGTGGAGTCCCTCAGGGAGCTATTTTGTCCCCGACATTATTTAACATCTATATGAAGCTGCTGGGTGAGATTATACGGAGTTATGGTGCTGGGTGTTATCAGTACGCTGATGACACTCAAATCTATTTCTCCGTGTATCGTTCGTCAGCCGTGAATTCCAATGGCATCTCCTCTCTCAATGAATGTCTTCAGGCGGTAATGGGCTGGATGAGGAAAAACAAATTGAGGCTGAATCCAGACAAGACGGAGGTGCTCACGGTAGTGGCCCCGAAACCAAGAATTGGGTTGCAACCTCCAGTCCTGGATGGGGTCACACTCTCCTCCAGTGACTGCGTTCGCAGTCTGGGGGTGCTCCTCGATTCGTCGCTCCTGATGATAAATCAGGTTAATGCGACAATCAGGAGCGCCTGTTATCAGCTTCGACTGATATGCCAGCTGCGCCCTTTTCTGGAAGTAAGGGACCTCGAGACTGTTGTGCACGCACTGGTAACCTCCTGCCTTGACTTCTGTAATGCGCTCTACATGGGGCTACCCTTTTGCCAGGTTCGGAAGCTACAACTAGTTCAAAATATGACAGCCAGGCTTATTTCTGGAACATCTAGGAGGGACCACATCACTCCGGTCTTGAGGTCCCTCCACTGGCTGTCTGTTACTGGGCTTCCGGGCCCAGTACAAGGTGTTGGTTATCACCTTTAAAGCCCTAAATGGCTTGGGCCCAAGTTATATCAGAGACCGCCTCGTCCCGTACAATCCCCCCCGTGCACTCTGTTCCTCTGGGAGGAACTTTTTAGAGCCGAAAAGAGCTAGGTTATCTATAACCTCCCAGAGAGCTTTTTCTGTTTTTGCCCCCAAACCCTGGAACGACCTGCCGGACAAGATCCGTCAGTTAACATCTTTGGACAGTTTTAAAAAAGCTGTCAAGACGGATCTCTTCCGGCAGGCCTTTCCAGACTAGGTAGCCAGCCTCGGGCTATTCCCTACTTTTAGGGCATTATGTGATATTTGGCTTCCTCACTGTATAAAATTGGAAATACCTCATGGGGTTATTGTAACTGTAATTATTGATTTTTAATGTAATTGATATTAGATTTTAATTTGTAATTGTTTAATACTGTTTTAAGGGTGGGAGGGATATATTTTGTATTGTATTTTATGTTGTTAACCGCCCGGATTGGGAAACCATTGGCCGGTATACAAATAAATTTTATTATTATTATTATTTATTTATTTTATTATTATTATAAGAGGAATATGCGCTCATCTGCCCTTTCCTGCTTTGCCTTGCTGCAGTGAGAGGCAAGACGAACCCACCTTTCCACCCAAAGTGTCCAAAGAAGTAGACACCAAAGTAAAAGAAAACACCAAGGGGCTAAAAGTCTTTGGAACTGGGGTCTGTTTTACCAGATTTGGGTGCCCTCTCTGCTTGCGGGTTCATCCATTTCCTCGTTCCCCTTGCCATTCCCACTTTATCCTCACTTCCACAACCCTGTGAGAGATCACACTGAGCCCATGGGGAGAGAATGGCCCATAGACACCCTGTGAGTTTCATGGCTCAGTGGGGACAAGAAACTGGCTCTCTCAAATCCCTGTTCAACACTAATCAGTAAGCCAGATTGGTTTCCTACCTGCCCTTTAGAAAGGGTGGAGGTAGAAAAACAAAGATGCATATGCCTTCTTCTAAATAAATAAATACAGTGGCTCCTTGGTATCTGCTGGGGTTTGGTTCCAGGATCCTCTCTCGATACCAAAATCTGTGCTCAAGGCCCATTAAATACAGTCGCATAGTGAAAGGGTGTCCCTTATATAAAATAGCAAAATCAAGGTTTGCCTTTTGAAAATTACTTTGTTTTTGAATATTTTCAAGCTGTGGATGGTTGAATCTGTGGATAAGAAGGGTCAATTGTAAATCAAAAGGGGGGGTCAGGCCAAGAAGCAGAAGATGACCATTCTAATCCTACCCGCTTCTCCCCGCCTGCTGCCTCAAGCATCAACACAACCCTCCTTTCTGTGAATTGGTTGCAAAAGACCCTCTATCCCTCTAGCAATGAGCTGCCATGCATGCACAGGGAAACGGCTTTATTCAGAAGCATCTTCCAGGAGGCAAAAAAGACAGGAGCTAAGAAGCCTGTGGGGAGGGGGAAAAAGCCATCAGACCAAATGAGGCGAGTGGTACGGGCAAGATCTAAAGCCATGGGCTCAGTTTCTTTTCAACACATGCCCCCAGCCCCACTCCCTGCATGGCCAGACACTGAGGTGAATTAGTGGACAAGGGAGAAGGAGCTGTCCTTGTGCATCCAAACACTTTGCTGCCTCCCTGCAAGCCACTGAGCAGTGGGGCAGTTGTCATTCAGCCTCCCCCAGGCAGCAGCAGTGGGTTGGAGGCCCAAGGATGTGAGGGATAGTCCCACCACTTCATAAAATAGACTTGTTGGGGTGGAAGGCTTTGGCCCCTCTCAACTAAAGGGCCCAAAGGATTTCCTGGCTGAGCCCAGGAATGTGGGGCCCACTTGGCCAAGCCAAGGCCTACTGGCCAGACACAGTGGTGCCCTGCAGCCCCCTCTTGTTTTTACCGCCTTCTAGGCACAGGAAAAACAAGGAGGGTTTGTGACCCAGGAGGCCCTCCAGACACACCTGTGTCCAGGTGACCAGGTCTGGCAACGGGGGTGTCACCTGGTGGTTGTGGAGGCCTGGAACCTCCCCACCCTGACCCATGGCAGCCGGGGGGATGGAGGGGTGTGACAGGCAGCTGTATATCTGCTTTGGAAACGCCGGTAGCATTTCCTCCTTTCTTTTCCTTGCACTGTTGTCAAGAAAGGGCATGACTGAAGCAAATATAGGGAAACTTTTTTAATGATGAGCATAGGGTTGGGGGATCTCTCTCTGTGTGTCTCAATTTTTAAAAGGCATTTTTACCAGGTGATCTCCAGGGCCCATCCAGAAATTTGTGTATGGCCCTCCCGAGGGTCTCCATCTCCTTGATCTTAGCCTCCCCCTTTTCTCCCGCGACCGGGCCTTCTCCATCAGACTCAGCGAGGTCTGAGTGGCCTCCGACACAAAGGGAGGCAACCCCTTCCGGGGCCCAACGTTCAGGTTGGGCAGCTCCAGCTGCTGGTAGATGGCCGCCCGCCGGGCACTCACACTCTGCATCATGTTGCGGGGCAGCTTCTCGCTGTGAGCCACCCACTCCTTCATGCAGTCCAGCACTATGGGGATCAGGCTCACCACCCCGCCGTAGTGGTTCTGCGCTTCATTGCAGCTCAGGTGGTTCACCACGTCATGGGGGTACCTGTGGATGGACGGACAGACAGACAGGTGGGTAAGGGGGCAAAGGCAGAGAAGGTGGGAAAAGGATGGCTGTGGCTAGTGGCAGGCCAAGTGCCCTGCACCACCTTCTCCTCTTCTATGAGTCCAAGTTCCATGGACTAGTCTGGCCCACCAGGAAACCACATCCCCTCCTCCAGTACACCATCATTTGGGGGAGGGGGCAGCTTTCATGCATTTTCCCTCTCTATTTGCAAAATGCCTCTCTCCAAAGTCTAAGTTCCAACAATGTGGGCATCTTTTGAAGCTGAAAGATACTGGTGGTCTTTTGGTGCTGCCCCTTTTGTCATCATTATTTATTTAATTTCTATACCACCTTTCTTCCAGAAAGGGACTGAAGGTAGCTCACAAATTTGTCACCATTGGTCCCCCCACCCCTGGAATGGCTGCTCTGAAATGGAGTCTGGTGAGTGGTGGGTGCAGGGCAAGACTTCACATAATTTGTATCCCAGTTTCCTCGGGTTTATGACACTCTCAGTGACTAAGAACAATCTACTATTAGAAAATTAATTTTAATCTTGGCATCCCCAAGTCTCTGTTACAAAATATCACACAGAACACCATTAAAGACAGAGCACCAAAAGAAGTGGCTGTCACCCAACCAATCAAGCCCCCCCAACTGACCTCCTTCCCTCGGAAAAGCATCTTTGATTGCTAGCGAGAAGGACATGGGGGGGACACCTTGTTAGCTTTGCTTCAAAATAAAAGGTTACCAGGAAAGCCCCCAAAGGAGAGGGCTTGTTTTTTCTCCCTTTGGCTTGGGTTTTCTAGACCACATTCCTATGAGTTGTTTCTGACGAAGAAAGAGAGCTCCTGAGAGAAACCCTGGCTTACTTGGCTCGGATGCTGCTGAGGTCGTTGCTGTGGCTGAGCAGGGTCTTGCATTTATCCAGGAGGGCATTGGTGGTGGTGTTGCCAGAATGGAGGGTCTCCAGCCGCTGGCATAGCCGGCTCAGATCGCCACAGATGGTGAGGAACATGAGCAGAATCCGCCTGTCTGTGGAGTTGTTGCAATGGTGATCCATGTACGTCTGCACCTGTTGGACAGGGAGGAGTGACAAGGGTGTGAGAGACCCCCTGGAAAAGTGAGGACAGAAGCACAGAAACAAGTGTGAAGCCTACAGTTTTATACGACTCCAGTGTACACTTGTTTATGCAGGCCTTGCACATTTCCATGATTGCTGGAGTTGGAGTTGGGAGGCCACCACACCACTGTGCACCTTATGAGCCCAATATTGGGGACCAAAAGTGCTCCATCGGGTATGTGCGGATAACTTTGCCAATGGGCAGGGGGTTCCCAGATAGCTTTAACTGACATCCAAGTTGGGAATCCCCACCACCACCGATTGTCACACCAAAGCATCTGGACTGATGAGCCGTGTGGCTCTCTTGGGGTCTAGAGAGGGAGGCTTTCTCAAGAATCTGGGCCTGTTTGCCAGGAGGCACAGGGAGCATGAGGCATGCATGGCCAGCTGAGCTGGGAGCCCAAGGCTGGAGGGCTGAACCACAACATTATCAACACTCCCAAGTCTGTGGGAAAGCTGCGCCAGCAGGAGAATGGCAGCAAGGGAGGGTGGCTGTACCTGGGCCTTGGGAGGCTCCCTCCAGCCCCGCTTAAAACGGCTGCCACATTCCTCCCAAAGGTGCCAGACTATTGCCTTTGCAACACTGAACATGGAGAGGCTAAAAGGGGCCTGTGGCATCACTAGGGTTGGTGTCACCCGGTGCAGTAACTCATGGTGTCACCTTCCCTTTGACCACCTCCCAGACCACACTATACTATACAGACTCCTTAGGAATGTTTGTTGTACTCATGTATCGTCATTCCTGTATATCACCGAATGTAACACTACCACAGTTACAATTGTACTTTTAAACTACCAATACAATATCATATGCACAGCCTAAATGTATCTACATATACATTGCTTCATATGCTTAAATTAAAAATTTGGTAAAATGTGATATATTTAAAGAATTTTTTTAAAAAATAAGTTTTTTTAATTGAAAAATTTTGGAGATTTGAAATTTTAATTTAAAAACTAAACAAAACAAAAAGCATGGAGCCTCTCCTTTCTCCTCCATCATCCCACTCACACCATTTCTTCAGCTTTTTAATGAGAAAACTAGTGAATGCCACAGCCTGTTTCTGCCCAAAGGCAGATGTTTGAGGAACAGTGGTGTCACCCTATCTTAAGGTGTCACCTGGTGCGTTCTGCACGCCTCACACCCCCTCTATTGACGCCACTGAATGGGGCTGATGGGAGCTGCAGCCCTGGTGCAGCAGGCAAGAGGAGCACAGTCTCTCCCTCCACACTCCAGCAGGATGTAGCTCCTCAGAAGGAAAGGCGAAGGTCCACTATTCAAGTGACCCTGGGCCAAGATTCGCCTTCTGCACCTCTCACAAACCCTTCCCTTCAGTCCGAAGACTTGCAAAGGAGAAGTGGAGAGAATGCCAGTGGGGACAGCTCTTGGTGAGAAAGACAGATAACGGGGATCGGAGGTTAGCCAAGTCAATGCTGCTCTGGCAGAGCCTGACACAAATCTGAATCGGGGGGGGGGGCCCTGCACACACACAGCCAAGCACCATCTTGCATTTAATTGGGTCCTATAGTGGCAGATTCAGCAGAAAAGGCAAAGAGGTTGACTGGGCCAGGCCCCCTGCCACTGCCATGCCCCCTTCTCTTCTTTAAGTAGCCCCAGAAGCATTTTGAATTCAGATATCATGTTGCTACTAGTGAAAGTGCACATGTGTGTATACACACACACACACACACACACACCCTGGGAGATGTAGATCAGAGCTTTGTAGAAACCCCTCAAAACAGGGGCTTTTGTCCACGGGCATGGAAGCCCCCCTCTTCTACTAGCCAGGCAGTGCAGGCCTTGTGGGTGTGGGAGGGAGGGCGAGGGTGACGTCTGCCAGGGCACCAGCAAAAACACTGACCCTCTTCAAGGATCTCAAGGAGCATCACAGAGAGGAGGGTGGAGGCATATTTTCTGCTGTCCCAGAGTACAGAGTGGCTCAGATGGTTCTCCTCCAAACATTAATATTCACAAGAGTTCTGCAAGGTAGGTCAGACAGGCCCATGATCCTGGCTCGGTGGGGAGTCAATGAAAACAACAACAACAACAACAACAACAACAACAATTTCTTTCTTATGTCTCACCTTTTGCCTAAACAATCAAGGCGGCTTACAAATGTTAAATAAATACAATATTGAAATAAACATAATAAGATTAAGACAGCACGCATTCTGCCTTCTCTCCCTGCAGATGATGGTGGATGGAGGGAGGGCTTTCTTCTTTTCCGACTAGCCCCGATGGAGCCGGCCTGTCCTTCTCTCCCTCCAGATGATGGTGGATGGAGGGAGGGCCTTCTTTTCTGGCTAGCCCCAATGGAGCCCCACAAGTCACCAGCCTGCCGAAAGTATTCCTAGCCAGCTGGTGGAGGACCTACTATGGGGACTTCCTACTGTAGTGGAGCTGTAGTGGAGTTTCCATGTGGGGTGCAAGTGAGGTCGGGGGCTGCTGGTGGCCCTGTACTCCTGCCCCATGGACATCTGCCCCCCAATCCATCCTCATGCTTGGCTCCAGGTGTCTCCTTCTCCCTCTGGCTCCATGGCCCAAGTGCAAATGCGAGGCTGGCTGACAGGAGACCTCCCTTGTGCCAGACAGTTTCACTCCCTCTGATGTCTTTGAGCAAAGAGGGCAAGGTCAGCACCCCATGAGACACATGTGCCACCCCAAGGCATTTTGTGCCCCCAGAATTCGGAGTGGTTTTTTGTCAATATATATATATATGGTTGGTTTCCATTTTTGGACACAGCAGCAATTTTACTTTAAATGCAAGGCACTCTCTCCCCTGGTTGACATCTAGCCATTTCTGGCAGGGAGTTTCTCTCCCTCTGCCCCCATTTTTGGGCCTGATTGTAGATCATATTAGAATGAGAACCAGAATGAAAAATTTCCACAATCCTTCAGGGCGATGCTGGGGGCCCTGTGGGAGCAGAGAGGGAAGGAGGGAAGTACCCACTTTTCTCCTGTGTGTTTTCCAAATGCTCAGAAGTTGCCTTTTGGACTGCATGAGACAGGTGAGTGTGCATACGTGTGTGTGTGTGTGTGTGTGTGTGTGTGTGGTAATGTATGGAAATGTCTCCCCCCTCCTCTTGCAGGGCACTTGCTTCTGCTCATTGGAACTATCTGTATCTTTTTGTAAAGAAGGAGACGGGGGGGGGGGCAAAGTAGCACAGGTGTATGGAAACCATAAATGTTGAGGCTAGCCAGACACCCCTGTGTGTTACTGTGTTTCTGTGTGTGTGCGCTTAAAAGTGTTGCAAATGAGCACTTCTATTACTTTTTCAACTCCAAACATGGTTGTGAACCACAGATGTGTGTGTCTGTAAAAGAGAAATGCCAAGACGGTGCCTAAGATCCATCCCACTTTCCAATCCTGGCGCGACACACAAAGCGCTCCGCTTCCCCCTCAGGACAGGCAGATGGCCGGCTCCATCCATCACCCTCCTTTCAGCCACACAGTCCTTATTTTTAATACGCCATTTCCAAGGCTCTAGTAGTTACACCATGGGGATGCCTGTGTGCATGCAGGGCAGTGGCAAGAGGAATGCAGCAGGGATATCTGTGTGTGAGAGAAAGGCGATGAAGAAATGGAAAGGGGGAACATTGCTTCCTACTGCCTGTAACATGCTCCAGATTTCGTGAGGAAAGGGGAGCAGATGGGATGTTTCAGATTATCCACAGAAAAGAGGTAGAGTGGATGTGCGACAAACAGGCCCTCCCAGATGTTTTGGACCACAATTCCTTGCCACTGGCCAGGGTGGCTGGGAGTTCTGGAAACTGAAATCCAAAATACCTGAAGAGCCAAAGTACTGCAACCCCCCCCCCCCATGACCCTGGTATAGATCAGCAGCGTCTCTTCCCACAGGGTTGCTGGATGTCTTGGTTGCACCTATTCTTTCACACAGTTGGCTTATTGCACCTGCACAGAGACTCCCTTCAGAAAGTTCTAGCTTCCTCTCCACCTGTTGCGCATATCCCCTGCTGCCAAGCTACTTCTCCTGTTTCTCTTCTGTTACCCATAGTGCTCTTAATATCCAAAATATGAAAAACCCCATATGTAACCCATAAGTGCCCCTGCTACCAAAAATATGAAATTCCATGATGACCTCCAGATGAACTCTGGCAGTGGAATTGGAGGCAAAGGTCCTCTGCGCCCTTGGCATGGGCCAACCACCCTTAATCCTCATTGCAAACATAGCCCCAGACAATCTAGGAGAGTTGCAAATGGGATTTCTCCTGATAAGATCATCCAAACCATCAAAAGGGGTATTCTGTCACCCAGTCACAAGCACCCTCAGCCATCAAAGGTGTAATGTTTGTATTGTGCCACCTAGTCACACATTCCCCCAGGATATTGGCCCTTCGGATTAAGACTAGCAAACACAATATACCCCTATACAGCCAGGTGTCATCTTTGCAATTATCACCTTTCGCCTCAGGCCCAGTTTGGCCCTATATAAACCCCAGATTTTAGCCAGTCAGTGTGCTATCTTCCTGGTCTAAACGACTCCATGTCACACTGACCTCTGAAGCTAGTCACCGGCATTTCTGCTCAAACCCACGCTGCAGAGCAGGCTTGTCCCCACATCCACTCTTCCCATCTGGACCCCAAAAGGCAAGCCTAGTCTATTGGTGAGTATTTCCCCAGTGAAGCCTATATTCTATCCCCATGCTAACCTCTACTTTTCCTGAGCCTGTATGAGTGTGCGAGTGCATGTTATTGTGTGATTTTTGCCTTATAATAAAACTACATTCATTGAAAGCATCTGCCTCAGCCCCATTTCTGGGATTCCCTGGTCTTCTCGGTATACACATTGGGAAGACGGTTCCGTAGGGCACAGTAGCCTGCCCATCTTGCAACATTGGGCTAATCATAAATTCCCCTTAAACAGACTCTTGGCTACAAATTGGTGGAGAATGCGGGCATTAATCTTCCCCCGAAATTTGGACTTTCCAAACTGATCACTTGGACGGTTCAAATATCGGAACGTAGAGAACAGGGAGTCCCAAAAGGGGCCGACGCAGGAAATAAATAGGAGAAAACCCCGTGTGAGAGTGTCTCTTGTGTGGAGTGGCCATAAGGGCAAAAGGACTGTCGGGGTTGGCTTTCCCCCCATTTTCCGTCTTTGGCTGTGTGCTCTGCATTGGGCTCTGGTGGATGCCATCCAGGTGTGGACAAACAGTCACCCTTGGGCGTGGAGTCAGAGTAGGTTCTTCCCGACGCCCTTTTTATTATTTTGTCCAACTTCTTTGGGTGGGAAAGCAGGAGTAGGTTTCTCCCCCAGCCAAAGCCCACAACACTATGGGCTCACACAGACTCATTAAAACCCCAATCTGCCAATCTACCCCCTGACTGGAGGCCGTAAAATCCGAGCGCAAGGGTGGACAAGGAGTAGCTCCTAGGATAGGAACAACTCTAAAGTATAGACATCTCTGGGGGAGAGTCTAGTGAGCCGGCTGGCAAGAGAAAGCTCAGGCGGGAGTCTAGCTAGGGGCCCCAGTTTTAGGTGTTGTGTCGGTCAGTTCGCGGCAGCGAGGCAGCAACATCAAAACTCCCTAGTGAAGTGCGGAAGAGCCAAGTTGACTTCCCGGCCGGGTCTAAGCGGAGGATCACCCGTAAGCCACTCGCTGCAGCAGTGCAGGGCCCTCTCGTGACGTGGGACGCTACAGGTGGGCCCTGACCCAGAGCTCTAGGAGAGGTTCGTTGGAAGCCTTAACAGGTGAGACTCCAAGAACCGCAGTCCGGAGGACTGAAACAGAAAGGCAGGGAGGGTCTCTGCCAGGAATCTCGGGGGCCAAGGTTCTGTAGAGGGCAAGTAGGGAGGGTCCCTGTAGAAGCCCCAGGAAAACAGTTTATGTAAGCCAAGGAACCTTTTAAGGTCTTGGCATGTTAAGCCAGTGAGTGATAACTCCTAGCTCCCCTCTTGGGTGTACTTTTAAAAGTCACAGCCCATGCAGCTCATTGGGTCTAAACCCCAAGCTCTCTATCGCTGGTGTGCTCATTAAGGGACCCCAGTCTGGCTGCCTAGGTCTTAACCTTCAGCCTGCATAGCTGTAACTAAGAAGAGAGAACCCTGAACAGGAAAAGAAATGGACATAGCCAACTTTTGTATAGAGGAGCCAGTCCAGAATAGACTGCAGAAATGGATTCTTGAAAAGGGGCCCAATCCATGGATGTCTGGGGCATTCCTTACTGAGGATCCCTTTGCAACTCTTTTGGAGGCTTACAACCTAAAAACAGCAAAGAAGGGAATAAAAGGTGTTTCCAAGGCAGAAAAAGACAGGTTGGCAGCATGGGGGATTTGGACCGTATCCCATGGTGCCGTAGAAGAGTGTAAGAAACTCAGAGTGGAAATAGAAGTGTCTAGGAAGCAGATCAGTGATCTAGACACCCAGATTAGGCAGGAGGTAGCAGAGAAGAATGAGGCCAAACAAAAGGTAGAGAGAATAGAGAAGGAAAATTTGAGATTGAGAGAACAGGTAAAAGAATTCCAAACCAAATTTAACCAAGTAAAACAAGCTGCTGACTTCTTATTAGCACAACAAACTGAAGTAGTAGCCCAATTGGACCACACCCCATGCCAGGCAAAAATTAAAGAATTAGAAAGCAGGCTAAATTTGGAAAGTACAGTAGTGGCCACAGTACACCCTCTCATGCTTGGAGAGGCCAGAGACCCCCCTCCCCTCAATAAAATGGAGACTGGAGACTCAGCAAACCAAGTCAATCCCCCTAAGACAAAAAGTTCCCCTTTTACAGCCACGCTCAAAGATGCACTAGACAGGATCCAGAGGTTGGAGGCAAAACCCACATTTTCTATTAATGAGGCATCCTGCATAGCACAGCTATTGGGACCTTTAAATTCACAAACCCTTTTGCCATGACTGATGCAAATATCAAACTGTTGCCCCAGCGCAAAAGGTCCAGATCTCACCCAAATTGCCAGAATGTGTATGAGCCCAGAGGATAGACAAATTTTGGACTCAGCCGTAATAGTTCGCAACCTCCTATATAAAGACAGTTATTCCTGGATGAGAGAAATTGCTTCCCTTCTACAGCCACGAGAAACTCTCAGGGAGATGTACGATAAAGAAAGGCAATCCAAGAATGAAATCCCAGAGAAGTATGTTGCCAGGAAGATGTTCCTAGCTGTTTTGTCTGGTGATGAAATACCTGATGCCCAAGGACCGGTTGTGTGGAACAACGAGGCATTTTTGGGGAAATTATACCTAGGATTATGCCCCCAGACCCAAAAGTGCTTGCAGCGTGAGGGAGTGTCATGCTTCTCAGACTCCTGGAAATCCTTTTTCCAATCCCTGAAGAAGATCTCTGATAATTTCCGCAAGGTCTTAGCATGGAGGCAAGAAAAGACCCTTGAGCGCAAAAGGGAGGCCAGGAAAAGTAAAAACCCCACTCAGCCTTCCCCCACTCCCCAAAGGGAAAAGGAAGCATCCGAAAGATTCACTTTTCATAGGGAAACCACCAGGAGACCTCACTCCCCCCTTTCCCAAGAGCCACACAGAAGTTCGCCACACCGCAGAAAGGCTGAAAGTCTCCCCCTCTCTTCTGTTACAGTCCACAACAGGGCGTGGGCACAATCAAAAGACCCTAAGCCTCAGAGGCCCTCTCATTCGGCCATGCCAGAAAAAGGGACCCCGCGAGGCCATCCATCCCAACCCCAGATCACATAGCAAAGTAGACCCAGGAGTACAGAAATAGGCACTCACCCACGTGGAAAGAACTGGAATGGAACAGGGAGATGTAGGAGACCAAACCCTTGCCCCTCAGAAGAGATAATGGAGTTAGGCAACACTGTCTCAGCTTCTTTTCTCCCTGCCCCAGAGATAGGCAGCACTGTCTTAACCCCAGCTTCCACAGTGTTCACCAGAGCTGGGAGCCCTTGAAAGGCACTCCTAGAAACTGCCCTTTAAAACTTCTAAACTGCCCGGCTTCATTGCCACAGAAAGGTTGTGAATCCCATCATCCTGCAAATTTTAGAAGTTGCCAATAAGAAAAGAAATGGATCTCTGTAAAGTTTGCGTTCCCATGCTTTAGAATAGGGAAATAAAAACTGCATCCTGCATTCCTTGAACCCCTTTGGATTGAGAAATGGGCTGTTAAGGTTGCCTTTTTCTCACCACTGATGTATCTATGTTTTAGTATTATTCTCTTGTCCTTGTGCCCCTAAGGCAAGTGGACAAGAGCATTGAGTAGAAATTCCAAGTTGTGTAGAGTGATTTGAGAAGTTAAGAAGTAATTTGGTCCCAGGATAATAAGGAAGAATTAGGAAAGGAAAAATAGCTTAGAAAAACATGGGAGGGATAGCCCCCCCCCCCTTTCTAGCCGCTTTGCAAGAGGACTCACTATTTTCTGTTGTTGGCACTCTGCATGTGCTCAGAAGCCCTGAATAGCACAAAGTTCAGAGCTGCACTCTCAGATTGGTTGCGGTGCCCCCTAGGTTTCTAAAGTTCACTGTAGGGCGTTGTCTCAAACCCATTCACCCTTGTGTGTTCTCTTATTTTATTTTGGCATAGTGTGGCATAGTTAAGTGTGTTTTGGCTTGTGTTCTTTTCTGTACTCTGCTTATGCACAGAGGCTACTCCTTCCTTTCCCAGCAATGAGTACAAGTCCTCTAGACCTTGATTTGAATCAAAACCAGTTGCTTGTATTTCCTTTCCTATCTCTAAGATGGCTAGTATGTGCTGTTAGGAGTTTGTCTTTTCCAAGCTATAGGTTATTGCTGTGTGATCCTTAGGAACACATGGTTTCCCCTGCTGCCATGTGCTTGGGGATGCATGAGTTTTCAGCTGTTGTTTCCTGTTTCTGCTTGGCTCTCTTTACATGCTCAGAGGCCAATCCAGCGGCCCGGCACACCCCCTGTCTTTTCTAGGAATAATACCAGCTTTCCAGTCTTTCATTTGGAGTTTGGAATCAGTTTTGGTTGTTTGCTTTGCATTATTTGCCCTGCTATTATCACATGGTTTGTGTTTTGAGACTTCTTGTTTTGTCTTCTGGTCATGTTAAGTTTTGTGATTTTGCTATCTCAGGAGTGCACAAGAACTTTTGGTAAAGTTAAGACCTGTACTTAGTGGTACTTGGGAAACTAGATGTTCCAAGTTGCCAGCCGCATGGAGAACTCTGGCATTGTCTGCCGGAGTCACCTTAGCAAAGAAAAAAGGCAGTTGTTGTTCTTTTGAGAGCTGATTTACATAAGCCCCCAGGAATCAGACTAAGCCATTAAATCCCATTTTCCTGTTAATTGTTTGCTTAAGTGATTTGGAAACACCCAAAGATTGTTTGTTAGTCTGTCTGTTAATGTATCTTGAGTCTGTGACTTGTTTTTATATATGTTTAAATTCAGTATTTTCTCCATTTTATGCCGTTTTCACTACTGCCTTGTCCCTTGAAGGAGAACCCCACTCACCAGCATAGTCTATCTGTTCTTTTTTCATGTTCCTTTATTCCCTTCTCACTTGCTGCGAGTGATACCAGTTCACCTCACAGCGCCCCCTGTATTTTCTAAGCTGCAACTGCTTCTGCTTCTGCTTCCTGCACTCTCTTTACATGCCCAGAGACTATTTGTTCAGATGTTAACAGGTTTTGCATTGCTGAGTGACCCTAGTTCTTTCTGCTCTAAAGCTGAAAGGCACAGTCTCTCAGCCTAGTCAGTTGGCAACCAATAATCATCACTTTTCCTTCTTTTCCTTTCCTGTCTTCCACAGAAGGGGAAGACATGTGAGCCCTTTGTTCTTTCTGGCTGCATGCTCCCCCTTTCTCCTCCTAAACTTCTTTGTTCTTCCCTTGCTTTGCCATAATGCCACTTGGCGCCCCCTCTCAGTTTATATCAAATCTGTTACCTTGTTTGTCTGTTTTAACTCTGCCTCAAATGTCTCTATTTTTTTTGTTACCAGACAGTGTGACTAGTCACATACTCTCAGCCCAAAGTCAGATTCAGCTTTGCTCTTTTCAAGATTGCTCTCTTACATCCTCCTCATCCTCAGCTTTAGGATATTGTTGTTGGTGTTTTTATTGTTGTTGTTGTTGTTGTTGTTGAGTAACCCAGTATTTTGTTGTTTGCAGCCTTGCTCCCTGCACCCATGTTTTAGGAATATTTTGGTATTTTGAATATTGTTGTTACCTGCATTCATGTTGCAAGAAAGAAAAGATGCAGGGATTGGTTAAGTTCTGCCTGTAGGGGCCAACCAGCCTAGTGGCTACTGAAACCACCTCTAGTGGTGTGAGTTGTCTTTTGTTTTATATTATTGTTTTTGTTGTTGTTGTTGTTGTTGTTCTCTGCTGATCAGCAAAGACCAAGTAGTTAAAGGCTCTTCCAGCCTGCATTTTGGCATAGATCTATTTTTCTGTAGTTTCCTTGAGCTGCTCCAGCTATATATGTATTCTGGATTAGGTAAAGATTTCTTTTGCATATGAGTTAAGTTAAGTGAGGGAGTTAGAAGAGAGGAAGGCTTTCCTTTCCTGCCTTTCGGTCTTCTTTTTAGGTCTTGTGAGATTTTTTTTGGTGTGAGTTTTTTTGATAGCAGGGGGTGTGTGCCCCCATACTTCGCTTATATTTGCTCCAGGACTGATGAGAACCCCCCCCATACATGTTTGCAAACACAGTGGGTAGGTGTAGAAAATAAAATTATCATTGATCTCAGACGGTCCCTTCAGAGCAGCATCCACTTGTCCATAGCCATCCAATGCACTCAAATACAGAACAGCCTTATAGCGTTCGCCTCACAACTAATACAAGCCTCGCTCATGAAACTGATATACCCAGAAGTCTTGGGCTTATTTAAGGTCAGATACCCAGACTCCACCCAACACCCCACGGAATTGATAAAAATAACTGGAGCACAGTGGCAAGACATGATCCTTAAGATAGGTGTCTACCACGAGAAAATCCAAAAGCCTCAACCTATGCACCCAGTCTCTCATCTGGGACTCCCCCAACAGAAAGCAACACCACCATGATACCAGCCCATATGTCGCATTGGACTAACGGCACCCATTTATACGACCTCTCGGGATGTGTCAGGAACCACCAGTGAATGCATTGCTATGATGGCTTGGAGGGAACCCCTACCCCTGCCCAAGAGCATATCATCACCCCTGTGACACATACCCTAATGGTTCAAATAACTCATGACTGTTTCTGCCTCCGCACCCCCTGTCATGAGATCCTCCTCATGCCATACGAGTGTACTCTACACATAGACAGATCCAAGGGAACCCCCTGCTTTTGTAGAGTCCATGTAAGGGATTGCTTTAATAAAGATTTCTACCTGCATGAGACCGTGAAAGAATACATTAGTGAGAACGTATTCCACATCAACAGAACCTTACTGACTGGCTTTCATTTGGAAGAAGAGCTACAGATCTCTAAATGGCTGCGCCTACTCAATAACCTTAGCGAGGCCGCCAAACAAATTGAAAAAACTGAGGACCAGATCAAAATAAAAGTAGACTTCCAGGCAAAACAAATAGTACTGTTGACACAATCAATAAAACAGGTCACCGCCGACTCCTGGTGGGGCAATTGGGACTGGACCACCACCAGACAGGCGATCCTCAAGTTAATCACCAACCCTCTGGCAATAATTGTGACCTTACAGGTTATTACGATGATAGGGTCCGCCAGTCTAATATGCTGGACAAGGAGACAGATGGCAAAATTCCGCGCCATGAGATATAGACTAGAACTCCCCTAGCACTAAGGCCACTCGCCTTCGAGGACACCCGGGGGGGGGGGAGGCTCCTCTTCTCATTTCCTCCTCCACCACCCTCATGAGCAGGCTACAACCCCTTTTCTTCAACCCACTATCACTCTCCCTCTCCACCTTTTCTGCTTTCACCCTCGCCACTCTCTCCTCCCCTATCCTCTCCTTTTGCCGCTTTCCCTTTGCATCCCTCTCCGCCCTCTTCCACACTCCCTGTGCACTCTCTCTCTCTCTCCCTCTGCTTCGCCCTTGCTCTCCCATCTCACTGGTCAGCTCCAAAACGGGGAAGGTAAGCCCCTTCTTGAGACAACGACTCCGGACCAGACCCGTGATGCCGATGAACCCAGATGAGGGCTGCTTTCTATGGCCCTCCTTGTTCAATTTATATGCTGAAAACATCATAAGAAAAGCAGATATAGACTCAAGGGGAGAAGGAAGGAATATTTCCCATATCTAGGATCAAATATAGATAGGAATTGTAACTGCAGTCAAGAAATAAAATTGAGAATAGGAAGGGCAGGTCTGAAGGAGTGAGAAAAACTACTGAAGAGTAAAGATATGCAACTGAGCACAAAAGTTAGAATAGTACAAGCCATTGTATTCCCCATCACCATAAACAGATGTGAGAGCTGGACACTGAAGAAAACAGATAAAAAGAAAATCAATTCATTTGAAATGTGTGGTACTGGAGAAGAGTGCTGAGGAAACCGTGGACAGCCAAAAAGATAAACAGATGATCTTGGGACAGATCAAGCCAGAGATCTCATTAGAAGCCAAGATGATAAAATTGAGACTATGAGAAGGCATGGATCACTGGAAAAGACAATAATGTTAGGAAAGATACAGGGCAGAAGTAGGAGAGGAAGACCACATGCCAGGTGGATTGACTCATTTGCGGAATACAGACATGGGATTGAAGGAACTAAGCAGAGAAGTGGAAGTTAGCGGTTCTTGGAGGTGTCTCATCCACAGGGTCGCAATGAGTCAAGGTTGGCTTGGAGGCTGATAACAACAAGAGTGGAGTGTAGTAATCTTCACATCTGCAGCTGTTTTTGTCTGCAAAGAGTTTTATAATCCACACTTAATTTCCCCTCCTGGGTCCTCTGATCTACCCCAGGAAAGAAGAGAAGGTAGACCTAGATCTGCTCTACCATGCAAATGACTCCCTCTTGATTGTTTGACGGGATTAACAGCAAAATCACTCCCCTCCCAACTGCAACAACAACAACTTCTTACCCTTCTCTCTCCAAAGATCGAGATGGGGAATAATAACAAATCAAATTGTTAATTAAAATTTTGCAACCCTTCCTTCTTTGCACCTGTTGAGCAGCATAACAATGGCAAATGAAGGAAGACTTGACAGTGGAATTTCCCCCCTTTATTATTTTGTCCCTTCTTTTGTGCCTTCCATTGGGAACTGTATCTCTGCTCAGGGCAGAGAACAAAGGGGAGCTTGACTGTGCCCCCTGATAGCTTCAGTTGAGTATCCAAGGAGCCATCCAGCTACCTCCCTAACCTCCTCTCCTGGGCAAAATACCTCTCTTTTCTCTTCCACCCACTCCTAGTTAGTCTTTCTCAGGAGTACATGATCTCAGGCTATGGAGCCAAACCTGGTCCTCCTGCCATCTCAATCTAGTTCACATATGGTCATGTTCATTTCCAAGGACAACATCTGTTGGGGGTGTCCTAGCTTACCTATAGGTCTTTTCCTCACCTAGACCTTTCCTGGCAGCTGCACCCCCTGGACATCACCTGCCATGTGGAAATAAAAAGGATTTTGGATTCCTTGTTGAGTGAGTGAGGACTGTGGACCACACCGTTATTCCTTGGATACATTCATATTTCTCTAGTTCAGGGCAGCTTGTGGCCCTTGGGATGTTATAAGAGTAGAACTCCCATCTTCCCTTCATTTTACCTATGCAAGTAGCAGAAGATGGTATTTAGGTCTCTTCAACATATGCATTTCAGCAGCATCTAGAGGGCGACATGTTTCAATTCCTACTTGTTCTGTTTTTTAATTTAAAACCCCCCTCAATAAATAGGTTTTTGAATTTGAATCCATTCCAGAGAAATCATCTGAACCTGCTTTCAGTGGTGCTGCTACTATTGGAATGGAAACTTGCCCTTAAAAACTATGTTGTCTTCCTGTGTGAGGTCCTTTAAAGAATTGAAGAGGCACTAGAAAAATATGAGTATTGTATTGCATAGACTGGGTTGTTGTCCTTATGCCTTATGAATGTGGACCCTTGGGATCAGGGGGGAAAAATAAAGTGCCCCCCCCTTTAATGGCAACATACAGATTTTGCATCTTTACAGCAACACTGTCCATGCACTGAGATTAGCACCTTCACCAAGAGAAGTTAACTTTTATTTGCTGTGCATTTGTTTTATGCTGTGGAGTAGTAATCTGTCAGTCCCTCTCCCCACCTAATCCATACTTTTATGGGTCTGAAGGTGTTTTAATTCCCCCCACCCAAAAAAAAAAGCCTAATAGCAAAGAATGTATGCTGTTATAAACATGTCAAAATCTTTCCAGGGACTAGTGGGAGTTCCTCTGTATCCATTATTTACACTTTCTCTACCCCCACCTGATATTTCATGATGTTGTTAAACTTGCTAATTACCTCTTTTGTCAGATGTAAATGTGGTTTCCTGCTTCTGTCTGGGGTGGCAGCTTTTATTTGTCTCTTACTTTTATTTTTCTAATTAGTTACTTACATGGCACCACTAACGAGTTCCCTAGCTCAGTTGCATCTCAGTTGGCTCTGCCAGAGAAGCAGGAATGGCAAGCAGATCCCTTACTCATGTTCTATGTGCCTGTGTGCATGCACACATACATCTGCTTGCTGTGCAAAATGGGAAGCCAGAGTCTTGCTCCCTGCCACAATGAACAGCCATGTACCCTTCATCAAGATGGTTTGATATACAAATGGTTCATTCTTAGGCAGATTAGGCTTGGCTATGCGCAACAGCACTGCAATTTTTTGTTCTCTGGGAGCTGTCAGGGAGAGGTGGATGCCACATGGCTTTGATGTTTCTTTAAAACCCCAGAGTAAACCATTACAGGAGTTCTGTTGGGATGTCAATAAAATTGTTTGTCACTAGAGGTGTCCAGGACTCTTTATGTTTTTATGTTTGTGTTTCAGACAGACGAAGATTTGAAACTAAAGACAGGCAGTGGGAAGGGGAAAAAATTAGATTTCCAGCTTGTGCTGAGGAGCTTCGTCTGGATGCCATTTGCATACATTATGATCTGTCCCAGAAAGCTCTCTAAAAAGTGTTTTTGGCCACATGTCAGTAATGAGACTCGGGCACGATTCAGGTCCAGTTAAGTGCCTATGGTGGCCTGTAGGAAGAGGAGATTTGTTTAATTTTGGACTTTAGTTGACAGCTTAAAACCTCTTTCTGTCAATGGCCCCTGGTAGCAAGAAAGATAATTGCTGAGATAATTCTGGGAGGGATGGTGCTGGCAGGCCCCCTGCTGCTTTGGAATGGGCTGCGGGTGGGAAGAAGCAGTTTGATGTGCTGCCATCATGAGGGACAGAAAGCTGAGATCTACAACTACTTGGCAAGGTGAGGTGTGTGTGTGTTGGGGTGTCCCACAGGCCTGCCACTGGCTTTGAGCAGCATTAACTGATGCTGTGTTGCAAATCAGTCCTGTCTCTCTGAGCCCCTCCACTGTTTCAGTGTGTGTAGTTGTAAATAAGCAAATAGTACAAGAATAGTGTGGCACAGAAGAATTCTGTTTTCTCCTCTCAGCAGAAACTCAGGTTTCAATTTCTTAGTGGTGAGGCATATCAAATATGGCTGTTTAAGCAACTCCCATTGACATTATCTGTGGGAATTTGACTTTGCTTTGGGCAAGAATATCTTCCCAGCTGCTTGCTGAGTTTGGCTACAGGAACTCTGGTTCCCTTCCTGGCTCTTTTTGTTGGAGGGAAATCAGGTTCTGTCCAAGCTGGAACAAATAGGCTACCAAGATTGCCAATATGTGGACAGGGCCACTTTGCCAAAGATCAACCCAGTCTTTTCCTGATTTGAGGAGCCAGGCCAGAGTCAGCTATTTAGAAGGTGCAGAGGGCTGAGCTAGTTGCTGCAGGACTGCCTTTTGGCCATTGTTGGTGTGGGGCTGAAGAGCAGCACATAACAGGCCAGCTGTGTCTGCTTCCCTGCGAGGAAGGTCCCCAGCTCCTGCTGCTGCAGACATCCCTGGGATGTGGCTCTTGGCACCAGGTAGCAACCCTGTGCCAGGACTGGCCCGAGACATTGTGCTGCTGGAGTGGGACAAGATGGAACTGCCTCCTCCTCCATGCTGCTTACAAAAGCTGACTTGACTGGTAGTGGAATGGCATCCTCCAGTGGACCAGCATAGTGGGTGCTGGGCAGGCTGAGTAGCAGACTCAAGTCTGCCCTCCAAGAAGGAGGAGCAGCCAGCAGGCTTAGGAAGGAACAGCAAGGGGTAGTGAGTACTGCCTCCCAGCATGCGAGGTTGGACTATCATGACTTGTTGACCGTGAGCTGCTTCTCAGCTTGGCCACACCATGGGGTTGCTGTGGGGTTCAGACAGAGTCAGTTTAAAGTGAATGTGGTTATTCTTATCTGAGATGACTTAAAAAGGTGATCAGACTAATTCATGGAGGACAGTTCTATCCACAGTTAGTAACCCCCATAATTGCTTGAAACCTCCTTGTTCTCAAGCAGTATAGCTCTAAAAACCCATTGGCAGAGGCAACAGCAGAGGTAAAGGGAGGACTCTTGCCCTTGTAGCTTGATAGAGGGCTCCTTTGGAAGGAGCCAAATGCCCTGGGGTGCAGGGGCCTTTGCTCTGACTGAGAAGGGCTCCCCTTCCACACTCCCGAGAGGCTGATCAGAGGAGGATCTGCTTGCAGATGCGACAAAAGACCTGTTGGGACCTTTAGCTCCAGAAAATGATTTGAAAGGGAAGGGAAACAAGTAATGTGTGGCTTCATTGCTCTAGTAAAATCAGAAGCTAAGAGGATCAGACAGCATTTTATTAAATGAAGAACTACTGCTATCTACTGAAGTCCAGAGCCTCCTTGTTAAGATGCAGAATAATGATTAAGGGCTGCTTTGGAAAAAAGGAAAAGAGAGCAGAACAGGATAAATTTCTAGAAAGCAGGTTTAAATTGTTTTTCCCTTGATCACAAAATGTTGGGGTTCCATGCAGGAATGACACGCCGAGACAAGAATGGGGGCGCAAATGCTTGAGGGTGTGTTTCCCTCTCGCCTTTTATTAGCAATCTGTTTACAGGATGCTCGCTGCTGTCCATCATTCATTAACTGGCAGTAGATGCAGGACCCAAAGGTCAGAGTAAGTAAACAGGACGCGGAAACCAGCTAAGTTACTCATTAGGATGTAGACCAGCTAGGTCATTAATTAGGATGTGTATATGCGTGTTTAAGCAAAGCAGCTTCATTTATATACCGCTTCATATCACGCTATGGGATGTCTAAGCGGTTTACAACTGTGAGCTGATTGCCCCCCAGTAAGCTGGGTACTCATTTTAGCGACCTCGGAAGGATGCAGGCCTGAGTCGAGCCTCAGCCCTGGCTGGTATTGAACTCGCAACCTTGTGGTTTATGAGTGAGTGGCTGCAGTACAGGCATTTAACCACTGCGCCACCAGGGCTGATCCATTTACTCATTAGGCTGTGTATATGTATGTAATTATCAGCCAGGTTAATTGTTGGACTTGTGTACATGCGGAAAGGGCGCACTGTATTTGAGGGAGGGAATTTGTAAGATTGGTATTCAAATAGAGCCTTTCCAGTATGTAGGTTTGTTTAGGCGTAGCTTGATAAAGGATGGCTGTGGGTTGTTTTGTGTTTGTCTGCTTCAAAATGGCTAAATTGACTGGTAAATCCTCTTTCATTCTATCAGTCCACTTGTCTGCTAAAGCTTGCTCTACTAACTGTAGTGTTTGTTTGTGCTCTGCTGTAAGCTCCACCTGACGAGCGGGATGCAGAGGCCCCTTTAGTAATGAAAATAAAGGCTGCAAGGCCTCAGTGGGAAGGCAGACATAAGGTCTTACCCAATTTATGTGACCTAAAAGTTCTTGTAAGCCAACATAGGTGAGCTTGTCTGGAATGACAATTTTTGGAATAGCTGGTTGAGTCATTGCATTGGTGACCTTGTGTCCCAAATATTGAAAAGGGGATTGTATCTGAACCTTCTCAGGTGCTATCTTCAACCCACTGGTTTCCAATGTTGTTTGTAGGGTTGGTAGCCAATTGTGAGGCAGTTTCCTCCCACAAACAAGAATATCATCCGTATAATGGTATACTAGAATATTAGGGAATTGGGTTCGGAAGGGTTTTAAGGCCTCATCTACATAAGATTGGCAAATGGTTGGAGAGTTCAACATGCCCTGTGGAAGAACTTTCCAGCAATATCTTTTTGTGGGGCGGCTGTTATTTAAAACCGGAACAGTAAATGCAAAATATTTCCAATCCTTTTCTAACAGTGGAATAGAGAAGAAACAATCTTTAAGATCTATCACCGCTAGTTCATAATCTGCTGGTAACAAGTTAGGATTGGGGAGCCCGCACTGCAGCGGCCCCATGGGCTCAATGATGGCATTAATGGCCCGGAGATCATGTAAAAGTCTCCATTTTCCTGATTTCTTTTTTATAACAAAAATAGGCGTATTAAAGGGACTAGTTGTCGGCACAATATGGTCAGCGGTCAGCTGTTCTTGTACTAACTGTTCTAGTGCCACCAGTTTTTCTGCGGGTAGTGGCCATTGATCAATCCAAACAGGTTTTTCTGTTTTCCAGGTGAGTGCCAGGGGCTGGGCAGGCATGTTGGAGGACTTACTAAACCTATTCAGGAATGTTCAATGTGCACTGTAACTGTCCCAGCACGTCTCTTCCCCACAGATTTAGGCGTAGGGGAAGGATATATGGCTTAACTTATCCCCAGACTTTAGTAGGATCTGACTCTAAAGCCAATGTTACCCACCAGGCGCTTTGGTGTGTTATCTGTTGTCCTCCAACTCCCTGGGCACTGGGAGCAACCTCTAAAGGCCAGGAGGTGGGCCACGGGCTCTGGCTGATGACAGAAACGTCAGCTCCAGTATCCAAAAGTCCCTGAAAAGAGACATTGTTGATTCGTAATTTTGTGTAGGGCAGCTATGGGGAGAAGGAGCGGTAGCTGCACCTACCAAAGGACTCCCAGAAGGGAGGAGGATTAACTGTGCCCAAAGGTCCCCAGCCCGTGTCTTAAAAGGCAAGTGGGACCACACTTGGATTTCAAGATCATCTTTTGGCGCTTCTGCTTGCCATGTGATCTGGGGTTGGGATGGATGACCTTGTGGGGTCCCTTTTTCTAGCATGGCTGGCTGAAAGGGCTTCTGAGACTTAGGGTCTTTCGGTTGATCCCATGCCCTGTTTTGGCCAATAACAGAGGGGAAAAAAAAAAGGGGGGGGGTTTCCTTCTGATTACTTGGTTCTTTAAGCTGAGGTTTGACTTCTCCGTGGGGAGGGGGAGAGGGCTGAATGGGACCTTTTGGCAGATCTAAACGGCTTTTCTGTTCTCCACTGTCCTTAACTCCATTTTTCCCTGGTTTGCAGGGGTTGCCTCCTTTTGTCTCGGGCTGGAGGCTTGCCTGCTGGCTAGTTTCCCTGAGCTCGAGGGGATGTCGGGAGAGGATTGGAGCGACACTGGTTTGCCCAGTGACAACCTCTGTCACACCGGGGGCACCTTTTGGAAGGCTTACTTAAGCGCCCCACGGCTGTGTTAACTGCCTGCCTGGCTTTCAAATGAGGTGCCGCAGCACGGGGGTTCAGTTTTTAAAAAGTGGCTTTTCTTCTCCCATTCTTCCGCAGAGACTCTTCCCGTCTCTGGGTACCAAGGAACTTGGCATGAAACGATGTCTCTTTTGGTCATCATTCCCTCCCCAACTAACCGCCTGACTAACTGACTATGTAACCTTTGTTCCAATGACAAAATTTCCTCCATACTCACGGGATCCTGGGGGATGTGCTCGCAGACTGCTCCAGTCGAGTGAGTAGGTTTAGCTGATCTTCGGATTCAGGATCACATCGGGGTCACCAGCTGTTGGGGTTCCATGCAGGAATGACACGCCGAGACAAGAATGGGGGTGCAAATGCTTGAGGGTGTGTGTTTCCCTCTCGCCTTTTATTAGCAATCTGTTTACAGGATGCTCACTGCTGTCCATCATTCATTAACTGGCAGTAGATGCAGGACCCAAAGGTCAGAGTAAGTAAACAGGATGCGGAAACCAGCTAAGTTACTCATTAGGATGTAGACCAGCTAGGTCATTAATTAGGATGTGTATACGCGTGTTTACTCATTAGGCTGTGTATACGTATGTAATTATCAGCCAGGTTAATTGTTAGACTTGTGTATGTGTGGAAAGGGCGCACTGTGTTTGAGAGAGGGAAATGTGAGGGTCTCGTGGTTTGCCAGCGAATTCCCCACAACAAAAGAAGATGCCAACTGGAAGGAGAAGAGGAACTCACCTTAATAAAATTATCAGTAAAGTTATGAATTTTCATGATCTTTTCCAGCAAGATTGTTTCTGCCCAGGAGAAAAATTCAAAGAAAGATGTGGAGGGGTGGAAGGGGTAGGGGATTGTCTCCATCCCATATGTGAAGGAGGAAAAGCTTTTAATTAATAATAGCCTCTAAAGAACTCCTTTAGGAAAGACGCCAGACCTTCTGCAAAAATGGCAGTAATTTACAGCCAGATGCAACAGCCATGGTCCTGGTGAAACTGTTAAAGGCAGCAGTTCGAGAGTAAATCACAGGGACCATCACCCTGTATTTTCCTCTGCATCCATACAGTGCTGCCCCAATGAGGTAGGGAGAGCCACTGAAGATCTCCCCCAATTTCCCACTATCTCAGTTCTCCCATGGCCTGCACTTTTGGTCCCTTCTGGTTTTGGAACAAGCAGTTTGAGAGGGCCAAAGGCATGCCCACCTGTTTGTTTGTTTTTGTTTTTTTTCCTGAGGGGTTTCTTTAACTAATGGGAGGTTTGTGGAACTGGGGGGAGCAGCAAGAATGCCCTCAGAGGAGTGCGGGTGGATCCCTTGAGCCACACCATTCCTAGTCCAGTCCTTAGAACACGTCTCGCCGGTCCGCCATTCCATCCTGGAAGTCGTAGAAGTGGCCTTTTTGGACAGATTCATCAAAGGAGAGTGATATATGTTTCTCAGCAGCTATTACTCATGACAGTTGAGCTCTGCAACAAAATGTGGTCTATCCTTGAAGTTTACCTGAACCCTGGCTGAAGAGACTGCAAAATGAAAAAGTTAAAGGCAGGAGTGCATGGTGTGACTTGGGCCTGTGTACACTTCTATTTTAGTTTTTCAACCTTTAAAAGTGCAGCCCTTCTTGGCAAAAGATATAGTACATCCGATACAAATGAGTCAATGGGAGAAGATGTGGAAAATAGGAGTGAAACACACCGCATCACAAGGGCTAAAAGAAAATTGGTATAAAATGTTTTATAGATGGTACCTATCCCCAGATAAAATATCAAAAATGTATAAAAAGGTGAATAACGAATGTTGGAAGTGCAAGGAATCTCCAGGGACTTTTTTCCACTGTTGGTGGAAATGTAAAAGGGCGATAGAATATTGGAGAATGATTAGAAAAACGATTAATGCGATCCTACAAATAAAAATGGAAATAAAACCAGAATTTTTTTTATTAGGAATATTAGAGGAAGAATATGATAAAAAATATGGGAACGTCCTATTTTATTTAATCACAATGGCTAGAGTGGCATATGCCCAAAATTGGGGGGGGAAAAGATACACTTACAAGAGAGAATTGGATGTGGAAGTTATAGAGATGCAATGGAAGCAGATAAACTTGAGACTTCCTGAACCCACACCAAGCCCTCTTTACTCAGTATTCATCCCTTCCCTTATTGTCCAGGTTAGGTATTGGATACTAATTTAAACTTTCCATTAAACATACAATAAACATATACTTTTAATCCTCCAAAATTATTAAACATATTTTCATACCGATTCTTCAATCCATCTAAGCAATCTCTTGTCTTATCCTATCCTCTTTGTCTTTTCAGGTTACCTTCTTATTTTCCTTATCACCCTTATCCTTCCTATTATAAATATAATCAAATAATGGTTCCCATATTTTTCCATGTTTTTCCCAGTCGTATCCTCTAATAATGCTCGTAAACTTATCAAGCTGAATCAGGTCTATCAGTTTATGAAGCCATTCTACTGTTGAAGGGAGATCTCTAGACTTCCATTTGGAGGCATAGGTGATTCTTGCACTCGTAGTAATATAAAAGAGAAGCTTTCCATATTTACGTTCAATTTCTTTGTTCTTACACATGCTTAAAAGATATAGCTCTGGTTCCATTTTTAGCTGACACTTCAAAACTACTTTCACTATTTTATGGACATTGCACCAATATTTTCTCGCTTTTTTACAATTCCACCATATATGATAGAAGGTCCCCACCTCTGTACCACATTTCCAACATTTATTTGATAAACCTTTATATATTCTGGCTAACCTAGCTGGTGTTAAATACCACCTATATTGCATTTTATATAGGTTCTCCTTTAAATCATTGCAGACCGAGTATTTTAATGTTTTCATCCAAAGTTTTTCCCACCGTTCAAGTTCTATATTATGTTTTATATCTTGTGACCACTTCACCATTTGCTCCGTCACCACTTCCTCTTCCATGTCTATTTCCAATAGACATCTATAGAAGAGGGCTATTTTATGGGGATTATCAGAGAATAGGTTTTCTTCAAATTTAGTTTTCTCTTTTCTCAATCCAACTATTCGCATATCCATTAAGAATCTTTCTCTAAATTGTCTATGCAATAACCATCCAATAGTGTATCCCTCATCCAATAACTGATCCAGTTTTTTAAATTCAAGATTTTTAGTCTCCTGCGAACTTATTACTAAATCGCTATATTTAACCCAATCATCTTGAGCTATAGTTTCTCTAAAGTGGAATGCCTCATGTATAGAGGTCCACAGTGGTAATTTAGGGCTAATTCTATTTTTATATCTACACCAAACTTTTAGGAGAGACCTTCTCACAAAATGGTTATTGAAGTCTTTATGCACCTTTAATTTTTCATAAAAAAGATATGCATGCCACCCAAATCTCAGGTCGACACCTTCCAAACTAAGCATCTTCTTATCCCTTAGTAACAACCAATCTATGAGCCATTCCAGACAATTAGCATCATGATATAATTGTAAATTCGGCAATGCAAGGCCTCCCCTTTCTATCATATCCTGCATTGATTTGAACCTTACCCTCGGTCTTCTTCCACTCCACAAAAATTTTGAAATCTCCTTGTTCCATGTTTTAAAAGGTTTAGAATTAGAGATAATTGGAATACTTTGAAACATAAACATAAACTTTGGTAGGACTTTCATCTTAATTGCAGCGATTTTACCTAACCATGAGAGGTTTAATTTATTCCATATCTTTAGATCTTTAACTATCTCTTTTGCTAACCTTTCATAATTATTCTTATATAAGTCTATATTTTTTGTTGTTAATGTTATGCCAAGATATTTTACTTTTTAAACAATTTGATATCCAGAGGTCTCTACTATGTACTGCTTTTCCATGTTGGATAGATTCATCGCTAAAACTACTGTTTTTTCTTTGTTTATTTTTAAGCCTGAAACTCGACTAAACTCCTCTAAAGTATTTAATAAATGATTTAATCCATTTTCTGGGTCCGATAATGTCATCAACAAATCGTCTGCGTAAGCTTTTAACTTAAATTCAAATCCTTTACTTTTAATTCCTTTAATTTCTTTATGTTCTCTTATGTTGTTGTTGAGCACTTCCATAACTATTAGAAACAAAAGGGGAGAGAGAGGACAGCCTTGCCTCGTCCCATTTTCGATCTCCACCTTCTTTGTTTTATCTCCGTTCACTAAGATCCAAGCTTCTTGTCTAGAGTAAATCGCTTCTATCCATTTGATGAAGTTAGAACCTGCTTTTATTCTTATCAATATCTTTAACAGAAATTGCCAACTGACCCTGTCAAAAGCTTTTTCGAAATCAATAAAAAACATTGCTAGTTTGTTATCTATTTTTCTTTCATGCCATTCTATTGCATCTAAAACAAATCTCATATTGTCCTTAATCCTCCTTGAAGGTAAAAAACCATTCTGGTCTTTATTTATCCATTCCATTAGAATTTTTTTCAGTCTTTCTGCCAGTATCGTTGCGAAGATCTTATAATCGCAATTCAACAGCGAGATTGGTCTGTAATTTTTTTATTATTATTTTTATTTGTTTTTTTCCACAAAAAAGAATTTCTTCTTTTTTTGTTACAACTTACATGTATCTAAGAATATCAGTGACCTTATTTTACACCATCATTTTACACCATCATTTTTAACTATTTTTTTTAATAATCTTTATTCATTAAAAAGCATATCATACAAACATAAAATACAACATATCCAAAACAAACAAACAAACAACTAAACAAACCAACAAATAAACATCGAAGAGGAAAAAAACACACACATAAACACCAACACAATATCACTTCCTGAACTCGGTCCCAGATCTTATTCAGTCTCAAATAAGCCTTCCTAGATATACTCTGAAGCTATAGATCATTATATTTACAGAGAATCAGTATATATCACATTCAAGAACATCTACTCACAAGTTTATAATCAACACACAAGTCAAAAATAAAGATTAAAGAGCTTAAATTCAGCTTGAATTCCACAACTCAAGTAATTCCTATAGCTTCTCAACCGATAAAACAAAATTATTAAAGATCTACTCATCTTTATACTTATATAATCCCTCCAAGTGATCCCGTAGAGGTTTCCATACCCTCTCGTTTTTTTCTAAATTGTGTCCTCTCAAGGAGCAAGTAAGTTCCTCCAATTGCGCCACTTCCAAGAGTTTGTGGAGCCAACATTCTATAGCTGGAACATCGGCTGATTTCCAAGATCTGGCAAACACCTGTCTAGCACAAGTTGTCATATAAAAGATCAGCTTCCCGTATTTATATTCTAATTCTTGATCTATACATAAACTAAGTAAATATAGCTTAGGATCTAAATCTAATTTTGTCTGTAAAATCTTTTCAATGACACAATGAATTTTTATCCAAAATTTTTGGGATTTTTTACAACGCCACCACATGTGTATGTAAGTGCCCGTCTCTTTTTTACAGCTACATCGTTATAATTCCCAAAGAAGATAAAGATATTCAGGATATTCGGAATTATAGACCCATTTCTCTACTAAATGTAGATTATAAGATCTTTGTTTCAATCTTAGCAGAGAGATTGAAAAATATATTAATGACTTGGGTCCATAAAGATCAACGTGGATTTTTACCACAGAGGCAGATTAAAGATAATATCCGTGTTGTACTTAATATGATTGAAATGTATGAAAAAAGAATAGATAAAAAACTGATTATGACCTTTATCGACTTTGAGAAGGCATTTGATAAAGTAGACTGGGCCTTTCTCTTTCAAGTTCTTGATAGAGTGGAAGCTGGAGAACAGTTTATCCGCTGGATTAAGGCTATATACAACTACCAAGAGGCACAGGTTTTGGTTAACGGCGAAAGAACAGAAAGAATTAGGATACAAAATGGAACCAGACAGGGATGCCCTTTATCCCCTCTTCTGTTCTTAATGGTTATCGAAATACTTAATATTAATATCAGGAAGGACGACGGAATTGCTGGGGTAAAATGTAGAGGCCATGAATTTAAACTTTGTGCTTATGCAGATGACCTTTTGGTCACTACAGTAGACCCGGATAGAAGTATAACTCAACTGTTAAATACTCTTAATGCATTCTGTTCTGTTTCAGGCTTAAAAATTAATAATAACAAAACTGCCATGTTAACTATGAATGTAACTAAAGAGGAAGAAGCTAAACTTAAAGAAATTACTGACTTTCAGATTAGTAAAAAAGTAAAATATTTAGGAATTACTATCACAAAGAAAAATGTGGATCTTTTTAAAAATAATTATGGAAAAATTACTACAGAACTATCTAAAGATCTAAAAGTATGGGATAAATTGCAGTTGTCCTGGATAGGTAGAATTTCAACTATAAAGATGAAAATCTTGCCCAAATTTATGTTCTTTTTTCAGAATCTTCCTATAATTACCAATACAAAACCTTTTAAAATCTGGCATAAGGAACTTTCCAAGTTCCTATGGAGTGGAAAAAGACCCAGGGTGAAGTTTAAACTAATGCAAAATAAGATCCAAAATGGCGGTATGGCCCTTCCTAATCTTCGGGTTTATTACGCAGCTTGTTGTTTAGATTGGATGAGGGAGTGGTTTATGTTAAAAAATGAAGAGATTTTAGCATTAGAAGGTTATGGTTTAAGGTTCGGATGGCATGGTTACTTATTCTATGAAAAACACAAAGTACATAAAGATTTTAGTAATCATTTCATCCGTAAATCGTTGCTTAATATTTGGCTTAAATATAAGGCTAGAATATGTCCGGAACTCCCCATATGGACCTCAATTCATGAGGCATTCCACCAGAGAGAAGTCATTGCAAAAGGTAGATGGACAACATACGAAGATCTAACAGAAATAAACAAAGCAGATGGTAGTCTTGTCATCATTTTTAACTATTAACTGTTCATTTACTTCTTACGAAACGGAGAAAAGAGGAAAAAAATCTATATATATATTGTATTGTCTTGATTACCTTACTTCATTTCTAGTTTGTGCAGTATCTCTTTCCATTTTTTATCATATTGTTGAAAAGTTCTCCCAGCTATAAACATTGATAGTTTGTCCATTGTCATTAATTCATAAAGTTTGGTTTGCCATTCAATTATCGTTGGGGTTGTTTCAGATCTCCAATATTTTGCCAAAGTTAGGCGTTTGTTACCATGTATAATATTGCACTCTTTTCGTCTTGAGTTAGTTTACTATCTATTACATCTATTATATTTAACAAATACAATTCTGGTTTTAGAGGAATATTTTTTTGGATAATCTTGCACATTTTCTTATGTATTTCTTCCCAATAGATCTTATTTTTCTTACACTTCCACCACATATGAAAAGTTGTTCCTGGCCCTTCCCTACAATTCCAACAATCACTACTTCCTTGTTTATTTATTTTTGCTAATTTTGATGGTGTGATATACCAATGATGAAGTATTTTGTAGTAATTTTCCTTTAACATATTACCTTTAGTAAATGCATTGCTGTTTTTCCATGCGTTTTCCAAAATTTTCAGTGGTATTGTGTTCCCAATATCCCTCATCCATGTTATCATGTTGTGTTTTATCACCTCTTCTCCTGTTTTAGTCTCTAGCATCCACTTGTATGTCTTTTTAATCCATTGTTTCTCCCCTGCTTTTAGTAATTTATCCAATATATTCGTACCTGCATCGATTCCACCTTTTTCCATATCTCTGTCAAAATCTTTTTTTATTTGCTTATATTTCAACCAATTGACCTCTATACTGTCTTTTTTAAGTTCTTCTATAGTTTTTAATCTTAATCCTTGTGTACTTTTTATTAATAATTTTTCGTAAGTGATCCAGCTCTCTTGCTTGAATGTTTCCTTATTATGATGAGCCTCCTGTGGAGAAGTCCATTGTGGTAATTTATCATAATAGTATTTTTTATATTTTTTCCAGATTCTATACAAGTTTTTACGTATGAGATGCATATTGAATCCTTTACCCATTGTTACTTCTTCGTAGCATAAATAAGCATGCCACCCTTTTTTTTAGATCAATTCCTTCTAGTTCTAATAATTTGGGATTTTTAAGTAGTATCCAATTCTTTAACCATAGTAGTGCACATGCTTCATAATATAATTCTAAGTCAGGTAAGCCTAGTCCACCTTTTTCTTTTCTATCTTTTAAGGTCGCTGCTTTGATTCTGGGTTTTTTCTTATTCCATATAAATTCGTTAATGTCATGGTTCCATTTGTGAAAATGTTGTTTGGTTAGATGTATGGGAATTGTTTGAAATAAGTACAAAATTTTGGGCAAGACGTTCATCTGTATAGTTGCAATTCTACCAAGTAATGAGAGTTGTTTTTTGTCCCAAGTTTCCAGATCTGTTTTTATACTTTTCCATAATGGTATATAGTTATTTTTATATGAATCCGAGTTATTATTTGTAATTGTTATTCCTTAATATCTTACTTTTTTATATATTTGATATCCTGATTTTTCTTGCAAAGTTGTTTCTTCTTTTTTTGTTAATTTTTTTGTTATGATTCCACTTTTAGCTTTATTTACATTGAGTCCCGTCATTAAGCTAAATTTTTCCAAGATTTCTTCTAAATGTTTTATGCTTTTCAGTGGATCCTCCAAATATATTACGATGTCGTCTGCGATTTCTGGTGACTTAATTCTATCATCATTCCTTATTTTTGTGTTCAATATTTCCATTACCAAGATAAACAAAAGTGGGGATAAAGGACACCCTTGACGTGTACCCTTTTTTATATTACAGATCTCTGTTTTTTCTCCATTAATCTGGATTTGAGTCTTTTGTATCTTATATATTTGACGAATTCCTTCTAAAAATTTTCCTGTTATCCCCATTTTTTGAAGTAACAAATCAAGAAATTCCCAATTCACATTGTCAAAGGCCTTTTCTAGGTCTAGGAATACCATTCCTAGTTTTTTAGATTTATAAGTGTTATAAAATTCTAAAATATTTATCGTTGTTCTAATATTATCTCTTATATATCTTCTAGGTAGGAAACCAGCTTGATCTTCATGAATTAGCTTAGCTAAAACCTTTTTTAATCTAGCTGCAAGAATCGCTGCATATATTTTATAATCAAGGTTCAATAAAGCAATAGGACGGTAATTGTTAATATTTTCCAGATCTTTATTTTCTTTGTGGATTAATGTGATGAGTGAATATCTCCAAGAATCTGGGTAATTTCTCTTATCTCTTGAATTGTTCTGTATAATGGTTCTGTTAGTTCGTTCCTAAATGTTTTATAATATCTTGCTGAGAGACCGTCTGGTCCTGGTGTTTTGTTTTCCTTTAAATTTATAATGGCTTGATCAATTTCAGCTATCGTTATAGAAGAATTTAAATCTTTTATATCTTGTCCATTTAATTTTATTATATTTTCATTTTCTAGATATTTCCTCATTTCTATCTTGTTCTCTTGTGGACTCTCCAGTGGAGTAAATAGATTTTCATAATATTCTTGTATAATTTTCTTTAGATCTTTTTGTTGAGTAAATTCTTGCCCTTTTGTTTTAAGCTTTAGGATTATATTTTTTTCTTTTTCTTTTTTGAGTGTTTTTGAAAGCCATTTGCCTACCTTGTTTGCGTTTTCAAAATGGTAATGTTTTATATATTTTATTTTGTTTGCTATTTCTTGCATTGTAATCTGTTCTATTTGACTCCTTATTCTTTGTCTTTCTTTTGCGATTTTTGTATCTTTGGGTTTTTGTTTATGTTGTTTTTCTACTTCCCTTAATTGAACTTGTAATTGCTCTTCTTGCTTTGCTTTCATTCTTTTTTTCCTTTTTTCTTGTTGAATAAATAGGCCTCTTACAACTACCTTGCTTGCATCCCACACTACATGCGTCGGTGTCCCTTTATTCATGTTTTCTTTGAAAAATAACAAGAGGTCTTTTTTTATTTTTGCTACTATTTCTTCATCTGCTAGTAGTGCTTCTTTTAAACGCCATGTGAACTCTTTCCTCTTTAAGTTAAGTGTTAATGTTACTGGCGAATGGTCAGACATGCTCATAGGAAGAATATTACAACTTGATATTTCTTTAGTCATTGTTGAAGATAGGAAAATCATGTCTATCCTAGACCATGATTTGAATCTGTTTGAGTAAAAGGTATAATCTTTTTCCCTTTTGTTAAGTAGTCTCCATGCGTCTATTAGTTTTTGTTCTTCAATCAAGTCAATTGCTGAATTTGGTAATTTCCCATTAGATTTACCTTTTAATTTTTGGGATGTTCTATCTTCTGTCGGGTTTGTCACTCCATTCCAGTCACCTGTGATTATGATTTTATCGTAATCCTGTTGTCTAATCTGTTTATTGAGCTTTTTGAAAAATTTGAATTTATTCTCTTGTGGAGTATAAATATTTATTAATAAGACTTTCCCCAATTCTATATTCAATTCTATAGCAACATAGTGCCCATTTCCCTCTTTGAAGATTTCTTTTGCTTTGATACTATCACGCACATATATTGCCACACCTTTCCTTTTGGAATATATATTAGAATCCGCGAATATCTTACCCAATTTTTTATTTTCTAACAAATGTATATCTTTATTTCTTATATGTGTTTCTTGAATACATATTATATCTTTTTTCTGTTTAGATAAATGATGTAGTATTTTATTCCTGTTGGTTTTCGAGTTTAGACCATTAACATTCCATGACACTATTTTAAGAGACATTTTTCCCCTTCTTTTCCTTCTTCTGTTTTCTTCTTTAATATTAGTATTTATAGCTTAGTTTCTTTCCTTTCCTTAGTCTTATATTTGTTTGAATATATTTCTTTTTCTCCTTTGTTTTGTCTTTTTTCTCTTTTCCCTCTTCCGTTGTTTCTTCCGTAATCTTTCCTTCTGTTTTACTTTGTTTATCCCTTTGCTCGTTTTCCTCTTCTTCTGATTCTTCTGTGTTCAATGTTATATTTCCTGGTTCTTCTTCTTCCTTTTGTTTTGTTTCTAAATCACTGTTTACATTTGTTTCTTCTTCTAATCTTATAAATGCTTCTTCACAAATTCCCTTATCTGTTTTTTGTGTATGTTCATTTATATATAATTCTTCTCTTTTTGATTGTGTTTCTTCTCTTTTTGATTGGATATTTTCTAAAAATTCTTTAGCTTTAATAACCGTATCAATCCTCCATTTCTTTTTTCCTATCAGAAAGCTTACTCCTTCTATCCTTCCCCAATTGTATTTTATATTGTTTTGTTTCAAATAGTTTGTTAACTCTCGATAATCTTTTCTTTTCCTTAAGATCGATGAAGGTAAATCTTTAAATATTTGAATTTCTTGATCTTCTATATAACATTTTTCCCTATAGCTGGTCTCCAAAATTATATCACGTACTCTTCCTCTCACAAAATAAATATTTATATCTCTTGGCAGACGTCTGTTTGTTGCAGTCCAAGAGTTAACCCTATAAAGCTTGTCTATTTCCCCATCGAGTTATTCTGTTGGCCAGTTAATAAATTGAGCTAAAGCTGGAATGACACGTTCTTCTAAATTTTCGTTATATCTTTCTTGTAATCCTCTTATTTTTATTGCCCTCTCTTTGAGTTTTAATTCTATTAAAGTTTTCTGATTTTCTTCATAGTATTGTTTTTCCTCTATTACATTTGTTTTTTCTTCTAAATTACCTGTCCTTTCTTCAATTTTTTCTACTATTGTTCCTAAAGTTTTCATTTCTGTTGTCATTTTAAATATGTTTTCTTTGAATTCTTGTAGTTCTTTTTGTAATTCCGCTTTCGTTTGTATTTTCATTTCTGTGATTTCTGCTCTTATTTCTGCTCGAATCTCAGCTCTAATATCATTTCTTAATTTTCTAATTTCCTGTAATATGCTATCTTTTGTTTCTATGTCCCCTTTGGTTTCTAATATAACATTGGTTTCTTTTTTCCCTTGTGTAGGTTGCTGAACTTCCATTCCAGTTGCCATTTTTACCTTTATCTTTCTACAGAATACTGACAATGTTGCTTTATTGCCACTTAATTTCAGTGCAAATAATACTATGAGAAAATAAATCAACCTGTCTAATAAGTTCTTTGCTGAACTCTATTATGTCACAATCCTCAATATTATAATTATCTTATTCTTCCTGAAAATAATTATAAAATAACAACTAAGTACTTTGATATTCTTCTGTCAATTCTTGAAAAATAATATATCTAATTAAATTTTTATCTTAACTCCTATTGCTTCATATGACATTAGTGGTCTTTTCTATGCTTACTCCTACTACTATATTATCGCTACAAATAACCAGAAATACAATCTGACCACAATACTACTATTTCTAGTAACCAAAAATACAAAGTAACCACGGTACTGGGGTTTCCTGGCCTCACTCTCTTTTTCCTGTTTCCGGCCACTGATATTGTTGCTGTTCCTGCGCTGCCGTGGCTGATGAGAGGGGTGTGGTGGACAGGCGGGCTTTTGAGGGCTCCGCCGCTGACGTTCTCTGGCCTCTCTCTCTCTCTCCTCCGCTCCCAGCTGCTGTTGTTACTGCTGCTGCTCCTGCGCTGCCGCAGCTGCCTCTGCTCTGGCCCCTCCTCTGCTGCCTTGGAGTGCTGGTGGTTTGGAGGACAGCTTTTAAGGGCTGCCTCTGCTCTGGCCCCTCCTCTGCTGCCTTGGAGTGCTGGTGGTTTGGAGGACAGCTTTTAAGGGCTGCCTCTGCTCTGGCCCCTCCTCTGCTGCCTTGGAGTGCTGGTGGTTTGGAGGACAGCTTTTAAGGGCTGCCTCTGCTCTGGCCCCTCCTCTGCTGCCTTGGAGTGCTGGTGGTTTGGAGGACAGCTTTTAAGGGCTGCCTCTGCTCTGGCCCCTCCTCTGCTGCCTTGAGATTGGTCTGTAATTTTGTACATTTTGGGTATCTTTATTTTCCTTCGGAATGAGCACAATATTGGCTTGACTCCAAGTAGGGGGCATTTTGTTCTCAAGTATATTATTTATTACTTGATACAATGGCTGTACTAACTGTTGCACAAACTTTTTATAATATTCTGGTGGGAAGCCATCAGGCCCAGGTGACTTTCCTGTTTTTATTTTACTAATCGCATCCAGGACCTCCTGCATCGTAATTTTCCTGTTTAATTGCTCTCTTTGTTCATCATTAAATGGTTCCAGAACACATTTCTCTAGATATTTATTTACGCTTTCCTCTTCAATCTCCTCTCTCTTATATAATTGATTATAAAAATTATAAATTATCTCTTTGATCTTATATTGTTCCAAGAATTGTTGTTCATTCTCTTTTAAACAGGTTATTTGTCTTTTTGTTCTTTCCTTCCTCATTCTATAAGCCAGCCACTTTCCTGGCTTATTAGCCCCTTCAAACGTCTGTTGTCTCAAATATTTAATTTTCTTTTGTAGATCTTCAGTTATAAGTAAAGAAATCTGTTGCTGTATTAATTTAATTTCTAATTTTATATCTTCATTCCAAGGGGACTGTTTTAGTTTATTTTCTTTTTCCAATAGTTTATTTTGTAATTCTTTTATTTCCTGTACTTTCATTTTCTTAATTTGATAACCTTTTTTCATAAAAAAGCCTCTAACCACCGCTTTTCCCACTTCCCAAACCATGTTCAAACTGACTTCCTTACTGATATTTTCTTTAAAATAATTATCTAACCATTCTTTTGCTTCTTTGTATATCACTTCTCTATTTAGTATTCCTTCGCTTAATCTCCAATTGAAACTTTTCTGTTTTAAGATTAGTGTGAATTCTACCGCATTATGATCTGAGAATACTCTTGGCTTTGTTTCAATATTCAATACTTTAGTAGTCAATTGAGGTGTCGCCAATACCATATCTAATCTGGTCCATGATCGATGCCTCTCAGAAAAGAAGGTGTATTCTTTTTTATTAATATACCTTGCTCTCCATACATCTACTAGATCTAACTGCTCCATCATTTCGAAAAATTCTCTGAGGAGTTTACCCTGATTTGGTTTTATCTGTTTATCTGAAAGTCTATCCAATAACGGTTCTGCCACCCCGTTCCAATCTTCCATCATTATACAAGAGTCAAATGATATATTTTCAATTTTATTCAGTAACATTTTATAAAAATTTTCCTTTTTTTTCTAGTGGACCATATACTCCAACAATAAGAATCTTCTCTCCTTCAAGAACAATTTGGACACCCACGTAATGGCCTTGTTTATCATTTAAAACCTCAATTGTCTCATATTTCTGGTTTACATAAAGTGCAACCCCCTTCTTTTTACTTTTAGCTGCCGAAAAAAAAGTGTTCCCAGTTTAGGATTTTCAAGAAGCTTTATATTATCTTGCTTTATTCTGGTTTCCTGTAGACAAAGAACATCATAACCATGTCTCCTAATATAGTGAAAAACCTTTCCCCTCTTAGTCCGACCATTCAAACCTTTTATATTCCAAGTTATTAATTTTAATGTATTCATCACTTAATCTTGATCTTCTAACTCACTCTCTGTTTGACTTCCTGATAGTTCACTGTTTAAGTTTAGGTCACTTCCCTTCTCTATACCACCTATGCATTCTTCTTGTGAGTGACCCTGTCCTTTCTGTTCTTTCACTATCTTCTTAATTTTAATATCACGATTTTTCTTTTTCCTTTTTCTTTTTTCATCTAAATCAATGTTCTCCTGCCGGGCCTTATCTTTCTGCTCTTCCTCCATCTCTGATGTCTCACTGAAATGCCCAGTCTCTTTCCTATTCTTTTGTCCAATATCTGGTTCCTCCGATTGACTTTTTTCTCCCTTATTCTCTCTTTTGCCTTCTTTTCTAAAGTATTTCCAGAACTCTCTAGCTTCTTGTAACGATTTTAATTCAATCTTTCTTTTATTATACCAGAATGTTAGATCTTCTGGTAACTTCCATTTATAGTTAATCTGTCTTTCTCTCAATGCCAAAGTCAAAAAATTATATTCTCTTCTCCTTCTTATGATCGCGGGAGGTAAATCCTTAAAAAGTTGCAGTTCCGTGCCTTCAAAACTAATGGGGTCAGTTCTATGTTTAAATAGTATCATGTCTCTAAGTTGTTTTCTAACAAAAAACACCACCACGTCTCTTGGAACCTTCTTTTTCTTTGCGACATATGAACTCAATCTAAATAAATTGTCTATCTCCATCTCACAAATATCTGGCTCTTTTCCTAAATAATCACTCAGAATTTGTACAATTTTTTTGCCATAGATTTTCCCCTTCCTGTTCTGGTAAACCTCTTATTTTAAGGGACCTTTCTCTTATTCTCACATCTTTCATCACGTTATCCTCAATTAGTACTTTTTGTTTTTGCTCTATTTCCTTTAGATTCATTTCAAAGTTTTCATGTTTCTCTTCTATTTTGCCCATCTTATTTTTTATTTTATTCATTTCCTCTGACATTTTATCAATAGCTCCATTGACCCCCTTTAGATCTTCCCTTAATTCATTCTTAATTTCTGTTTTCAAATCTATCATCTCCCTCTTCAGATCCTGGATTTCTTTACTTAAATCTAATCTTATTCTTCTTATCTCATCCATCAGATTCGTGTCTACCTCTGGTCCTTTAGATTGTTCGATTGAGGGCCTACGGTTCAATTGCGCCTGCGCTTGCGCTTGCGCCTGTGCTCTGGTGACTTTAGTCGTTGCCATAGTCAGCTTTGTGTCAAATATAGTTTCTTTATCTGCTTGCTACCCTATATCCTGACACCAGAGTTTAAACAAATCATATAGGTTTTCAATTTCTAAAGTTCACTCACACACACTAAGAAAGGTAATCAATTGGTTTCTTTTGTCTCCAGTAATCTATGTAAAATTCTCCTTTTTCCTTTCTGTTATTATCCTCCTCCTCCTTTTTTTCTCTCTCTCTCTCTTACATAAGCATCAACATCAGTGACATCATCACACAACAGTACTGTTTTCACAATACTATCAATACTAAGTCTACAGCAAAATTCTACTCGGCCTTATTATTATTATTACTTTCCTTTTTTTTTTTCCTAACCCACTTAAGCTCTCTTTTCCCCCCCCCCCTCCTTTTTATCTTATGGCCATCTTTTTGTCATTATATTCGTTTTATCATTATATTCCTTGTAGTCATAATCTGTGAAGCCATAAGAGTTACCCCGCAGTCTCAATGTCTCAGCCAAGTGCTGTATATAAAAAAAACTACTGCCGCTCCCAAGTTAACTCTTTATCCAGAGGAAAAAAGCCGCATTTAAACTCCAACTGATTGCTGGGCTGTTACAGACTTCAACTCCCACAATCCTTTACAATCCTTGCACCATCCAATGCAATTTCCGCTTGAAGGAGCTGCTGTTTCCACTTCCGGGAACTTTCCAATCAGGCAGCCGCTTGTAGTTTGTTATCTCCTCCAGTGGACTTCAATTCCCACAAGTCTTTGTTCTTTATTGGCCGCCGCCCATGCTCCACTCCTTCCCTTCTTTCCGAGAGGCTTTCTCCAGCCGTTCCAAACAGCTCAATAGGATTCCTTTTCTGTAAGTTTGTCTTCAGTCCTACTCTTACAGTCTTACAGTAATCAATCTCATTTGATTCTGTATTATCTTTTGGAGATTAATAGTCAATGTTAAAGCAAATTACGCAGATAATTCAGCTCAGTTTAATCCAGTCACCACCTAATTTTTTTTTCCTTTTTAAGGGTGATTATATCAGTCTTTCCTTCCGGTATTCCACCGGCTCTCAGCCAATATTAAAGCAAGAAGGGTGCTTCTTTTGGCTTGGTTAGGTGTTCCGTTGCACTCCCAAATGAAAAAATAACCATAAAACTCACAATGATAAAAAGGTTGGTGGCGTTCCTCAACCCCTTCTTGGGGGAGAACCTAGAGGTAGCTGTGGCTCCTTTTCCTTCTCCGCTGCCTTGGACTTTTAGTTCTTACTTCTAGTTCTTGCTTCTCTTCCCTTCATTGTTGTTATGTCTTTCGAAGCAAAAGGGCAGCTCTAATAGATTGTCCCTCTGAGTCCCCTTTGCCTAAGAGGACATTTTTGGTTGTCAAATTGTATTTTTACAACCCATTCTACCTCTGGTCAGACGGTTCCTCCAGGAGCTACCTTAGAACACGTCTCGCCGGTCCGCCATTCCATCCTGGAAGTTGTAGAAGTGGCCTTTTTGGACAGATTCATCAAAGGAGAGTGATATATGTTTCTCAGCAGCTATTACTCATGACAGTTGAGCTCTGCAACAAAATGTGGTCTATCCTTGAAGTTTACCTGAACCCTGGCTGAAGAGACTGCAAAATGAAAAAGTTAAAGGCAGGAGTGCATGGTGTGACTTGGGCCTGTGTACACTTCTATTTTAGTTTTTCAACCTTTGAAAGTGCAGCCCTTCTTGGCAAAAGACATAGTACATCCGATACAAATGAGTCAATGGGAGAAGATGTGGAAAATAGGAGTGAAACACACCGCATCACAAGGGCTAAAAGAAAATTGGTATAAAATGTTTTATAGATGGTACCTATCCCCAGATAAAATATCAAAAATGTATAAAAAGGTGAATAACGAATGTTGGAAGTGCAAGGAATCTCCAGGGACTTTTTTCCACTGTTGGTGGAAATGTAAAAGGGCAATAGAATATTGGAGAATGATTAGAAAAACGATTAATGCGATCCTACAAATAAAAATGGAAATAAAACCAGAATTTTTTTTTATTAGGAATATTAGAGGAAGAATATGATAAAAAATATGGGAACGTCCTATTTTATTTAATCACAATGGCTAGAGTGGCATATACCCAAAATTGGGGGGGGGGGGGGAAGATACACTTACAAGAGAGAATTGGATGTGGAAGTTATAGAGATGCAATGGAAGCAGATAAACTAACTCAATTATTGAAAGATGAAACACCAGGATTTTTTTTAAAGACTGGGGGAAAGTAATTGAATATATGAGAGAGCAATGGGAGAACTAGCTGTAAAGCATTTCGTAGAATAAGAGAAAAAGGATATATGTATTTAGGTACAAGTAATAGAGTAGGTACATACACATATATATGTATTTGTAGAAAGGGGACAATAAAGTTGAAAAATGAGAATAAGGGTTGTAAGACTTGTAGAAGTATTTAGTGATAAGATGGAAATGAGATAGGTTATACAATGTGGTAATTGGAAAGATGAAGTTAAAGTATTTAGTATTGTGGGTTAAGACATAGTTTAAAGTTTGATTATAAGTTATGAAAAATGACTTTTTAATAGGATCGATAGGGGGGAAGTATAGTAGTAAAGAAGATAAATAAATAAATGATTAGACTGATATAAGGATTTTAATATATATATATAAAAATATCCATGATTAATGAATTAGTTATTAAGAAGTTCAACTAATAGGTATATATAGGAAAGAAATCAGCTGGGAGGAAACGAACCAACTTGGAAGAGTATGAAGAGGGTTGAAAGTAAGGATGAGGAATGAGAAGGTAAATGAAAGTAGAAGAGGGTATGAAGATAGGTAGAAGAAGGTAAAGAGAAAGATAAGAATGGTAGAGAAGGTGGTGAGTAAGTTGAAGAGTGGGAAGTGAAGTGTGAAGAGAAGGAAAGATAGGGGAAGGAAAGGAGGGTTGAGTGAGAGATGTGGATAGGAAAGATTAGGGGGACAGGAGGGAGGAACTGGAGAGGGTGTAAGAAAGGTATGGAAGAGAGAATGAAGAAAGAGTTGAAAAGAATGGAAGAAATAAGAGAAGTTATTTGGTAGATTAAAGGGATAAAAGAATATAAGTTTGTGGGGATATAGATTTTAAATTGGGTAATTGATGGATGTTTCTGTAAGTTGTTTGTTAAAATATGTAATATGTTGTATGTTTGAATATGCAATAAAATCTATTAAAAAAAAGTGCAGCCTATCTTCAGGCAAGCCAATAGGATATGAGATTATTGAATGTTATTTCATAGTACCTTTAGCTGGAGAGGAGGCCTGAAGGGTAAATTTAAATAGCTCTGTCTCTGACCTGAAGTATTAGAATGACATATGTTGCTGGACAGTTGTCACCTCTCAGTACTGACCTCCATCCTAAAGTAGATCAGGGGTATAGGAGTAAGCAGCACCATGGAGCTATTGCATTCATCTGCTCTCAAACCAAGCAGTAATGTGGAGATCAAAACAATGGCTAACTAGGCTGGGTTGTGCTGAGCTGATCTCTCTCCTTCAGTCCATCCACCAACCTATAGTAGGGCTTTCATACTTCGCAGAAGCATTGCACAATTTTTGTGAAGTACCTGCAGCATGCCTGCAATGCTCTTGCTGTTCTACAAGGCTATCAGAAGCCAGGCTTTTCCTACACATCACCTTACAACCTGTGGCATGGGAACAATGAGCTGCATTTTCAGATTAATTAAAAAAATACTTTGCATCTGCATAAGAACTGAGCTAGGATGAGCAGGTGCAGTACTACCAGTGACAGCTGGCCCAAACACATACACATAGAGGGGAAGCTTATTTTGAAGTGAAGGGATAAGTGGATTTGATAAGTTTGATATAACTGGGTAGGATGGATCATAGGTGGAGAGAGTAACCAGTACCCTTGGAGTGCTCCTCCATGAATTTCCCTGAGCAGTTCTTGATGACATACATCCCTGGAGATATTTGAACTTGGCTTCTCTCAAGACGTCTGGTGGGATGGCGCTGCCTCGACTGTCCCTTTAGCGACAGGGCTGCAGGCACAGCCACCATTTGCAGATATCACTGGTTCAGTGGTACCAGGACCAGGGAAATTTGCAAAGGTGGAAGGATAAATGAGTTTTTAAAAATTGGCAACTAGATGATCAAGTGTAAGAATTAGTAAGGGGTGATAAAACATAGTAAGTGAGATTACTGATGAATCTCTTTTGTTCTTTTAAAAAAAATTAAATGTTGAAGAAAATGTTTTGATGAATATCTGAATCAGTTCAATATGGGTTGTATTGGGGCTTGATTATATTGCGTAGTACAGTGGACTCTTGGTATCTTTTGGGGTTTGGTTCCAGAACCCTCTCTGGGTACCAAAATCCATGGATGCTAAAGTCCCCTATATAAAATGGCAAAATCAAGGTTTGCTTTTTGGAATTCATATACATTTAAACATATTTTCAAGGAGGGTGTGGATACAGAGGGTAATAAGTAATAAGTTGTTGCCTGGACCAAAGAAAAAGTGAAAGCCAACTAGGCTTTTAAAAGCAATTTTTGGAGAGGTGGTGTTTCAAACAACCATATACCATAAAGATCCTTTCTTCTCAGCCAGACATTGCATGTGCTCCCACACTGACTACTTTCTTATTTCATGTAATATTATGTTTCAGATTAAAGGAATAGAATTAGAACCCATTATCCATTCAGACTATGCTTCCCTGTGTATGTCCTACTCATCTCACCACCCCACTACTCATTCATTCAGTTAGAAACGGATTCCTTCGTATCATGCTAAATCTGAAATTGTATATAATTGGGAAATTCAATATTTCTTTAGGAAAATTTAAGTCCAGGAACTGTTATTGTGCTTCTACGGGTGTCCCTTAAAGTTATACTTTGGGGTTACTTTGTTTTTAAAAAACCTATATATTAAAAAAAAAACTTAGGCAGCCAGAGACTAGCTAATTCATGAAATATGCATCTTGGAACAAAATAATAAACTGTCTGGATCTAAAGAGTCTTTAGCATTATTGTCAGCCCAAAAATCTGAACTTGAAATATACTGAAACCCAGTATAAACTACGGTGGAACCAGTGTGGTGTAGTGGTTTGAATGTTGGACCAGGACACTGGAGACCAGGGTTCAAATTACCCCTACTAGGTGACCTTGAGCAAGTCACACTTTCTCAGCTCTAGCAAGGCAAGGGCAACACCCCCCCTGAACAAATTTTGAAAAGAAAACCCTGTGATAAGTTCATCTTAGGAGGGTCTCTATAAATCAGAAATGACTTGGAGGCACACACAGACATGGAAATAAGAATTCATGCCTTCTAGCAAAGGTTTTAAGAAAACAAAAGATCAAATATTCTATTACTGCAATTAATTGTTCAAGTTACATATCTTCCACAATAATTAAATGATGAGTTTGGTTGTTACAGCCATTTATATAAACTGAACTTGGTTCTGAAGTTAACTGGACATTTGGATCTGACAAACTTTGTCAGCTAAGTAAGGAACAGGGCCCAGGGCTTGGGCAGAAGTGGGGAGAGGCTGGCGGAGGGAGGGTCTCGTTTCCTTCGTTGTGGGCCTTCAAGGCTTTTCCGGCTTCGGGCGACTCCGGGGCTTTCTTGGCAAGATTTGTCCAGAGGGCCTTCCTCTGAGGCTGAGAGAGTGTGACTTCCCCAAGGCCACCCAGTGGGTCTCCATGGCCGAGCTGGGAACCGAACCCTTGTCTCCAGAGAACATTCCGCAGAAATAAGCTCCGCTCTGGGCCCCACAACAAGCTCCAATTCCCAGAATTCCATAGCCTTGAGCCAGAAAGAGTTAAAGCGGAGCCACACCGGGTTATTTCTCCAGTGTGGATGCAGCCTGTGCCCAACCCTCAAACCACTAGGCCACTCTCTGGCTCTCTAGAGGAGGCTCCTGGCTCCTTTTTGGAGAACCGAGGGCGCAAAAGCAACGGGGCTGCTATGGGAGGGTTTGGGGGGGCTCTTCCGGTCCTGCCCTTCCGGGTAGACTGCTCCTGCCGCTGGAGGCTGGGCGGTTGCCCTGGCAACGCCGGGAGTCACAATGGTGGCTGGCCCAGGGCCTTCTGCCTGCCTTGCTGCCTTCCCACCGGGATCCAGCCAGGAGGAGCAGGAGCAGCAGCGCCGGGAGATGCGGGATCGGGGCCGGGAGACAAGGTGGGCAAAGGCCCGGGGCCTGGGAGGGAAGGGAGGGACCCTTCGGGACTACAACGCCCGCAATCCCCAGCCACCCACCGCCAGCCTTCTTCCTCTTAGGCTTCGTGTCCCACGAGGTTTTCTTGGCAAGGTTTCTTCAGAGGGGGGTTGCCCATGGCCCTGCCCTGAGGCTGAGAGAGTGTGGCTTCTTGCCCAGGGTCACCCGGTGGGTTTCCAAGGCTGAGAGAGTGTGACTTGCCCAAGATCACCGGTGGGTTTCCATGGCTCAGAGAGTGTGACTTGCCCAAGGTCACCCGGAGGTTTCCATGGCTGAGAGAGTATGACACTTCCCAGGGTCACCCAATGGGTTTCCATGACTGTGAGAGTGTGACTTGCCCAGGGTCACCCAATGGGTTTCCATGGCTGAGAGAGTGTGACTTGCTCAAGTAGGCTTCCATGGCTCAGAGAGTGTGACTTGCCCAGGGTCACCCAGTGGGCGTCCATAGCTGTGAGAGTGTGACTTGCTCAGGGTCACCCAATGGGTTTCCATGGCTGAGAGAGTGTGACTTGTCAAAGATAACCCAGTGGGTTTCCATGGCTGTGAGAGTGTGACTTGCCCAAGGTCACCCAATGGGTTTCCATGGCTGAGCTGGGATTCGCACCCTGGTCTCCAGAGTCCTAGTCCAATGCTCAGAACAAGGAGACTCTCTCAGTGTCAGCAGAGATCCTAACCGCAAAGCTATCCAGGGTGACCAGAGATCCTAACCCTGTTTTGAGCAGTGTCCCAAGGCACCACCAAATGCAGGACATTCAAGAAAAGCGGAGGACATAGCAATAGCACCTTCATTCATTGAGAGCCTTTTTGGCTGAAGAGCGGGATATAAATACTCTAAATAATAATAATAATAATAATAATAATAATAAATATACCACTTCATACCACGCTGTGCAGTCTTAAGCAGTTTCCAACTGTAAGCTCATTGCCCCCAACAAGCTGGGAACTCATTTTAGCGACCTCAGAAGGATGCAAGCCTGAGTCAAAGAGAAACTGAAGACACTCATGGACATAGAAAGGCATGTTTGTTGATGCTCAAAATGGAGGATGTTTTGGAATTCCTCCTGGACTCAAGGTTGGAATGTAGGACATGTCCTGGAAAAGGAGGGTGCTTGGTCACTCTGGACTGCCTCCACAGTCATGACCATCACCCCCTTTTTTCCCTCCAGGATCCTCACTTGGAAAGTCAGCCTTCCTCTTGGGGCTGACCCAGGTGATTTGGCCACCCGAGGCAGGGCCGAACCCACTTGCCCAACGCAAAGGGCACAGTGGCACCCAGAGCACACAAGTTACTTGGGCACCTGAGGCCAGAAGCACCTCCCTGGCAGTGAAACCGACGGAGGAAATAGGCCAACAAATGGGCAGACAATCCTTCCCTGTCCTTTTGGAGCTCCCCAAATTGGCCACCTGAAGTGGGCCACCCACCCACCCACCTCCCTTCTTTCCCTCCCAGGGCAAGGTCAGTCCTGGCTGTTGGTTAGCCTTCTGCAAAGGGGTGCCTTCTGGCTGTGTTGGACTACAGCTCCAATCATCCCCATCCCTCTGGTGGAGCCTGTGGGTTGCATCTCGTCTTTTCTTGCTGGAATGTTTTGCTTGGATCGGCTCAGAGGCCCAGCCAGCCTCCTTTGGTAGTCTGGGGTAGAGTGTGCCTGACGATGGGGGCTTGCTTGCTGAATACAGCATCATCATCACCTTGAAACCAGGTGCCTCAGCTTTTCAGACCTAACACATTTTGCATCCCCCTCCCCCCCCCCCGTCCTGGTCCAGCTGCCTGGCACACTGCTGCCCACCCTGCCCTCTAGGGGAGGGGTTCATAGCCCCCATTGCTGCTCCTGCCACCAGCACCCCTCCTTTCCCAGCCAGCTGCCCTGCCAGACCCAGAAGGGACGATTGGGTGGCAGAAGCACCCCACCAGACTACGGATGGCAGAGGCACACAGCATGCCTTCTCCCTGCAGCAGAGTAGCCATGAGACTGGCAATGCACAGAACCAGCCTACCTGCTTGCCTTTGCCTTGGCTCCTGTCACGTAGCTACTCTGCGGTGGTCTTTACGGATCCTCTGTGGGGACATCACAGCTCGTCGGGGGTCCATGGACCACAAATTAAGAACCACTGCTCTGTAATAGAGCCTACAGCACCTGGGATTCATTGGCAGTCTCCCATGCAAAGGCAATCCAGGACCGATCCTGCTTAGCTTCCAAGATCAGCCGGTGCCTTTAGCCCGGTGCTAGAACTGCCTCCCTCCACTTCTGGCACACTGACCCAAAGGTCCTGTAGATGTTACTTTGCTGTAGGGCCTCCTCCACCTCCTTGAGACCAAATGAGTGACCTTGTGTGTAAGTGGGTCCTTGGAGGATTGTGAGACCCATGATGGAAAAGTACCATGTGCGAATGCAATGGTGTTCCCATTTCCAACAAGGGTGCAAGTTGTGCCATTCGACTGCAACCTCCATCCGCTCCTTAGCCAGTGTAGTCAAAGTCTAGGAACACTTAAAAATTGTAGGATTTTAACACAACTCCCCCCAGCCCTCCCCTTTCCTTAGCCTTCCCCTCACAGACAGTCAGGACAGACGGACTTGTTGGATCTGGCATGGAGGAAGTGTTTTGAATAGGGGGGAAGAGGGAGTTTTTGATCTACCCAGGATGCTGTCTCCCCTACCTCCCCCATTTGTTGCCCTGGCCGTACATCCATCTGGAAGTGTAGTCCGAGCTGACCCAGTCTATGGCTCCTTTCAGGGAAGGGACCATGCGAGGGGCCACAGTTCTGATGGCAAGCTATTTAGGATGGTAGCAGGCAGCCTGTTCTCTGGGGCCCCAAAAGGAACATTAGAAGGAAATTCTTGACCCCTGCTAAAACTGACCAGTGCTTACAATGACCGAGGAAGGGCACTGGACAGCCAGCTCTTGGGCCCAGGGTCACTGCCGATCATTGTAAGCAGTGGTCAGTTTTGGCAAGGCGGACAGCAGTGTGCTAGGCAGCTAGACCAGGATGGGGGGGACACAAGGCGGGCAGGAGGGGAAGGATGGGCAGCGAGGATGGCAGCATCCCCCAGCTCCATTCTAGCAAGCCTTTTATGTCGGGGCTGCTGCCAATTCACAATGGAGGCCCTGCCTTCCAAGAGGCCAGCTGTCCACTTAATGGCCTGAAGGAAAGTTACTGCCACTTGGGCCACTGTTTTTATGTCAGCCAAGGGAGACCTCCTTCCCATTGGTCTTTCCGCAGCACCACAGTTTATGCATGTCTGTGTTCAGTTGACAGCCAGCTCACAGGGGTTTATGGTGGCCGATTGTCAGGACTCTCCTGGGAGCTCTTGGGCTCTTTCTGCCGCATCTTTACGGGAATGACTTACCATTTGGGGGACTGGGACCACTGTAGAGACTGTGAATGCCCCCCTCGCTTGTTCTCCCTTCGAACACACACACACACACTTGTGTGTATACATACATAAATACATACACTGTGGCTGCAAACTATGGAAAGAAAGGAATACTTGCTAGTCCTCTGGGCTACACTAAATGCTGCAAAACCTTTTGCAGCATTTGAAAACAGAAAGAGCAAGGGAGGGAATTAGATGCTCTTTTAGATAAATGGGATCTCATGGTTGTATGTTCAGGCACCAAGAAGCAAACGAAACCCAACCCAGTAGGAGGCTGAAGTTTCTTTCTTTCTCTATTATTGTTTTAAAAATCAATTCCAATAATTATCACAACAATTTTTCAATTTCGCCCAGACAAACTTTAAGTCAACTATATAATAATCATCACAAGAATATAAGACTAAAGTTATCGATTATAGGAAATAAAGTTTGGGACTTATGTTGACATTTCTTTCATAATCCAAAAACCTTGTATTATCACAAGAAGTTTTATAATTTACATATCTGGGGGGAAAAAAGTAGAGAAAAGAAAACTCTATCGTATTTTATTTATGTAAATTGTACTTTATGATATTTCATTCTTTGTAATTTTAAATTCAATAAAATGTAATTTAAAAAAATCAATTCCCCTTTTATTCATTCTGTCAAGTCCTCATTTAGTGTCTCTCAAGGTAGTGGCCTGACAAATTGTGGTTGTTATCTGCCTTCAAGTCAGCTCTTGACTTACAGAGACCCTGTTCTAGAGTTTTCTTGCTGAGATTTCTTCCAAGGGGGTTTACCTTTGGTCTCCAGAGTCCAGTTCATGGCATCATATTAATCCCTACCCGATCCAACATCCCATGCTGGCTTGGGATGAGACAGGATATAGTCCTCCAGCACCATCACCATCGCAGCAGTAACAACAACGATTTACAGACATACTCTGTGTATGTAAACATAAAATAGGGATTTCCTGTCATGGTCACTTACAAAAAGAGGATCAAAAACACACAAGAAGCCCCAGGTGTCAAGAAAAAGCTCAGACCTAATAAAAGACAGTAGAAAACAGAGTCAGGCAATGGAGATGAAATCCATCTCTTGAGAGATAAGCATCAACCCAGCAGATTCATTGAAATCTTCCCCATCCAGCAGGAGAGAGGGAGCCAGACAGAGCCTCTGGAGCAAACACCCAGAAGGCCCAGCCCCAGAGGGTCCTCCGCACAGAAGGAGGACAGCCAACCTCATCCATGCAAGATGATATTGCTTGTTTTCTGCTGCTCCAGAGACTAGGACCCGGAACAATGGGTGCAAGCTCCAGGAAAAGAGATTCCACCTCAACGTTAGGAGGAACTTCCTGACAGTAAGGGCGGTTCGACAGTGGAACACACTCCCTTGGAGTCTAGTGGAGTCTCCTTCCTTGGAGGTCTTTAAGCAGAGGCTGGATGGCCATCTGTCGGGGATGGTTTGATTGGGAGTTTCTGCATGGCAGGGGGTTGGACTGGATGGCCCTTGTGGTCTCTTCCAACTCTAATTCTATGATTCTATGAATACAATAGGCATGCCAGCTGTCCCAAGCTTTTGAGGCTCAGCTTGGGAAGTTCCTTTAAGACCACAGGTTGAGCCCTAGGACTGAGTGGCAGTAAAGTCATCTTCAGGGTCCCATTGCTCAGTTCTGGGATGGGGGAGTGAGGTGTGGGCAATTGGCCTCTTGCTGAGAAAAGGTTTTTTTTTTTTAGTTTTTTTTTACAAAATTTTTATTGAGTTTAAAAACAAAAACAAACAAACAAACACAAATACAAAAATACAAATACAAGAACGAACATATACTAACATAAAAACAAACACATCAAAACATACATTCAGTTTGTTATCTTCAAAATTCTCATGTCTATGACAGTTTTTATCTCATACAAACTAAACTACTTCCCACTTATTACCCCTGTACTTAGCCCTTTGTGTTTTACTTCTATTGTTTCTTATCAGTTTTTATAATACATACCAAGCATTGTATAATAGCTCTTGCAATGATATTTACAGTGTTGTTTTACTCCATACAACCACTAATTTGATTAGCGACATTTGTCTTCTATCGTCTTCTAACACAAATAGTGGAATTATTTTAACCTCAATTCTTAAACACTTCTTGGTAATTTCCAACCCTTTTGAATCAAATAATCAGCCAATGGTTTCCAATGCTTGAGAAGAACTTCGTTGTCCTCTCCTCTTATCAGTCCAGTTAATCTATCCATTTCGAATAAGTCCAACATTTTTAACAGCCATTCATGGGTCGTTGGTACCTTCGGGGATTTCCATCTTGATGCATAAATTATCATCGCTGCAGTTAGGAGGTTAAATATCAATTTGCCATATTTCAACTCTAATTTTGAATCGCTAATCATCCCTAATAGAAACAGTTGTGGTTTATTTTCTATAGTAATATCAAAAATCTCCATCATCTTTGTGAACTTTAACCTTATCATATAATAAATATCCGTGCCAGGAGTAAACATTGTCATAACCTTCTAATTTTAAATTTTTTTCGTTATGAAGACAAATCCAATCCCTCAGCCAAAATAACACACTTGCATAATAATATAGCTTAAGATTTGGTACTCCCAATCCTCCTCGTTCCATTGTATCTTGTAGATATTTTAATTTAATTCTAGATTTTCCGTCATTCCATATAAATTTCGATAAGTCTTTATCCCAATTTAAAAAAGGGGAATCATTTGTTATGACTGGAATGTTTTGAAAAAGAAATATCATTTTCGGAAGGACATTCATTTATAATGTAGCGATCCTCCCCATCCATGATAATTTTAATTTTGGTCCATCTTTTCAAATCTTGTTTAATTTCCAGCCAAAGTTTTTCATAATTATTTTTATAGAGATCTGAATTTTTCTTTGAAAAATTTATTCCTAAATATTTAATGATATTTGTTTCCTGAAATTGTATTTTTTCCTTTAAATCTTCTTTATCCTTATCGTTTAAATTTAGCAACATCATTTTTGTTTTCTCTTTGTTGATTTTTAATCCTGAAACTTGGGTGAACCTTTCCATTACTTCCATTAAATTCTGTATGTTTTCTCCTGGATCTGCCAAAGAGACCATCAGGTCGTCAGCAAAGGCCTTTAATTTATATTCTACCCCCTTTACCCTCGTTCCTTTAATTTCTTTATTGTATCTAATATCATTTAACAAAATCTCAAAACACATAATGAAGAGTAGAGGGGATAGAGGACAGCCTTGTCTCACACCTTTTTGTATCCTAAACTTTTGAGTGGTATCTCCGTTAACCAATATTTTCCCTTCCTGGTTGTTATAAATCATTCCTATCCATTTAGAAAAATTTAAACCCAAGTTTAATTTAACTATCAATTTATTCAGAAAAACCCAATTCAAATTGTCGAAGGCTTTCTCCAAATCAAAAAATAATAGGGCCACTTTTTTATCTATATTTTTGTTATAATATTCAATCATATTTAATAAATGTCTTGTATTGTCCTTAATCAACCTGCCTGGGAGGAATCCGGCTTGATCCTCTGAAATCCAATCTGTTAACCATTTCTTCAGTCTTTTGGCTATAATATTAGCAAATATTTTGTAATCAATATTCAACAATGATATCGGCCGATAGTTTTCAGGATTTGTTTTGTCTTTATTCTCTTTAGGGATCAAGATTATATTAGCGCTTTGCCATGTTTGGGGGATTAATCCTTTTTTAATAACATTTAAAACTTTCACCAAATTGCCTGCTAATAATTCTTTAAATTTCTTGTAGTATTCTATCCCGAAACCAGCCGGACCAGGTGACTTTCCCGGTTTCATTTCCTTTATTGCTTCTAATATTTCCTGAAGTTCAAACTCTTTATTTTAAATTTTTTTATATTTCTCAGGGATTTCCTTGATTTCTTGCATTGATAAATATTGATCAATCCGTTCTACATTATTATGTTCCGCCTTATACAATCTGGAGAAATAATCCACTAAGATTCTTTTTATTTGGGTCTGAGTGGAAAAATTTCTTTGATCTTCCTTTAACATTACTATTGTTCTTTTTTCTCTTTCCTTTTTTAATTGAAGTGCCAATAATTTCCCTAGTTTATTTGCATATTCAAATTTTTTTTGTCTTAAATACATCAGTTTCTTTTGTATCTCTTCAGTAACAAATGTAGACATTTGTTTCTTTAGTTTTTGTAGTTTTTTTTGTAGTCTCTAACTAAACTAGAGAAAAGGGTTTTTAATGGGCAGAGGCTGTACTTTTCAATGAGTGTTTAACTCCTTTTAACTTCATTTGGTTTTTTTTCAAATAGTATAATTGCTGTTATGTTTTAATGGGTTTTTTGTGTTTTTAATCTGCATCTTTTCAAGTTTATCTTGCCCCCTTGAGTCCCAGCTGTGGGAGGAAGGTGGAATACAAATCACACACATGCATCTATCCATTCATCCATGTGTGAGACACACATGCATAGACCCACTTGCTCTACATTCTCACTCTTTCTCCCTCACACCACTATTATTGTCTTTTTCAAACTCACAATTATAGTATTTGATAATCATGGCTCTGTCTTGTGAAATCCTGGGATTTGGTGAGGCAGAATTCTGGCATTCTAAATACCTCACAAAACTACACATCCCAGCATTATATAGGATAGAGCCATGACAGTTAAAGTTGGAGCAAATCTCCACAGTCTAGTGTGGGAAGGGGTCTCGGAAACTTGAAATTCCCCCTCCCCAATTCCCTACAGTGGTCAATAAGAAAGCTTCCCTCAAGCTATATAACGTGATAATCTTCATAATTTTATTTGTTTGTTTTATTAGATGTAATATCCTGCCTTTCTCCCAAAATGAGATTTATCTCTTGAAAGAGAATCCTAAGTACACAGGCAGCTGTGTTGACCCCTAGCAACAAACCAGCTCTAACAGTTTCCATCTCCTCTGCGAGCAGGCCTTTTGTAAAATAAATGGGTCTTGATTCCAGACCAAGCCCATCCAAAATAGCTTACATATTAACAGCTCACAGAAAACATACGCTATTGTGGGGGAAATCCCATGGCTAGCCACCTCCCATAGCTGCTGGCTGCAGGAAAGCACAAAGGGATGTAGCCAATGATGACAACAGTGTTATCCTCATCTTCCCTGTCCTTCCCATCCAAGCATCCCTTCCCTTCCCTTCCCCTCCCTTCCCTCTGACCTTCTTAGAATCATAGAGGTGGGTGGGACCACCAAGGTCTATCTAGTCCATCCCAATTGTGCCACGTAGTCCAAAGATGTGGACAGGATCCTTCAGGGCCTGGTTCTGTGGCAACTTCATCGCATCTTCTTTTTCCTGTTGGCCCCCCATTCAGAATTCCAATAGAGCCCTTCAGGCCAAACATGTACTTGGAACCATCTGCTTATTTACAAATAATCTCCTAAACCTTACTGGTTGTCATTGTGTTGTAATGTGACTTTTTTAAAGGATGTGGGGGCTATTTCTCTTCCTCTTTGAAAATCTCCAGGAGGGGGGGAAGATGAACGAGATCAAGGAGAGCCTTCGGAACATTGAACAGAACTACAAGATCTTCCAGCAGCAGCAGTTCACCTTCATCGCTGCCTTGGAGCACACGCGGGAAAATGCGCATGATAAGATCAAGCCCGTCTCCTCCATTGGACAGGTAGCACAGTTGGCAGCGCCCAGGGAGGTGACGGGAGAATGGGGGGTAGATACCCACCCTGGGAGATCTGGGGGGGGGGAGGCTTTGTGCCTTTCCTGGGACCAGAGGTGTGGATCTACGGCTGAAGGAGGCAGGAGGCACCAAACTACTCTGTCACCCACCCAGGCCACATCAATGCCCAAAACTCCATGGTGCAGAATTCCCAGAGGAATTTCACATCGCCTCCAAGCAAACAGCTGTTCATCACTATTACCATGATTCCCAAAAGAGGACTGTTTTCCTTCCTTTATTAAACAGGAAACAAAAATAGTCACATCCACCACCATCCCAAATGCAGCAATCCAGCACTTGAACCCAATGATGTTCTCTCCACTCTTGAACAAAGGTCATGCATGAAAAAACAAAAGTCATGCCCTCACCTCTGGCATGGTTGCCACCAGAATGCATTGCCTTCTCACTTCTGCAAGAAGGTCTGGATTGCAGCTCACTCCCTGCGTGGCACCCCGGCTGCCATCCTACCAGCACCAGTGTTTCTGCTAGAGGTTTCTTTGAAAACCAGGAGTTTAGTTTGTAGCCTGGGCAGCCTGGAGCAAGACACATGCCTCACAGGCACAGATTGGGAATTCACTTAGAATCACAGAGGTGGAAGAGACCACAAAGGCCATCCAGCCCAACCCCATTGTGCCATGTAGGAAAACACACAATTGAAGCATTTCCAATAGACAGCCATCCAGCCTCTGTTTAAAGACCTCCGAAGGAGACTCCACCACTCTCCGAGGGAGTGTGCTCCACTGTAGAACAGCTCTTACTGTCAGGAAGTTCTTCCCAGTGTTGAGGTGGAATCTCTTTTCCTGTAGTCTGAATCCATTGTCCCGTGCCCTATTCTCTGGAATAGCAGAAAACAAGTTTGCTCCATCCCTTCAAATATTTCAACATGGCTTTCATGTCAGCCCTTAACCTTCTCTTCCCCAGGCTAAACATACCCAGCTTCCTAAACCACTCCTCATAGGGCATGGTTTCCAGACCTTTCACCATTTTGGTTGCCCTCCTCTGGACACACTTCAGCTTTCTTGAATTGTGGTGTCCAGAATTGGTCATAGTATTACAGATGAGATCTGACCAAAGCAGAATAAAGTGGTACTATTACTTCTGTCAATCTAGACCAGGGATAGGCAACCTTTTCCCTTTAAGGGCCGAGGGACTTCAGCTCCCAGAAGCCTCAGCCATGTTGGCCAATAGTCCCATGTTGGCCAATAGCTCCTGGCATTCTGGGAGCTGAAGTCCCTCGGCCCTTAAAGGGGAAAGGTTGCCTACCCCTGATTTAGACACTATACTCCCTTTTTAGTATAATCCCTATACTCTCTTTGGGTTCGGTTGGTCAACCAGTTAAAAATCCACAGAATGATATCAAGACATGCTACATCCACAGCGTTCTCTTCATCTACCAAGCTGGTAATTTTATCAAAAAAAGAGATAAGATGGCTTGTTTTTGAGAAACTTCTCCTGATTTTTAGTAATTACAGCAATTCCTTTCTAAGTACTAACACACTGTCTAATTATCTGTTCTAGAATCTTTCCTGCTATTGATGCCAGGCTGACTGGGAGTAATTATTTGGATCTGTTCCCCCCCCCCCCTTTTTTTTTCCAAGATGGGGACAATGTTTGCCCTCCTCCAGTCTGCTGGGACCTCTTATGTTCTCCAGAAATTCTCAAAGTTTATTGACAGTGGCTCTGAGATTACCTCTGCCAGGTCTTTTAATATCCTTGGAGGTAGTTCATCTGGCCCTGGAGAATTGAACTCATTTAGAACAGCCAGGTATTCCTATACTTCTTCTTTAAATATTTTGTGCTGTATTTCTCCTGCTGCATCATCTGCTCCATTTCCCGCAGGCTGAGCACTGTTCTCCTTTTCAGAGAAGACCGAGGCAAAGAATGTGATGAGTAGTTCTGCCTTTTCTCTGTTCCCTGTTAGCATTTTGTCATCTTCTTCATGCAGTGGCCCTACCATTTCCTTGTTCTTTCTTTTGCTACAGATACAACCAAAAATAAAAAGGCCTTTTTATTGTTTTTAACTTCTCTAGCAAGACTGAGCTCATTCTGTGCTTTAGCTTTTCTGACTTTCTCCCTACAGAAGCTAGTTATTAGTTTGAAATTTTCTTTGGTGATTTCTCCCTTTTTCCATTTATTGTACATTTTGAATCTTAGCTCATTTGAAAGTTCTTTAGACACTTATCTGAAATCAATCCATCTGAAATACTACAGACACTTCTCATTTTTCCTTCTCATTGGAACTGTTTGAAATTGTGCTGTCAGTTTTAAGAAACTTTTAAGAAACGCCCGTATCCCTTATGAACTCCCTTCTCTATTAGTATTCCTGACTAAGTATTGCCGCCAGTATTTCACTATGTTTACTGAAATCTGCTTTCCTAAAGCCTAGAGTGCCTGTCTGGCTATGCTTGGCTTCCCCCTTCCACTGTATGACAAACTCCAAAAGAACATGGTCACTCCCATCTAAGGATCCTGCCACTTCCACCCCATTAACAAGATCATCCCTGGTGTTTAGGATCAGATCTAAAATAGCTGAACCTCTTATTGTCTTTTCCGCCTTCTGGTCAATGTAGTTATCTGCAAGGCAAGTGAGAAATTAGTTAGACCTTAAATTTTTGGTAGTGTTTGACTTCCAACAAATATCAGGATAATAAAATTCCCCACTGCTACTACATCTCTCCTTTCTGAATGTGTGATTATCTGTTCCAGGAAGTCATTCTCCAAGCCCTCAGTTTGGCTTGGAGGTCTGTAGTAGACCCCTACCACCACATCCCTTGTTTCTCTCCCACTTAATTCTTACCCAGATGCTCTCAACTTGGCTTCCAGGCCTTCTGTAATGGACCTGTTCAGAGGTGTACACATCCTTAATGTATAATGCTAGTCCACCTCCCTTCCTGTATGGTCTATTTCTCTTAAATAGGATCTACTCCAGGGGTAGGCAACCTTTCCCCTTTAAGGGCCGAGGGACTTCAGCTCCCAGAATCCCAGGAGCTTTTGGCCAACACGGGACTATTGGCCAACATGGCCGAGGCTTCTGGGAGCTGAAGTCCCTCGGCCCTTAAAGGGGAAAGGTTGCCTACCCCTGATCTACTCCTTTATTACTACATCCCAACCATGAGACCCATCCCACCAGATTTCAGTGATGCCTGTTAGATCATATTTAAGTTGCCACCAAAGAAGCACCTCTCCTTTGCCCCCAAAATGGGAGCATATGGAGCATGTCGAGAATAACTTGCAACAGCTCCGCTGGCTACCAGTCTGTTTCTGGCTAGAATTCAAAGTGCTGGTTTTGACGTTTAAAGCCCTGAGTTCAGCTTAGCTCCAGACTATCTGAAAGAATGTCTCTCCACATGTGCTGGCCTGCCTGTCTGCCTGCCTTTCAAGGTCTTTGGGAGAGGGCTTTCTCTCAGCCCCACCACCCCCACATGAACATTTGGTGAGGACAGGAGAGACAGGGCCTTCTGGGTGGCTGCTCCCAGGCTTTGGAACCCCCCCCCCCCACAGGAAGTCCAGTTGTTCCCTCACAGATCTCTTTCCTCCAGCAAGCAAAGACTTTTCATTTAAACAGGACTTTGCCTGCCAGTGTTGGTGGCAGATGGAGCTTTTAATCAAGTGTGTTGTATCCTTTTAATTATGTTTTAAACTTTTAAATGAGTGTATTAACTAGAATTGTTTATTTAATGGTTTTAAAAAGAAGTTATTGTTAAGGTTTTAGGCATACCTTGTTCTGCTCTTTACAGCAAGCTGCTACTAAGAGAAAGGTGCACTATGGACAGGTTGCTTGCCTGTACCTGTGGTTCTTCAAATGGTCATCTGTGCCCTCACACAATTGGCTTATTGTGCCTGCGCAGAGATTCCCTTTGGAAAATTCTAGAGCTGAGTCGCATGGCAGGAAGCCCTGCTCCCTCCTGCCTACTGCACTACAGACCTCCAAGCCATTACTTGCCATTCTACTTCCCCCCCAATTTTAAAGTCTTCCAGGTAGTGGTCAGGGACCTGAAAGGACACAAATGATCATTCAAAGAGCCACAGTTACAGGTAAGCAACCTGTCCTCCTTCTTGATTCTTGGCTAGGATCAGGTCTAAAATAGCTGGTCCCTTGTTTTTTCTACCTATATAAGTACCTCACACAACTAGGTGACTGTGAACCTTACTAGAGGTTGGTGAGTCAAGTCACTGGAGAACAGAAGAGAGCACAGTCCTCCCAAAGCTGATGTCCCTTCTTTGGGCCTCCAGTTGTAGAGATGCTTTGTACGACATAGCACTGCTGTGCATTGAACCTAGAAGGCCGGGGCATGTCACACATCCAAGCAATGTGGAGACCTCTCCAGAAATGATGTTGGTTGCCAGTAGAACATAGGGAGCACAATATCCTGGCTGAGATGGAACTGTGAGGCCACCTTCAGAAGGAAAGCAACGTCTGGTTGGAGGACCACTTTGTCTTGGTGGGAATTGGCCATGCCAAGGTGGTCTGTGTCTCTTGCCTGGAAGCGGTCTGTGAAACTGAAACAGTCAGGACTGACAGCTTGAGCATTGGTGATAGCAGCAGAGAGGGTTCCACTGGTATCAGGGAAGTCAATACTTGCAAGGGAGGCGGCATAGACATTGAGGGTGTTGTTATCTTATCACAGGGGTAGGCAACCTTTCCCCTTTAAGGACCAAGGGACTTCAGCTCCCAGAATCCCAGGAGCTATTGGCCAACATGGGACTATTGGCCAACATGGCTGAGGCTTCTGGGAGCTGAAGTCCCTCGGCCCTTAAAGGGGAAAGGTTGCCTACCCCTGTGACTTATCAGGTGCCTGGGGAGAGGTCTGAGTGGACTAATAGCAATAGCAATAGCAATAGCAAGTACATTTCTGTAGCGCTTATCAGTGCACTTAAGCACTCCCTGAGTGGTTTACAATGTGTAAGCCAATTGCCTCCAATAAGCTGGGTACTCATTTTAGCAACCTTGGAAGAATGCAAGGCTGAGTTGACCCTCAGTCCCTGGCTGGTATTGAACTCTCAACTTGTGGTTTGTGGGTGAGTGGCTGCAGTACAGGCATTTAACCATTGTTCCATCAATGCTTTGAGTGTTTGGATTTCTCCTTCTGTCTTGGATCCGGCTGGTCTTTGGTAGTCAGATGGTCATCAGATGAGGCCAATCTCTTTGTTGAGGATTTGGAATGACTGGAGCAAACCAATACCCCCGCTAAAGATACTGCACTTGCCTGTGAAAACGTAGTGGGAGGAAACTATTGGGACCGAGGCGGGCACCAATACCCAGGAAGAGACGGAAACTAAGGATGGGTCTGATACAGACGTTGAGGACTTTAGTTTCCTCAGTTTGGCAATGGTCAAGGAGGCAGTAAAAAGTGGGTAGTTGCTTTCAGGTTTCTCCACAACCTGCAGCGACTTCTCCCAGAGGTAGGAATTGATTCTGGATGCCTTGGAGACCCTGGGAAATAAAGCAGGTTCTCCACTTCTATACCAGGTGCTCCTCTGCCCAACAGAACAAGCACAAGGAATGGCTGTCCATCCGATGGTGAGACTGTGCAGCCACAAGAAGCACAATGTTTAAAGAAGGAATTAAAAGCCATAAGACCAAGTGGAGGGTTGGAGGAAAATTTAGGGGGTATTTTTGTTTTAGAGAGAGGAGATGGGAAAGGAAGTGCTGGCTGGGTAACATGAAAGAGGAAGAAAGACAAAGAAGGGCAGAAACGAACGAGCATCTGCTCAACAAGAGAACACTGATGGTCCTCACTCTGGCAGCAAAGAAGAGAAACTGAGGAGAAGTAGCTTGGCAGCAGGGGATATGCGCAGCAGGTGGAGAGGAAGCTAGAATTTTCTGAAGGGAGTCTCTGTGCAGGTGCAAAAAGCCAACTGTGTGAAAGAATAGGTGCAACCAAGACATCCAGCAACCCTGTGGGAAGAGACTCTGCTGATCTATACCAGGGTCAGGGGGGGGGGGGGGGGTTGCAGTACTTTGGCCCTTCAGGTATTTTGGATTTCAATTCCCAGAAGTCCCAGCCACCCTGGCCAGTGGCAAGGAATTGTGGTCCAAAACATCTGGGAGGGTCTGTTTGTCGCACATCCACTCTACCTCTTTTCTGTGGATAATCTGAAACATCCCGTCTGCTCCCCTTTCCTCACGAAATCTGGAGCATGTTACAGCATGTCGTCGTCCCTTTCCATTTCTTCATCTCCTCCCTCTCACACACAGATATCCCTGCTGCATTGATCTACAATCTGGCCCCAAAAATGGGGGCAGAGAGAGAGAAACTCCCTACCAGAAATGGCTAGATGTCAACCAGGGAAGAGTGTGCCTTGTTTTTAAAGTAAAATTGCTGCTGTGTCCAAAAATGGAAACCAACTATTTATTTATTTATTTTTACAAAAAACCACTCCGAATTCTGGGGGCACAAAATGCCTTGGGGTGGCACATGTGTCTCATGGGGTGCTGACCTTGCCCTCTTTGCTCAAAGACATCAGAGGGAGTGAAACTGTCTGGCACAAGGGAGGTCTCCTGTCAGCCAGCCTCGCATTTGCACTTGGGCCATGGAGCCAGAGGGAGAAGGAGACACCTGGAGCCAAGCATGAGGATGGATTGGGGGGCAGATGTCCATGGGGCAGGAGTACAGGGCCACCAGCAGCCCCCCACCTCACTTGCACCCCACATGGAAACTCCACTACAGCTCCACTACAGTAGGAAGTCCCCATAGTAGGTCCTCCACCAGCTGGCTAGAAATATTTTCGGCAGGCTGGTGACTTGTAGGGCTTGTTCACTGAGTCCCCACTGAGCCATGATCATGGGCCTCTTTGACCTACCTTGCAGGGCTCTTGTGAATATTAATGTTTAGAGGAGAGCCATCTAAGCCACTCTGTACTCTGGGACAGCAGAAAATATGCCTCCACCCTCCTCTCTGTGATGCTCCTTGAGATCCTTGAAGAGGGTCAGTGTTTTTGCTGGTGCCCTGGCAGACATCGCCCTCGCCCTCCCCCCCCCCTCCCACACCCACCCACAAGGCCTGCACTGCCTGGCTAGCAGAAGGGGGGGGACAAAAGCCCCTGTTTTGGGGAGTTTCTATGAAGCTCTGATCTACATCTCCCAGGGTGGATGTGGGTGCGCACATGTGCACACTCACTAGCAGCATTAACATGTCTGAATTCAGAACACTTCTGGGGCTACTTAAAGAAGAGGAGGGGGCATGGCAGTGGCAGAGGGCCTGGCCCAGTCAACCTCTTTGCCTTTTCTGCTGAATCTGCCACTATAGGACCCAATTAAATGCAAGATGGTGCTTGGCTGTGTGTGTGCAAGGAGAGCTCCCCCCCCCCCCCCCCGATTCAGATTTGTGTCAGGCTCTGGCAGAGCAGCATTGACTTGACTAACCTCGGATCCCCATTATTTGTCTTTCTTGCCAAGAGCTGTCCCCACTGGCACTCTCTCCACTTCTCCTTTGTCAGTCTTTGGACTGAAGGGAAGGGTTTCTGACAGGTGCAGAAGGCGAGTCTTGGCCCAGGGTCACTTGGATGGTGGACCTTTGCCTTTCCTTCTGAGGAGCTACATCTTGGTGGAGTGTGGAGGGAGAGACTGTGCTCTTCTTGCCTGATGCACCAGGGTTGCAGCTCCCATCAGCCCCATTCAGTGGCGTCAACAGAGGGGGTGTGAGGAGTGCAGAATTTACCAGGTGACACCTTAAGATAGGGTGACACCACTGTTCCTCAAACGTCTACCTTTGGGCAGAAACAGGCTGTGGCATTCACTTGTGTCTCATTAAAAAGCTGAAGAAATGGTGTGTGTGGGATGATGGAGGAGAAAGGAGAGGCTCCACACTTTTTGTTTTGTTTAGTTTTTAAATTAAAATTTCAAATCTCCAAAATTTTTCAATTAAAAAAACTTATATTTTTTTAAAAAACTTCTTTAAATATATCACATTTTACCGAATTTTTAATTTAAGCATATGAAACAATGTATATGTAGATACATTTAAGCTGTGCATATGATATTGTATTGGTAGTTTAAAAGTACAATTGTAACTGTGGTAGTGTTACATTCGGTGATATACAGGAATGACGATACATGAGTACAACAAACATTCCTAAGGAGTCTGTATAGTATAGTGTGGTCTGGGAGGTGGTCAAAGGGAAGGTGACACCATGAGTTACTGCACCGGGTGACACCAACCCTAGTGATGCCACAGGCCCCTTTTAGCCTCTCCATGTTCAGTGTTGCGAAGGCAATAGTCTGGCACCTTTGGGAGGAATGTGGCAGCCGTTTTAAACAGGGCTGGAGGGAGCCTCGCAAGGCCCAGGTACAGCCACCCTCCCTCGCTGTCATTCTCCTGCTGGTGCAGCTTTCCCACAGACTTGGGAGTGTTGATAATGTTGTGGTTCAGCCCTCCAGCCTTGGGCTCCCAGCTCAGCTGGCCAAGCATGCCTCATGCTCCCTGCGCCTCCTGGCAAACAGGCCCAGACTCTTGAGAAAGCCTCCCTCTCTAGACCCCAAAAGAGCCACACGGCTCATCAGTCCAGATGCTTTGGTGTGACAATGGGTGGGGGTGGGGATTCCCAACTTGGATGTCAGTTAAAGCTATCTGGGAACCCCCTGCCCATTGGCAAAGTTATCCGCAACATACCCGGTGGAGCACCTTTGGTCCCCAATATTGGGCTCATAAGGTGCACTGTGGTGTGGTGGCCTCCCAACTCCAATTCCAGTAATCATGGAAATGTGCAAGGCCTGCATAAACAAGTGTACACTGGGGTTGTATAAAACTGTAGGCTTCACACTTGTTTCTGTGCTTCTGCCCTCACTTTTCCAGGGGGTCTCTCACACCCTTGCCACTCCTCCCTGTCCAACAGGTGCAGACGTACATGGATCACCATTGCAACAACTCCACAGACAGGCAGATTCTGCTCATGTTCCTCACCATCTGTGGCGATCTGAGCCGACTATGCCAGCGGCTGGAGACCCTCCATTCTGGCAACGCCACCACCAATGCCCTCCTGGATAAATGCAAGACCCTGCTCAGCCACAGCAACGACCTCAGCAGCATCCGAGCCAAGTAAGCCAGGGTCTCTCTCAGGAGCTCTTTTGCTTTGCCAGAAACAACTCATAGGAACATGGTCTGGAAAACCCAAGCCAAAGTGACAAAAAACAAGCCCTCTCTCCTTTGGGAGCTTTCCTGGTAACCTTTTATTTTGAAGCAAAGCTAACAGGGTCCCCCCCCATGTCCTTCTCTCTAGCAATCAAAGATGCTTTTCCGAGGGAAGGAGGTCAGTTGGGGGGGCTTGATTGGTTAGGTGACAGCCACTTCTTTTGGTGTCTTTAATGGTGTTTTGTGTGATATTTTGTAACAGAGACTTGGGGATGCCAAGATTAAAATTAATTTTCTAACAGTAGATTGTTCTTAGTCACTGAGAGTGTCATAGACCCAGGAAACTGGGATACAAATTATGTGAAGTCTTGCCCTGCACCCACCACCCACCAGACTCCATTTCAGAGCAGCCATTCCAGGGGTGGGGGGACCAATGGTGACAAATTTGTGAGCTACCTTCAGTCCCTTTCTGGAAGAAAGGTGGTATAGAAATTAAATAAATAATAATGACAAAAGGGGCAGCACCAAAAGACCACCAGTATCTTTCAGCTTCAAAAGATGCCCACATTGTTGGAACTTAGACTTTGGAGAGAGGCATTTTGCAAATGGAGAGGGAAAATGCATGAAAGCTGCCCCCCAAAAAAATGATGGTGTCCTGGAGGAGGGGATGTGGTTTCCTGGTGGGCCAGACTAGTCCATGGAACTTGGACTCATGGAAGAGGAGAAGGTGCTGCAGGGCACTTGGCCTGCCACTAGCCACAGCCATCCTTTTCCCACCTTCTTTGCCTTTGCCCCCTTACCCACCCGTCTGTCTGTCCGTCCATCCACAGGTACCCCCATGACGTGGTGAACCACCTGAGCTGCAATGAAGCGCAGAACCACTACGGCGGGGTGGTGAGCCTGATCCCCATAGTGCTGGACTGCATGAAGGAGTGGGTGGCTCACAGCGAGAAGCTGCCCCGCAACATGATGCAGAGCGTGAGTGCCCGGCGGGCGGCCATCTACCAGCAGCTGGAGCTGCCCAACCTGAACGTTGGGCCCCGGAAGGGGTTGCCTCCCTTTGTGACGGAGGCCACTCAGACCTCGCTGAGTCTGATGGAGAAGGCCCGATCGCGGGAGAAAAGGGGGGAGGCTAAGCTCAAGGAGATGGGGACCCTCGGGAGGGCCATACACAAGTTTCTGGATAGGCCCTGGAGACCACCTGGTAAAAATGCCTTTTAAAAATTGAGACACACAGAGAGAGATCCCCCAACCCTATGCTCATGATTAAAAAAGTCTCCCTATATTTGCTTCAGTCATGCCCTTTCCTGACAACAGTGCAAGGAAAAGAAAGGAGGAAATGCTACTGGCGTTTCCAAAGCAGATATACATCTGCCTGTCACACCCCTCCATCCCCCCCCCCCGGCTGCCATGGGTCAGGGTGGGGAGGCTCCAGGCCTCCACAACCACCAGGTGACACCCCCGTTGCCAGACCTGGTCACCTGAACACAGGTGTGTCTGGAGGGCCTCCTGGGTCAGAAACCCTCCTTGTTTTTCTTGTGCCTAGAAGGCGGTAAAAACAAGAGGGGGCTGCAGGGTACCACTGTGTCTGGCCAGTAGGCCTTGGCTTGGCCAAGTGGGCCCCACATTCCTGGGCTCAGCCAGGAAACCCTTTGGGCCCTTTAGTTGAGAGGGGCCAAAGCCTTCCACCCTAACCAGTCCATTTTATGAAGTGGTGGGACTGTCCCTCACATCCTTGTGCTCCCAACCCACTGCTTCTGTCTGGGGGAGGCCGAATGACAACTGCCCCACGGCTCAGCAGCTTGCAGGGAAATAGAGCAACTCTCGCCAAGGAGGCAGCAGAGGTTTGGCTGCACAAGGGCAGCTCCTTCTCCCACGTCCACTAACTCACCTCAGCATCTGGCCATGCATGGAGTGGGGCTGGGGGCATGTGTTGAAAAGAAACTGAGCCCATGGCTTTAGATCTTGCCCGTACCACTTGCCTCATTTGGTCTGATGGCTTTTCCCCCCTCCCCACAGGCTTCTTAGCTCCTGTCTTTTTTGCCTCCTGGAAGATGCTTCTGAATAAAACCGTTTCCCCTGTGCATGCATGGCAGCTCATTGCTAGAGGGATAGAGGGTCTTTTGCAACCAATTCACAGAAAGGAGGGTTGTGTTGATGCTTGGGACAGCAGGCGGGGAGAAGTGGGTAGAGTTAGAATGGTCATCTTCTGCTTCTTGGCTGGACCCCTGCCCTTTTGATTTACAGTTGACCCTTCTTATCCACGGATTCAACCATTCACAGCTTGAAAATATTCAAAAACATAGTAATTTTCAAAAGGCAAACCTTGATTTTGCTATTTTATATAAGGGACACCCTTTCACTATGCTACTGTACTTAATGGGCCTTGAGCATTCACAGATATTGGTATCAACAGAGGGTCCTGGAACCAAACCCCATCGGATACCAAGGGCCCACTGTATTTATTTAGAAGAAGGCATATGCATCTTTGTTTTTCCACCTCCACCCTTTCTTTTTCAATAATTATATACAAATATTTACAATTGACTTCCAAAGTATCTCCAGTTTGTACTCAACCTTAGTTCAATGTTCACTCATTGTCTTCATATATATGCAATTTTAAATATTGAATCCACTGTGTGTTATAACAATAGCTTTAATTATCTTGATCTTTAATAGTCACTTTTCACCTATTATTTAGTCAGTTTACTAATTTAGGGTAACCCATCAGTCTATATCTCTATTCAATTAAATTTTCTCTTTTACAGTATTGCAGTATCGGAGTCCAGTCTTGTTCAGTACTCTCTACATTTTGTTAGTTCAGTCTAGCTGTGAGTATATCCATACTCATCATTTCAATAAGCCTTTTAAACCACTCGCTGGCTGAGGGCACTTCTGCTAGTTTCCATTTTTTTGCTAGTGTAATCCAAGCTGAAGTTATCATATACAATAATATCCTCCCATATTTCCTTTCCATTTTTACTGGGATCTTATTTGTCATGTTCAACAGATATATTTCTGGTATCATATCATAACTTATTTTAAATATTTCACAGATTACCTTATGAACAGTTATCCAATACTTCCTAACTTTGTCACAGTTCCACCATACATGTAACCAACACCCTGTAGTTTGCTTACACTTCCAACATCTGTTATTACCATTCCTGTAAATTTTTGCTAATTTCGCTGGGGTGAGGTACCAACGTTGCTCCATTTTTAGATAGTTTTCTTTCAAGTCTTGACATTGAGTAAATTTTTGTGTCTTCATTCTTGCCCACTCCCAACTTTCCAAATCAATGTCCCTGCCAATATCCTTGGCCCATCTAATCATCGTATCTTTTACTAAGTCTTGTTCCAAATCTATTGCTTGTAAAGTCTCATAGTATTTAGAAGTTAGTTTTTTTCCATTTTGCTTAATCACTTTATCCAATTCGGTGTCTGCCTCTTCAAATCCCAGTTTTTTATCATCTGCTTTAAATCTGTCCATTAGCTGTTTATATGGAAACCAATGTAAATTTTTATCCAATTCTTTCAAATTCTCTAAAGGCTTTAATTCATAGCTTCCACTCCTTGTTTTGCTCAAGATGTCTCGATATCTCAACCATTTGGGTACTTCTCGCCATCTTCCAAAAAAGGCTTCTTGTGGTGACACCCGTAAAGGTAGTTTTCTGTAGACTTTTTCCTTACAATACAGCCAAATCCTTATCAATGATCTTCTTACATAATGATGCTCAAATTCTTTGTGCACTTTTGTCTTATTATACCACATATATGCGTGCCAACCAAATCTCAAATTAAATCCTTCTAAGGCGAGAGTTCTATCATTTTCTAATTTTGCCCAATCCGTGATTCAAGTTAATGCATTTGCATAATAATAAGTCTTTAAGTCTGGTAAGTTACAACCTCCATTTTTCTTCTTATCAATCAGTGTCTTCCACTTTATCCTAGATTTTTTACCTGACCAGATGAATTTTACAAGATATTTCTTCCATTGTATAAGTGGTTTATCATTTAAAAGCACTGGAATATTTTGAAACAAAAAGTTCATCTTTGGTAGTATCATCATTTTAATTGTCTCTATTTTTCCCAACAATGATAAATTTAATTTTGTCCATTTATTAAGATCTTCTTTAATTTCTTTCCATAGTCTTTCATAGTTATTTTGAAATAATTCAGGATTCCTCTTTGTAATCCAAATTCCTAAATACTTAATTTTCCTCTCAACTTTGAATCCTGATAAAGACTGTAGTTTAATCTCTTCTTCCTTTGTCATATTCTTTGTAAGCATTACTGTCTAGTGTTGAACAGGGATTTGAGAGAGCCAGTTTCTTGTCCCCACTGAGCCATGAAACTCACAGGGTGAATATGGGCCATTCTCTCCCCAAGGGCTCAGTGTGATCTCTCACAGGGTTGTGGAAGTGAGGATAAAGTGGGAATGGCAAGGGGAACGAGGAAATGGATGAACCCGCAAGCAGAGAGGGCACCCAAATCTGGTAAAACATGTCAGGGATGATGGGAGTTGTAGCTCTTCACCTCTGGCTCTAACTCACCACCTTGTTATGCAGCAGAGCTGACCAGCTTTGATCAGTGGTTGATGCTTCTTTCCCAAGCAGCAGAGTTTCAGAGAATAGGCTGAGGACCCTGACAAACTCTCCAAGCCTTCTCGCTCTTCTTCCTGAGATGTCTCCAAACTTCTCCAGGATTCTACTGGCTCTTGTATCTTCCCTCAAGACACCAGACAACTCAGTAGTCTTATATAAAAGATCTACTTTATTCTACTATATATAAATACTATATGCCCTACAAATCACAATCTCTACACTTCACAATATCTCCACAATACACCAAACTACTCCACAATATACATTAGCAAACATTGCAATTTATAGCCATTGTTAGACACCACCCACCAGTCAGTTTCCACCCAGTGGGTGTGTACATACATCTTGATTGGTCCACATAGATCATCCCATACCTAAGACCAACCCAAGTGTTTCATCACTTTACCTTGACCACTTAATGAGTCTCAGGTGTTTGCAATCACAGGTGTTCTCAATATACCTTCTATAACTTTGTCCTTGGCTCTCAAGGCTTCTTAATTATATGATCTTTTTCACCTGTGTATCTTCCTGATTGCTCCTGCTTAGTCACTTTGACATTCACATACATATTTTTATTTCTATTACTGTATATCCCATGTTGCTTTTTCCTTAACAATCCCCTCCGAAATAAAATATTGTATGTGTCTTACAATGTCATTCCAACCATTTGTGTCAGTCTTTCATGTTTTTCCGCCGTCAATGCTTTTGTGAACAAATCTGCTATGTTGTGTTGTGTTTCTATATATCTCAGTTCTATTTTACCCTTCTGAACCATGTCTCGCACATTTTGATATCTTACTCCAACATATTTTGTTCTGTTCTTCAAACTTTCAGTTTCAGCCATTGCTATGCATGACTGTGAATTTTCCAGAATTTCTACTGGTATCTTGTAACTTTCATTTAAATCATTCAACAATTGCTCAACCCACTGTACCTCATTTACTATCTCATTTAAAGCTGCGAATTCTGCTTCCGTCGTACTTATCGCTACATTTGTTTGTTTCCTACTTCTCCAGACTATTGGACTTTCACTGTACTTGATTATTATTCCTGTAACTGACTTCTTGTCTCTTAATTCTGATGCAAAAGAACTGTCTACATAGCAATCTAAATCTGAATGACTGTTTCTAATTATCAATTTCTTATCTAGAGTTCCTTTCAAATATCTCAATAAGTGTTTTACTGCTGTCCAGTCTTCAATTTTTGGATCATTAACTCTTCTGGACAATACATTTACAGCATACGAAATGTCTGGTCTGGTGTGGCAAGATATGAATTGTAAAGATCCTATTATGCTCCTGAATAAAGTCTTGTCTTCAAAATCTCTAGTTGTTTTTTCAGATACAAAACCAGTTGTCATTGGAGCTCTTACTATTTTAGCATTTTGTAATCCACACTTTTCAATCAAACTTTCAATTTTCTTTCTCTGACTTAACAAACAATGTCCTTTTTCTGTCCATTCAACACTAATACCTAAGTAAGACTTTAATAAACCTAGATCCTTCAAAACAAACTTTTTAGACAACTCTTTTTTTACTGATTCAATCTCCTGTCTTGACTTTGCTGCCACGCACAAATCATCTACATAGATCACTAACACTATGTCTCCTTTTGTATAGACACAAGCATCTGCAATGCTCCTTTTGTATCCTAGCTTAACTAACTCATCATTAATGCACAAATTCCATGCTCTGGCACTTTGTTTTAATCCATACAATGCTTTCTTTAATTTATAAACTTTCTGACTACAAATTTCTTCAAAACCTTGTGGCTGCTCCATAAAGATCTCTTCATCTAAACTAGCATTCAAGTAGGCTGTTTCAAAGTCAAAATGTTCTACAACTAAATTCCTTTTTGCTGCTACAGCCAGAACCATTCTCAGACTTTCTGGCTTTGCAGTTGGAGAATATGTCTTGTCATAGTTCTCATACTGCTGTTGTGCAAAACCCTTAGCTACTAACCTAGCTTTATACTTAATACTTCCATCTGGCATTTCTTTCTTTTTGTACACCCACTTACAACCAATTACTTTCTTGTCTTTGGGTCTATCAACTATTTCAAAAACATCTTTATTTACCAGACAACCAAACTCATCATCCATTGCATCAATCCATCTTTCCTGTTCTTCTCTAGACAAACTTTCCAACTCTTCAAAACTTTCAGGCTCTTCCACTGCTAAACAAGCTCTTGCATTTGTCACAACAAACCTATCTGGAGGCTTTCTAACTCTGTGACTATGTCTGGGAATAAACTCTGCTGATCTGCCTCTTTCATCCTCACTTTCTGTACTGGGAGTTATAGTTCTATGACTAAATCTCTTGTCCTCAGTCATTCTAGTAGTAATAGGTCTAGATTGTGTCTCATTATCAGAAGAACTATCACTGCTGCTAGTGGATGCTTCTGGCTTAACTGAAACCCCTCCGTTTCCTGAAGTTGGTTCAGTTTGTGTTTCTGGCTCATTTGAACTTCCTAACCTCAAGAAAACTTCCTTATTGGCATGCAGTTTGTCCCAACCGGCATGTCTCTCGAAATTAGCAGACCTAGAATATTGCACTTCTTTTCCACCTAAATGAAATTTGTAGCTATTTCCAGAATAACCCAAAAACCTAAGCCTTCTACTTTTGGGTTCTCCTTTCTTCCTGAAACAAGCTGGTATGTAAACATAAGCAAACTGTCCAAAGACCCTCAAATACTTGTAATTTGGCACTCTCCCATACAATACCCTGTAGGGAATGTCTTCAATTTCTGAATGATACAGTCTGTTACTAATATGTACTGCTGTCAAAGTTGCTTCTGCCCAGAAACTATCTTTTACCTCTGCATCTGCCATCAAACAAGCAGTTATTCTTTTTATATCTTGTATTTTTTTCTCCGCTAAACCATCTTGGTTAGGACAAGCGGGATTAGTAGTTTCATGCCTTATTCCTACCTTTTGAAACCAATTAAACAATTGATTACTTAGAAACTCTCCTCCCCGGTCAGTAACAATGGTGCCTACTCTAATATCAAATTGTCTTTCCACCATTCTCACCCATGCTTTTAAACTTTGCCCAGCGTCAGATTTGTTTTTCAATATTCTTACAAAAGCAAACCTTGTATACCTATCAACAATTACCAGAAAATATTTGCTTCCCCCTAAAGATAAACAATTAGCTTGGGCAACATCTGCATGTACAAACTGAAATGGTCTTTGAGCAATTCTTTTGGTTTTCTTGGCTACTGGAAAAGCTCTGACCTTTACCTGATTGCATACAGTACAATCTAAGTGATTTTTGCATTCAGCAACTTTTAAATCTGGACACATACTGATTAACTTCTTTAAACATTTGAAACTAGCATGGCCAAATTTCCTGTGTAGTTCATGTATGCAGTCTTTATGAATTGGACTATTGTCTATGTTATTAGCATTTTCAACACTGTAGCTATCAATATTGTCTTCCAAATAATAAAGCTTAGCTTTTTTCAAGCCTATGCCTCGCAATTCCCCATTCAATTTTATCTTACACATGTCCTTTTCAAATATAACTGTGTAATCTCTGTCTGTTAACCTGCTCACTGATAACAAATTATTTTCTAACTCCTTTACATGTAACACATCATTAAAGTTTTCCTTTAGCCCAGGAATGAAAACTGTACCCATTTGATTTACAGTACTGAGCTCTTTCCCATCAGCTAAAACTACAGTATTTACATTAGCTGATTTTCTATTACTTCTCAAATTAATATTGTTACACATTGAAGATGATGCTCCTGAGTCAATCAACCATTTACAATTAGTATTTTGTTTTTCCTTAATCATGGTTGCAAACCCCTTTTTATTACCACTGTCCTTCAAAAATGGAGGTTTGGACTGTTTTTGATACTGCCGCGGCTGCCATCTGCTCTCTCCTTGCTTGCTTCTCTCAGCAGCAAATTGTTTACATTGTCTCTGTAGATGACCAATCTTTTTACAATAAAAACACCTCCGTTGCTCCCTTGTAGAAGCTGCTTCTTCCTGCTTTCGTAGATCAGGTGTCGTTTGTTGTTTTGGCACAGTCCTTAAACTTGCTGAGTCATTCTGCTCAGACTTTCTTCTCAAATTTTCCTCCAATATTTTTGCAACAATTAAGTCTCTGTTCAGCTCAGCTTCTGGCAAATTTTGCAAGCTATTTGTAATGTTGTCCCAAGAAGGATCTAGCGATTCCAGCAAAATATAACACTGCTGCTCTTTGCTAATTTCCACTCCTCTCAGTTCAGCTTGCACAAATAAATCTTGCATTGTTTTTAAATGTTCTATTACACACTGTCCTTTCGTCATCTTTTGTCTGTAAATTCTTTTAGACCAAAGCATTTTTGCAAACGCAGTTGAAGGTGTGTGTAATCTCTGCAAAGTATCCCACACATCCTTGGCGGACACTTTATCTCTTACGTCGTTAATCAAGTCTTCTTCTAGCATGAGATAAAGACATGCTTTTGCTTTAGCGTCTCTTTCTCGAGTGGCTGCATCAGCATCAGCTGCCAGCCCTGTTTCAACTGTCGACCACAGAGACTCCTTTATTAGTAGAGATTGGGCATATATTTTCCAGGTAGAGTAGTTGTTTCTATTTAATTTACTAAACTTTAGTATCTCCATCTTAATTTGTGCAGTGACTCAATTTGACACAGTCCTTCTGAGTATGCACAGCAGACAAAATACAAAAAGATTTACTCACAATGCTCCACAAAACCTTCTTCCACTCTCTGGAACTTTCAGCTTCTGTGGATGCTGGTTGCTCTAGTATCTGGGCCCATAACCCTTGTCAGGGATGATGGGAGTTGTAGCTCTTCACCTCTGGCTCTAACTCACCACCTTGTTATGCAGCAGAGCTGACCAGCTTTGATCAGTGGTTGATGCTTCTTTCCCAAGCAGCAGAGTTTCAGAGAATAGGCTGAGGACCCTGACAAACTCTCCAAGCCTTCTCACTCTTCTTCCTGAGATGTCTCCAAACTTCTCCAGGATTCTACTGGCTCTTGTATCTTCCCTCAAGACACCAGACAACTCAGTAGTCTTATATAAAAGATCTACTTTATTCTACTATATATAAATACTATATGCCCTACAAATCACAATCTCTACACTTCACAATATCTCCACAATACACCAAACTACTCCACAATATACATTAGCAAACATGCAATTTATAGCCATTGTTAGACACCACCCACCAGTCAGTTTCCACCCAGTGGGTGTGTACATACATCTTGATTGGTCCACATAGATCATCCCATACCTAAGACCAACCCAAGTGTTTCATCACTTTACCTTGACCACTTAATGAGTCTCAGGTGTTTGCAATCTATCACAGGTGTTCTCAATATACCTTCTATAACTTTGTCCTTGGCTCTCAAGGCTTCTTAATTATATGATCTTTTTCACCTGTGTATCTTCCTGATTGCTCCTGCTTAGTCACTTTGACATTCACATACATATTTTTATTTCTATTACTGTATATCCCATGTTGCTTTTTCCTTAACAAAACAGACCCCAGTTCCAAAGACTTTTAGCCCCTTGGTGTTTTCTTTTACTTTGGTGTCTACTTCTTTGGACACTTTGGGTGGAAAGGTGGGTTCGTCTTGCCTCTCAATGCAGCAAGGCAAAGCAGGAAAGGGCAGATGAGCGCATATTCCTCTTCTGCCTGTCCTGGCCTGCAGAGTCCCAGGGCCAACATCCCTTCCTCCTATGTCATCTGAATTTGAGAGCGAAGGAAGGGTAGTCCTGGTCAGGCCTTGGATGGGAGTTCCCATGGAGGGAATGTCAAGGGGGCTAAGGAAAGAATGCTTGCAGTCCTGGGCTGGGTGGATAACAAGGATCTGAGTCCATACATGAGGCCCCTTCCCATCTTCCTTCCAGTGTTATGTGACCCAAGGCCCTCCTATAAACCCACTCCCCTGTTTGTTTGGAGAGGCAAGGATCATCAGAGCAGTTTGTGCAGGGTTTTTTTGTAAGGGGGACTTGGAAGTCCCTCCCCTTGGAGTGGGTGGTTTGAATAGTCCCTGCCAGTCTCCCCTCGCCCCCACCACCATAGGGCTGCAAAAGTCTAAACACCTGTAGCTGAATCCCTGTGATTTAGTCTGAGCTCCTCTGGCACCAGATGAAGACCACTTGTCCTCTTCTGAAAGAAATCTCCACTGCCCCCCCCACTCCGAACACCTGAGTAACAAAGTAGTCAGCTAAAATGTGCAGTGCAATTTGGGTTTCTTTTTTACATTCAGGATGAGAAGCCAATAAATAATTGAGCCTTTTCAACCTCCCACCCTGGCTCTTAGAGCGTAAAATGTTCATTATTTATGGGGGTGTTTATGGAGCTACCAACATACCCTCCTTAGCACTAGAAAGCATGGAAAGTAATTTATTTTTCTCTTTTTCTATCTTGCTTTCTGTGAGAGATTACATATTTAATCATTTTGATCCCACTGTGAGAGCCACCCCTTGAATAGTCGTCAGATTACGACCTTAAGCAGCTTTTAAAAAGCAGTCAAAATGGATTTCTTCCAGCAGGCCTTTCCTAACTAGATTCCCGGCCTCAGGAGTTAGTCCATTTTCTTCTCTCCATCCTTTGCTTCAGTAGCTGCTATTGTTTGCTATTGTTGTTATTGTTTGCTATTGTTATTGTTGCTTCAGCTAGATTATTTTAAATATGTTTTAATGTATATTTTGTCTAATACTTTTTTAAGGGGTGGGTGGGTTTTGGGATTTTGGCTTGTTTATATTGTACTGTAATTTATTTGTATGGAATTTTAATGCAAAGACGAGGGTCTTTCCTTAATTGGGTGAATGCATTATATTTAGAACAAAAGGCACACATTATAGTAAATGGAGAACGGACCCAACAGTGTAACATTCAAAAAGGCACACGACAAGGGGCCCCACTTTCTCCTTTACTTTTCATAATGACTTTGGAGATTCTGTGTAATGCTATCAGGGTGGAACAAAATATCACAGGTGTTAAGATCAAAGGATGTGAAATTAAATTAAGAGCTTACGCAGATGACATGGTGGTATACCTATCGGACCCTATAGAAAATATACATCTTCTGATAGAAAAATAGCAGAATATGGTAAATATTCAGGATTTAAAGTGAACAAGGAAAAAATGAAAGTTCTCACTATGAATATGACAAAGAAAAAGAACTCTTGACTCAGAAATCAAACTATAAAGCAGAGAAAAAAGTGAAATATTTGGGTGTGACATTTTTGACTAAAAACTCAGAGATATTTAAAAATAATTATGAGGAAGTTTGGAAAAAAATAAAAACAAAACTGAAAATATGGAATAAAATTCAATTATCACTAATGGGCAGAATTTCAGTAGTCAAAATGTATGTTTTACCAAAATTAATGTACCTGTTCCAGACAATACCAATAATTACAAATAATAAACCATTTATAGACTGGCAAAAAGACCTGACCAACTTTATATGGGCTGGAAGAAAGGTGAGAATAAAAACCAAAATACTACAAGATGTCCCAGAAAGAGGAGGTCTAGGACTTCCAAATTTAAAGCTGTATTTTCATTCTTGTGCTCTCGATTGGATAAAAGAGTGGTTAACATTAGAGGACAGGAGGCTATTATATTTAGAAGGCGTAAACAACATCTATGGCTTCCATGCATATTTATATTATGATAAGTTAAAAGTAAATAAAGAATTTGATAACCACAACATCAGAAAGGCTTTACGGAAAGTTTAGGAGCGATATAAACTGAGAATTAACAAAGGAATCCCCATAACGGCATCACTCAACGAGGCATTTCATGGGAATGATAAGTTGTTAAATGACAGATGGTCGACATATGAAGACTTATTGATAAAAGAGAAAAATACTTGGAGATTAAAGTCAAGAGAAGAACTGGAAGAAAACGAAATAAAAACTAACTGGTTTCTTTACCTACAATTGAAAAAAAGATTTATACTAGACCAAAAAAATCATGGTATAACACCAGTAGACAGCCTAATAGAAAAAATCCTATTACAAGAGAATGAACATCTGATAGCCATGATATATAAGATTTTACTACAATGGGAAATGGAGGAGGAACAAATAAAGGAACATATGATCCATTGGGGCACAAGACTTTGGTAAACCAATTTACCTAGAAGAGTGGGAGAGGTTATGGAAAACCAAAATTAAACATACATTATGTTATAGCCTTAGAGAGAACAATTATAAACTTCAATATAGGTGGTACTTTACACCGGTTAAATTAGCTAAATTAAAAAAATATCACAATGGAAAATGTTGGAAATGTCAGAAGTACAAGGGTCCATTTTTTCATATGTGGTGGCTCTGCCCTCTTGCAAAAAGTTTTTGGGATAAAATCCATGAGAAAATCCAAGAGATATTACAATGGATACTGGCAAAGGATCCCAAACTATTTTTGTTAGGTATGACAGATCCGAATTTAGAAAAGGTACATGGAAAAAAGATATTCTACATGACAACGGCGGCAAGGATAACATATGCAGCCTATTGGAAGCAAGATAGGGCACCGGAGCTGACAGAATGGTATTGGAGACTACTGGAATATATAGAAATGGACAGATTGACCGGTATGTTAAGAAATATCCCAAACAAAAAGTTTGTAGATGAATGGAAGGAGGTAATAGATTGGATACAGCTTAAACTACAACTATAAGGCAATTTATGAAAATAGGAAGAAATATGAAGGAATTGCGAACCGAAATTAAGATGTGGCAAACAATGTAAAGAGATATATTGACAAACAAATCAGAATTTAATGACAAAGATAACTTTGCATATATGAATAAAAGCAAAGGATCGACTACAGTGTACATTACATTATAGATAGATTTAATTAACCAATAAGGTAATATAAATAAGCATTAGTATAAGGACTGAAAGATATAAGAATAATAAGAGAACAAATTATGGTTTGTCTGCTTTCAATTATATGTATGGATTTAGGTTAAATTTGGCATAGCATGTTGCAGAGACAATAAGATAACATGAAATAACTTAGACACAAGTTCAAGGAAGTTTTTGTTTGTTTGTTTGTTTGTTTGTTATTATATGTGAAGGAAGAAAGAATGTGGAGAATGAGAATGAAGAAAGAATGTAATGAAGAAAAGGATGTTAGGTGTTTAGTCCGTTTTGTTTTGTTTTGTTTTAGGTTTGTTAATGTTGTCAATTTCAATGTTGTACATACAAGTAGTTCGTTTTGTATGTTATTTTAAACAATAAAAATATTTTTTTAAAAAAGAAAATATACTATTATGCTTGTGCTATTGACTGGATTCGCACTTGGATAAATTTAGAGGATGAAAAAATGTTAAATTTAGAAGGAATAAACAAGTTTTATGGATGGCACGGATACCTTTGGTATAATAGATTGGGGAAAAATAAAGATTTCAACGATCATGTATTAAGAAGAGCTCTGTTGAGAGTTTGGCAGAAGATAAAAAAATCAAATTTATCGTGCCTTACCCTGTTGCCTCTCCCCCCAAGAAGCTTGGAGGATAGGATATAATACACAAACAAAGGACAATTTACAATACTGGGACATATTAAAATGGGATGGAAATGTACCAAGATTAAAATCAATAGAGGAGATAAAAGAGATTAAAGAAGATTGTCATTGGTTCACATATCACCAATTGAATGAAAGACTTAAATCTGATCTAAAAGTAGAGAGAATTAATAAAGACAATACTGAATTAGATGAATTATTACTGGACAAAAGTAAAGGAACCATTGCAAATATATATAAACTCTTATTAAAAGTTGAATTGGAATTGGAAACAGTTAAAAATTGTATGATCAAGTGGGCCCAGAATTTGGGTCATCAGATTCCTTTGGAGAAATGGGAGAGAGCCTGGGGAAAAGATTTGAAATTCACACTTTGTATGGATTTGAAAGAAAAATGCTATATAGATGGTATCTGACACCTAACAAACTGGCTAAAATGAAAGGCTATGAAAAAGGAAAATGTTGGAAATGTGGGGAAATGGATGGCTCCTTTTACCACTGTTGGTGGACATGCTTGAAAGCAAAAAACTATTGGAAAGAAGTACACAAAATACTCCAAATATTATTACAATTTCCAATTAAAATATCACCAGAATATTTCTTACGACAGAGAAAATGAAAGACAACATTTGAAATTTATTCTTTATTTAATTACGGCGGCCAGAATAATATACAGTATGCAAAAAACTGGAAAGATGAAAGAACTCCCAAAGTGGATGAGTGGTTGGAAAAGTCTCTAGAAATGATGAGATTAGATAAATTGACAATGTGCCTGAACAATAGATATAATGAGGAATGGGAGGAAGACTGGCAGAGACTTTTACAATTTTGTCAAACTAAATGGAATAATGGGGTCTGAGCTCAATGATATAAAAAGATCACAAAATTAGAAACGATGTTTCATTACTATAACAGGAAAGAAACAAATAATAGATAATGGTATATAGTTTATAAGGATGACATTTATTATAAGAATATTTGTGTAATGAATTGAATCAGAAATGAATATTTAATTACTGAAATAATGATATGAAATATTACTGGATTAACTCGCTCAGTTTCTTTAATTAAAATTATGTACATAAGAGAAGATGTATGGAAGGGTGAAGAATTATCAGAAGGAAGTATATATTTTACTAATTGCTTATTATATAAGAGAGCTTACCATAAAGAATACAGAGCTGATGTTTATGTATATGTATATGTTTGTATGTTTTTGATGTTATAAATAAATAAATAGTTGTCATGTCTCAACACTTGTGCTTAGCACCTTTGCAAGAGTACTTTCATGCACCAATCCAGCAGGATCAGTTTAAAACCCAGGATTACTGAGAGGAAGGGCGAAGAAGTACAGCCTGGCCTCTTTGCCCAAGGGACTAAAATGTGCCCACTTCCCCAGAAGTCACCATGTGGGTAGCCAAGAGAAGGGGCATGGGAGGGAGGGGAAGAAAGAAAAGGATGTTTCCATCCCACCCTGTCCATCTCCAGCTCCCATCAGAAGCCTAACCCACCCACCCCTTTGCAAAGGCTGACCCCACCTGAACGCCACCAGGAGCTGATCCTTTTTAGATCAAGGTAGGCAAATCTGGGAGTCTGGATACCCTGATGTCACAAATGTTGGGGCAGCAGCCGGCTCCTGAACGCGCACAGCCCAACTGCAGGGCCCAAATGAGGCGCAAAGCCAGAACCATCAGTCAAGATGGACAAACTGCCAGAAGACTTCTGTGTAAAAGTTGGAGTGAAGATTGTACTCACCACAGTGCTGAAAGGGTCCTTGGTTTGTCACTGCTGGTGGCAGGAGTATCTTGCTGCATTCTGTGGTTCTTTTTAAACATCATCTTTAAACTGTTATAGGAATAGAACAAAACTTAGAAATTCCATTCAAAAAAGCCTTTTAACTTTAACTCCAATTGAGAAAACATTACTTGATCGACGGTGGAGGAGGAACAGTCCTACCTTTTACATTACTTTACATTAATTTTGAAATGTGATCGTGATGCACTCATGCACGCCCATGCCCCCCCACCACATATAGACAGAGAGCCCTAGTGTAATGTTCCTTCCAAAATAACCCTGGAAACTCAGAAGGAAGACCTATCAGGAAAGAAGCCCTTTCTTCCCCTCCCCATACCACTGTCCCCAGCAGAGCAACAGTGGCCCCACCAGCTCAAGTCCCTCCCATCTAACCCCTCTCCCAAAAAAACCCCTGCACTCCTCCAAGGATCATGCTTCCACATGGCTTCCTATTCAAGAACCAGAATGTGCCTTGCAACTGTGAAGCCTTTTTCGGCAGGGATGGCGAACACATGGCCCTTCAGATGGGACCTACAAACTTCAGCACACCCTGGCCTGCAAACTATGGGTGAGGGACGATGGGAAGTGCAGTCCAACAGCAGCAGCAGGGCCTCCTTGGAAGGGCCACAAGACCCTCTCCCAAGTGCAGGAGTTGGCTGCCTTCACCCCATCCAGCCCAGGACCCCACCTGTACCAGACCCCACCAGATGGGATGGAGTCCGCTCACCATCCCATCTCATCCTCGAAATTAAAATTTTTGTTGTTGTTGTTGCAGCAAAAACATAAAGAATAGTGCAAAACAATACGCTTTTTTATTTTGTTCACAGTTAAACACAAGCAACTCCCTTGACATATTAGAACACTCTAGTAAGGACAGCAAACACCCTCCATTTGGTTCCCTCCCCCAAAAAAGTTCTCTTAGCTTAGATTGTACCATTTCACCTTACCATTTCATATTTATGGCATGGAGTGGGGGGGAGGGGGATGACCTATAAATGCTCTTCTACAAAAAAATTCCCTCCAAAGTTTTTTTTAAAACCAGTTCATCAAGCAGCATCAGAGATCTTAGCATGGTTGTCTCACTTTTGTGCAAGTTCATACAAGGAAGAGGGTGCTGTGTGTGCATTTTAAAGTGTACAGCTATGGTTCAATCGTGTGAAAGGATTCTGCCCATTCCACCCTCTGCGGCTCTGCTGCCACCAGTAACCTTGTAATGGGTCTCCAGTAACTCCTTGGCTACTGGTGGCCACACAGAGTATTCAGTCCCATTTCAACCCTGCACATTTAGCACTCCTGGTGTTACCTCTCTTCAAATCTACCATTTATTCATTTACTTGAAGGAAACATTCAGAGGGGTTACACAGAGCAGGCTTATTCATTTTTTATTGGTGTGTCTTCGAAATGTTACACAGGACCATGGGAAGGGAGTGTTGGGACGGCACCCTTGTGCAGGGAAAGATCTCAACAGCTTCCATTGGGACCAGAAAAGCCCAAGGAGCAAGACCCTCATTGAGGGTGGGTTTTTAAATCTTTCTGCCAGTGTGTGTGTGGGGACGGGATCCAGAGGATGCACTGCAAGGGTGAAGGAAGAATGACACCTCCCAGCCAGAGAAGTTAGGCTACTGGCAATATCCCAGGATTTAATGCTTGGCCACAAAGGGCAAGAACCTCACAGAAACACCACCCCCTCTTCAGGAAAGGGGGGCACCTGGGGGAGACTATATATCACTGTTCTGTCTCCTGGTGTAGCTTCTTCCAAAGTGCCTTCTCTCAAAATGTATCTCACCCCAGAGGGCACAGAAGAAGCTGTACAGGTTCAAGACTCGTGCACATCTGGCAGGAAGAACCACCTCCACAGAAGACAGACTGGGAACCAGTCTAGCCCTGAATCAAGAACTGGCTAGAAGAACAAGCCAAGCAGAGAAGGGTACCAGGACTGCTCCTGACCTTCAGAAAGGACAGATCTCACACAAATGGGGCTCTTCTTTGCTTACAAGACTCCCCTTCCCCAAACCCCAGAATGATTTTCATCAGACAAGCTTCTCTACCAGTGCCCTCTGACTCTAGGGGAAACCTCAGCTTCCTTCTCCTCTTAAAAAAAAGAGGTGCCCCCCACCCCAAGTGAGGTCAGCTCAGTTATCAGCATATTATATAAAGGAAATTGGTATGGGGTGTGGGAAGACACCCAAGAGGAGAGAGAGTATCACAAAGCCCAGCCAAAAGACGTGGGGGCTCTGTGTGAGATGTTCCTCCCTTTTCTGCATAAGGATGTGAAGGGCAGTATGGGTAAGGGGCACCTGGCAATCGGGGCAACCAAGGGGCCAGGGGAAAGTGGCATTCAGAGCCGTGGGGCACAACTGAAACAGTTTCATCATTGGAGCCAAGTCCACCCTGCTCAAGATGAGGGTAAGCAGAGAGAGGGCAAGCAAGGCCAAATGACGGCCAAGAGACTGGGCAGCTAGGGTCTTGGGATAATTCCTTTCCGGGATGAAGAAACATGCACAATCATTCCTGCCTGTCCCCTGAGGGGACTGAACTAACCCTCCACGTCAGCCCCACCTCAAAGGAGAGGGAAGCTGAGCTTCCTATTGCACACAGGTTGACTGGAGGCAACCACTCTGCGAGAAGGGCCAAAAAGGGTGAATAGGAGAAGAAAGACTAGCTAGACTCCAGGCCCCATCCTGGTTCCTCGGTGGATTCTCCAGAGGGTCCCAAGCCCTGCAGGTGGGTGGGTGGAGATGGATCATTTGTCTATTCCTGACCTGAAAAGCCATTTTCCTTTCATTCAGCCAAAGCCCAAAGGCAATCCTCTTCCTGTTTCCACCCATTTGGCTCTAAAACCCAAAACATGAGAGCTTTTAGTTAAAGCAGCCCCCTCCATCCCATGCCACAAATAAGAAAGGCAATGCTGAGGGAATCTCCTCCCATCTAGCTATGGCTGTGGTGGTGGGCTTCGTCGTAGTCCATGATATGAAGCTGCCCCACGTTGCCACCTTCCTGATTCTGGGGGGGAGGGGAGGGCTCTTCCAGAGGGTGGGGGTGGAGTGGGGATGGGGCTTCCACGCCAGGGTCTTTGCACAGTTCACTCTTTAAAGTGCCGCAGAGGCTGCTGTGGGCTGCCACCCCGTCCTCATCGTCCGACTGGCCCTCACTCTTGGGGCGGAGAAGCTTCCGTGTCTTCATCCCCAGGAAACTCCCCGAGCTGGGGCAGGAGCCCACCACCAGCTGAGCCCTCCTGCTGCCTCCGTCAACACCACTGCATTGGCCGCCTCTCTGACTGGGGGACACTTTGCTGCTGCTGGTGCTGCCACCCCAGGCTCTAGGAGGTTTGGTCTCGCCATTCCAGTCAATGGCATCTTCTTCACTGTGTCGTACAAGAGGGTCTGTGTGGCCTTCGTTTGTGCTACTCAGCCTGTCACCAAGAGAAAAGAGAGAGGGTGGGGAATAGAGAAAGACACAAGATGAGGAGAGGAGGATATAGAAAACAAAACGATGTCCAACAGATTGGAAGCAGTCAATATACACACCTATCCATAAAAAAGGAGACACAAGAGACTGCAGCAACTATAGGGCCATAGCACAGATCTCCCATGCAAGCAAAATTATGCTCAAAATTCTGCAACAGAGACTCTAATCATACATGGAAAGAGAAATCCCAGAGGTCCAAGCAGGGTTCAGGAAAGAAAGAGGCATTAGGGACCACACTGCAAACATACAATGGCTAATGGAGTGCACCAGTGAGTTCCAAAAGAAAATCAGCATGTGCTTTATTGACAATAGCAAAGCCTTTGACTGCATAGACCATGAAAGGCTATGGAATGCCCTTACAGACATGGGAGTGCCAATACATGTGAAAGTTTTGATGAGGAATCTGTACTTAGGACAAGAGGCTACTGTCAGAACAGAACACGGGGAGACAGAATGGTTTCCAATTGGCAAAGGTGTCAGACAAGGCTGTATCCTTTCATCCTATCTGTTCAACTTGTATGTAGAACAACAACAACAACAAAAAAGCAGGCTTGGACACAGAAGAAGAAGGAGTGAAAATAGGAGGAAGAAATATCAACAATCTAAGATATGCAGATGACATCATAATACTAGCATATCACCTCTCAATCTTCTCTTCTCTTAGGGAGCTGGGGATGTTTAGCCTGGAGACGCGAAGGTTGAGAGGTGATATGATAGCCGTGTTTAAATATTTGAAGGGATGTCATATTGAGGAGGGAGCAAGCTTGTTTTCTGCTGCTCCAGAGACTAGGACCCGAAACAATGGATATAAACTCCAGGAAAAGAGATTCCACCTCAACATTAGGGGGAACTTCCTGACAGTAAGGGTGGTTCGACAGTGGAACACACTCCCTTGGAGGATGGTGGAGTCTCCTTCCTTGGAGGTCTTTAAGCAGAGGCTGGATGGCCATCTGTTGGGAATGCTTTGATTGGGAGTTCCTGCATGGTAGGGGGTTGGACTGGATGGCCCTTGTGGTCTCTTCCAACTCTATGATTCTATGATTCTACGATTCTACTAGCAGAAAACCCTAAAGACCTGGAACAAATACTAAGAAAGATGAAGGAAGAAAGTGCAAAAGCAGACTTACTGTTGAACATAAAAAAAAATGACCGCTGAGGACCTTCATAAGTTCAACCTAGATAATGAAGAAATAGAAATAGTAAAAGAATTCCTATACCTTGAATCAAACATTGATAAAAATGGGGACAGCAGCCAGGAAATCAGAAGAAGATTAAGGGAGGTTATGAAACTAGAAAAGATTCTAAAATGCAAAGATATACAACTCAGCACAAAAGTTAGAATCATAGAAGCCATTTTATTCCCTATTGTCATGTCTGGATGTGAGAGTTTGACGGTTAAGAAAGATGACAGGAAGAAAATCAATTCCTTTGAGATGTGATGCTGGAGCATAGTACTGAGGATCCCATGGACAGCTAAATGGATAAACAAGTGGGTCCTAGAGCAGACCAAGCCGGAAACCTCCCTTGGAAGCCAAGATGACAAAACTGAAGCTGTTGCACTTCGGACACATCATGAGAAGGAAGGACTCACTGGAAAAAGCATTAATGCTAGGAAAGATGGAGGGAAGTAGGAAGAGATGAAGGCCAAATGCTAGATGGGTAGACTCTATTAAGGAGGTCACAGGTATGGGGTTGCAGGAAGTAAGCAGAACAGTGGAGGACAGAGGGTTTTGGAGATGTCTCACCCATAGGATTGCCATCAATCGAGATTGACTTGAGGGCAGTTAACAACAACAAAATAGAAGGGTATAAAGTGTTTCACAGGAACAGACCAAACAGAAAAGGAGTAGCAGCATTATATGTCAAGAAGGATAACACCTGTGAACAGATCTGTGACTCAAATCAAGGAAACAAGGTTGAGAGCATTTGGGTAAAAATTAAGGGAAGAGAAACAACAGAGATGTCATTTTGAGGGTCTACTACAAACCGCCCAATCCAGACTAAGAACATGGATGAGGCTTTCCTGGAACAGATGTCCTCACATTCAGTAAGGAGAGATATAGTGGCAATGGGGGAGTTCAGCTATCCTGATATTTGCTGATATCCTGATATCAAGCTGTGCTAAAATTTTAAGGCCCAGCAAATTCCTCACTTGCCTTGCAGATAACTACATTGACCAGAAGGTGGAAGAGAGAAGAGGTTCAGCTATTTTAGATCTGATCCTAACCAACAGTGATAACTTGACTGAAGAGGTGGAAATGGCAAGATCCTTAGGAGAGAGTTGACCTTGTTTTCCTGGAGTTTGTTATACAGTGGAAAGAGAAGCTAAGTATAGTGAGATGCGCATTCTAGAATTTAGGAAAGTTGATTTCAGTAAACTTAGGAAAATACTGGGTGCAATCTCATGGTTGGGAACACTAAGAGGGAAGGGAGTTCAGGAGGGATGGGAATTTCTTATAGGGGAGATATTGAAGGAGCAACTTCAAATAGTTCCAAAGATAAGGAAAAATGGGAGGTGTTTCAAGAAACTTAGAGCTACGTTTTAAAAGGGACATGTATAAGAAATGAAAAAAAGGGAAAACCAATAAAGAGGAAATCAAACGAATAGCTAGCAGGTGTAGGGGGAAAGTCAAAAAAGCTAATGCATAGAATGAGCTCAAGCTTGCAAGAGAGGTTAAAAACAATAAAAATGGATTTTTTGGTTGTGTCCATAGCAAAAGGAAGAACAAGGAAATGGCAGAGCTGCTGTATGGAGAAGATGACAAAATACTAACAGGGAACAGAGAAAAGGTAGAATTACTCAACACATTCTTTGCCTCAGTCTTCTCACAAAAAGAGAACAGTGCTCAACCTGAGGGAAATGGAGCAGATGATACAGTAGGGGGAATGTAGCATAGAATAGGTAAAGATGTAGTACAGGAATACCTGGCTATGCTAAATGAATTCAAGTCTCCAGAGCCAAATGAACTACATTCAAGGGTATTAAAAGACTTGGCATAAGTAATCGCAGTAACAGTCAATAATCTTTGTAAATTTCTGGAGAACAGAAGTCCCAAAAGCCTGGTGGAGAGCAAATCATAGAATCATAGAGGCCAACTGTTTGGGATGCTTTGATTGTGTATTCTTGTATAGTAGGGGATTGGACCTGATGGCCCTTGAAGTCTCTTTCAATTCTGTGATTATAAAGCATCACTGAGGAAGTTTTCAGACGTGGGCCAGTTTCGTTGTTAAAGAGATAATAAAGTGGAAATGAAGCATCCCGAAAAGAAAGCGAAAATAGAGCTTAATTGCGCAAAAGCTTTTCACACGTAATTACAATAATAACGGAATTAAGTTAAAAGCGAAAAAAAGATGTTTTTAACTTTCATACACAAGTGAAAAGAACCCGTACATGTACTGGAAATGGGTGTGTTTTGTGACCAGACTCCTCCTTTTCCAGGGTGGGTCCTGCATTTCCCAGGAGAAAATGTCAGACTGTCCTCCATTTGGGGTCATGTCCTCCTGCACAGGTCCTAACCCCCTTCTGTTGGGGTTAGGACCTCTCAAGACAGCAGAGGAGGAGGAAGAAGAGGAGGCTGGAAAGGCAAGGCAAGGCAAGCCGAGGCAAAGGAGGGATTGGGATGGCTCACCCTCCCTTTTCTCTCTCTCCTTTCCTGGCATTGGAGGCTGTCAGCTGCTGGGGAGATGGGCAAGGAGGGCAGGATCACAGGCAGAGCTGGCAGGGAAAGAGGAGGAGGAGGAAAAGGAAGGAAGGAAGGAAGGAAAGAAGGGGGGGCTAGGTGTTCCCTGGGAAGAGCCAGAGCCTTGGATGATGCCCAGGAGAGGGGGAAACTGGAGGTAGCTCCCATGTCTCCCATAAGCCTTTCCCCTTTGTAGGACCTGAAGGGCAGAACGTCATGGTGAGATGGATCTCCAAGTTGCTCCACAAGCACACCCCACCCTTTCACCCACATCAACCCACAGCTGCTGCGAGGGAAGCCTTCTTTCCCCTCCTTTTCCCTCCATCCCAAATGCCAAACTTCTCCTCCATCCCAAACTTTCCTCTCCTGGGCTGCCTTCCCTTCCCTTCCCTGCATGGCATTGAGGAGGAGCCCGGGACTCTCCCTCCCTGGAGGCCCCTCCTCCTCCTCCTCTTGGCCCTCCTCCAGGTTTTAAAAGAGAATTGTCCGTGTGTATTTGCTTTTCAGATTAAAGTAAATGCGCAATTACTGTAATTTCGCAAATGCATTTCCTTGAAACTCCCGAAATTAAAAAGATCTCGGATAATACCACTTTCTGACCAGTTTCTGTGTGACGTCGTGTGAAATCGTCAGGCGCAAGTGCGTTTTTTTGGGGGGGGGGGATTTGTGTGGGATAACCTACAGATTCCCCCCGTGTGATAACGTCCTGAGAACTGTCTGTCCACCCTTTGCTTCAAAACCTCTGATGAAGGACCCTCCGTCATCAGAGCAGCCTGTTCCACAGATTAATAGATAATATAGTTGATATCTGGGTGGGGGAAATTCTGGGATAAATCAAAGAGAAACAACTTCTCCTTTCCAAATTATCCCCAAGAGCCTTTGTATGATCTGTTCCTAACTTGAATCCAGGAAGGCTTATTTCAGGGGGAAGGGGGTTGCCTTTCTTATTGTCCTTTTCAGAGGTAAGAAGCGATCTCACATGACCCAAGTCACACGCTCAATTCCAAGAAGGAAGGGCAAGGAATTAAAGAGATTTCACTCCTACTTTAAATACTTTCATGTCATCCACGAATTATGAGGAAAGCACTAGTCTCTGAGAGAGAATTGTTCTCTTATGTACTACTGGTGCTTGTGCCCAGAAGCCAGACATGAGGAACAGTGCTTTGAAATGCCTCCTTTCTTGACCACAACTCACAGAATTCTGTTTTAATTAGGCTATTTTAATTATTTTAAAAATGTTGTTTTAATGTGTTTTAATAATAATAATAATAATAATAATAATAATAATAATAATATTTATTTATATACCACCCTTTAGTAATCCAATCAGGGTGGTTAACAACATTAAAAATAATACAAAAATCAATAAATAAAATCTAATTCCCTCCCCCCCCTTAAAAATTTATTAAATCAGTTACAAATTAAAACATACAATATAATACAAATTGTGAGCTGCCTTGGGTCCCTATTTGGGAGAAAGGCAGGATAAAAATGAAATAAATAAAAATGATAAATAAATAAATAAATTGCCCAGCCTGCATGGCCATTGACCAGAAATGAGAGAGAAAAGTCTGCCCCCTATTTGTTTTTGCGTTGCTTTCATGTCATTTCAGACTTTTGCAATCACTAGTGACCCTAGAAAAGAAAAAAGGCCAAGAACAACCAAAAAGAAAAAAAGGTGGGGAGTAAAGAGAACAAGTCCCAAACCTAAAACAAACTGAAAACATGGAGAGAAATCACACAGTGGGGATAGATATGGATTCCAAAGCCTGCCAGGTAAATAAGGACCCATTTCTCTTCCAACTCAATGGACCTTATCCCACGGGGTCCCAAGCAGAAGATATCCAAAGGCAATCCAAAGCTAAAACGTTTTTCCTTACCTTGGGCCTTATTCCACGGGGTCCCAAGCAGAAGATATCCAAAGGCAATCCAAAGCTAAAACGTTTTTCCTTTCCTTGTGTCCACACAATATCCAAAGGCAATCCAAAGCTAAAACGTTTTCCTTTCCTTGTGTCCACACAATATCCAAAGCTGAAACGTATTTCACCCACTTGATCCGAAGTCAAAGGGGATCTTTTGACATTCGGATTTTTGTGGATTACCAAGCGACGCACGGGAGGGAGCCTCCGCCGCCTCCTCCTCCCCGGCCAGAGCCGCCTCTTCCCCTCTTCTTTTCCTCATTTTCTTTTCCCATCCCTCTTTCTCCTTCTCTCCTTCCTCTTCTTTCCCTCCTCCTTTCCCCATCCCTCATTCCTCTGCTTTCTCTCTCTCTTTCCTCTTCCTTCCTTCCTTCCTTCCTTTCCCCATCCCTCCTTCCTCTCCCCCTCCTTTCCCTCCTTCCTTCCCTCCCTCGGAGCTCACTGGAAGCCGGTTTAAGGCAGGGAACCAAATTCCAGGGCAGAGGATCGAAATCTCTGGCAACAAAGGGAAACTGCCTCCTGCCTCCCTTCGGCGACGAGCCAGTCTTCCCTCCTCAGAGAGGCAGAGGCAGAGGCAGCCAGCCGACGGAGAAGGAGGAGAGAAGGAGAAGGAGAAGGAGAGAAGAGAAAAAGGGGAGAAAGAGAGGGAGGAAAAAGGGCCAGGGACTGGCTCTCCTCTTCTCCGGATGCTGGCATGCAGGGAAATGCAGTTTCGGTACTGAACTGCATTTACTCCTACTTCGGTAAGCTTTTGCTTACCTTTCGCTTCGTGGCCAGTGGTTTGATAAGGTCACTTGTGTCCACACATATCCAAAGGCAATCCAAAGCTAAAACGTTTTTCCTTTCCTTGTGTCCACATAATATCTGAAGGCAATCCAAAGCTAAAACGTTTTTTCTCCCCCTGAACCGAAGTCAAAGGGGATCTTTTGACATTCGGTTTTTTGGGGAAGTACAGCTGGGAGGAGGGCGAGATGCGGAAGGGAGCCGCCTCCTCTGCCTCCTCCGTGGCCAGAGCCGCCTCTCCTCAACCAGTGCTTTGGGCTGGCTGGAGGCCTGGCAAGTGTCGGAGGGAGGGCAAGGTGCGGGAGGGAGCCTCCGCCGCCGCCTCCTCCGTGGCCAGAGCCGCCTCTCCTCAGCCAGTGCTTTGGGCTGGCTGGAGGCCTGGCAAGTGTCGGAGGGAGGGCAAGGTGCGGGAGGGAGCCTCCGCCGCCGCCTCCTCCGTGGCCAGAGCCGCCTCTCCTCAGCCAGTGCTTTGGTCTGGCTGGAGGCCTGGCAAGTGTCGGAGGGAGGGCGAGGTGCGGAAGGGAGCCTCCGCCGCCACCTCCTCCGTGGCCAGAGCCGCCTCTCCTCAGCCAGTGCTTTGGGCTGGCTGGAGGCCTGGCAAGTGTCGGAGGGAGGGCGAGGTGCGGGCCGCCGCCGCCTCCTCCGTGGCCAGAGCTGCCTCTCAGCCGGTGTCTTGGCTGGCTGGAGGCCTGGCAAGTGTCGGAGGGAGGGCGAGGTGCGGGAGGGAACCCCCGCCGCCGCCGCCTCTGCCTCCTCCAGAATGGCCACGGAAAGGCCACGGAACGGCCACGGAAAGACCGCGGAGGTTTGCCGCCTTCGCTTTTTTTCCGCTTCCTGGCCAGCGTTTGATAAGGCCCAATGATTCTTTGATTCATTTGACCAGCACACATGCATGCCTGGGAGAGATTTGCAGGGACCTTGTCACTCCAGTAAGAATCCCCATCAGGCAACCAAGCAAAGTAGGGAGAATGTATGGAAAGATGTTATTCTCTTCTGCCATCTCGTGTCACCTGGTGACACTCCAAGGGGAGTGTGGGAGGAGGGCAAACAACACTCTTCCCCCAATCAGGACCACTGGCCTTGATTAAGCTCCTACTGAGTCTCTCCAGGGAGACCCCCCACTCAGTCCACCTTGCAGATTCCACCCACTGCCCTCCTCTCCTGTGCCAAGCACCCTACCAGTCTTTGAAGGCAGCTGCCAGTGCGTCCCCTTCAGCTTTGCTTGAGGCTACCCACAGCCAACTCTCATCTGTTACTGGCAGGACTGAAATTTTCAGATCCGCTGCCTTTCTCCCAGGTGAATCTCCTCTTGGAAGCATTGTAATCTGTCCACATTCTCCATAAAATGTGGTACCGCCAAGGAAGGCAGCCTGGCCAGCACCAAACAGAGCAGGGAGGGACTGCCTGGCTCGGCGTCTGTATCAGCGGCCTGCACTAATTGCTACCAGCTCACTTTCCCCATTTTTCTTCTATGGGCCTTATCCCACGGGGTCCCAAGCAGAAGATATCCAAAGGCAATCCAAAGCTAAAACGTTTTTCCTTTCCTTGTGTCCACACAATATCCAAAGGCAATCCAAAGCTAAAACGTTTTCCTTTCCTTGTGTCCACACAATATCCAAAGGCAATCCAAAGCTAAAACGTTTTCCTTTCCTTGTGTCCACACAATATCCAAAGGCAATCCAAAGCTAAAACGTTTTCCTTTCCTTGTGTCCACACAATATCCAAAGCTGAAACGTATTTCACCCACTTGATCCGAAGTCAAAGGGGATCTTTTGACATTTGGATTTTTGTGGATGTACCAAGCGAGGTGCGGGAGGGAGCCTCCGCCACCGCCTCCTCCGTGGCCAGAGCCGCCTCTTCCCCTCTCTTCTTTTCCTCATTTTCTTTTCCCATCCCTCTTTCTCCTTCTCTCCTTCCTCTTCTTTCCCTCCTCCTTTCCCCATCCCTCATCCCTCTGCTTTCTCTCTCTCTTTCCTCTTCCTTCCTTCCTTCCTTCCTTCCTTCCTTCCTTCCTTCCTTTCCCCATCCCTCCTTCCTCTCCCCCTCCTCTCCCTCCTTCCTTCCCTCCCTCGGAGCTCACTGGAAGCCGGTTTCCGTTTAGATTAAGGCAGGGAACCAAATTCCAGGGCAGAGGATCGAAATCTCTGGCAACAAAGGGAAATAGCATATTGATCAGAGGCTCCGGAGATAAGAGACAAGTGTGTGTATTCATCAACGCTAAACTGCCTCCTGCCTCCCTTTGACGACGAGCCAGTCTTCCCTCCTCAGAGAGGCAGAGGCAGCCAGCCGACGGAGAAGGAGGAGAGAAGGAGAAGGAGAGAAGAGAAGAGAAAAAGGGGAGAAAGAGAGGGAGGAAAAAGGGCCAGGGACTGGCTCTCCTCTTCTCCGGATGCTGGCATGCAGGGAAATGCAGTTTCGGTACTGAACTGCATTTACTCCTACTTCGGTAAGCTTTTGCTTACCTTTCGCTTTGTGGCCAGTGGTTTGATAAGGTCCTATGGGAAGGTGCCTGCTCAGAAACTTGACACAGGCAGCTTCGAAAGGGTGGGTGCATCTCCTGTAGCGCGCCTTCACACTTTCTTGGATAACACCTCGGATACCCAGAGATCCAAATGGGGGTGGGGGATGGGGTTGAAGGCTCTCGGGGAGCCTTCAACATGAGCTGCCAGACTGGAAACGTGGGAGGTGGTGGCTGCGGCAGTCCACTTTGCGAAGGTAGCTCAGCTCAGCCTTCCTTTGCTTGTGGTTCTTCAAAGCCTGCTCAAACACGAATAAAGCATGCAAAGAGACTGCATGTAGCTGGCTGAAGTCTGCTCCTTTCCTGGTTGGTTTCTTTTTCTTCTTGGACTGTGCCCACAGCCTACAGTCCCAAGAGCCTGATGGGGACCAGCAGAGCTCTATGATCCCTCCACCCCCTGGGCAGGCAGTGAAACTCCCCCTCACTCTCCTTCCAGGATTCTGAACAAGACTTCTCACAAAAAGCCAAGCCACAACATGGCACCAGTCGTGCCTGTACCTTTCCTCTGCCATTGCAGCTGATTCCATTTTGTCATCTTCACATTTTTTCAGCAGTCTAGAGTTCTCCAGGTGACTGTACAGATCTAACACCTCCAGCTCAAATGCCTGTGTGATCTTCTGTGCCTGACATTGGCTCTCAACAGCTTGGAGCTGGCCCCTGAAAGAAAAGAGAAACTGTCTGCCACATCCCTTTGCAATGCTGCCCTCAGTGTGAACGACAAATTTTCCCTTTGTGGAAAGATGTTTCCCTTCAAACAGACATTATACTGTGATATAGAAAGATCAGCCTGATTCCCAGCACACAATATGAAACATAATCATCTCATTCACTTTAAACCTGTTAAACTTAACCAAGTGGAACTCCAGGAAAACCAGGGTGGAGGTCAACTCCAGGGTAGACAAGTGGGGATCTGTATTCCCCTCCCACATCCTCTACTGAACTTCTGGGAATAGGTACAGATCTGTAAAAGTTTGATGTTTTTTGTGTAAATATTTACTACTTATTTATTATTTAGAATATTGATATTCTGCCGTTCAGATAGATATACAAAACTGCACAGATTATGAAGGGAGAGGAAATGAGGTGTGTGCGCATGCGTGTGCGTGTGTCCTGTTGTGGGCCCTCATCCTATGAGAGAAGGAAAACAGCTGCAGCACGTTCTGACCAACATGCACCTCCTGCTCCTGAGCGCTCTCTATTTAGAGAGCCTGTGTTTAGGAGCCAAAACAAAACTAGGGTGCTCCAGGTTTCCCAGAACTTCTCCTCTTTGTAAAGCCTATATCCCTTCTTCATCCCAATCCATTTCCCTGGACACACAAATCAAGAAAAACAGCATGGCTCACGCTGCCTCCTGCCCAACTCCTCCAACAACTGCAGACCCCCAATCTTGAACAGAGGCTTCTAAAGGGCACCCACTGGACCCTTCCAAACACATGCTCTGGGCACGTGCAGGGGAAGGGAGTGACCATGCTACCTGGCTTTGACTTTCACATCCTCCAAGTATTTCTTCTGCTCCAGCAGGAGGTGGTCTCGTTTGGCAAGTTGAACTTCCAGTTCTGTGATCCGTTTCTGAGATGCCTCCAGCTGCTGAGCTTGCTGGTGGACACAAGACTTGGTTCTCTCCAGCTCTTTCCGGAAGGCTGTCTGCTTAACTTCTACTTCCTACAAGGAAAGGAAAGAGAAAGAGAGGAAGGAGGGGGGCATCTATTGGAAACAAAGTGTCGAGGACAGGTAGGACAGGGCTGGCCTGGACTTGCTGCAGCTCTACTGGGGAAGGTACATCAGATCTGGGTGCAGGTAATATTGCTTGCTTCAGAATATCACCTCTTGCAAACTGTGTTGCTATAACAGGCAGCTGGGGTGGAAGGGGCTGTTTCATTGTTTCAACTCCCATATGAGGGAGTCTGCACTCAGGCCACTGTTGCTTGCGTCACAAGCACTATCTCTGGAGGTACAATTCATCATTTTAAGGCTATGGGGTGGGGGTGAGGGCCAACACATTTGTGGCAGGCAGAGTAGCCTCCCCCAACCAAACCAACCAGAAACAATGGGATGGCTATTGGAGTGGGAAATGGGCAAGCGGGCAGCTCCTCAGCCCTCTCTGCATTTGCCACCCATCCGAAAAGCAGGACAAGGCCTTGATTAGTCAATAATTCCAGTTTGTCTACCTGGTGCTCTCGCTGCCCTTTAAGAAGACTGAGAGGTTTCGAGTATGATCTGTTTCAGCAAAGGATTCTGGGACATCTCCGCCGACATCCTGTTTGCTCCCTGTAACCCATGAAACAGGCCTGTGGGTCAGTATGTGTCCATGGGGATTTACCTTTGTGGTGTCGGCATGTTTGTGCTGAAGCTGCTCCAAGTACAACTCGTTCACCTCCCCAAGGACCAGCAGCTGCCTGTTCAAGAACTCCATGGGCTGCTGGACTGATTCACTGTTGGAAAGCTGAAACGAATATAGTGTTACACAGTTGCAGCAAGAAACCAAGCATAATCCTGCCGTGGCCAAATACAAAAGCAAAGCACATTTTCAAGCTAAAGTCTGTGTGCTTTAACCAGATACAATGACATCCCCACCCCCAGATGCCCATCAACTCTCAGGCCACAGCTCTTACCTTCTGAGACACCTGGCTCAACAGCAGTTCCGTGTGGCACACCTTGTTGCTGACCTTCTTGAGCTCCAGTTGTAGATCTGCAATGATGGTATGGCAGTCCTCCAGTTTGGTCTGTTCAAAAAGCCACATGAGGACAAGTGGTCAGACTACGGAGAAGGAGAAGGAGAGAAGGGTAGTCCCTCCTCTGGTGACACATTCAGCTCTACCCTATGTTTCTGAAGTCTAGGCAGGACATTTGCTGTCCACCACATCTCATGTAGATGTGGGAGCAAATCTCATGCTTGCTTGGCGAGGCTGCAACAAGACTGTAAGGGGTAGGGGGCAGGTGTACAAGCCAAAGACCTTTTCCTAGAATCCTTGCTTCTTGAATTACACCACTGAACACTCCTTGCCATTCACATTTTGCAGGAGGTGGCTACACCCACTTGCCAAAGAGACATACAGACCAGAGCCACTAGTCTCAACACAAGATAACCAAGGCCACCCCACACCCCATTGCACCCACCAGTGGCCACCAGCTCCATTGCTGCTTCCAGAAGGACTCTACCTGCAGTTCCTGGCTCTGGTTGTAGTACTCCTCCCGTTCCTGCTGCAACTGGTGGAGTTGGCTGTGGAGCTGGGCCACCATACTATCATGCTCCTCCTGATACTTGCAGCTTTGGGCCTGCTCCTTCTGCAGGCTAAGCTTCAGGGACTGGATGTCCTTTTCCTGGAGCCGCAGCTGGTCTTTCTGTCAAGAAGCAAAGATCAGGAGTCAAGGCCCAACTGCCCAATTAGCTGCCTTTTCTGGCAAAGCAACCCAGACTTTGCTTAAGGAGGAAAAAGTGACGTTCCTCCCCCACCCACCCAACACACCACAATCCCCCAGGGATTGTAGTTTGTTATGGCACCTGACCTCTCTAACAGAGAGGGCTAAATGTCTCACAAAACTAAAATTCTCAGAATTCCATAGCACTGGGCCATGGCAGTCAAAGTGGTGTCAAACTGGATTATTTCTGCAGCCTTGGATGCAACTGTCTCCTGTTCAACTACACAACATCCCCCAGGATGGTCATCATCTTTCTGAATAAATTTTGACTTTGGCCTGAGAATACTAGCAAGGGTGCCAGGACCAATGTGGCTCCCACCTGTGTGGGTCACTCCACCTGAGCAGGGAGAGCCAAAGAGGAACACATTCACCCTGGAGGAGGAGGAGGAAGCAGCTGCAGACCCCGTCCTCAAGCTGGTAAGCCTGATGAGGAACCAACTAATTTCACTATGATCCCACGGGGCATGGGGGCACCCAACATGCGTGAGTGGTGGGTGGTGGCAGCTCAACTCCAGGCATTTCTGGAGGAAATCAGTTCTCTAGATTGGAGTAAACAGAGGGACACCCTGCCACTCTTCTGGAGGAAATGTTCCTTTAGCCCTAATAAAATCAGTGATTGTGGGTGGGAGGGCCCACCATCCAAACCATCTGGAAGAGACAACGTTGCCCATTCTGAGTCCAGATCCACTTTACAAAAGCCCCTCAAAAGGGACCTCAGCCTGGACCAGAATCAATCTGTAGAGAAGCTGGTACTTCCTATGGTACTGGATGGACGTGCAGATCCACTATGATCAGAAACAGCAGTCCTGGATATTCCCCCACCCACCCCAGGCTCAACCTGACAGTAAATGTTCTTAATATGTTCTTGAGTCACTAATAGGCTGGATGGAGGGGAAGATCCTGTTGCTCAGTCACATGACTGCCCAGAGAGCCAATTCTAGGACAAGGGTGTTCTTCCAGAAACGACGACACCACCCATGGCCCAAGAATGCTGAACAGCTTGGCCCTGGAGATGGATGCCCAAGTGACATCTACGGGATGCAGGGCTCTTCAGCGACTGTGGCTGTTATGGGCACTGCAGCCCCTTCCTGAGACAGTCTTCTACACTGTCATGAAGACCAAAGTTCAGTACCTGCAATACAATTAGAACAGGGCTTCTGATAAAGAGATTCTCAGAGCTCCAGGCCAGAGCAAACCTTTCTCCAGTTCTTAAAAGAATGTTACTGAGGTATGACTGGGACTGTGCCAAGACTTAAGGTTTTCAGGAAAAGCAGTGTGGAGAATAGAAACTACAGCCTTAATTCTGACAAACTGAACACAAAGGTCAGCCAGAAATCTCCACTTCTAATTTCTCCACTGTCTTTTTGCCTAAAGCAGGGGTAGGCAACCTAAGGCCCAGGGGCCGGATGTGGCCCCCTAAGGCCTTTGGACCGGCCCCAGGCCAGTCCTGCCGCCGCCGCCGCCGCCGCCACCGCCGCCACTGCCCCCCGCCATGATGATATTGATTGTTGTTGTTATTACTTGTTCTTGGGACTTTCTTGGCAAAATCTCCACAGGGGTTTTACCATGGCTTTTCTGGGGCTGAGAGAGTGTGCATGCATATTTTTTTATTTTTTATTATTTATTTGTTTTATTTTTGGTGCTTCGGCCCCCTAATTGTCTGAGGGACAGCAACCCGGCCCCCGGCTCAAAAAGGTTGCCTACCCCTGGCCTAAAGGATACTCCAAATATGCTGAAATCTCTGGTCCTGTAAACTGTTAAGCCCTGGAAGATACCAGTGGAACAGTTTAAGGATACAAAGCAAGGCTTGGCAATACTGGTGGGCAAAATCTGTACACCACATGAATTAGGTAAAATTTGTTTACCTCTGCTCATTTTGGTTTTAAAAGTAGGGACAACAGATTCCCAAGCTGGTCAATTCACACTTCCTATCACATCATGAGACGTTCTGGAGTACAACATCTCTGTCTATAGCTAAACAACTAGACCAGCTTTTCTCAACCTTATGCCCACCAGTTCTTTTGGACTTCAACTCCCAAGGATGTAACCAGTGGTCACATAGGTAGATCAGAACAGAAGCCCCAAACATCTCGAAGGAATCAGGCTGGAAGGCAAAACTAAATTCTGGAGCACGTCCACAGCTCACTGCTGTTCCCAGGTTATGTGAGGCTGGATGCAGCCCGTGCACTCCTCGGCTGAAGGACTCCAAGCTGAACTGAGATGAGGGGGGGTTGCAGACTGCCAGAAATAGTGTGAATTCAGTCCACTTTTAGGGTTAGGGTTAGTGCTAGGGAATCATGGGAACTGTTATTTTTCTGAGACATTGAGCCTTTTCTGTCAGACAACTCTGATGCCACAATAAAATACAGTTCCCATGGTTCCCTAACTCTAACCCTAACCCTAAAAGTGGACTGAATTCACACTATTTCTGGCAGTCTGCAACCCCCCGAGGTGTGAGCAGAGTTCTCCTGGGCAAGCAGTTCACCCTCTGTGTGGCCACAGTTTTGGACCTTAGACAAGGGTTTCCAGCCACATTCCATTACCTTCCTCTCGGTCCTTCTCACCACTGTCTTCAAAAGAGGCCTCCAGGTCACCTAAGATGCTGGGAAGATCACTTAAAGTTACCGAACTTTTACTGCCATGGGAGTCTGAGGAGAGAAGGGAGAGCAAAAAGGCTTACCCAGCAACCCAGGGGTGATGCCACACGAGCTCTTTGTCACAAAACAAGGCCAGCCCCCAAACTCTCTTCTTCAAGTACAAACATCTTATTCTCAACCACCACCTTTGCTTCAGTTCTTCCCTCCTGCCTTTAAAGAAGGGAGTCCTTATCTTTCAGGTTGGGAAAACATTTGGAAAAACCATTGGGATTTCCATATAACCCCACAGGTGGCTAAGAAGACCTGCTACCCTATATGGCTGCAATGGGCCTAACTCACCATCCTCTTAACCAGAGTGATGGAAGGAGGAAGAAGCCACAGCAGTCCCTGGAGCCTTCAACCACCTTCCTCCCCATGCATGAATCTCCCCCATTCTTACACAGGTTCTTGTAATGCCTCACAAAAGGAAAGCACCAGAATTATTACCAGAATGCACCAAGCACCAGCTATTTCATGCCAATTGCCCTGCCTTTTCTGGAAATCTTCAGTCACTTAGAAGTGGACATTGGTGTAGATCCAAAAGAGAAATACCATCCCATGAGGCAAACAAAAAGGAAATGAACCTAGAAGGAACTTGGAACTTTAAACAAATCCTCTTGTAATAATAAAGAGAGGGAAAGAAAAGAGCTAGAAGGAAAGTGGTCCACAGTGCCATCATGTGTGGAAGAGGTTTCACTGCAAAGGAATGTTTGTCTTTTTAAATTAAGAGCTGTTTAGCTATCAAAGACATGTGATGCAGACTAGACTCAGGGCAGCTAAGGGGACTAGAAGCACTTAGTGGATCAACCTGCAAGACCAACTGACCCAATAGTACAACTGGTTGAAGAATTTAGGCAAATGAGAAGGAAATTCAAGAGGGGGAACATTATTTCTCCAAGATGTTCTTTTTTTAATTTTTTTTAATTTTTATTATTTTTAATTTTAAAATAATAAAAATAAGTCATAAGTTCTACAATATATTATCCAAACCTAATGTACATGTATATTTTAACAATCTTCTATTTGAACCTATACATTGAGTATACTAAGAGAACTTATGGTATTTGTAACTTCCAAATGATGCTTGCTGGTCAATGGGAAAAGAAAATTTTGTTAATATTATAGTACCCACTAAGTCCAATATTCAAAATAATTATAAACATAACAAATGAAATTGCTGATTTTAAAATAATAATTATAAAGAAAAAACTTTCAGCTTTTAATTAACCTGTTCGCTTTCCACATATCTTGTTAGTTTTGCTCTTAATTGAGTGTCTCTATTTGTACTCTTGCTTCCTGTAATATTTATACTAATGCTACCCCTCATTGTTTTCCCCAAATATTCTCTATTAAAGACTATTCCTTTTTGACCTTGCTTACTTGTTTGTTGTTAATTAAATGTGATAGGATATCATGCTCTCTCATATCTGCGATTTTTATTTTCCATTCCGTTATTGTTGGGACTTCTTCTTGTTTCCATTTTTTGCTATTACCATCCTAGCAACTGGAGTCTCCAAAATTTATTCTCCAAAAGTATAACATGAGTCTCCAAAATTTATTCTCAGCTTTTTTCCCCCAATACTGAAGTTATATTAAGCAGATATAATTCTGGCACAAATGGAAATTGTATATTTAGTTTTTCTTGGATAACTATGTATTTTAGTCCAGAATTTTTTGATATGTGGGCATGACCACCACATGTGAAATAAGGAACCAGCTTCTTTACAGCCTTTCCAGCATCTTTCTTTACTGGTTCTTTGAATTCTTTTTAATTTGACTGGTGTTAGGTACCATCTGTTGGTTATTTTTATATAATTTTCTTTGAGGTCTTGCGATGCTGTAAAGCATTGTGTTTTCTTTCTTGCTGTTTCCCAACTTTCGAGGGTATATTATGACCAATATCCCTTGCCCATTTTAGCATTGAGTTTTTTATTAGTTCTTGTTCATTTTCTCTTTCTAGCAGCAGAGCATATAACTTGGATAATTTCCCTTTGTCCTCTGCCCATATTATTTTATCCATTTGATTTGTTTTTAATTCGATACCTTCCTTAGTTAGATCTTCTTTAAATTTTCTCTCTATCTGTAGATAATTGAACCAATCTATTTTCCAATCTTCATTATTATTGAGCTCTTCTCATTTTTTAATTTTTATATTACCTTGTTCATCTTTAACTATAAGATCATTATATTTTATCCATTTTGGTTCTCTCCATCTACTAAAAAGTGCCTCCTGTGTGGATACCCATAATGGAAATTTATGATAGAATTTCGATTTTATAACATTCCAAACTTTAATGAGAGCATTCTAATAAAGTGGTTGTTAAAGTCCTTGTTAACTGCACATTTGTCGTACCATAGATAAGCGTGCCAGCCATATCTTAACTACGTGCCTTCCAAAACTAATAACTTATGGTTTTTTATCTTCATCCATTCCTGTATCCAGAGCAGGGAGGCATCTTGATAGTAGAGTTTTAAGTTCGGTAGAGCACATCCTCCTCTGCTTATATCGTCTTGTAATGTTGACCATTTTATTCTTGACCTTCTACCTTTCCATATAAATTTTCTCAAATCTTTATCCCAGTTTAAGAAATCTTTATTTTTGATGGTAATGGGCAAGTTCAGGAACAGAGAAAAGCAGTTTGGGGAGCACCATCATTTTGATGACAGCAATTCGGCCAAGAAAGGATATATTCTTTTTGTTCCAACTCTGCAAGTCAGATTGAATCTTTTTCCAGTTTTGTCTATAATTATTGTCATATAAATCTGCATTTTTATTTGTCAGTGTTAATCCAAGATATTTAACTTTATTTACCACCTTACAACCTGAAATTTCTTTTAAGTTTTCTTCATCCTTTATCCTTAAATTCTTTGTTAAGATTTGGGTTTTTTCTTTGTTGATTTTAAAACCCGAGTGTTCGCCGAAATTATTAATTTCTTTCAAAAGGTTTTTTATGTTGTTTATTGGATCTTCTAATACCATCACTAAATCATCGGCAAACGCTTTTATTTTGTAATTGCTACCCTTAATTCTTGCTCCTTTGATATTTTTGTTATCTTTTATACTATTAATTAATATTTCTAATGTAATAATAAACAGCAAAGGAGATATGGGGCAGCCTTGTCTCGTGCCTTTTGTTTGGTGGATTTCTTTAGATAATTCTCCATTTATGATTAATCTGGCAGACTGTTCTTTATATATCTGTTGCAGGCTTTCTACGAAGTAACCCTTCATTCCTGTTTTTTTGATACACTCGAACAAGAAGTCCCATCTTAAATTGTCGAATGCTTTTTCCGCATCGACCAGCACCATTGCCATCTGTTTTTCATTGTGGATGTGATAATATTCGATTAAGTTTACTATCATTCTTGTATTATTCCTAATGTGTCTTCCAGGAAGGAAGCCATTTTGATCTAGTTGTATTTTGTTTTTTAGGATACTTTTTAATCGTGTTGCTAATATGTCAGCATAGATTTATAGTCGATGTTTAGCAAAGCAATTGTTCTATAATTAATTATATTTTGCAAATCTTTCCCTTCCTTAGGGATTAGTGCTATATTGGCTTTTTTCCACGTTTCAGGTATTCCTTCCTTGGGTATACGGTTGAACATCTTATGAAGTGAAGGGACAAGTTGTTCTGAGAAGAGTTTGTAATATTTGGCCGAAAAGCCATCTGGACCAGGGGCCTTATTTTCCTTTAATTTATTAATTGATTGTGTTATTTCCTGCATCGTAATAGGTGTATTTAATAGGTCATTTTCCTGCTGTGAAATTTTGAAGATGTTTTTGTTTGATAGATATTTTTCCAAGTCGATTGGTAAATTGATTTCTTTTTTTGAATCGTGAAAGAGATTTGCAAAATAGTCTTCAAAAATTTTTTGAATGTCATCTTGGTTGGTTATTTCAGAATCTTTATGTTTAATTTTATTAATTATTTTCTTTTCTTTTTCCTTTTTTTAATTTGTATGACAGCCATCTTCCCACTTTATTTGCCTGTTGAAAGTATGTCTGTTTGGCCATTTTTAGTTTTTTAGTGATTTCTTCTGTTGTTTGAGTTTGAAGTTCTTTTTGAAGTATTTGTATTTCCTTTCTTAAATTCTCATTTGTTGATTTCCTCCTAAGTTCTTCTTCTTTGGCTCTCATCTTTTCGAGTGTTAACTTCATCTTTTCTTGTTTCTCTTTCTTGTTTTCTGAGGCTCTTTTGATCAATAAACCTCTTGCTACAGCTTTGCTGGCCTCCCATGCCACCTTTGTCTGGACATCTGTAGTATCATTCTCCTTGAAATAGTTTTCCAGATCCTCTTTCATTTTTTGAACAAATTTGTCGTCTTTAAAGATGTTGTCATCTAGTTTCCAAGAGAACTGTTTCTTTGGGTTATACATCTCAATTCGTATTAAACTATGATCAAATATCATTTTAGATTTAATTTCCATCATTTTAACATTTGTTATTATAGATTTAGATATCAGTGCCATATCTATTCTTGACATAGAATGATGGCTTTCTGAATAAAATGTAAAGCCCTTTGTAGATCCATATTTATGTGACCAGACATCCTCTAGGGATAGTTCCTCCATCATTTCGAAAAAAGCCTTTGGTAATTTACCTTGATTATTTTTAATCTTTTTATTGGAGGATCTGTCTCTATGTGGTTCAACAACACCATTAAAGTCGCCTATGATCAAAAAGTTGTTTACATTATATTCGGCTAATTTCTCATTGAGTTCTAGAAAGAAAATTTCTTTTTTTCCCCAACAGAGCGTATACACCAACTACGATCATTTTTAATCTTGTGAGCAGGATCTCTACTATGACATAGTGGCCGTTGTTATCTTTATATAGTTCTTTAGCTTCAGTGTTTCTATTTATATAAATGGCTACTCCTTTTTTCTTTTTATTTGACGCAGAGTAAAAAAAGATGGCCTAATTTGGGATTTCTTAAATAAAAGCTTTCTTTTTCCTTTATTCTTGTTTCTTCTAAGATCATAATGTCATAATTTAATTTTTCAATGATGTGGAATATTTGCTTTCTCTTATGTGATGTATTTATTCCTTTAACATTCCAGGAACCTATAGAAATTGACATTTTATTTATTTTGTTTAACTTGTTTATTTATTTGTTTTTGTTAAATTTCGAGCTATCTATTTGTCTAATTTGTTTCTTCTTCCAATTGATCTTTTAATGTTACTTCTTCCTGTTCTTCCTGATCTTCCTGTTCTTCTTGTTCCTCACTGTTGTACTTAGCTTCTTCATTTTCTGAGTCTGCTGATTCGTTCATATCGTTGTTGTCCTCGTCTTGCGTCGGATTTTTGTCTGTTTCTTTGGTTTCTTTTCCTTCCTCTTCTCTTTCGCCTCTGTTTTTTGTTGGATCTTTTTCTTTAATCCTACTTTGTTGTATTTTCTCTGTGTTGCTCATATTTGTTTCTTCTTTTTTCCTTACATTTATTTTTCTATAGAAATTTTTTGCTTTCTCGATGGTATTAATTTTATATCTTTTCTGTTTATATGTAAATGATACTCCCTCTACTTTTTCCCATTTGTAGTTGATATTTATTCTTCTCAACGCTTCAGTAAGAAATTTGTATTCTTGTCTTTGCCTCAAAATTTGTCGCAGGATGTCTTTATAAATCTCCACTTCGTGTCCATCGACCACCAGTCTTTCCATAATGCTTTGTTAGATGATTTTATCTCTAATTCTGATGTTAGTTAAATACATGATTACATCTCTTGGTGATTTTCTTTCTTTTGCATATGCAGAATTAATTCTAAAGGCTTGTTCTATAAATCCATCCATAGCCTCCTCTGTTAAACCAATATATTTGGCAAATATCGTGGTTGATCTTTCCAAAAGGCATTCATTTGCTTGCTCAATCAGTCCTCTAATCTTTACGCATTTCTGCCGGTATCTCACTTCTTGAGTCAGGATTTGTTTTTGTACGCCAGCTGCGCCCTTTTCTGGAAGTAGGAGATCTTGTGACTGTTGTGCACGCGTTGGTAACCTCACGCCTTGACTTCTGCAATGCGCTCTACATGGGGCTACCCTCGTGCTTGATTCGGAAACTGCAATTGGTCCAAAATATGGCAGCCAGATTAATATCTGGTACATCTAGGGGGGACCATATCACCCCAGTATTAAAGTCCCTCCACTGGCTGCCTATTAGTTTCCGAACCCAGTACAAGGTGTTGGTTATTACCTTTAAAGCCCTAAATGGCTTGGGTCCAGACTATCTTAAGGACCGCCTCCTCCCGTATAATCCTCCCCGCGCCCTCCGGTCCTCTGGGAGGAATCTGTTACTGCCTCAAAAAACGAGGCTGGTGTCGACCTCCCAGAGGGCATTCTCTGCAGTTGCCCCCAAACTGTGGAACGGCCTGCCGGAGGAGATCCGTCAATTGTCATCACTTGACAGCTTCAAGAAAGCTGTCAAGACGGATCTCTTCCGACAGGCCTTCCCAGATTAATTCACCAGCCTGGCTCCAGAGTCTTTTTCCCTCCGAGATGTTCCCCCTCTGTGACGGGGTTCCTTCTTGAGCCAGCATTTGACATCTGCCGCACTTTTTGTTTTGGTTTGTTTTTATGTACATTTGTTTTAATGGAGGAATTTACCTCCTTATATTGTGCTTCTTTTTAACTTGTATTGGGGTTTAATAATTTTTTAAGGGGGGGAGGGTGGAGGTAAATGTTCTTAACTGTTTCTGGAAATTTTATGATGTAAGCCACCCCGATTGTGCACAGAGGGGCGGGGTATTAAATAAAAATTATTATTATTATTATTATTATTATTATTATTATTTGTTTTTTGGTTTTTTTCAATCTCTTCTGTTTTTTCTTCCAGGTCCTGTGTATGTTTTTTAATTGCATTAATTTCCTTTCTCATATCTTGCATTTCTTTAGATAGATTATCTAGTTTAGAAGATAGTTCTCCTATTTCTTTTTGTAAATCATCTTTGATGTCTTTTCTAGTCACTTTCAGTTCATCTCTTATTTATTTCTTAAAGTTTTTCTTAAATTCCCTCAATTCTTGTAATATAGTAGCGCTTACATCAGGTTGTTTTGATGGTAAATCAATTGATGCTCTTCTTTGAGTGGATATTGTCTGAGTTTGTGTCATTGATCTATTTCTCCAAGATGTTCTAACAATTCCACATTTATCAGAGTTGGGTTTTTTAAAATCTGTATTTAATACTCATATTTTTAAAAGTCTGCATTTTCAAATCCACTCATCAAAGGGTTGTAGTAGAAAAAACAGGCCAATGCAAACAGATGCCAGACAACAGGTGATCTCAGACTGGTGGACAAAGGGCTTTGCAGGCATTAAGGGGCTAACAAGGACAAAGTTGGGCAAAGAAGTGTAATTCAGGGCAAACATGACTCTGCCTCCCTGAAAACTACAGTGAAAATCAGGGCTGAGTTCCCAAAAGGTCTACTTTCCCAATCTTTAACCAATCCTGGTTGCCTGTCATGTAGGGGAGGTTCTGCTTGTGATGCCATAACATAGTAAGACTTGTGGGGACATAGCAACATTCGCTTCTGGCAGAAATCCAGCTGTCCCTGCTTCATGCCATCCTTTTAACATAAATGCTTGCTTTCATTGGGGCAGCAAGGGTCTCATCTCTGCTGCTCCGTTTTTATTTTCAGGATTCCTGCAATGATTGATCTAGAAGTGATTTGACATTTTAGAATAGTGTGTTTCTATGGAGTTTATCACACGGGGAAAATCCCATGCAGAAATGGGATTTAAAAGGTGGGGGAAACCCGCAAAAGCAGGCAGATTTTCACACACATCACTGATAAAATGGGGTTGTAGTCAGAAACTGCTTCTTTTTACTTTCAGGATTTTCCGAAAGTAAAAAGAAGCAGTTTCTGACTACTTTCCGTTCAGGTTAACCCCATTTTAACAGCGACATCATCTGAAAATCTAACCACTTTTGCGGTTTTTTTCTAATTTAAAGCCTGTTTCCACACGGGATTTCCCCTGTGTCATAAACTCCTATATGGGCATTCTGCTATACACTGAGCTCCTCTGAAAGAGGAGAGTATGGGAACCAAAGCAATAAAGGAATAAAATTGATTCCAGCATTAGCCAAGTCTCATCTTAAGCAGGTTGCAGTGTCTGCAAAACCCAGTTAACACAGAACTTGGTTAATGCTGACACACACAACGTATGAAACCATGGCTTTTGGGGAGAAACCGAAAAAATGGTAAGGGGCAGACCTTTCTGAAGGTAGAAGCCATGTTTTCAAATCCTGGTTTGCCAGGATGAGCACTGAGCTTGCTCCAGCTTTATTTTACCTCCCCCTGCACCCACAAGCAGAGAAGGTTGGTCTAAGGCCTGCTATTTAGATATTCTGAAGGGCTCTGGACCTGTACTGAAGCTACTGTGCGAAGAGAAGTAAGGGCTGGCATCAGGATCAGTTGGGCGATGCTGCATGTGCAAGCCAGCCTGCTGGGAGACTGAAGAGTAGCCATCTTCATACGACGATTCTGCGGGTCCAGGGAGATTTTGGCACATTCAATCACCACATCATGCGTCTCTGATCTCTTCCACCTGTTGAATCCAAGGACCACCCATCAGTTTTCACCCACAAAAAAATGTTACATTTTTTAAAAAGACATTTTAAAAAGAGTTTTGATATGGGCTTGGGGGCATTGCCTTGTAGTAATTTTGGTCTTTCTTGGCTAAACATCCTCAGAGGGTGGTGCTGGAAGACTGTTGATCAGCTTTTTGGCCATGAGCTTGTAGGGTTCCATAGGGTAAATACTGTCCCCTATGCTTCTCAGCATCTACATGAAGTGCCTGGGAGAGATCATACAGAATACTGGGGCTGGGTGCCATCAGTATGCTGATGATACCCATCTCTCTCTCTCTCTCTCTCTTCTTTACAAATGATGCCAAAGAGACTGTGGTAATACTGAATCATCATCTGGGTGAAGTAAAGGACTAGATGTGGGTGAAAAGATTGAGGCTTGATCCAGACAAGATGGAAGTGCTGCTGGTCAATACAAAAACTGACTTGGTATTCAGATCGCAGCCTGTTCTGGATGAGGTTGCTCTCCCTATGGAAGATCAGGTTTGTAGGCTGAGGTGTTCATGACCAGCAGCGCCTTTGCCCAGCTTCAGCCCAGAGGCAGACCACTTTTTTGGGGGGGGGGGAATGGGGGCTTTCTTGCTAACAACATGAATGAGGGCCCCTATACTTGCCACTTTCCTGGCATCGTCCTGCCAGCTCACCTCCCAGACCCCTGACCTGTTTCATGTTGGGAGGAGGTAGTGCAGAGAAAGAGAGCCATGGAGGGGGTTCCCCTCACTCAACTGTTTCCAGAGCTCCTGTGCTGCTCTGTCTGTAGCCAAATCCTACACTTCCAATGCTGTGAGGGAGGTGGATTCAAGATGGGGGAAGTCACCAGCGAGGCCAGATAAACTTTCCCATCTTAGGAGACATTCACATTTTAAATCCTCCTTGATACAGTTGGTCCTCTGTATACATGGATTTTTTTATCCACAAATTCAATCATCCATTGTGTGAAACTATTAAAAATACATATAAATTCCAAAAATCTAATGTTTAATATAAGGGACATCATTTTACTGTGCTACTGTATTCAGTGGGACTTAAACATCCATGGATTTTGGTATCCATGGGGTGGTGGTCTGGAACCAAACTCCAGTGGATACCAAGGACCCACTGTATATCATCCCTCAGTCCCCTTGACAGCCTTCTTTATGCTCCCAGAGAAGCAAGGAGGAGAGGGGAAAGAGTAACTGGGAATTGAGGTGATCGGTTGTCTTAAGTAAGGAGATAAGGAGATCAAGTTAATTCTTTTCTTTTCAGATGGTGAGAGAGAGAACAGGAAAAAAAAGTCCAGAAGGGAGAAAGGAAAGGGTGATGGATGAGGCACATTCTATCAGAGTGGTAGGCAGGGAGTGACCATCTACACCACAAGTTCTTTCTTTTTCCTTCCTACTGGAGCAAGTGGCAGGAGCTGCCCAAGTTCCACCCTTATCTACTGGTAAATGCTGTTTTAGCTGTTTTAAAACTGGATTCTAGGATTGTTTTTAGACTGCTTTTAGAACTTTTTAAAGAGTATTTTGGTGTGTTTTAAAAACTGTTTTTCTCTCTGTATTGTTTTAATTAGTTTTTGTTCATTGCCTTGGGAGCCTTTGCAAGCTGGGAGGCAATACAGAAATAATTGATATAAATGCATTTTAAAATGGAAAGAAATGCTTCCAAATGACTCCAGCACAGCCTCACAACCCCTGGAATACTAAATGAATATTGTTTTTCTGAAAAATTCAGGATTATCATAATGGACATAAAATTATTAAAAGGGAACTTGGTGCTTGTTACCCACCTACCCTGGCCAAGTAACTACTGTAAACATTAGTCTCTAGTTCTAGGGAACCCTGCTCAAGAGTAAGCCAGAATACCCCAAGACGATTTTGCCTTGGGATGCCTGTGTCAGCAGTGACTGTAGAGTGTCAAAGAGACACAGTTCCCTACCTCATCCACCCACTGCAATGGATAGAGATCCTACTGTAGGGTTTACTGGGGAGAGGTCATTCCCAGCCTTTAAGAGAGGTGGGCATGGCTATTATACCTCCGAGAGTCCAGCTCATGGTCCTTGGATCCAGTCACTAGCTCTGGATGGATACGCACATAGCCCATCATTGGCTAAAACAAAGAGAGAGAGAGAGAGAGAGAGAGAGAGAGAGAGAGAATTTATTTATTTATTTATTTATTTATTTATTAAAATGGGTGACTGGTCCAAGAGAAGATGCACAGCTCAAAAGCAAGAGGCATGGATTTGATAATCTTCAGTCCAATACAATGCATATTTTCATTTTACCTCATCTCCTGGTAGCAAGATGCAAGCGTAAACACATGTACATTGCCTGCTGTGGCATCATCTCTACTAGCAATGTGTAATATTCCATCAAGTTTTTTAAACAAAGAAACGGCAGGCCAGGATCAACAGAAGCCGCCCTATACTGACCCCCAATGACTGCCCCATCTAGCCCAGTCCTGACTGGCTGCAGCGCCTCCCCACTCTGCCAGGGGCAGCCACGAACTGAAGCCAGGACTACTGCTGGACCTGACCAGCCTCACCCTTGAGTTCTGCAGCCCACCTATTGCCCCTGTTGGGAAACCAAGACCTAATTTTGGGGAATTTATAATTAGCTCAAATGTGAGAGGGAAGCACCCAACTTCGCTTCTAGGACCTTATCCAATTGTCTACTGGAGAAATAAGAATTCTGGCTAGGAAAGATACTGAAACGGACCAAGCTCCAATTAAAGTATTTATTTGACAAAAATAAGCAAACATCCAAATGCAGCACACACACACACACTAGAAGAATAAGCAGGGAAGAGCGAGAGAGGGAGAGGCAAGAGGGAAACCAGGATAGAGGGAGATTTACTCACACCCGAGAGACTCCTCTGGGCTTCTGGCAGCGAATGAGGATGAGTTTCGTGGAAGGGACACGACCGGCAAGAGAGGGGGGGGGTCACGAGAACTATCTCAGAGCACAGACCAACAGAGTTTCAGCATGCACTTCCAAGGTAGCACACAGTCTGCTAAAATCCAGGGGTTTTTAAGGGCAATTTCTGCCTTCTAGCCATGAGTTAGACAATAGGTGGACAAAGGCTTGAGTGGTTTACTATTGCTCACTTAAGTCTGGGCATGGTCTAAATAATGCATTTGGTTTCAAAACTATCAAGGAAGGGAAGCTAGAGAAAAGGGGTGCAATCAAATCTAATCACTGTCTCATCAAGTGTGAGACTAAAGGCCTAAGCAGACTGCCAGAAATAGTGCACATTAAATTGAGGCATTGCCCTGGCTCAGTGCTCGGGAATCATGGGAACTGTATTTTTTTCTGGGACATCGAGCCTTCTCTGTCAGAGAGCTCTGGTGCCACAATAAATTACAGTTCCCATGATTCCCTAGCACTGAGCCAGGGCTGTGCCTCAATTTAATGTGCACTATTTCTGGCAGTCTGCTTAGGCCCTAAGACAAACAAACACCATTAGGTATCTTTTCCAACATAATGGGATATTCCCCAAGGCAACTCCCAAAACCTGCCTGTCCAGGAAATCTTTAGTGGTCTTAAGCAATTTTAGCTTGCTTACCTGACCTCACGTCTAGGGGATTATGGCTGCCATCTCCCAGGCGTCAGGCTGGGGTCATAGGGAACTCCACATGGCTAAAATATACAAGAAAAATGGAGGACGTCTGCTAACACCCCCCACATACCAGTCTGAATTAATTTTATCTTGCTAGTTGTTAAACGTTGACTTTTGTGTAGATACTTGTGACTCTCTTCCCCCTCAACACACAGAGCTTTTTTTAAAAAACTGAACAAACATGTCCTTTTGCTAGCTACAGGTCACATATTGGCATTTCAGGTTCAGTCCAGCTAAGTAAATTACACCTATCACAGGACCGCAGAAGGGTACTTTGGTCTTCCAACTATGAAAACATGAACATAACTCATTGAGATTGTGCTTGCTGCTGCTTCTTCCTTTCATTTTTGGTTTTACCTTGACCACCTCTTCAAAGGTCTCCAGGTTCTCCTTCATACTGTAGTGAGAGCGCAGAAAGGAAATGAAGTTGCAAGGGTACATTCATAGAATCATAGAGTTGGAAGACACCACAAGGGCCATCCAGGAACTCCCAATCAAAGCATCCCCTACAGATGGCCATCCAGCCTCTGCTTAAAGACCTCCAAGGAAGGAGACTCCACCACTCTCTGAGGGAGTGTGTTCCACTGTCAAACCGCCCTTACTGTCAGGAAGTTCCTCCTAATGTTGAGGTGGAATCTCTTTTCTTGCAGCTTGCATCCATTGTTTCGGGTCCTAGTCTCTAGAGCAGCAGAAAACAAGCTTGTTCCCTTCTCAATATGACATCCCTTCAAATATTTAAACATGGCTATCATATCACCTCTTAACCTTCTCTTCTCCAGGCTAAACAATCCCAGCTCCCTAAGTCGTTCCTCATAGGGCTTAGTTTCCAGACCCATCACCATTTTAGTTGCCCTCCTTTGGACACGCTCCAGTTTCTCCACATCCTTTTTGAATTGTGGTGCCCAGAACTGGACACAGTATTCCAGGTGAGGCCTGACCAAAGCAGAATAGAGTGGCACTATTACTTCTCTTGATCTAGACACTATACTTCTACTGATGCAGCCTAAAATTGCATTGGCCTTTTTAGCTGCTGCATCGCACTGTTGACTCATGTTCAACTTGTGGTCCACCTGGATTCCTAGATCCCTTTCACACGTAGTCTCATTCAGCCAGGTTTCCCCCATCGTATATCTGTACTTTTCGTTTTTCTGCCCTAAGTGCAGTACCTTACATTTCTCCGTGTTGAACTTCATTTTGTTAGCTTTGGCCCAGCTTTCTAGTCTGTTCAAGTCATTTTGAATTTTGATCCTGTCCTCTGGGGTATTAGCTACTCCTCCTAATTTGGTGTCATCTGCAAATTTGATAACTATGCCCTCAATACCGTCATCCAAGTCATTAATAAAGATATTGAATAGCACTGGGCCCAGGACAGAGCCCTGTGGCACCCCACTGGTCACTTCTTTCCAGGTTGAAAAGGAGCCATTGTTGAGCACCCTTTGGGTTCGCCCAGTCAACCAATTACAAATCCATGTAACAGTTACTTTGTCTAGCCCACATTTTACCAACTTGCTTGCAAGAATGTCATGGGGAATCTTGTCAAAGGCCTTACTGAAATCAAGATATACTATATCCACAGCATTCCCTTCATCTACCAAGCTGGTAATTTTATCAAAAAAAGAGATCAGATTTGTCTGGCATGACCTGTTTCTCTGAAACCCATGTTGACTTTTTGTGATTATGAAATTATCTTCCAGATGTTCACAAACTCTCTGTTTAATGATCTGCTCCAGAATCTTTCCGGGTATTGATGTCAGACTAACTGGACGATAATTGTTGGGATCCTCTTTTTTCCCCTTTTTGAAGATGGGGACAACATTTGCCCTCCTCCAGTCCGCTGAGACTTCTCCTGTTTTCCAGGATTTCTCAAAGATTATTGCCAATGGTTCCGATATTACGTTTGCCAGTTTTTTTAATACCCTTGGATGTAATTCATCTGGTCCTGGAGACTTATATTCATTTAGATTAACCAGATATTTCTGTACTATCTCTTTACTTATTCTGTGTTGAAATTCTCCTATTCTGTCTTCTGCTCTATTATCCTCAGGTTGAGCACCCTTTGCTTTTTCTGAGAAGACTGAAGCAAAGAAGGTGTTGAGTAATTCTGCCTTTTCTCTGTCCCCTGTTAACTTTTTGCCATCTTCTCCACACAGTGGCCCTACCATTTCATTCTTTTTCCTTTTGCTGCTGACATACCCCAAAAAAGCCCTTTTTATTGTTCTTAACCTCTCTAGCAAGCCTTAGTTCATTCTGCGCTTTAGCTTTTCTGACTTTAACCCTACATGTGCTAGCTATTTGCTTGAATTCCTCTTTGGTGAGTTCCCCATTTTTCCATTTCTTATACATGTTCCATTTAAAACATAGTTCAGTTGCAAGTTCCTTAGTCATCCATCCTGGTTTCTTGAGACACCTCCCATTTTTCCTCCTCGTTGGCACGGTTTGAAATTGTGCCTTCAGTATCTCCCTTTTGAGAAACTCCCATCCGTCTTGAACTCCCTTCTCTTTTAGTATTCCTGTCCATGGGATCACCCCCAGTATTTCTCTAAGTTTAGTAAAATCAGCTTTCCTAAAGTCTAGAATGCGTGTCTGACTATGCCTGGCTTCTCCTTTCCACTGTATAATAAACTCCAGGAGGACATGATAACTCCCGCCTAAGGATCCAACCACTTGCACCCCATTAACTAGGTCTTCCCTGTTAGTTAGGATCAAATCCAAAATAGCTGACTCCCTCGTTGCCTCTTCCACCTTTTGGACAATGAAGTTGTCTTCAAGGCAAGTGAGGAATTTGCTAGACCTTGAAGATTTTGCTGAGTTTGACTTCCACCAAATATCAGGATAGTTGAAGTCACCCATTACTATTATATTTCTCCTTTCTGAGTGTGTGGTCATCTGTTCTAGAAAGGCATCATCCAATTCTTCTGCCTCTATAGGGGGTCTGTAGTAGACTCCCACGCTAACATCCCTGTTGTTTCCCTCCCCTTTAATTTTTATCCAGATGCTCTCCACCTGGCTTCCAGGACTGATGTCCTGGATTTCTTCACTGGTGTAAATATCCCTGACATATAATGCTATTCCTCCTCCTTTCCTGTTTGGCCTGTTTCTCTTGAAAAGGTTATACCCCTTTATTTCTACATTCCAGTCATGAGACTCATCCCACCAGGTTTCAGTGATGCCTATTATATCATATTTGCTTTGTTGTGCTAGGAGTTCAAGTTCATCTTGCTTATTTCCCATGCTCTGTGCATTAGTATAGAGACATCTAAGACCATATGTCCCCCTTACTTGCTGCCTGTGCACATTTTTTTGCCTCCCACTGTTGGGTCCTTGCACTGTTTGCCTTGTTCCCTCTATGACAGTTTGACTATTTTTTCCAGTCCTTTTGTCTTCCAGGACGCTGTCTCCCTTCCCCACATAATTCAGTTTAAAGCCCTCCTGATCAAATGCTTGAGACTGTTGGCAAAAACGTTTCTTCCAACTGGTGTGAGATGCAGCCCATCCCTTGCCAGGAGTCCGCCCTCATGGAACCGCAGCCCATGATCTAAGAATCCAAATCGTTCTCGACGACACCATCTGCAGAGCCAATTGTTGACATCTGATATTTTCCTCTCTCTTCCTGGACCATGCCCTTCAACTGGCAGTAGAGACGAGATGACAATCTGTGCCTCCATTTCTTTCAGCTTCTTTCCTAGAGCCTCATAATCCCTTTTGATGTTCTGAAGGCTGTGTCTTGCTGTGTCGTTTGTTCCCACATGGACCAAAAGGAAGGGGTATTGGTCAGTAGGCTTGACCAGTCTTGTCAGCCTCTCTGTCACATCTCGGATCTTTGCCCCAGGGAGACAACACACCTCCTGAGACATCTTGTCAGGACCACAAATCACTGCTTCTGTCCCCCTCAGCAAGGAGTCCCCCACCACAACCACACGCCTCCTCCGAGGCTTAGCAGTGACTGTTCCCTGTGGTGGAACTCCCAGGGTCCCCTGCTCTGTCCCTGAAGCCTGTCCATGCTGCTCCTCCTCGTCCTCCTTGATAAGGGAAAGAGCTTGAAATCGATTCTGTAGCTGCAAGCTCCCAGAACGATCCCTGGTCTCCCTACTTCTGCATGTGACATTCCTCCAGCTGTCTACCTCCTGTGTATGTGGTATGACCTTCTCTTCCCCAGCAACTTCCTCTGTGTGGTCCCTGTCCAAGACCGTTTGTTCCATTCTGTCTAGGAAAGCCTCTTGCTCCCTATTATGCTGCAGTGTAACTACCCGCGCCTCCAGCTGCTGTACTTTCTCCTCCAAGAGGGCTACCAACTTGTACTTGGAGCATGTGTAGTTCCCCACATCTGTAGGTAAGAAGACAAACATCCCACAGGCCTTGCAGGTGATGGCAGCAGTTCCTTCAGTGTCCATACTAAGTCTTAATTAGTACCTGAAAGAGGCTTACAGCTTTCCTCCTCAAAGAAAATCCCTCACTAACAACAGTGTTAAGGTCTGCTGATGACTGGAATTTTTCTACAATTAGTAGTGGTTATAAAATTCGCGTGCCGTTAGGCGCGCGGCTCTGGGAGCAGTTGTATAGAGCTAACTGCCTAGCCCACCCCCTATTGATTTGAAATGTGACTCAACAAAGCCCCACCCTCTGAGTAACAGTCACACTCTCCCCAAGTGTTTTAAAAAAGAATTTAAGAACTTACCCACTCAAAATGGCTGCCTGGATTGTCTGGATTGTCTTCATAGGAGGGCCCATGGTTCTTACAATTTAAAAGATCAGAGGTGGAAAATGGAATATAAGTGTAAGTGTTGACTACCTCAGGACCTCTGTCTGGACCTTGAGGAACTAGTACTGGGACAGTCTAAATTGGGAGACATGGGCTGCTCCCCTGGCTTCCCTCTCCGCCAGCTCAGAAGGGGTGGGTGATGATCTAGACTCCCATTCTCCTAGTCCTCTGTCTAAGGAGGAAGCTCAGGTCCAGCTGAAATCAAGTGTTCTGGATGTACTCATTAATGGTCCTGAGGTTAAATCAGGGCTTGGTCCATCCCTAGGCTGTACGCTGGGACTATGAGTGGACAGAACTGGAGGCGGAGGTGTATGGACTGGTGGTAGTATGTGGAGCACTTGGTAGAGCTGGGGAAAAAACATAAGGCAGTGGAACAGATTCCTCCACTGGGCTCTGAAATACCAGTTTCTTTCCTTTTATTTTATGACCCAAAGCTTTCTTTCCAGAGGTGGAAATGTTACTGGTGCATTTCTCCCCTGTTTTTTAATAATCTTTTTCCAATTGAGCCATCACGATCAGGCAGGCTTTTTCTATCATCTTCTTAGCCCATGGGGGTGGATTTCTGGCTACTTTTAACCATCCTTCAACATATGGAATATCTTCAGAATTTCCTTCAGCAGGTACTGCATTCCAGACTCTGTTTACTGCAGGATAATGAAAAGTGCCTTCACAAGGCCAATTTTTGTCAAGAGCAGGCCATTCAGAGAAGCATTTTATTTTCATGCTTTCCAGATTGCATTTGGTGGTGTCAAAAACCTCAGAAAAATGTTTGGCCATGAGAGAAAGTGGGCATGAAGCACCTCCCCCTATCCTGACCTAATCTAGCATAATTATTTTTAACAACAGGATAGAGACAGACCAAAGAAGGAGGGGGAGTGACAGGGAATGGATCAGCTATAGGGATTGGGGGAGCTGATCCGTTGACAACAAAAGGTTTATCAGTTACAATCACACCCCTGGATGTTATCACATGGGGGAAATCTATAGGTTATCCCACACAAATCCCCCCCCAAAAGAGCACTTATGCCTAACGATTTCACACAACGTCGCACAGAAACTGACATTAAAGTGGTCGCAAAGTGGTGTTATCCAAGATCTTTTTATTTTTGGGAGTTTGGAGGAAATGCATTTGCGCTTTTAAAGTAATTGCGCATTTACAGTAGTATGAAATTCAAATTCGCACAAACAAATCTCCTCTAAAGCTTTTTCCCAGTTTTCCCATGGTTCTGTGGGGCTGCGTTTACTTCCTGGTTTGCTTGGGTGATAACATGCCAGGCAGACATGAGCTTCTCCACTTTTCTCTTCCCAAAATTTCCTGTCTGGTAGTTGAGCAAACAGGCGCGTTTCCCTCAAGCTAGAGAGTGACTGCAGTCGAAAAGATGAGGGGGAGGCTGAGGAAGGGAAAATGTTTCCCATGCCAACAACCCACCATGGATAGGATTGGGTGGGGGTTGTTTTAATTTGTAAGCTGCTCTTTGTCCCTATTTGGGGGAGGGGGAAGTGGGACAGAATCCCTGCTCAGCCATAAAACCCACTGGGTGACCTCAGGCGGGTCACACTCTCTCAGCCTCAGGGGATGGCAATGGCAAACCCCTTCTGAAGCAACTTGCCAAGAAAACCCGAGGATAAGGTCACCACTTTAGGGTTGCCCTAAGTTGGAAGCGACTTGAAGGCACACCACAAAGCGGGAGAAAGGGGGACCCCTCCAGTGAGTCAGACCCCAATTTGGGGCACCTTGCTTCTCAGCCCATCCCAGAGCAAGAGGACCTAGGCTAGCAAGTGGCTGCTCCCCTAGGCAAAAAGGACAACCCCACAGACATTCACACAGCTGAAGAGGTGGCAGGCTTATTCCCTTGGCAAAAAATTTGCTCACAGGAGGAGGGAGGGAGGAGGGATGCTGCCCTCTTCTCCGTCCGCATCAGGGGGACCAGAGGTCCTAACCCCAAAGGAAGACTGTCCAGGAGGACAGGACTCAAGAAAAGCTTTTTAAAAAAACACATGTTTTTTTATAGAAATATAAAATCATTCTTCTTACTCCTGCTCCAAATGGAGGACAGTTTGACATTTCCTCCTGGAGAGGAGAGAAGGTTGAATGAAATGCAGGGCCTGCCCTGGAAAAGGAGGAGTCTGGTCACCCGAAAGCAAAACAAAACACACCCATTTCTAGTACATTTACGGGTTTTTTCACTTGAGTATGAAAGTTAAAAACGTCTAAAGATAACAAATTTGGAAAAGAAAAATGGTTAACTTATGGGGATCTGATTAAAGGTAGGGGGAAAAATGAACAACATAACATTATTAAAACACAAGAGGAGTTGAATCAGGAAGGTTTTTCATGTAACTGGTTCTCCTATTGGCAGATTAAAGAGCGTTTTCTTTTAGATCAAAGAAACAAAAAAATAGGTGTTTTGGACAAAGAATTTGATGAAATTGTTAATTCAGATTCTGATCACAAAATATCCAAATTTTATAAATTTTTGTTAGCCATTGAATTAGAGAAAGACAGGATAAAGCCACATATGATAAAGTGGGCGCAAGATTTTGGTCACAGCATCGAATTAGAACAATGGGAGAAATGTTGGTGGAAACGGATAAAATATACACTTAGTAGTCATATTAGAGAAAACTTTTTTAAATTGCAATATCGTTGGTATCTGACACCATACAGATTGGCCAAAATAGGGAAAACTAAAGATTTTCAATGTTGGAAATGTGAGAAGAAAAGTGGATCCTTTTATAACCTTTGGTGGGGTTGTAAAAAAGCAAGAGAATTCTGGGATAAAATTATACAAATAATGGAAATTTTTTTAAAAATGGAGTTGAAAAAGGATCCTCAGACATTTTTATTGGGTGTGATTTTGGATCAAGAATTAGAAAGAAAATATGGTAAATTGATTTTCAATTTAACAACAGCGGCTAGAATAATATATGCCAGGAAATGGAGATCGAAGGAGATACCATCGACACAAGAATGGATGATGAAGATTCTAGAAATTATGGAAATGGATAAATTAACTAAATTAATCAGAGGGGAGAGTGAGGAGGCGTTTATGAAGGATTGGAAGGCACTGGTAGAATATTGGAAACGAACTGAGGAGTTGGTAAATATGACGGGTATAGAGTAAATTGTAGTTGGGTAGTGATAAATAAAGTATCAGAAGCACTGTTTATTATGATGGTAAGAAAACGAGAGTAGGTTAAATAGAGGGGGAAATGATCTACATAGAGCTACACAAGTATATAACGTATGACATATCAAATAAGAAGTACGGTTTCTTATCGGAAGTAATATCAAATTGGGCTAAATTGCAAGTGATGTCAAGTCTAGGAAGTTTTGTGTGATTTTTGTGTGTTTGTGATTGTGTTTGTTTCGAGTAGTTTTTATGTTAGTTAGTGGATGTTATGAATGTAGTATATTGTTTGTGTTTTTAATTCAATAAAGTTTTTAAAAAGTCTTTTTTCGCTTTTCACTTAATTCCGTTTTTATTCTAATTACGTGAGAAATGCTTTTGAGCAATTTAGCACTATTTTCGCTTTATTTTCAGGATGCTTTATTTCCACTTTATTATCTCTTTAACCACGAAACTGGCCCCCGTGTGATAATGTCCCCTGACTCAGGTGGCTGGACAATCAACAGTCCGCTCTTGAGAACTGCAGAGGTCAATCAATCACACATTCACACAAACAGGAAACCCTCCTCCCAGTGCTCCCTCCCAGATGAGGCAAAACTGTTGCCAATACAGAAACAGATAAGGCAAGAACCCTTGCCAAATTCAGATACAGAAACAGATAAGGCAAGGTGAGTTGCCAAATACAGATACAGAAAGATCAATCTCTTCTTCAGTTCAATGGAACTGGCAGAATGCGGGATCCCCAGATACTTGCCTGACAGATATCTAGGTCCAGCGCTGAACACAGGACAGGACAAAACACAGAACAGGAACAGTAATGATCTGGCTGGGACCTCAAAATCTCCTCCGTTGAGTGCCTTATCAGCCAACCTGGGGCTCTTCCAAGCGATCGGGCATCACAAGAAGCAGTGAGGTGCACCCCTGTCATGGTAGGAGCTCCCTACAGTCAATTGATAGGTCAAGGGAGGGTAGGAGAAATCTTCTCTGCCTTGGATTCTCCTGGCTGGCTCACCATAAATATGTTAAGGTTCGCTGGTTCATATAAAGAAAGGAGATTCCAAGGCAAGGTCTTCCAGTTCCAGATGGCTTTTATTACAATGATGCAGGGGAATAGTTTCAGCTAAACTGCGCAATGGCGGCCCTCTGGGCATTGTCTTTTATATATGTTAAACTTTGTAGCTTTTTTAAAATCACGCCAATTTAAATCACAGCACTTCTTTTGTTCTGTTAGTAAGCAACTGCACATGTTAGTTTATATTTATATATGTGTGTCATTTTCTCTTTACCCAGCAGATGGCGCTATTCTACAACTAATGGCTACCTTAACCCTTACAGCTTTGTGCCTCATTTGGGCCCTGCAGTTGGGCCAATAAAACCAATAAAAACCCCAACAAGACCCTTTAAAAAACACTGAAAAGTAAAGGATGACCTCCTCAAATGCAGGTCAAAGCTCACCTTCTGCTCTCTACTCTTAAACTGGGGATGGCTGAGGATTTCTTGCCTCAGCAGAAAATTGTACTTGAAAACATCTAAGAACCCCTTCCAGCTCCTATTCTACTTGAAACCATCTTTTCTTACCTTTTGAGGAGCAGCCATAGCAGCACATTTTTGTAGTGGTGGTGGTGATATCTAACATTATGCCAGTTCTAACAATCTGCATCAGTCTTCCCTTACCTGATATTGTCAGGGGTGATGGGAGTTGTAGCTCTTCACCTCTGGCTCTAACTCACCACCTTGTTATGCAGCAGAGCTGACCAGCTTTGATCAGTGGTTGATGCTTCTTTCCCAAGCAGCAGAGTTTCAGAGAATAGGCTGAAGACCCTGACAAACTCTCCAAGCCTTCTCACTCTTCTTCCTGAGATGTCTCCAAACTTCTCCAGGATTCTTCTGGCTCTTGTATCTTCCCTCAAGACACCAGACAACTCAGTAGTCTTATATAAAAGATCTACTTTATTCTACTATATACATAAATACTATATGCCCTACAAATCACAATCTCTACACTTCACAATATCTCCACAATACACCAAACTACTCCACAATGTACATTAGCAAACATTGCAATTTATAGCCATTGTTAGACACCACCCACCAGTCAGTTTCCACCCAGTGGGTGTGTACATACATCTTGATTGGTCCACATAGATCATCCCATACCTAAGACCAACCCAAGTGTTTCATCACTTTACCTTGACCACTTAATGAGTCTCAGGTGTTTGCAATCTATCACAGGTGTTCTCAATATACCTTCTATAACTTTGTCCTTGGCTCTCAAGGCTTCTTAATTATATGATCTTTCTCACCTGTGTATCTTCCTGATTGCTCCTGCTTAGTCACTTTGACATTCACATGCATATTTTTATTTCTATTACTGTATATTGTATATTAACAATCCCCTCCGAAATAAAATATTGTATGTGTCTTATAATGTCATTCCAACCATTTGTGTCAGTCTTTCATGTTTTTCCGCCGTCAATGCTTTTGTGAACAAATCTGCTATGTTGTGTTGTGTTTCTATATATCTCAATTCTATTTTACCCTTCTGAACCATGTCTCGCACATTTTGATATCTTACTCCAACATATTTTGTTCTGTTCTTCAAACTTTCAGTTTCAGCCATTGCTATGCATGACTGTGAATCTTCCAGAATTTCTACTGGTATCTTGTAACTTTCATTTAAATCATTCAATAACTGCTCAACCCACTGTACCTCATTTACTATCTCATTTAAAGCTGCGAATTCTGCTTCCGTCGTACTTAACGCTACATTTGTTTGTTTCTTACTTCTCCAGACTATTGGACTTTCACTGTACTTGATTATTATTCCTGTAACTGACTTCTTGTCTCCTAATTCTGATGCAAAAGAACTGTCTACATAGCAATCGAAGGGCCTCAGCAGACGGAGGCCCCGGAGACGCCGCGGGTCGGAGCGCCGCCGGAGTTCAGCCTCCGGACCGCGGCGCTCCTGCGCATCTAAAAGGAGCACCAAATTGACATTCACATACATATTTTTATTTCTATTACTGTATATCCCATGTTGCTTTTTCCTTAACAGATATCTCCCAGATTAGTTGGACTGTAACACCTATTGTCCCTATCAGCTCTGATGGGATTTGTAGTTGAAAAGTTGGACCAGAAATAGATAGATCTTTCAACTATTTTTCTTCTTCTTGTTTTAATTATATTTTTATTGTAAGAATAACTATAAAAATAACACTAGCTGTTAGCTTTTCTTAAATCCTGCAGATCAAGTCTGAACATATCATTCTTTTCCAAACCTTTTGTAATTCCAGTCTGTAGCATATGCAATACATTATTAATTTTCCAACCTATAACCATTTTTCTACTGGATTTGGCCATTGGTTTACAAAGATCCCTTTTTTTTGTTGATAAGAGGTGATGTGAAACTTTTCTTTGTAAAATGTTCTCCCATCTTGCCTGCTGCTGCCGTGAGCCCCCTTTTGTTGACTCCTTTCCTCATCTTGTGTCTTTCTCTATTCCCCACAGTGAAGACACACCCAACTAAAGGTGGTGGCAAATATGGGTGTGCAACACCAGTACCCTGGTGAGATCAAACTCTTTTACCCAAAAAGGCTCCAATGCTGAATGTAAAGTCCAAAAGGGGGAAATTTATTTTGAAGAACAAAAGAAAAAGGTTTCTCCTCCCCAGCTCTAACAGGCTTAAAATAAAAGGTACTGGTACTTTACAGTTTAGGTTTCAGCAATCTTCAGGGTTGTCATCTCTTTGGGTTTGATCTTGGTTTGAACTCCTACTCAATGAAGCTGGTACAGGGTCTTTCAGCTTCTGGTGCTCTTGACTTCTTTGTTGTTGATATTTAATATAATTAACTGCTTTTGGTAACTAATCTGGCTAAATGGTAACTAAATTGGCTAAGTGGTAACTAAATTAGCTAACTGGTAACTAAATTGGCTAATGGTGTAAGAAATGCCCTTTCCGTCTGTCTGTGCCTGTTTGCCACCAAACAGATAAAGCCAAGCCTGCCTAAGAAAGACTAAAAATCCCAAGCTGAAGCAGAGCTTGCTGGGAAGGGGCAAACCAACAACTAGAAAAATGCAGGGGATTCCTACAGCTCCTCCCACAAACTAATACAATGGAACATTCCTATGCTCAAACATACTAAGGACTACACTAAAATGAAAGAAAATGCAGGGGAGAATTTAAACAGTCCAGGCTGGACATCACACTCCCCGCTCAAAATTTCAATGAAATTTTGCAATTTAATGACCTATTCTAACCATTTATACAATAAATCAAAAGTTTTATCTAACTTTGAACAGAGTAACTAAGGGGTTAAGCAGACGGGAAGCACGGGGCCGCCCCGGGAAGCTGCGGATCGGGGCTGAGGTATCCGCACATCGCAGCGTCCCAGCCCCAGGAAGGAGTGCTAAAATAGCGCTCCTTCCACAAGATGCCGAAGGTGCACCGCAAAAGGCTGCCGGCGCACCTTCAGCACCTCTTCCACCATAGCATGTGTGGACGCTGCGGCAGATAGGCATCCTCGGAGCACTGGCCGTGCAGAGGGTCCGGCGCTCCGACGATGTCTTCGGGAAGGGGTTGGGGCACCCAGCGTGCAGCTGCCCCTCCCTTCTTGCCCTGAAGACGCCGCTTTGTGCCATTTGCTTCCCCCCTAAGTCTGTTAAAGGTCGTTGATACTTGACCACTTTGCCTTCGCTCATAGTTCTTATGGTAGCCTTTCGGATTTTTCCATCTGCACTTGGGTATATTTCTTCCACAACTGCAGTAGGCCATTTATAGAGAGGGCTCTCTCTTTAAGAAGGACACTGTCAGCCTAAGCAGACTGCCAGAAATAGTGCACATTAAATTGAGGCACTGCCCTGGCTCAGTGCTAGGGAATCATGGGAACTGTAATTTATTGTGGCACCAGAGCTCTCTGACAGAGAAGGTTCAGTGTCTCAGAAAAAAATACAGTTCCCATGATTCCTTAGCACTGAGCCAGGGCAGTGCCTCAATTTAATGTGCACTATTTCTGGCAGTCTGCTTAGGCCCTGTGTCTAGGTAAATAGTGTTGCTTTTCTAAGCATCTGAACTCTTCCTTGAATTCAGATCTCTTTATAGACCTGTAGATCAGGGTTTCTGCTTTAACCATGTCCATAGTTGTAAGTGCGGCTTTGTCTCTGAAAGTTATAAAATGGATGAGTCTAGCAAGGGCACGTTGAAGACTCAGCCACTGAGAGAACTTTGTGAATTTCCTGGCATCTAAATGAGGCAACCTTGTGCTGGGTGCATTTACCAAATCTATTTTGCAGCTGCTGATCTCTGGAAGGCACTCAGGTAACTCAGAGCATCTTTCAGCTCTACTTCTGTTGTGATCAGGAAAGTCTAACTCCATCAGGAATTTTGGACAGGTCAGCCAAGTGGATGACTGCACCTTTTGGGCTGAAGCTCCTCTTGTAGTAATATCAGCTGGATTTAACTCAGAAGGAACATATTTCCACTGACTTTGTTGAGTACGAGAAAGAATTTTGTTCACTCTTGGTTATGTACATTTTAAATATCTTTGTAGTGTTTGTGAGGTATCCTAGTACAACCATACTGTCGGTGTATAATAATATTCCATGGAATTTTGTTTCCACTTCCTCACAAATGGTTTGAAGAAGTTGGGTAGCTAACAAAGTAGCACACAGCTCTAATCTGGGTATTGTCTGTTTGGGTGCTACCTTTGCTTTGGCCATAATAAATCCCATATGCCTCTCGGTATTATTTCTTGCTCTCAAATATGCAACTGCAGCAATTGCCTTTTCAGAGGCATCACAAAAAATGTGCAACTCATAAATGGTATTTGGTCCAGGCCCTACAAAAACATACTGTCTGGGCACAGTAAGGTGTTCAATGTCTTTGATCTGAGATGCCCAGGTCTTCCATGCTAAGTCCAGGGCTGGGGGCAGATTTTCATCCCAGTCTTTAACTTGGTTTATTACCTCCCTAAAGATGTTTTTGGCCACTATAAGCACTGGTGCTGTAATACCCAAAGGGTCATAAACACTGTTAATTGAAGAGAGCACTTTCCTCCTTGTAGTCTGAAGTTCAAGTTTTGGAATTCTGATCGAAAGTCTGTCAATGAAGACATTCCACAAAATACCAAGGCTACTCTGTATACGCTTGTCTTCAAATATCGTTGTGACATCCTTTTCAACAAGCTCCTCTTTAGGAAAGGTCTCCAAAACTTCTCTGCTGTTAGAGACTATTTTATGAAGCTTTATGTTGGCTAAATTTAGCACAGACTGTACTTCTTTAATGACTTGGTTAGCTTCCTGCGCTGAGTCAAAGGAAACCAGTAAGTCATCCACGTAAAAGTTTGAGTTAATTGCTCGATAAGCCTCTGTACTACACTGACTTTTATAACTTTCTGCAGTCCTTTTAAGACAGTAGTTGGCTACCGCTGGGCTAGGGATGTTTCCAAAAACATGCACTCTCATGCGGAACTCGGTGATATCTTCCAAGGTTTCCATGTTCTGGAACCACAGGAACTTTAGGAAGCAGCAATATTCTGGCTTAACCAGGAAGGCATAGAACATTTTGTGTATGTCTGCTGTCACCGCTATTTTTCTTTCTCAAAACTTCAGAAGTACTCCCAGTAAGCTGTTAAGCAAATCTGGACCTTTAAGAAGAACATCATTAAGTGAGATATTTTGCACCTTTGCACTTGAGTCAAAAACTATTCTCACCTTTTCTGGCTTTTGTGGGTGAGTTACCTTATGGTATGGCAGGAACCATTGCTCTTGGGGTTCACTGCACAAAGGAACTCTTTCAGCATAGTTGCTTACAAACAGATCTTCAATGAACTGTACAATTTGATCCTTCAAAGTGGGGTCTTTGAGCATTCTATTTCTCAAAGCAAAAAGTCTTTTCTCAGCAAGTTGACGGTTGTTAGGCAAAATTGGTCGATCTTCTCTAAAGGGAAGGGGTGCCATCCAGTTCCCTTCACTATTCTGGACTGTTTCTAGATTCATTATGTCCAGGAACTTTCTTTCCCCACGGGAAAAGGCTATGTCCTCATCTCTTGTTTCAAAAATGGCACTGTTGTCTGGGATAATACCAAGGCAACACACTTTAATGTGGCTTAGGCAACTTTGTAGTTGTGTGGGTCTTGAATTCGGAAATTGGTTATTGCCTGTAAGATTGAATGCTGCTGGTGGGCTTTTGCTGTGGATGCACACAGGTCCAATTACTATCCATCCTAGTGGCACTTTCTGTGCTATTGGTGTACCTGGAGGTCCATTTATTTGCTTCAAGATCTGGAACAGCTGTGGGCAATCTGAGCCTATCAGGAGGGAAATTTTGGCATCTTTGTCCAATGCAGGAATTTCTTTCGCTATAGCCTTCAGATGTGCATGGCTTTCAGCTACAGCCTTGGTTGCTATTTGGTTCTTGCTTCTTGGGATAGAAGGGCACTCTATTAATGGAGAAAATTTAATGCACCTTTTGCCATCACACAGCGAAATCATGAACTCAGTTGCCACTCTACCCTGTATTTGTTGTTGTCCAGTGCAGGTAGATATGGTGTATTCAAGCCTCTTGGCTTTGACTGCAAAAGCACTGAAGAACTCTGGTGTGGCCAAGGATGCATCACTCTGTGAGTTTAGGGCAATATAAAGTCTTTTTCTAAAGTGAGGTTTGTTCTCTGAGAAAACTTCAGCTAGACAAATCAGATGGCATATCCTAGTCAGTGTTGAGTCCTGGCATAGCTTTGTACATGCCACAACTGACTCTGTTTCTGAAGTAGGTTTAGCTGTCTTTTCTGCAGCCTCACTTTTAGGACTCTCTGTTTTCTTTTTGCATTTAGGTGACACTGAAGGTGATTTAAAACGGTGCATTGCTGAACAGTGCTGTGGGCTACCGCATTCTGCACATTTCACCTTTGCAGTTTTTAGCAAAGTGACTTCTTGAACCGCAGCATCGGAAGCAAACCTTTGCTTTAGCTGCTATTTCCAACCTTTCTTCATAAGGCTTTTTTGAGAACTCTTTACAATCTGCAAGGCTATGTGGTTTATTATGAATGGGAATCGAATTTCTTTAGTCTCTTGCTTCTTATCCGACTTAAACTGAGTGACCTCAGTAGATTTAACTACAACTATGCTCTTTCCCATCTCTATGATAGTTTTTTTGTCCTCCTTTACAGTCTTCTCTGGATGCATGCTCTGGTAAAGGGTTGGGAACCCAGTCTGTGGGTCATTCCTTTCCTTTGCAGCTCTTGTCACAAAGATCACAAGGTAACTGAAGGGTGGGTAGCGTTGCATGTTGAGTTCCTTATAAGAAAACACCTCTCTTCTCCACATCTCCTGGAGCTGAAAGGGTAGTTTTTGGAGCACCTGCCTCTGTGTGATGTGTTGATCTAAACAGGCTAGACCAGGTAACTCTGGATTAGACTGAAGTTCAACTAAAAGATCACTTAAGTCCCAAAGTTGACGGTAGTCCTTTGACTTGAGGATTGGGAACTTATAAAGCTGATTCAGTAAGGATGCTTCTATTTCTGTTGATGCACCATATCGCTCCTCTAATCTGTTCCACACTGTCTGCAATGCCTTAATTGGGTCTGATACGTAGACTGTGTAGACTCTCTGGACTGAAGAGATGAGTTTGGGCCCAACCATGCCATGAGTAAGGTGAGCTCCTCATCTGCTTGTAGCTTCAAATCTCTAATGGCTCTCTGAAAAGTTATCTTCCACAAGATGAAGTCTTCAGGAAGGTCTGAGAATTTCTGGACTCCCTTGTCTCCAAGGTCCTTCCTGGGAGTTTTAAACATAAATGGTGAACAAGACTCCATGAAGGTGGGAATCGTCTCTGCAGGCTGGTATAAGCATGGGCTCCTATTAGTTTGCAAATCAGCTTGTCTCTAGGCTCTTGTGTAGGGAGCTTCCTCAAGTTTTCTTCACTTAGATCATCCTGGAAAGTCTTGACTAAAATCCTGACCTTTATGGACAGTTTTGCAGCCTCCTTAGCCTTGAGCAAAAGTTTTTTCTCATGCTGAATAGCAAGTTCTTGCTTTTCTTGTTCAGCCTCTTGATGAGAAAAGGTTAGTTCTTCACTGGCCATTGCTGCTTCTGCTTCAGCATGCAATATTTCAGACTTCAATTTCATTCTTTCTACTTCCTTGAACTGCTGGGCTGCCATAGATGAATTCCAGCTAGCATGGGAAGAAGAACTGCTACTACAGTCTTTACTGGAGTGGGAACCATGTCTGTGCGAAGAAGACTTGCTGGTGTGACAGGTTTTTGAGCTCTTTGCACTTTGAGGTTTCCCTGAGTGTACTCTTCTGCTGGACTTGACACTACCAGCAGGGGACCTTTCACTCTCTTTATTAAGTTCCAAACTCTGCTGCCGGAACATAACTGTGTCCAAAACTGTGCTGTACTCCTTTTCTTTATCCGCGACTTCATCCAAGAACTGTTTTAATCTGGATTCCGAATCGGGATTGTTAATGGTCTGAAGTGTTTGAATCTTTTTATTCACACTTCCTTCCACTGTAGATAACTGGATTGCTGGGCAAGCTCTTTCCTTTGCGTGTCTTCCAAGCCACAGACTGCTGATAGCAAGGACATGGCATGTTGCAAACTCTTCTGGGCTTCCAGTTCTTTCATATTTAACTGCCTTTCCTCCTCTGACAGCAGTTCTAGGGCCTTCTCAGTCGGGTGCCTGTCTCTGAGGGAGCGAGTGTCATGTGCGTGTCCATGTGCTGCTTCTTCAGAAAGCCTATCCATTCTGGCTGGTCCTAGTTGCCAAAGCAACAACTCAACAAGGATGAAGAGGACTAAACGGTGTAGTGCTGAATTTTACTTACAGCCTGCTACTGCTCCGCTCTCCTGCTATCACCACTCCTATGCTACTTCAGCACAGCCAGACCTGGAGTCGGTTGAAGAGTCTTCTAGCTCCTTTCTTCAGATTTGCAACATGAACAAACATAAAACACACATTACTTTCTTAATAAATTACTTTCTCTATCCATATACTTGAATGGAAAAAGTTCTTCCAAAATGGCCGCCGACCATGTCTAAGAACTCTGCAGGAAGGAGTAGATTCATAATGGCTGCCGACCATATGCTCAGAACTCTGCAGGAAGAAGTAGACTCAAAATGGCTGCTGTAGCAATACAGGCTAATTTAACACAGCAACTGTTGCCTTCTCCCCCTTTTTCCAGCCACAGGAAGGCCTCTTCTCTCTCTATGCGGGTCTTGGGAACTAGCTTCAATGCAGGGCTGTGCACTGGGACTCTCTATTAACAGGCGGGAGCGGCAAGGCTGCCAGGCTTTCTTACACTGTGAAGACACACCCAACTAAAGGTGGTGGCAAATATGGGTGTGCAACGCCAGTACCCTGGTGAGATCAATCTCTAACCCAAAAAAGGCTCCAAAGCTGAGTGTAAAGTCCAAAAAGAAGGAAATTTATTTTGAAAAACAAAAGAAAAAGAGTTTCTCCTCCCAAGCTCTAATAGGCTTAAAATAAAAGGTACTTTGCAGTTCAGGTTTTAATGATCTTCAGTGTTGTCATCTCTCTGGGTTTGTTCCTGGATTGATCTCCTTCTCAATGAAGCTGGTGCAGGGTCTTTCAGTTTCTGGTGCTAGTGTCTTCTTTGATGTTGATGTTTACTAGAATTCAATGCTACAGGTAACTAAGTTGGCTGAAGGTAAATCATTTGGCTGCAGGTGTAAGAAATGCCCTTTCCCTTTGCCTGAGCCTATTGCCACCAAAACAAAAAAAGCCAAGCCTGCCTAAGAAAAACTAAAAATCCCAAGCTGAAGCAGAGCTTGCTGGGAAGGGGCAAACCAAAAATTTAAAAAATGCAGGGGATTCCCATAACTCCTCCCACAAACTAATACAATGGAACATTCCTATGCTCAAACATACTAAGGACTACACTAAAATGAAAGAAAATGCAGGGGAGAATTTAAACAGTCCAGGCTGGACATCACACCCACCCTCTCTCTTTTCTCTTGGTGACAGGCTGATTAGCACAAACTAAGCCACACAGACCCTCTTGTAGGACACAGTGAAGAAGATGCCATTGACTGGAATGGCGAGACCAAACCTCCTAGAGCCTGGGGTGGTAGCAGCAGCAGCAGCAAAGTGTCTGCTCCTGAGAAGTCCCCCAGTCAGAGAGGTGGCGGCCAATGCAGTGGTGTTGACGGAGGCAGCAGAAAGGCTCAGCTGGTGGTGGGCTCCTGCCCCAGATCAGGGAGCTTCCTGGGGATGAAGACACGGGAGCTGCTCCGCCCCAAGAGTGAGGGCGAGTCAGAGGATGAGGACGAGGATGGGGTGGCAGCCCACAGCAGCCTCTGCGGCACTTTCAAGAGTGAACTGTGCAAAGACCCTGGCGTGGAAGCCCTATTCCCGCTCTGCCCCCACCCTCTGGAAGACCCCTCCCCTCCCCCCAGAATCAGGAAGGTGGCAACATGGGGCAGCTTCCTTTCATGGACTATGACGAAGCCCACCAACACAGCCATAGCTAGATGGGAGGAGACTGTCAGTATGGCGGATGATGTGTGTTGCAGAAGTTTTACCATTCAGCAGAGTTGACAGGAAAAGCTGACTCTTCTCCTGAACATCTCCAGACTTCTTCCCACCTGGAACTTGATGCTCCTACCTCAGCTCTCCAGCTTTACCAGCAGTGAGAAAACACTCCAGTTGTAGGCAAATAAAATGAGGCTTTATTGCTACAACTAAAATCTATATACAGTTCTTGGATATTTACAAAATAATCCTTGGCAACACATCACGCAGCAATTTACCAGATGAACCTCCCAGCTCCCTCTCTCTACACCACAAACAATACACAGACAAAGGATTTTCTCTCCCCCCAGCTACCAGGTCAGTTTCGGCCAGGACAGGGAAGGAGGAGGAGGAGGCTCTCCAGGCCAGTTTCTAAAAGAGAAGAGAAAGAGAAAGAGGTTTCTGCCAGGAAAGAAAGCTTTCCAGGCCAATTCCTGCTAGGAGAGAGGAAGAAAACAGTTTCCAGGCAGCCATCTTGAGAGGGTAAGTTTTTAAGTTCTTTTTAAAAACTCTTGGGGGAAGTGTGACTGTGACTCAGCGGGTGGGGCTTTGTTAAGAGCATTTGCAAATCAATAGGGGGTGGGCTAGGCAGTTAGCTCTTTACAACTGCTCCCAGAGGTCAGTTTCAGGTCAGTTTCGGCCAGGACAGGGAAGGAGGAGGAGGAGGCTCTCCAGGCCAGTTTCTAAAAGAGAAGAGAAAGAGAAAGAGGTTTCTGCCAGGAAAGAAAGCTTTCCAGGCCAATTCCTGCTAGGAGAGAGGAAGAAAACAGTTTCCAGGCAGCCATCTTGAGAGGGTAAGTTTTTAAGTTCTTTTTAAAAACTCTTGGGGGAAGTGTGACTGTGACTCAGCGGGTGGGGCTTTGTTAAGAGCATTTGCAAATCAATAGGGGGTGGGCTAGGCAGTTAGCTCTTTACAACTGCTCCCAGAGGTCAGTTTCAGGTCAGTTTCGGCCAGGACAGGGAAGGAGGAGGAGGAGGCTCTCCAGGCCAGTTTCTAAAAGAGAAGAGAAAGAGAAAGAGGTTTCTGCCAGGAAAGAAAGCTTTCCAGGCCAATTCCTGCTAGGAGAGAGGAAGAAAACAGTTTCCAGGCAGCCATCTTGAGAGGGTAAGTTTTTAAGTTCTTTTTAAAAACTCTTGGGGGAAGTGTGACTGTGACTCAGCGGGTGGGGCTTTGTTAAGAGCATTTGCAAATCAATAGGGGGTGGGCTAGGCAGTTAGCTCTTTACAACTGCTCCCAGAGGTCAGTTTCAGGTCAGTTTCGGCCAGGACAGGGAAGGAGGAGGAGGAGGCTCTCCAGGCCAGTTTCTAAAAGAGAAGAGAAAGAGAAAGAGGTTTCTGCCAGGAGAGAAAGCTTTCCAGGCCAATTCCTGCTAGGAGAGAGGAAGAAAACAGTTTCCAGGCAGCCATCTTGAGAGGGTAAGTTTTTAAGTTCTTTTTAAAAACTCTTGGGGGAAGTGTGACTGTGACTCAGTGGGTGGGGCTTTGTTAAGAGCATTTGCAAATCAATAGGGGGTGGGCTAGGCAGTTAGCTCTTTACAACTGCTCCCAGAGGTCAGTTTCAGGTCAGTTTCGGCCAGGACAGGGAAGGAGGAGGAGGAGGCTCTCCAGGCCAGTTTCTAAAAGAGAAGAGAAAGAGAAAGAGGTTTCTGCCAGGAAAGAAAGCTTTCCAGGCCAATTCCTGCTAGGAGAGAGGAAGAAAACAGTTTCCAGGCAGCCATCTTGAGAGGGTAAGTTTTTAAGTTCTTTTTAAAAACTCTTGGGGGAAGTGTGACTGTGACTCAGCGGGTGGGGCTTTGTTAAGAGCATTTGCAAATCAATAGGGGGTGGGCTAGGCAGTTAGCTCTTTACAACTGCTCCCAGAGGTCAGTTTCAGGTCAGTTTCGGCCAGGACAGGGAAGGAGGAGGAGGAGGCTCTCCAGGCCAATTCCTGCTAGGAGAGAGTAAGAAAACAGTTTCCAGGCAGCCATCTTGAGAATTTTATAACCACTACCAATTGTAGAAAACTTTTGGTCATCTGCAGACTTTAACATTGGTTTTAGCAAGAGATTTTCTTTGAGGAGGAAAGCCATAGTCCTTTTTAATACTTAGTATGGATACTGAAGGAACTGCTGCCGTCACCTGCAATACCTGTGGTATGTTTGTCTTCCTACCTACAGAGGTCGGGAACTACACATGCTCCAAGTGCAAGTTGGTAGCTCTCTTGGAGGAGAAAGTACAGCAGCTGGAGGCGCGGGTAGCTACACTTCAGAATATTAGGGAGCAAGAGGCTTTCCTAGACAGAACGGAACGAACGGTCTTGGACAGGGACCACACAGTGGAAGTTGCTGGGGAAGAGAACGTCACACCACATACACAGGAGGTAGACAGCTGGAGGAATGTCACACGTAGAAGTAGGGAGACCAGAGATCGTTCTGGGAGCTTGCAGCTACAGAATCGTTTTCAAGCTCTTTCCCTTACCAAGGAGGACGAGGAAGAGCAGCATGAACAGACTTCAGGGAAAGAGCTGGGAGTACCACCACAGGGAACAGTCGCTGCTAAGCCTCGTAGGAGACGTGTGGTCATGGTGGGGGACTCCTTGCTGAGAGGGACAGAAGCAGTGATTTGTGGGCCTGACAAGATGTCTCGGGAGGTGTGTTGTCTCCCTGGGGCAAAGATCTGAGATGTGACAGAGAGGCTGAGAAGACTGGTCAGGCCTACTGACCAATACCCCTTCCTTTTGGTTCACGTGGGAACGAACGACACAGCAAGACACAGCCTTCAAAACATCAAAAGGGATTACGAGGCTCTAGGAAAGAAGCTGAAAGAAATGGAGGCACAGATTGTCATCTCGTCTCTACTGCCAGTTGAAGGGCACGGTCCAGGAAGAGAGAGGAAGATAGCAGATGTCAACAATTGGCTCCGCAGATGGTGTCGTCGAGAACGATTTGGATTCTTGGATCATGGGCTGCGGTTCCATGAGGGTGGACTCCTGGCAAGGGATGGGCTGCATCTCACACCAGTTGGAAGAAACGTTTTTGCCAACAGTCTGAAGAATTTGATCAGGAGGGCTTTAAACTGAGTTATGTGGGGAAGGGAGACAGCACCCTGGAAGACAAAAGGACTGGAAAAAATAGTCAAACTGTCATAGAGGAAACAAAGCAAACAGTAGAGGGACCCAACAGTGGGAGGCAAAAAAACGTGCTAAGGCAGCAAGTAAAGGAGACATATGGTCTTAGATGTCTCTACACTAATGCACAGAGCATGGGAAATAAGCAAGATGAACTTGAACTCCTAGCGCAACAAAGCAAATATGATATAATAGGCATCACTGAAACCTGGTGGGATGAGTCTCATGATTGGAATGTAAAAATACAGGGGTATAACCTCTTCAAGAGAAACAGGCCAAACAGGAGAGGAGGAGGAATAGCATTATATGTCAGGGATATTTACACCAGTGAAGAAATCCAGGACAACAATCCTGGAAGCCAGGTGGAGAGCATTTGGATAAAAATTGAAGGGGAAAGAAACAACAGGGATGTTATTGTGGGAGTCTACTACAGACCCCCGACTCAGGCAGAAGAACTGGATGATGCCTTTCTAGAACAGATGACCACACACTCAGAAAGGAGAAATATAGTAGTGATGGGTGACTTCAACTATCCGGATATTTGCTGGAAGTCAAACTCGGCAAAATCCTTGAGGTCTAGCAAATTCCTCACTTGCCTCGAAGACAATTTCATTGTTCAAAAGGTGGAAGAGGCAACGAGGGAGTCAGCTATTTTGGATCTGATCCTAACTAAGAGGGAAGACCTAGTTAATGGGGTGCAAGTGGTTGGATCCTTAGGCGGGAGTGATCATGTCCTCCTGGAGTTTATTATACAGTGGAAAGGAGAAGCCAGGCATAGTCAGACACGCATTCTAGACTTTAGGAAAGCTGATTTTACTAAACTTAGAGAAATACTGAGGGTGATCCCATGGACAGGAATACTAAAAGAGAAGGGAGTTCAAGACGGATGGGAGTTTCTCAAAAGGGAGATACTGAAGGCACAATTTCAAACCGTGCCAATGAGGAGGAAGAATGGGAGGTGTCTCAAGAAACCAGGATGGATGACTAAGGAACTTGCAACTGAACTATGTTTTAAACGGAACATGTATAAGAAATGGAAAAATGGGGAAATCACAAAAGAGGAATTCAAACAAATAGCTAGCACGTGTAGGGTTAAAGTCAGAAAAGCTAAAGCGCAGAATGAAATCAGGCTTGCTGGAGCGGTTAAGAACAATAAAAAGGGCTTTTGGGGGTATGTCAGTAGCAAAAGGAAAAAGAAGGAAATGGTAGGGCCACTGTGTGGAGAAGATGGCAAAAAGTTAACAGGGGACAGAGAAAAGGCAGAATTACTCAACACCTTCTTTGCTTCAGTCTTCTCAGAAAAGGCAAAGGGTGCTCAACTTGAGGATAATGGAGCAGAGGACAGAATAGGAGAATTTCATCACAGAATAAGTAAAGAGATAGTACAGAAACATCTGGTTAATCTAGATGAATATAAGTCTCCAGGACCAGATGAATTACATCCAAGGGTATTAAAAGAACTGGCAAATGTAATATCAGAACCATTGGCAATAATCTTTGAGAATTCCTGGAAAACAGGAGAGGTCCCAGCGGACTGGAGGAGGGCAAATGTTGTCCCCATCTTCAAAAAGGGGAAAAAAGAGGATCCCAACAATTATCGTCCAGTTAGTCTGACATCAATACCCGGAAAGATTCTGGAGCAGATCATTAAACAGAGAGTCTGTGAACATCTGGAAGATAATTTCATAATCACAAAAAGTCAACATGGGTTTCAGAGAAACAGGTCATGCCAGACAAATCTGATCTCTTTTTTTGATAAAATTACCAGCTTGGTAGATGAAGGGAATGCTGTGGATATAGTATATCTTGATTTCAGTAAGGCCTTTGACAAGGTTCCCCATGACATTCTTGCAAGCAAGTTGGTAAAATGTGGGCTAGACAAAGTAACTGTTACATGGATTTGTAATTGGTTATCTGGTCGAACACAAAGGGTGCTCAACAATGGCTCCTTTTCAACCTGGAAAGAAGTGACCAGTGGGGTGCCACAGGGCTCTGTCCTGGGCCCAGTGCTATTCAATATCTTTATTAATGACTTGGATGACGGTATTGGGGGCATAGTTATCAAATTTGCAGATGACACCAAATTAGGAGGAGTAGCTAATACCCCAGAGGACAGGATCAAAATTCAAAATGACTTGAGCAGACTAGAAAGTTGGGCCAAAGCTAACAAAATGAAATTCAACACAGAGAAATGTAAGGTACTGCACTTAGGGTGGAAAAACGAAAAGTACAGATATACGATGGGGGACACTTGGCTGAATGAGACTATGTGTGAAAGGGATCTAGGAATCCAGGTGGACCACAAGTTGAACATGAGTCAACAGTGCGATGCAGCAGCTAAAAAGGCCAATGCAATTTTAGGCTGCATCAGTAGAAGTATAGTGTCTAGATCAAGAGAAGTAATAGTGCCACTATATTCTGCTTTGGTCCGGCCTCACCTGGAATACTGTGTCCAGTTCTGGGCACCACAATTCAAAAAGGATGTGGAGAAATTGGAGCGTGTCCAAAGGAGGGCAACTAAAATGGTGAAGGGTCTGGAAACCAAGCCCTATGAGGAACGACTTAGGGAGCTGGGGATGTTTAGCCTGGAGAAGAGAAGGCTGAGAGGTGATATGATAGCCGTGTTTAAATATTTGAAGGGATGTCATATCGAGGAGGGAACAAGCTTGTTTTCTGCTGCTCCAGAGACTAGGACCCGAAACAATGGATGCAAGCTGCAAGAAAAGAGATTCCACCTCAACATTAGGAGGAACTTCCTGACAGTAAGGGCGGTTCGACAGTGGAACACACTCCCTCGGAGAGTAGTGGAGTCTCCTTCCTTGGAGGTCTTTAAGCAGAGGCTGGATGGCCATCTGTCGGGGATGCTTTGATTGGGAGTTCCTGCATGGCAGGGGGTTGGACTGGATGGTCCTTGTGGTCTCTTCCAACTCTATGATTCTATGATTCTATGATTCTACCACCCACTTGGGTGTGTACCTTCTAGTTAATTGGATAAACCCAACTTTCCGAGACTTTCAGTCCATCCCCTGTTGTTGATGTCATTGTCCATGTGACCTGCCATGCTGACGTTGTGTGTTTTGGTCAGTACATTTCCTTTCCCAAAACACCCTATTGTTTTTCTCTTCTGTGGTCTTGTGTTTATGTCTGGGGAGACATCTGTTATTTGCCTGGCCCAACTTGCCTTCAAATCCCTTCCCACAGGAAAGTTCCTCATACATCTTATACATTTCTATGTCTGACTGTATATCCCATCTAGCAAAATCCTGACAAGCCCCTCCGAAATGTAAAGATCTATGTTGTCTATGGTGTCATCCCCACCAAATGTGTCAACCTTTCATGCCTCTCCACAGTCAATGCCTTGGTGAAAATATCAGCAATGTTCCTTTCAGATTCTATGTAATCCAATTTCACAATTCCTGTTTGTACCAGTTCACGCATATTTTGGTACCTCACACCAACATATTTAGTCCTAGACTTCAAATTCTCTATCTCCACCATTGCTATGCATGACTGTGAGTCCTCAAAAATCCTTATCGGTGTCCTGCAACCTTGCCCAAGATCTTTCAACAATTGTTCAATCCACTGCACCTCATTAACAATTTCATTCATAGCTGCAAATTCAGCTTCACTGGTGCTCAGGGCTACGTGATTCTGTTTTCTGCTCCTCCAGATTATTGGACTTTCACTAAATGTAATTACCAGTCCAGTTACTGTCTTTTTGTCATGTAGCTCTGATGAAAATGAGCTATCCACATAACATTCCAAATCTACTTCACTGTTCCTGATCACCAGCTTCCTATCTAGGCTACCCTTCAGGTATCTAACCAAATGTTTTAAAGCAGTCCAATCTTCCACTTTGGGATAATTCGTTCTCCTACTGAGCACACTCACTGCAAATGAAATATCCGGTCTGGTGTTGTTTGCCACAAATAACAAGCTTCCCACAACACTCCTGTACAAGTCTGCATCCTCAAAATTCCTTGTTGTTTCACCACCAACAAATCCTAGACATTGGGCTTTTCACAGCTTTTGCACTCTGCAAGCCACATTTTTCTATCAGTCTCTCTATTTTTCTCCATTGACTCAACAAACAATCACTGTTGTCAGTCCACTCTACATCTATGCCAAGATATGACCTCAAAGGTTCTAAATCTTTTAAAACAAACTTTCTGGACAACTCCTTCTTTACAGACTGAATCTCCTGTTGTGATTTAGCAGCCATGCATAAATCATCAACATATATCACCAGCACAATTTCTCCCTTGGTGTAAACACAAGCATCTGTCACACTCCTTGTGTATTCCAATTTAACTAATTCATCATGAATGCACAAATTCCATGCTCTGGCACTCTATTTCAAACCATACAATGCCTTTCTTAATCTATAGACTTTCCTGTCACTATCTTCTTCAAATCCTGAAGGTTGCTTCATGAAAACCTGCTCATCTAAACTGGCATTCAAATAAGCAGTTTCAAAATCAAAATGCTGCACCACATGACCTCTCCTGGCTGCCAATGCCAACACTAACCTCAAGCCCTCTGGCTTGGCTATGGGTGAAAATGTCTTGTCGTAATTCTCAAATTGCTGCTGTGCAAACCTTTTGCCACCAGCCTGGCTTTATACTTGAGATTACCATCTGGCATGTCCTTCTTTTTGTACACCCACTTACATTCAATTACTTTTTGATCTTTTGGCCTGTTAACTATTTCAAAAACTCCTTTGTCAACCAAACAACCAAACAACCAAATTCCTGGTCCATAGCATTGTACCACTGGTCTTTTTCCCGAACAGGAAAATCTTGTAGTTCTTCAAAACTCTGAGGCTCTTCCATTACAGCAAAAACCCTTGCCTCTTGTACCGCAAACCTATCTGGTGCTTTCCTTACTTGCTGAATCCGTCTTGGGACAAAATTGATTGTTCTCCCCCTTTCATCCTCTGTGTTTGAACTTGCGTGTTCTTCCCTTTCTCTATGTCTTTTAACTTCTGACATTCTGCTTGTGGTTGGTCTCGTTTGAGTTGATTCATCTGAAGTGCATCTGTCACTGTCAGATGAAGACTCATGTTTCATAGAAACATCTCCGTTTCTTGTGTTTGTGTTAGTTTGTCCTAACCTTAGAAAAACCTCCTTATTCGAGTGCAGTCTATCCAATCTGGAATGTTTCTCAAAATTTGCACTCCTCGACATCAATTTCTCACTTCCAACCAGGTGAAACCTGTAACTGTTTCCTGAATACCCCACAAACATTAATCTTTTACTTTTTGGTTCACCCTTTTTTCTAAAACATGCTGGAATGAACACATTGGCATACTGTCCAAAAATCCTTAAATACTTGTGATTAGGGTTGCTCTCATACAACAACCTGTATGGCATATCCTTGATTGATACATTGTATATTCTGTTTGAGATATGATTGGAGGTTTGTATTGCTTCACCCCAGAAACTCTCTGGTACTCCTGCATCTAGTACCATGCAGTCTTTCATTTGTTTAAGAATTCCAATCTTTCTCTCCGCCAAACCATCTTCAACTGGGACAGCTGGGTTTGTAGTATTATGACTTATTTCTTTTTTCCTTACCCAATAGCCAGATTGTTAGATAAAAATTCTCCACCCCAGTCTGTTATCAAAGTCCCCACTTTAGAATCAAATTGACGCTCAATCATTCTCACCCAGGCTTTAAAACCTTTAATAATAATAATAATAATTTATATCCCGCCCCTCTGCAGAGCAATTGGGGTGGCTTACAACATTAAAATTACCATACATATATATTAATGCAATTTAAATAGAACATAAAAATCCCAATTCCCACCCGTCCTTTAAGGGTTCTTATTCCAGGCCAGATGGTGCTGGGCCTAGTGTCTCTCCCCCAGATGACATCGGATGGAATGGAGGGAGGGCTCTTCTTCTTATTCCAGGCCTGATGTACTTTGCCTGCGTCTCCTTTGTTTTTTAACAGTCTGATTAACAAAAATCTTGAGTAGCGATCCACAATCACTAAAAAGTATTTGCTGCCACCTAGTGACAAACAATTTGCTTGCTCCACATCTGCATGGACGTATTGAAATGGTCTTTCATCAATTCTCTTGCTGTGTTTTGCAACTGGATATGATTTAATTTTTACCTTACTGCACACAGAACACTCTAGGTGATTTTGGCACTCTGACATTTTTAACTCTGGATACAATTCCCTCAGTTTGTCCAAACTATTGAAATTTGCATGCCCAAATAATCTGTGATAATAGTGGATGCAATTTGGATGCAAAGGTACATTTCCAATCATGGCACATTCTGCATTTTCCTGCATGTAATACATTTTATCCTTCTTGATGGCTTTTGCACATACCTCCCCATCAAGGCTAATCTTGCATTCATCTCCCACAAAATTTTACTCATACCCATCATTAGTTGGAATGAACACCCCTCAAAAGAGATTTTTCCCCCATTATCTGTTAAAATTAAAATTAGACATATGCTGTATCCAAGAAACGAAAATTAGGAAAAAAGATATTAAGTATCTATGCTGTCCCAAATTGAGCTTGGAATTTGTATCTGCTGCAAATGCTAAAAAGAAAGGTGTGGTCTTCTATATTAATACTAAACATGAAGCAAAACAAATCTTGGATGACCCTTTTTAATAGTAGAGGCACAAATGGAAGGGAAATATTTCTTATTTATGGCCCACTAGAAAACAAAGGTAAATTTTATAAAAATAATAATAATAAGGGAATTGGTAACAGGATTCAGTTATGAAATGTAATTATGACTAGTGATATGAATGGAGTTGTGGAGCCTAAAATAGATTGTATATCCAAAAAACCTATTAAGGAAAAACAAGGTAAACTTCCTAAAGAGTTTTTTGAATTAACTGATTTGATGGCACTCCAGGATGCATATAGATTTAAAAATAATAAAGGAATACACTTTTTATTCAAATAGGCATCACTCGATGTCGAGAATTGATATGATATGGTTTTCAAAATATTTAGCTACAAAAATATACAGTGTTAAAATTCTATCCAAGATCTGGTCTGATCATAATCCTATGACGATGGAATTAAAATTTGGTCCAAAACAATTTAATTGGAGGTTGAATTTGAATGTATTGAATGATCAAAAGGTGTGCAATGAGATTGAAAAACAAATTGTGAATTATTTTGAGGAAAATATGAATCAAGACATTCCCAATCACATAGTCTGGGATGCATCTAAGGCAGTAATAAGAGGCTATATAATTCAAAAAACCTATATAATGGAAAAAGAAAAGGAAGGAAAAAGATTTTAAGTTACAAGAAAAATTTTAAATATTAGAAAATAATTTGAGGAAAGATCCCAGCAACACAGACATCATAAACGAAATTAAATATGTCCAAAAACAGATATCAATATTAACAATGGAAATTGAAAAGAGAATTAAATTTCTTAAGCATAAATATTTTGAAGGAGCCAATAAACTCGGGAAATTATTAGCATATACTTGAGACAGGAAAGGGCAAAACAGACAATCACTAAAATTAGAGATGGAACAAAAATCGTTTCAAAACAAAAGCAAATTCAAAAGGTATTGGTCAGGTATTTCACAGAGATATATAGAGAAACTTCAGAGAGAAATTTAGATATTAAAAAATTCTTGGAGGAAAATGAGATAGTGAAATCAACTGAAGACCAAAGAATTATGTTAAATGAAACTATCACTATTAAAGAAGTAGAAGAGGTGATAAGCAATTCGAAATCATCCAAATCTCCAGGACCAGATGGTTTCCCAAATAAATATTATAAAATTTATGCAGCACAGTTGATTATGCCCCTTGAATAATATACTTGAAGGCCAAATTCCTCAAACATGGAACTCCATGAATATTACATTGATTCCAAAACAAGACAAGGATTGGCTTGAACCCAGTAATTATCGGCCTATATCATTATTAAATTCAGATTATAAATTATTCGCCGGCATATTAGCAAAGAGGCTCAAAAAGATATTAGATAATTGGATACATACAGATCAAAATGGCTTTCTCACAAATAGAAAAACAAAAGAAAATTTTAGAAATTTGTTAAATTTAATTGGAATTCACCAAAAAAATTACATTAAAAATTGGCTATGGTTTTTCTATATGCTGAGAAAGCCTTTGATAATATCAAATGGAGTTTCATGTTTGGGGTTTTGGAAAAAATGGAAGTAGGAGACAAGTTTATGAATTGGATAAGGAAAATTTATTTGAAGCAGGAAGTTTGTATTCTGGTTAATGGAGAAAAGACTACCAAAATAAGTACTGTATTAATAAAGGAGTAAGACAAGGATGTCCTTTGGCTCCCTTCCTATTTATCCTCACGTTAGAAATTCTGTTGAACAAAATTAGGAGCAATAACACAATTACGGGAGTGGTAATTCAACAACATGCCGATGATGTATTTTTTTAAATTTTTTATTACATAATTAAAACAATTTAAACAATACATACTTTCAATACAAAAGTTCTATTTACAGTACATATATACATCCTTCCTTTAGTTCTTCCACAATGAGTACTTATATCCATTCAACTGTTCTTAAGTTACTATCTTAAATGATTTTTACTTACAATTCCTACTAATAAACCATTTTACGTTATTTAACTTTAAATATCTTAGCTTATTTACTTCCAGTTGCTTTTAATATATATCTCTATTGGAGCCCATTCTTCCTCGATAGATTCCAAGTCTTTATTATTTAGTATATTTGTTAGTTTGCCCATTTCTTTCATTTCTGCTAATTTTAAAAACCATTCATCTACTGTAGGTATATCCTGTTTTTTCCATTTTTGGGCGACTAATATTCTGGCAGCTGTCACCATATAAAGGAGGATTCTCCAATATTTCCTCTCAATCTCCTGATCCAGGCGGTTTAACATATTCAACAAATAAAATTCCGGACACATTTCAAATTTAATATTCAATATATTTTGTATGTTTATATGTATTTTTCCCCAGTAATTTTTTATTTTTGAACAGTTCCACCATATATGGAACCAAGTACCCACATTGTGTTTACACTTCCAGCATTCTTTCTCTTTTATTTTGTATATCTTGGCTATTCTAGCTGGAGTCAAATACCATCTTTGTTCCATTTTCCAGTAATTTTCTTTAAGATCTTGCGATTTGGTGAATTTATCTGTCCTTCTTCTTGCTTTTTCCCAATGTTCCAATTCTATTGTCCTTCCTATATCTGTAGTCCATTTTATCATATTTTCTGATATTTTCTCTGGTTCTTGTTTGATTTCCATTAAAATTCTATAAAATTTACTTATCCTCTATTTGGGTGGTTGTTGCAGCACCTTATCTATTTCAAATACTTCTTCTTCAAATCCTTGAAGTTTTGTATCCATTTTAAATCTCTCTTTTAATTGTATATATAGCAGCCAATGCATTTTGGAGTCCAATTGTGCTATTTCTTGAATTGATTTTAAGTCCAATTTTTGATCGACTCCTTTTTTAAATATATCTTTATATTTCAACCATGTTTTTACTGCTGTCCATCTCCCATAAAAGGCTTCATGCGGTGAGATCCATAATGGAATTTTTCTATATATTTTTCCCTTAATTTCCTTCCATGTATTTAACAGCGCTTTCCTTATTACGTGGTGCTTAAAGTCTTTGTGTACCAAGTCTTTTTCGTACCATAGGTAACTGTGCCACCCATATCTGTTATTGAATCCTTCCAAATTTAGAATTTCTTCTCTGTTCAACATCACCCAATCAGTTATCCAATCTAATGCATTTGCTTTATGGTATAACTCCAAGTCTGGTAAATTCATACCCCCATCCTTTTTCTTCCTTGTCATTGTTAACCATTTGACTCTTGCTTTTTTATTGTTCCATATGAAATTCCTTATATCTTTGTGCCAATCTTTAAATGGTTTCTTATTATGAATAATTGGGATGCATTGAAATAAAAAGATCATTTTTGGGAGAACCATCATCTTAATTGTTTCTATTCTTCCTGTTAAGGAAAGTTTCAGTTTGTCCCATCTTGACAGTTCTTCTTTTATTTCTTTCCACTTTTTCTTATAATTGTTATCAAATAAGTCTGTATTCCTGTTGGTTATCCATACTCCCAAATACTTAACTTTTTTGGTTATCATACACTTTGTTATTGTTTCTAATTCCTTTTTCTCCATGTTAGTCATGTTTTTTTGTTATAATCATTGTCTTCTCATAATTAACCTTGAATCCAGCCGCCATTCCAAACTCTTTCAGATTTTGTAACACTTTCTCAATTTGTGTTAATGGATTTTCCAATGTTAGTACAAGATCATCTGCAAATGCTCTTAGTTTGTAGTCTTTGCCTCTTATTTTTATTCCCTTTATATTCTTGTCTCGTCTTATCTTATTTAACAATACTTCCAGTATTGTTATAAAAAGAAGCGGTGAAAGTGGGCAACCTTGGCGCGTCCCTTTTTCAATATTAATCTTTTCTGTTATATTTCCATTTATTATCAAATTGGCAGTTTGTGTTGAATATATCTCTTCTATCCAGCTACAAAATTTATTTCCCATTTCCATTTTCTTCAATGTTTCCTTCATAAATAACCAATTAACATTATCAAACACTTTCTCAGCGTCCAAAAAAATAAGTGCCATCTTTTTATCATTGTGTTTCTCATAATATTCAATAGTATTGATGACCGTCCTTATGTTATCCTTTAATTGTCTTCCAGGGAGAAATCCTGCTTGTTCTTCTTTAATAACATCTATCAAAACCTGGTTAAGTCTTTCGGCTAAAATCAATGTAAATATCTTGTAGTCTGTATTCAATAATGAAATTGGTCTATAGTTTTTAAGTTCCAACTCGTCCTTTCCTTCTTTTGGTATTAATATAATATTGGCGCTTTTCCATGTGTCAGGGATTCCCTCTTTAATTTTATTAAAAGTTGCTAATAACGGCTTTTTCAGTTCCTCAATAAATGTTTTATAATATGTTGCTGTGAATCCATCTGGACCTGGCGCTTTGTCTTTTTTTAGCCGTCTGATCGCCTGTGTTATCTCATTTTCTGTAAATTCTGCATTTAACATTTCTTGTTGTTCTGGTGATATTTTTTCCATTTCTTGCCTTTCCAAGTATCCCAAGATATCTTCTTTATTAAGTTTTTGTTCCCCATATAAATTTATGTAATAATTTTGAAATGCTTTTTGAATTTCCTCCTGTGATTGAAGTATTTCGTCCTCTTTTTTATCTTTGTAATCAATCTTTTTTCTCTTTCTTTTTTAATTTATATGCTAGCCATTTTCCTGTTTTGTTTGCTGACTCAAACTGTCTCTGTTTGATGAATTTCATCTTTTTTGCTATTTGTTCTGCAAGCTTCATATCTATTTGCTTCTTTAACCATTTCAATCTTTTATCTATGCTGTCATTTGTTGGTTCTATCTTTAATTCCGCTTCCACTTTCTTTATTTCATCTTCTAGTTTTTTCCATTCAGCTTCTTTTAACTTTTTAACTTGAGATCCTCTTTGTATCAGCAAACCTCTCATTACAGCTTTCCCAGCATCCCATATAACTTTTTCTTTTATTAATTTTGTTCTGTTAATACTAAAATATTCTTTTAGAGTTTTCTTCATTTTTTCTCTGTATTCTTTATTCTTTAATAAGGAGTCATTTAATTTCCATCTATAATTTTTCTTTGTTTGATGTTTTAATTCCAATAATATTGGATTATGGTTAGATATTGTTCTAGGCAAGATTTCCATATCTTTAATTTTCACTAACAGTTCTGGCGAAATCATAAACATATCTATTCTAGACAGAGACTTGTGGGATTCTGAAAAAAAGGTGAAGCCGTCAATGTTTTGATACATATTTGACCACACATCTTTAAGATTCTGATGTTCTTTCAATTCAAAAAAGGTTACTGGTAATTTTCCTTGATTCTTCTTTATTTTCTTTTTCGATGTTCTATCTCTTTTAGGATCTATTACACCGTTCCAATCTCCCATCAATATCAACTTGTAGTTTTCTCTTTCCAATTTTCCCAATTCTTCATGTAATTCTCTGTAAAAATCTCCTTGTTTTTCTGTAGGACTATATATCCCTACTAACAGATATTTTTCATCTTCTATCTGAGCTTCCACCTCAATATAATGTCCTTTTTGATCATTCAAAATTTCTTTAGGTTTATACTTGTCCTGGATATACATTACTATCCCTCCTTTTCTTTTATCTGATGCCGATGTAAACATTCTTCCCAATTTGTGATTTTGTAAATATTTTGTTTCATTTTTCCTAATCTTTGTTTCTTGTAAGCATATGATTTGTAGTTTCTTCTTCTGTAAAGAATTGAATATTTTACTTCTTTTATATTTTGAATTTATTCCTTTTACATTCCAAGAAATGATTCTAGTATCCATTTTGCAAATTATGATTAATTCCTAAATTTTATTCTTTAATCATCCGCTCCTGCTAATCCTCTTTCTCCCTCATCTATACTTTCCTCTCCTGATTGGTCTTCATCTCCTGATATTTCTCCAGTAGCTGCACATGCGCCTTCTTCTTCTTCCTCTTCTTTCTCTGGATCTTGATGCTCCTGTTGTTCTTTTTTTGCCCTTGCTCTCGTTTTCATCTTCACCCCCTGTTGTTCATTTTCTTGCTTATCTTCCTTCTTTCCTCCTTGCATTCTTTTTAGAAAATCTTTTGCCTTTGCTACTGTATTTATTCTAACTCTTTTTTGTTTATATATGAAAGAGACCCCTTCAATTCTCTCCCATGAGAATCTCATTCCTCTTCTAATGAGCTCGCTTGTGAAGAATTTATATTCTTGTCTCGTCCGTAATATCTCCATCGGGATGTCCTTAAAAATCTTCACACTTTTCCCTTCTGCTATAAAATCTTCTTGGTAACTCTTTTGAAGTATTAGCTCTTTTGTTGCAGGTCTTGTAAAAACAATTATTACATCTCTGGGTAAGTTCTTTTCTCTTGCAATTTTTGAGTTGATTCTGAAGGTCTTGTCCGTATCTCTAATTATTTCCTCCTTTGGCACTCCTACATATTCTGCTAAAGAATTTGTTATTTTCTCAAATAAGTTCTGATTTGGGGCCTCCGGTACCCCTCTTAATTTCAGGCTCCTTTCTCTATTACGGACCTCTTGAATTAAGTTAATATTACTTTCCTTTCTCTGTTGTTCTGCTAATTCTGATGTAATTACTTTTAATTCTTTAGTTGTTTCTTTCACATTTTCAACCTCACCTCAAAGACTTTCAATTTCTCCAGTTATTTTTTCTAGTTTTGTCCCAAATATTCCCAATTCTTTCTGTAATTCTTCTTTCGCTTCCTTCCTTGATTGTCTCAGCTCTGCTTCAGATCTTATTTTCGTGCCTTAATTTCTGAAAATCCTCCAAAAGAGTTTGTATGGGGTCTGTTGTTTTTGTGGTAGCATCTGTTGAACCTCTCCTTTGGGGTGGAATTGGTAAATTAGTCTGTTTCCTTGCTCCACTTGCCATTATTGTAGTTATTGTTGTTATTACTATTATGATTATTTTTTATAATAGTTTACAGTTCTAGTCACTCTAGTATTAATAATGCTTCTATTCAGTCCTTTAAATAATCACCAAGAAAAAGAAAAATATATATATATCTAAACCATAAACAACAAAATTCTATTCCATTTATCAGTTCTATTTATGGTTATGTTCTAAATAAGGTTATAAAATGTATACTTGCAAAATACAATATATATTCTATTTGCTGAAACAGTGAGACAAGGCTATAAGTGTGTATATATATATATATATATATATATTAAATCAGATAAATGCTTAGTTATAAAAAAAGAAAAAGAAAAAACAGCTGCCTTTCTAATTGTAAAAATTATAACCACTGTTTTCTACTAGTTATTGTAACATTCACAACAAACTTGCAACAATGTTAAACAACCTTCTTCCCAATAGATCTATCAGTTGTAATATGTTACTTTATGGCTTATCACCTTATATGGAAGAAAGAGTATGTATATATATTTTTTAATTAATTTTCTAATCCCAAAAAGTTAAGTGGAAATAAAACAGCAGTATTTTAAACAAGAAAAGAGCCCTTTTAAAATCTTTATCTTCCATGCTATCACCCCTTTAAACTTATGATCAACTCTTCTTGTATTTATTTGTTACTTATTATTATTATTATTATTATTAGCTGGTATTTCTCATCTCCGTTGTCCCCTCCTCCTGTCCTCCTTCCATTGATTTCTTTCTCTTTCAAATACTGTTGTTTTGGTTCTGCAATTATACTATAATATAACTATATCATTATTAAATTCAGATTATAAATTATTCGCCGGCATATTAGCAAAGAGGCTCAAAAAGATATTAGATAATTGGATACATACAGATCAAAATGGCTTTCTCACAAATAGAAAAACAAAAGAAAATTTTAGAAATTTGTTAAATTTAATTGGAATTCACCAAAAAAATTACATTAAAAATTGGCTATGGTTTTTCTATATGCTGAGAAAGCCTTTGATAATATCAAATGGAGTTTCATGTTTGGGGTTTTGGAAAAAAATGGAAGTAGGAGACAAGTTTATGAATTGGATAAGGAAAATTTATTTGAAGCAGGAAGTTTGTATTCTGGTTAATGGAGAAAAGACTACCAAAATAAGTACTGTATTAATAAAGGAGTAAGACAAGGATGTCCTTTGGCTCCCTTCCTATTTATTCTCACATTAGAAATTCTGTTGAACAAAATTAGGAGCAATAACACAATTACGGGAGTGGTAATTCAACAACAAAAATATAAGCTAAGGGCCTATGCCGATGATGTTTTAACGATATCTGACCCTGTGGATTGTATGGAGAAAATAATGACAACCCTTAAACAATATGGTGATGTCTCTGGGTACCGGATTAATAGAACCAAAACAGTGATGCTGCTATTAAATATCTCAGGTAAAGAGGCAGGAAAAATTACAACTATTATGGGATTTAAGAGAGAAAATCGTGTTAAATATTTAGGAATCTGGCTAACTGCAACAAATTCGGACCTGTTTTTTTCTCTGAAGATGTCAGCCACAGATGCTGGCGAAACGTCAGAAAGAAACTCTTCTAGAACATGGCCACACAGCCCGAAAAACCCACAAAAAACTATGGATGCCGGCCATGAAAGCCTACGACTTCAAATTCGGACCTGTTTAAAAACAGCTATGAAAAAACATGGAAGGAAATTAAGGAATGTTTTAAAAATGGAAATAATAATAGAATATTAGACTTGGAGGGGGCTGATATACAGTATGGTTTCCATGCATAATTATTTTATGATAAAGCTAAAATAGACGGAAATTTCAAAAATCACTATACACGGAAAGCCTGCTTGAGGGTCTGGATAAAATAAAAAAAATAAAAAATGGTGTAATAAGATATGGGCATCACCGGCAGAGGCTATATTAAGAAAGGGATTATATAGTGAAAAAATCTGGTTTAGATACAAAGATTTGATAAACACAGAAAAAGACAAGATGGTGCTTAAAACGCAGGAGGAACTAACACAGTTAGGTTGTAAATTAAATTGGTTTGCTTATAGGCAACTGAAGGAAAGGTTCCAAATGGACAGTAAATTAGATGAAATAGGCCCTGCATATAAGGATTTTGAAAAAATAGTGAAAGAGGAACCAAAAAATTTAATATCCAAATATTATAATCTGATAAGAAATTGGGAATTGGAAGAAAACTCAGTTAAAGATTTTATGATCAAATGGGCATGTGACTTAAATCAAGTTATACAAATGGAGGAATGGGAGAAAACATGGAAGTTAAAGATTAAACACACTTACAGTGTAGAATTAAGAGAAAACCTCTATAAATCAATATACTGATGGTATCTTACCCCACTTAAATTGTCAAAAATGTATAAAGGATGCAAACCAACGTGTTGGAAGTGTGAAGCTGATCCAGGATCTTATTTGCATATGGGGTGGAATTGCCCGTTTGCAATAAGATTTTGGAAGAAGATTCATGAAGAGGTGAGGAAAATGTTTAAGACACAAATATACCTTGATCCCAAAATATACTTATTGAATATTATAGATGATAAGAACGAAAAAGAAAATGGAAAGTTATTCTTTCACTTAATTATCGCTGCAAGGATGCTATATGCAAAAGTTTGGAAAAGAAAAGAATTACCTACACTGGAGGAATGGAAAATAAAAGTTTATGAGATCTATGAAATGGATAAATTATCCCAGTTGCTAAAAAATAGAACATTAAAAGATTTTTATAAGGTTTGGGAACCGTGAACTGGGTATATGCAAAAAGATGGTAATCCGATTAGATATATTGTTTTGAAAGAGTAAACGTATATAATATACGTCGATAGGATACATGACAGTTTGACTAAGGGGGGTTGCAGACTGCCAGAAATAGTGCAAATTGAGTCCACTTTTAGGGTTAGGGTTAGGGTTAGGGAATCATGGGAACTGTATTTTATTGTGGCACCAGAGCTCTCTGACAGAGAAGGCTATATGTCTCAGAAAAAAAACAATTCCCATGATTCCCTAGCACTAACCCTAACCCTAAAAGTGGACTCAATTTGCACTATTTCTGCCAGTCTGCAACCCCCTTAAGTAGGTTTTATTATTTTTTTATTCACAGTACTTGTAGTTTATACAACATGTTCTCCTCTATTATCCGATTTACAGTAAGTTTTGATAATTCCAGATGTAGATTCAACAAATTAATAACAACTACTCAGAAATTATGGGAAAATATATAAACGATAACTGAACAATTGAAACAAATTGTATTTTTGCTTAACTCTTTGAGTATAGTTCTGGAAAATTATTGCAGCTTGACGTAGAACCGTAATTGGTATAACTCTCGATATAGGAAGATAATCTGGTTAGAAAAATAGTTATATGAAATAACATTGGTGCATTACTCTATCTGTACAGCTTGGGAAGCTAGTATAGATGTTTGGTTGTGAGAGGATAGGATGAATCAATGTGTTTGAGCGGTTGAATACATGTCATATATTTTATGGCATGGGGTTCTGTTAGAAATATATGGTATTTGTTATGTTAAACGATTTATGTGTTTTTATGAGTGGAAAGTATGTAACTGTGTATATGTACAATTGTGAATTTTAATTAATAAAATTTAATTTAAAAAAAAGAAAAGACTCCAGTTGTAGGCAAATAAAATGAGGCTTTATTGCTACAACTAAAAAACTATATACAGTTCTTGGATATTTACAAAACAATCTTGGCAACACACAACACAGCAATTTACCAGATGTGTTGATGAGGAATGTATAGCTTATAGTCTGTGAAGCCAAGTCACCAAGACACGGAGCTTCAGCAAGCTTTTAGTTTTATTGCAAAATTCAGCATGAGCAAAAACAAATAATAATAATAACAATAGCATTTTCACTTTAGCCAGAATGGCTAAACAGGAACCAAAACTTTAACTGCTACATGTTTATAGTTAGTCAAGCTGCAGCATCAGGAAAATATTTTAATTAGTCCATTTCAGCTTAAAGGTTAAAGACAAGTGAGAAACTTTTCAGAATCACAACTTTCAGCCCACATCTCTCCACCTCTTTTGGGAGTAGCCTTTACAGACTGATTGGTTGATGTTACATGACGTGTGTTAGCCCAACCTCTAATTTCCATATTACATCATGTGACTGCAGTTCCCAAAACATCTCTTGCCCTTGTGTAAATAAAACTCTTTCTCACAGAATTTTAGCTTGTTAGCAAGCCTGTTTAGACTAACACACACCTGTGACTGATAATCGTGAAACTGACCTCAGAAAGCAAATTTTCTCAGCAAGGAAAAATACAGACACACATCTTTACATTTCAACATTTTAACATTGACTATAAATCCCATCAAAACCTGACAGAACCTCCCAGCTCCCTCTCTCTACACCACAAACAATACACAGACAAAGGATTTTGTCTCCCCCCAGCTACCACCCACTTGAGTGTGTACCTTCTAGTTAATTGGATGAACCCAACTTTCCCAGACTTTCAGTCCATCCCCTGTTGTTGATGTCATTGTCCATGTGACCTGCCATGCTGACGTTGTGTGTTTTGGTCAGTACATTTCCTTTCCCAAAACACCCTATTGTTTTTCTCTTCTGTGGTCTTGTGTTTATGTCTGGGGAGACATCTGTTGTTTGTCTGGCCCAACTTGCCTTCAAATCCCTTCCCACAGGAAAGTTCCTCATGCATCTTATACATTTCTATGTCTGACTGTATATCCCATCTAGCAAAATCCTGACAGAGACTCCCTCAGTGTTGCCTTTCATATTTGTGGCATGGGATGGAGGGGGCTGCTTTAACTAAAAGCTCTCATGTTTTGGGTTTTAGAGCCAAATGGGTGGAAACAGGAAGAGGTTTGCCTTTGGGCTTTGGCTGAATGAAAGGAAAATGGCTTTTCAGGTCAGGAATAGACAAAGGATCCATCTCCACCCATCCACTTGCAGGGCTTGGGCCCCTCTGGAGAATCCCCCCCCCCCCCCCGAAGAACCAGGATGGGGCCTGGAGTCTAGCTAGTCTTTGTTCTCCTATTCATCCTTTTGGGCCCTTCTCTCACAGTGGTTGCCTCCAGTCAACCTGTGTGCAATAGGAAGCTCAGCTTCCCTCTCCTTTGAGGTGGGGCTGACGTGGAGGGTTAGTTCAGTCCCCTCAGGGGGCAGGCAGGAATGGTTGTGCATGTTTCTTCATCCCGGAAAGGAATTATCCCAAGACCCTGGCTGCCCAGTCTCTTGGCCGTCGTTTGGCCTTGCTTGCCCTCTCTCTGCTTACCCTCATCTTGAGCAGGGTGGACTTGGCTCCAATGATGAAACTGTTTCAGTTGTGCCCCACGGCTCTGAATGCCACTTTCCCCTGGCCCCTTGGTTGCCCCGATTGCCAGGTGCCCCTTACCCATACTGCCCTTCACATCCTTATGCAGAAAAGGGAGGAACATCTCACACAGACCCCCCCCCCCACATCTTTTGGCTGGGCTTTGTGATACTCTCTCTCCTCTTAGGTGCCTTCCCCCACCCCATAGCAATTTCCTTTATATAATATGCTGATAACTGAGCTGACCTCACTTGGGGTGGGGGGCACCTCTTTTTTTTAAGAGGAGAAGGAAGCTGAGGTTTCCCCTAGAGTCAGAGGGCACTGGTAGAGAAGCTTGTCTGATGACAATCATGCTGGGGGTTGGGGAAGGGGAGTCTTGTAAGCAAAGAAGAGCCCCATTTGTGTGAGATCTGTGTCCTTTCTGAAGGTTAGGAGCAGTCCTGGTGCCCTTCTCTGCTTGGCTTGTTGTTCTAGCCAGTTCTTGATTCAGGGCTAGATAGGTTCCCAGTCTGTCTTCTGTGGAGGTGGTTCTTCCTGCCAGACGTGCACGAGTCTTGAACCTGTACAGCTTCTTCTGTGCCCTCTGGGGTGAGATACCTTTTGAGAGAAGGCACTTTGGAAGAAGCTACACCAGGGGACAGAACAGTGATATATAGTCTCCCCCAGGTGCCCCCCCTTTCCTGAAGAGGGGGTGGTGTTTCTGTTAGGTTCTTGCCCTTTGTGGCCAAGCATTAAATCCTGGGATATTGCCAGTAGCCTGACTTCTCTGGCTGGGAGGTGTCATTCTTCCTTCACCCTTGCAGTGCATCCTCTGGATCCCGTCCCCACACACACACTGGCAGAAAGATTAAAAACCCCACCCTCAATGACGGTCTTGCTCCTTGGGCTTTTCTGGTCCCAATGGAAGCTGTTGAGATCTTTCCCTGCACAAGGGTGCCTTCCCAACACTCCCTTCCCATGGTCCTGTGTAACATTTCGAAGACACACCAATAAAAAATGCATAAGCCTGCTCTGTGGAACCCCTCTGAATGTTTCCTTCAAATAAATGAATAAATGGTAGATTTGAAGAGAGGTAATACCAGGAGTGCTAAATGTGCAGGGTTGAAATGGGACTGAATATTCAGTGTGGTCACCAATAGCCAAGGAGTTTGTGTTATAGGGTGACCAGCCCGCTGTTCCCATGCCAGCTCTGGCGAGTCTGGAGACCCATTACAGGGTTACTGGTGGCAGCAGAGCCGCAGAGGGTGGAATGGGCAGAATCCTTTCACATGATTGAACCATTGCTGTACACTTTAAAATCACACATGGCACCCTCTTCCCTGTATGAACTTGCACAAAAGTGAGACAGCCATGCTAAGATCTCTGCTGCTGCTTGATGAACTGTTTTTTAAAAAAAAACTTTGGAGGGATTTTTTTATTTTTTTATTATTATTATTATTTTGGTAGAGGAGCATTTATAGGTCACACACACACACACACCCACTGCATGGCATAAATATGAAATGGTAAGGTGAAATGGTACAATCTAAGCTAAGAGAACTTTTTGGGGGGAGGGAACCAAATGGAGGGTGTTTGCTGTCCTTACTAGAATGTTCTAATATGTCAAGGGAGTTGCTTGTGTTTAACTGTGAACAAAATAAAAAAGCATATTGTTTTGCACTATTCTTTATGTTTTTGCTGCAACAACAACAACAAAGATTTTAATTTCGAGGATGAGATGGGATGGTGAGCGGACTCCATCCCATCTGGTGGGGTCTGGTACAGGTGGGGTCCTGGGCTGGATGGGGTGAAGGCAGCCAACTCCTGCCCTTGGGAGAGGGTCTTGTGGCCCTTCCAGGGAGGCCCTGCTGGTATTGTTGGACTGCACCTCCCATCGTCCCTCACCCATAGTTTGCAGGCCAGGGTGTGCTGAAGTTTGTAGGTCCCATCTGAAGGGCCATGTGTTCTCCATCCCTGCTGAAAAAGGCTTCACAGTTGCAAGGCACATTCTGGTTCTTGAATAGGAAGCCATGTGGAAGCATGGTCCTTGGTGGAGTGCAGAGGGGGGGTTGGGAGGGGCTAGATGGGAGGGACTCTTGAGCTGGTGGGGCCACTGTTGCTTTGCTGGGGACAGTGGTATGGGGAGGGGAAGAAAGGGCTTCTTTCCTGATAGGGTTATTTTGGAAAGAACATTACACTAGGGCTCTCTGTCTATATGTGGGGAGGGGGGGGAGGGGCGTGCATGAGTGCATCACGATCACATTTCAAAATTAATGTAAAGTAATGTAAAAGGTGGGACTGTTCCTCCTCCACCGTCGATCAAGTAATGTTTTCTCAATTTGAGTTAGATTTAAAAAGCTTTTTGAATGGCATTTCTAAGTTTTGTTCTATTCATATAACAGTTTAAAGATGATGTTTAAAAAGAAATACAGAATGCAGCAAGATACTCCTGCCACCAGCAGTGACAAACCAAGGACCCTGTCAGCAGTGCGGTGAGTACAATCTTCACTCCAATTTTTACAAAGAAGTCTTCTGGCAGTTTGTCCATCTTGACTGATGGTTCTGGCTTTGCGCCTCATTTGGGCCCTGCAGTTGGGCCGTGCGCATTCAGGAGCTGACTGCTGCCCCAACATTTGTGGCATTAGGGTATCCAGACTCCCAGATTTGCTTACCTTGATCTAGTAAGGATCAGCTCCTGGTGGCGTTCAGGTGGGGTCAGCCTTTGCAAAGGGGTGGGTGGGTTAGGCTTCTGATTGGAGCTGGAGATGGACAGGGTGGGATGGAAACATTCTCCTCTTTCTTCCCCTCCCTCCCATGCCTTCTCTTGGCTACCCACATGGTGACCTCTGGGGAAGTGGGCACATTTTAGTCCCTTGGGCAAAGAGGCCAGGCTGTACTTCTTCGCCCTCCCTCTCAGTAATCCTGGGTTTTAAACTGATCCTGCTGGATTGGTGCATGAAAGTACTCTTGCAAAGGTGCTAAGCACAGGTGTTGGGACACTGCTAACTTTGTGAGGGATTTGAACCAAGGGTAGCAATCAAGGGTTGGTGACCAATTCATGTGGCAAATGATTCCACATAATGTCTGGGACTCTTGTGCGTAAATATTTTTGGGGTGCGCATGAAAAGTTGCCTATATGTCTCAGGAGAAATCTGGCACTTAAAACTTCTTGTTAAAAATATCACATCTCCCTCCTGGTTTACTATTCAAGGGGTGGCACTCGTACCAGGATCAAAATGATTAAATATGTATTCTCTCACAGAAAGGAAGCCAGCAAGATAAAAAAAGAGAAAAATAAATTACCTTCCATGCTTTCTAGTGCTAAGCAGGGATGTTGGTAGCTCCATAAACACCCCAATAAATAATGAACATTTTATGCTCTAAGAGCCAGGGCGGGAGGTTGGAAAGGCTCAATTATTTATTGGCTTCTCATCCTGAATGTAAAGAAGAAATCCAAATTGCACTGCAAATTTCAGTTGTCTACTTTGTTACTCAGGTGTTTGGAGTGGGGTGGGGAGGGCAGTAGAGATTTCTTTCAGAAGAGGACAAGGGGTCTTCTTCTGGTGCCAGAGGAGCTCAGACTATGTCACAGGGATCCGGCTAAAAGGTTTTTAGACTTTTGCAGCCCTTTGGGGTGGGGGGGGGGGCTGTCAGAGACTATCTAACCCCTCCCCCCCCCCAAAAAAAAACACCTACAGAAACTGCTCTAATGACCCTTGCCTCTCCAAACAAAAAGGTTTATAGGGGGGCCTTGGGTCACATAACCCTGGGAGGAAGATGGGAAGGGGGCTCATGTATGTACTTAGATCCTTGGTGTCCACCCAGCCCAGGGCTGCTGGAATTCTTTCCTTAGCCCCCTTGATATTCCCTCCATGGGGACTCCCATCCAAGGCCTGCCCTTCCTTCACTCTCAAATTCAGATGACATAGGAAGAAGGGATGATGGCCCTGGGACTCTGCAGGCCAGGCCAGGCAGAAGAAGAATATGCGTTCATCTGCCCTCTCCTGCTTTGCCTTGCTGCATTGAGAGGCAAGACGAACCCACCTTTCCACCCAAAGTGTCCAAATAAGTAGACACCAAAGTAAAAGAAAACACCAAGGGTCAGTTTTACAAGATTTGGGTGCCCTCTCTGCTTGTGGGTTCATCTATTTCCTCGTTCCCCTTGCCATTCCCACTTTATCCTCACTTCCACAACCCTGTGAGAGATCACACTGAGCCCATGGGGAGAGAATGGCCCATAGACAACCTGTGAGTTTCATGGCTCAGTGGGGACAAGAAACTGGCTCTCTCAAATCCCTGTTCAACACTAATCAGTAAGCCAGATTGGTTTCCTACTTGCCCTTTAGAAAGGGCGGAGGTAGGAGACCGGGACTTACATTCATCTGTGGTGGACCTGTAAGAGAGTTAAGAAATATTGGAAGAAGATACATAATATAATGGAAAATATCTTACAATTACAAATAGTGATGGATCCTATATTATATCTGTTAAATATGTGTAACAATGAGGAATTGGATAGGAAATATGGTAAATTTTTATTTTATATGACAACCAGTGCGAGATTGATATTAGCTGGAAGCTGGAAAACAAGTCAGATTCCATCTACAGAAGACTGGATGTGTAAACTGATAGGTTTAATACAGTTAGATAATTTAACTAGCTTTGTTAGAGGTCAAGACTGGGAAGCAAATAAAAAGTTATGGAAACCGTTTTATGATTACTTAGAAAAAGAGAAGATAGAGGTTATGGCTTAATTAATGATAAATTATATAAGAGAAGCTATAATAATAAAATAGGATGGAGTTAGAGATAATGGATGTATCTTTGATAATCTGTTTTGATATATAATTTAATGGTAAAATACTGTTTGTGTTTTTTGCTTACTTCAGATGGAATACTCCTGAGTTGATTATTTTGTTGTATAAATTTATAGCTTGATGGAATAAATATAGGAGAGCAAACTATAGAGAAGAAATAGAACTTTGCCCAAATTCAGGAAGTCAGTTTTGTAAGGATTGGATGGTTGGTTTGGGTGTAACGTGTATATGTTTATATGTGTTGTATTGTGTATTTGTATTATGTTTGATTGTATTTGTTTGTGTTGTTTTTTTAGCATTTAATAAAATTTAATAAAAAAAAAAGAAAGAAAGGGTGGAGGTAGAAAAACAAAGATGCATATGCCTTCTTCTAAATAAATAAATACAGTGTGGTGGAGTCTCCTTCCTTGGAGGTCTTTAAGCAGAGGCTGGATGGCCATCTGTCGGGGATGCTTTAATCGGGAGTTCCCGCATGGCAGGGGGTTGGACTGGATGGCCCTTGTGGTCTCTTCCAACTCTATAATTCTATGATTCTATGATTCTCTATCCCTCTAGCAATGAGCCGCCATGCATGCACAGGGGAAATGGCTTTATTCAGAAGCATCTTCCAGGAGGCAAAAAAGACAGGAGCTAAGAAGCCTGTGGGGAGGGGGAAAAAGCCATCAGACCAAATGAGGCAAGTGGTACAGGCAAGATCTAATGCCATGGGCTCAGTTTCTTTTCAACACATGCCCCCAGCCCCACTCCCTGCATGGCCGGACGCTGAGGTGAGTTAGTGGACGTGGGAGAAGGAGCTGCCCTTGTGCAGCCAAACCTCTGCTGCCTCCTTGGTGAGAGTTGCTCTATTTCCCTGCAAGCCACTGAGCCCTGGGGCAGTTGTCATTCAGCCTCCCCCAGGCGGCAGCAGTGGGTTGGGAGCACAAGGATGTGAGGGACAGTCCCACCACTTCATAAAATGGACTGGCTGGGGTGGAAGGCTTTGGTCCCTCTCAACTAAAGGGCCCAAAGGGTTTCCTGGCTGAGCCCAGGAATGTGGGGCCCACTTGGCCAAGCCAAGGCCTACAGGTCAGACACAGTGGTACCCTGCAGCCCCCTCTTGTTTTTACTGCCTTCTAGGCACAGGAAAAACAAGGAGGGTTTGTGACCCAGGAGGCCCTCCAGGCACACCTGTGTCCAGGTGACCAGGTCTGGCAACGGGGGTGTCACCTGGTGGTTGTGGAGGCCTGGAGCCTGGAGGGGGGAATGGAGGGGTGTGACAGGCAGCTGTATATCTGCTTTGGAAATGCCGGTAGTATTTCCTCCTTTCTTTTCCTTGCACTGTTGTCAGGAAAGGGCATGACTGAAGCAAATATAGGGAGACTGTTTTAATCATGAGCATAGGGTTGGGGGAATCTCTCTCTGTGTGTCTCAATTTTTAAAAGGCATTTTTACCAGGTGGTCTCCAGGGCCCATCCAGAAACTTGTGTATGGCCCTCCCGAGGGTCCCCATCTCCTTGAGCTTAGCCTCCCCCCCTTTCTCCCGCGACCGGGCCTTCTCCGTCAGACTCAGCGAGGTCTGAGTGGCCTCTGTCACGAAGGGAGGCAACCCCTTCCGGGGCCCAACGTTCAGGTTGGGCAGCTCCAGCTGCTGGTAGATGGCCGCCCGCCGGGCACTCACGCTCTGCATCATGTTGCGGGGCAGCTTCTCACTGTGAGCCACCCACTCCTTCATGCAGTCCAGCACTATGGGGATCAGGCTCACCACCCCGCCGTAGTGGTTCCGCGCTTCGTCGCAGCTCAGGTGGTTCACCACGTCATGGGGGTACCTGTGGATGGATGGACAGACTGATGGGTGGGTAAAGGGGCAAAGGCAGAGAAGGTGGGAAAAGGATGGCTGTGGCTAGTGGCAGGCCAAGTGCCCTGCAGCACCTTTTCCTCTTCTATGAGTCCAAGGTCCATGGATTAGTCTGGCCCACCAGGAAACCACATCCCCTCCTCCAGGACACCATCATTTGGGGGAGGGGGCAGCTTTCATCCCTCTCCCGTTGCAAAATGCCTCTCTCCAAAGTCTAAGTTCCAACAATGTGGGCATCTTTTGAAGCTGAAATATGCTGGTGGTCTTTTGGTGCTGCCCCTTTTGTCATTATTATTTATTTAATTTCTATACCACCTTTCTTCCAGAAAGGGACTGAAGGTGGCTCACAAATTTGTTACCATTGGTCCCCCCACCCCTGGAATGGCTGCTCTGAAATGGAGTCTGGTGGGTGATGGGTGCAGGGCAAGACTTCACATAATTTGCATCCATTTCCTGGGTCAGTAACACTCTGTGGCTAAGAACAATCTACTGATAGAAAATTAATTTTAATCTTGGCGTCCTCAAGTCTCTTACAAAATATAACACAGAACACCATTAAAGATAGAGCACCAAAAGAAATGGCTGTCACCCAACCAATCAAGCCCCCCCCCAACTGACCTCCTTCCCTCGGAAAAGCATATTTGATTGCTAGAGAGAAGGACACGGGGGGGGGGGGGGGGGAGGGACCCTATTAGATTTGGTTCAAAATAAAAGGTTACCAGGAAAGGTCCCAAAGGAGAGAGGGCTTGTTTTTTATCCCTTTGGCTTGGGTTTTCTAGACCACATTTCTATGAGTTGTTTCTAGCAAAGCAAAAGAGCTCCTGAGAGAGACCCTGGCTTACTTGGCTCGGATGCTGCTGAGGTCATTGCTGTGGCTGACCAGGGTCTTGCATTTATCCAGGAGGGCATTGGTGGTGGCGTTGCCAGAATGGAGGGTCTCCAGCCGCTGGCATAGCCGGCTCAGATCGCCACAGATGGTAAGGAACATGAGCAGAATCCGCCTGTCTGTGGAGTTGTTGCAATGGTGATCCATGTACGTCTGCACCTGTTGGATAGGGAGGAGTGGCAAGGGTGTGAGAGACCCCCTGGAAAAGTGAGGGCAGAAGCACAGAAACAAGTGTGAAGCCTACAGTTTTATACGACCCCAGTGTACACTTGTTTATGCAGGGATGCACATTTCTACACCTTCTTTGTGGTGCTCTCCTGTTGTAGAAGGCAAGCCTCCCCTGGGAAGGTGTTATTCTGGTCTCCAAGTAAGGGGCTAAACAAGTCCATCCAAATCTGCACATGTGCCATGGTTTTAAATAATCTCAAAACTGTTTTTAACTGTTTTAAAGTGCCTTGTTCTAATTTGTGAAATTATTTAATAGTTTTTTATCTGTTTAAATTATTCTTAATATTCTAAATTGTTTTAAACTGTTTATTGTATGTCAACCTGAGATCCCTGGAATTAGGACAGGATATAAAAATTTTCAACTGCTCCTGAACATTAAAATTAACAGTAGTAACATCATAAAACATTCTGCAAACTTGGGCTACATGCAATCAATGAGATAAGACATGCAATCAATTAGATGAGCCTATGTCTTAAAGCCTAAAAAGACACAACACAAAAGAAAAACAGGATAGGAACAGAAGAGGAGAAAGCAAGTGGTTCTTCAGTAAAGTGGGTGGAATGGATAGGATTAACATATCACCTGGATAGCTGGGTTTTATCCAGACTGTAGACATACCACCTGGACCAGCATTTGCCCCAGAGTTCAAGCTCTGAATTTTTTTAAAAAACCCCCCACACACAGTAAATCTTTGTTTGTCTTTGTTGAAGGCAAGATGTGGGACAAAATATGGAGTTACTCTTTACCAAATTGTTCTGCTATTGTTCTGCAAAAAACAAATCCATCTGGGAATTTCAGGTGTGAGGGAAATGAGAATGAGCAGGAAGAACAGCACAGTGCCAGAAGCGAGTGCAAGAGAGCATGTCTGCAGGGGCTGGAGGAGGCAAGGTGTGGGCAGGTGTCGGAGAGACAGAAGAATGAGTAGATGGGAGTGGACTTGCACAGGAAGCATGCAAGAGTGGATTGTGAGGGCATGAGAGGAAATGTGGGAGTAGGTGAGACATGAGAGCAGGGGGTGTGAGTGGTGGTGTGCAAGAAGCAAAGGAGAGAGACACTGCATGCTTCTCAAATCTGCAATGACACCAAATTAGGAGGAATAGCTAATACCCCAGAAGACAGAAGGACAGGTTGCTTACCTGTAACAGTATTTCTTCTAGTGGTCTTCTGCGAATTCACACAAATGGGTAATGACTGCGCATGCACAGCAACTTCGGAGTCTTCTGGAATCACTAGGCAGACTTTAAAGTTGCAACTTTTCACTTGGCTGGACTTAAGTTGCAACTTTTTGGCGGTAGCGCCGCCCATCCCTATAAAGGCCCTCTAGTGGTACTGTCCTCTTCAGTTCCGGAAGTTCGCCGCCAGCTGTGAAGTAAACAAAGAGAGCATAAGCAGGGCACGACAGAGAGGAGGACGGGCGGAATTTGTGTGAATTCGCAGAAGACCACTCAAAGAAATACTGTTACAGGTAAGCAACCTGTCCTTCTTCTTCGTGGTCTCTGCGAATCACACAAATGGGTAAGACTGACAAGCTTTGGTCAGTGGAGGAGGGAGTATCCTGCCACAAATATAGTTATCATCTGTAACATGCTAAATCAGAATAAGGGAATGCACCACTCACTGATCCCAATATGATGGTATTAACTGACAGTGCAGTCCTGAAAGCAACACTGCCCCCCAAAGGCTGCCTCACGTCTGGCTCTCGAGTCCATCCTATAGTGCTTGACAAAGGTCAGGGGTTGAGACCAGACCGCAGCCTTGCAGACATCCTCCAACGGTACTCCGGATAGAAAGGTGGAGGATGCAGCTACCACCGGGGTTGAATGGGCCCGCACCCAAATTGGAGGTTCTTTTCTTGTGAGTTCATAACAGAGGTGGATGATGCAGGTTACCCACTTGATGAACCTCTGTGAGGAGACGGGTAAGCCCTTCTTAGCTTCTCCGTAGCACACAAAAAGACGCTCGGAACATCTCGAGTCCGATGTTCTGCTTACACAGAATGCTAGAGCTCGACGAACGTCCAAGAGATGGAGTCGTCTCTCCTCATCAGTGGTCGGGCTCGGGGCCAGGGTCAGAAGTACAATACCTTGCTTTAGCTGGAAGGCTGACACCACCTTCGGCAAAAAGGTGACATCTGGTCTCTCAACACAACCTTGTCCTTATGGAAAACCAAGAAAGGTTGGTCCACCCTGAGGGTACATAGTTCACTAACATGTCGGGCCAACGTGATTGCAACCAGAAAGGCATCTTCCATGACAAGAGTCTCATATCCATAGTGGCTCGAACAGAGCAGACGAAAGCCTGGAAAGAACGATACTGAGGTCCCAACCCGGCGTCGGTATCGAAACAGGAGGGTGCAAATTTGAAAGTCCTTTGAGGAAGGCCTTCACTAAAGGTTCTTTGAAAAAGGAAGGTGTTCCTTGAAACTGATAGTGAGAACAAATTGCAGATAAATAACATTTGACTGACTGGAGGCTGAGGCCTCTGTCGACTAATGACATGAGGAACTCTATCACTGTTCCCACTGAGGCTCGGGATGGAGATAAGTTTCTTGAGTCCAAGAAGTGTTGGAACTTGGACCATTTAAGTGTATAGGATTTCTGCATGGCAGGCTTCAGCGATGCTCCAATGACCGCCTTTATGGGGGGTGGTAAGCTGTTCAAAGCAGAATTCTCCAAGCAACCAGCGGAAGGGAGTCCATGTCCAGGTAGAGGACTTGACCGTCGTGGATGGAGAGGAGATCCGGTCGAGGGTCGAGATGGACGAACCTCCTCCTGGAAAGGTCCAGGAGTGGGGTGAACCAAGGTTGGCTGGGCCACCACGGTGTGATTAAGATGGTATCGGCTCGATCCAGTCTGATCTTGGCTATTACCCTCGTAATGAGGGGAAATGGTGGGAACATGTAAAGAAGTTTCCCCATCCACTAGTACTGGAAGGCATCTCCCAGGGAACCTGGGGCTTTGAACCTTGAACAAAAGTGCCGCCACTGGGTGTTTAGGTGTGTCGCAAAAACATTGACTTTGGGCTCTCCCCACATCTGGAACAGGAGGGTGATGGTCCCGGGATGGAGGCGCCACTCGTGACACGAGCCCTTGGACCTGCTGAGCTCTTTTTCTTCTCCCGGCAGGTGGATTGCTTGCAAGATGATGTTCCTCACAATGCACCAGTCCCAAATGCGAAGCGTGGCTTGTAGAAGAGGACGAGACCTTGTCCCCCCCTTGCTTGTTGATATAGTACATAACGGTTGTGTTGTCCGTAGACAGCAACACTACCTTGGATCAAAGCAGGGGTTTGAAGGCTCGAAGGGCCTTCTCCACGGCCAACATCTCTAGCTCATTGATATGGAGCAGCCTTTCCTCTCGGTTCCAGTGATCCTTGATGGTAAGGTCGCCGATATGAGCTCCCCAACCCTCCATCGATGCGTCCATTGTTAGTGATACTTGGGGCTGTGGAGGAAGAAATGGCATCCTGGAGCACACATTGACGGGATCGAGCCACCAATGCAGAGACCGAGCCACAGATCTCGGTACCGCGAGCCGCACGGATGGAAGATCTCGAGCTGGATCGAAGACAAACAGGAACCAGGATTGAAAGGGTCTGAAATGGAGTCAAGCCCAAAGTGTTACAAACGTGGTCGAAGCCATATATCCAAGAGCCACCTGCACGGAATGTGCTGTAACGTGTCTTCTGGCTAGACAGTCCTTGATGGCCAGCTTCAAAGCCTGGAAGCGGTCTGAAGGGAGGAATGCGGTGGAGATGCTCGAGTCCAGAGTAGCACCAATGAACCTGCACCTTTTGGCTGGAACAAGGCAGGATTTGTCGGGATTGACCATCAGGCCTAGGGACTGCAAGAAAGCTAGAGTATAGTCTATGTCTTTCAATAGACGCTCTCGGGATGGAGCCACCAGAAACCAATCGTCTAGGCACGGATAGACTGGAATGGCCTGTTGATGTAAAAAGGCGATGACAGGGGCCATATGTTTTTGTAAAGACCCTTGGGGCAGTAGAGAGGCCGAAGGGCAGGACTCTGTATTGAAATGCTTGGTTGTCCACAGCAAAGGCCAGGAATCTTCTGTGGTATTCCCGAATCCCAATATGAAAGTAGGCATCTTTGAGATCGAGGGTTGCCATCCAGTGATCCTCCTGTAGTAATGGTAAAATAGATGCCAAAGTTACCATGAGGAAGCATTTGTAAGTCATGCATCTATTAAGGTGTTGAAGATCTAATATGGGTCTCAGGCCTCCATCCCTCTTCGGTACCATGAAGTACTGGGAAAAGAAACAGGAATTATAGGCCGTGGGGTGAACGGGCTCTATAGCGCCCTTGTCCAGTAATACGTGCACTTCGTCGAGTAGGGTGGGTGAGGGGGGTGGTGGAGATAAAGGTCCCTGTAACAGGGAGCTCAGAAAACTCAAGGGCGTAGCCGTTAGCTATGATAGAGAGAACCCAAGAGTCAGATGTAATTTGAGACCAAGAGTTGACAAAAGGTCTCAATCTGTCTCCAAACAGGAAGGGGCCAGCGAAGTGCGCTGGAACACATCATAAGGAATTTTTGGGTCTATCCCCGTCCTTTTTACGATACTGGCGGAACCTGGACTGAGGAGGGGGATGCCGTCCCAAGGAGGAGGATGACTGTGACAGGTTTCTCTGCCTGGCAGGGTCGGTATGGAAGGGCCTGTCCTGATAGTAGGTGCTGTTGTGGGTACCAGGGTCTTGTTCCCCCAAAACGGCGGCGGTGCGGGTGTGATGACGAGAACGTACCGTGCTTCTTGGCAGCAAGCTTCATCTTATACTTAAGTTTGAGCTTCTCATCTGTACTCTTGTGAAAAAGTCCGGAATCATCAAACGGTAAGTCCTCAATCATCATCTTCGCGTTGGTTGTCAAGTCGGAGGACCTGAGCCAAGCGAATCTCCATAAAGCTATCGATCCCACGACCAGCTTTGCAGAACAATCAGCTGCATGCCGTGCTGAAACGATCTGCTGGGCACCTATGGAGTGGGCTTCTGATTGCAGTGCGACAGCCAAGATCTTATCATCAGGTAGGTTGTCTAGAAGCGGTAGTAACCTTTCCATAATATGCTGCTGGTAGGCCCCCATACAGGCAGCATAATTGGCGACCTTCATGTTCAGTACCGCCGCAGCATAACATTTCTTGGCCAGTCCATCTATCTTTTTTCTGTCCTTGTCTACCGGAGAAATAAACTTCGAGGTTTATTTGAGCTCCTTCAATAATATCCGAGTTCAGCTTAGGGTGTTCGAAAAGCCAAGAGGACTGTGACGGAGCAATCCGGTAGAGATTCTCTATCTTTCTCGAAGTAGACGAGACGGAGGCAGGGGCTGACCAGGAGCGCTCTGCAATATCCTGAAGAGATGGAAGGAAGCCGAGGGCCAGTGGTGTAGGGACCCTACCATGGACCCTGCATTCGATAGAGTCCTTGGGTTGACTATCCGAGCGCACCAATTCTATGTACAATGCTTCTGCCATACAGACAATCTGCTCGGAAAAGAATTTAACATCGTCCATGGGTGAGGCAGGATGATGCTCCACCAGAGTGCTGGTCTCCCGTGCTGGCATCGGGGAAGAGGACCTTGAGGATGGAACCAATCCCACAGATACCACTGAAGAAGATCTGGAGTGAGGGGTGGGAGATTGAGATCAGGTGCGCTCTCGACGAGATCGATGTTGAAGAGTCGGATGGCTTTGGGACGGTGGAGCCGGTGGTGAAACAGAACGGGATCATGTACGTTCATGACGGGACCAAGATGAATGCCAGAAGGCCTGCTGGCTTTGAGACGGTGGAGCTGGCGGAAGGGAGGAAGACACTCTATGGACTTGGGCCTGGACTTGCATGGCGGAAGGACGAGAAAGATGGGCTCTCGGATCCACCTGCATGAGGAAACGTCCGGTCAAGGAATCCTAGACCAAGTCCAGATTCTCCTGCAAAATCTTCTTGGTCTCGGGATCAAGAGGGTTATCTTCAGCCTCGGTACCGAGAGATGCACGGTCCTTGTGCAAGCCAGAAGTCTCAGGATCCAGGATCGGGACATCTTCCCTGATCTCGCCCTCCGACTTGGAGTCGGAAATTACAGCCCATATAGGAGGGCGTGAGGGGGATTCCAGGACAGCCTCCAGAAATGGTGGTCCTAGCACAGCTACGGAAGGCCCCGGAACAGGCAATGGGGATCTCGTACGAGATGGAAGAGCCGATTTGGGCTCGGGCTCGTGACGGTCTTTAGATTTTTCAGAGGCAGCAGAAAGAGCACAAGGCTTTTTGGTGGAAGGGTCTTTAGATTTCCCTCCTTCTCTGTCCATGGAATGACACCTTTTTGAGGCTTTCTTTTCCTTGCGAGCCTCTGGGGAGCGGCCATGCTCAGAGTGGGTCTTTTTACTAGATTCTACTCCAGATTTCTCGGTCGTCTTCTTGGAGGGGGGCTTGATGGAAGGAGCCCCTGCATCCCCAGATCCCTGCGGAACCTCTTTAGAAGAGGGGCACAAAGCCTCTTCATAAAGGGCAGCTTTCAGACGCTTGTCCCGATTTCGGAGGGCTTGGGATGTCATGGAGAGGCAGTCAGAACAGGCTTTGGTGTCGTGGTTCTTGCCCAAGCAAAGCAGGCATGATGAATGTGGATCCGAATTAGGGATCTTGTTGTTGCATCTAGGGCATTGTTTAAATGATCTAGATGCCATTCTTCTGAGAATTCAACAGACAACAAGAGTGGTCAAATGTACCGAGTCACCAGGAGCAAACAAGGATATCAGAGAAGCAAGACGTAGTCAAAAAAACAGTCTGAGGTTGAAGCACGTGTGATTCCAATCAATAACGAAGCTGCTAATGCGGCGGACGAAAGGAACTGAAGAGGGTGGTACCGCTTGAGGGCCTTTATAGGGATGGATGGCGCTACTGCCAAAAAGTTGCAACTTAAGTCCATCCCAGTGAAAAGTTGCAACTTTAAAGTCTGCCTAGTGATTCCAGAAGACTCCAAAGTTGCTGCGCATGCGCAGTCATTACCCATTTGTGTGATTCGCAGAGACCATGAAGAAGAATGAAAATTCAAAATGACCTTAATAGATTAGAAAGCTGGGCCAAAGCTAACAAAATGAATTTCAACATGAAGAAATGTAAGGTACTGCACTTAGGGCAAAAAAATGAAATGCATAGATATAGAATAGGGGAGATCTGGCTTAATGAGACAACGTGTGAAGGGGATCTAGGAGTCCTAATAGACCACAAGTTGAACATGAGTCAACAGTGTGATGCAGCAGCTAAAAAGGCCAATGCAAATTTAGGCTGCATTAATAGAAGTATAGTATCTAGATCAGGGGTAGGCAACCTTTCCCCTTTAAGGGCCGAGGGACTTCAGCTCCCAGAAGCCTCAGCCATGTTGGCCAATAGTCTCATGCTGGCCAATAGCTCCTGGGATTCTGGGAACTGAAGTCCCTCGGCCCTTAAAGGGGAAAGGTTGCCTACCCCTGATCTAGATCAAGGGAAGTAATAGTGCCACTATATTCTGCTTTGGTCAGGCCCCACCTGGAATACTGTGTCCAGTTCTGGGCACCACAATTCAAAAAGGATGTGGAGAAACTGGAGCGTGTCCAGAGGAGGACGACTAAAATGGTGAAGAGTCTGGAAACCATGTCCTACGAGGAATGACTAAGGGAACTGGGTATGTTTAACCTGGAGAAGAGACGGCTAAGAGGGGATATGATAGCCTTGTTTAAATATTTGAAGGGATGTCATATTGAGGAGGGAGCTAGCTTGTTTTCTGCTGCTCCAGAGAATAGGACTCGGAACAATGGATGCAAGCTACAGGAAAAGAGATTCCACCTCAACATTAGGAGGAACTTCCTGACAGTGAGAGCTGCTCGACAGTGGAGTGTGGTGAAATCTCCTTTATTGGAGGTCTTTAAACAGAGGCTGGATGGTCATCTGTCAGGGATGCTTTAATTGGGAGTTCCTGCATGGCAGGGGATTGGACTGGATGGCCCTTGTGATCTCTGCCAACAATATGATTCTATGCAACAGGCAAGGCAAGGCAAGGTGAGGAAGAGTATGGGAGATGCCTTGCAGAAGGAGTAAGGGAGGGGTGCACTCTGATGGCAAAATCATCCACATATACCCTAGGTCAGGAAGGTAACAGGAGAGATAAGAAAGTGAGGAGTGCAAGAAGGGGGACAAGCAATATACCTCTTATACCTCTGCACTAGCTGCTCCAGAGGATGGACTCCTCCTCCAGGATCTCTGGGCCCCAACAGCATCTCCGGGACCCTGACCCAGAGCTCTGCATGCATACTGTGTGCCTTCAAGTTATTTCTGACTTATGGCAATCCTATCATGGGGTTTTCTTGGCAAGATTTCTTCAGAGGAGGTCTGCCATAGCCTTCCCCTGACTCTGAGAGCATGTGACTTGCCCAAAGTTTAGGGCATGTTAAATTGGAACTGGGAAGAGACAGCTGATGGAAGAAGGGGACCATGCCTGCTTGTGAGACTGAGGCAGAGGAGTGGGCTCTCCACAAGAGGAAAGCTGTGTGTGGTAAACAACAAAGGGCCACCCTTTGTGTTCCCCTATCCTTCCCTGGCTTTCACGTCTTCATGGCCTTTGGGTGGGGGAGCCCTGTCTGAAGCAAAGGACAAGATGGCTATCCTTCCATGATTGCTGGAGTTAGGGGGCCACCACACCACTTTGCACCTTATGAGCCCAATATTTGGGACCAAAAGTGCTCCACCACCCCTGAGGGTATGTGTGGATGATTTTGCCATATTTTTGTCCATCTGGGCCATTTTAAAAAAAATGGACAGGTGATTTCAGGAGGGCCCTGAGGGGCTCCCAGATAGCTTTAACTGACATCCAAGTTGGGAATCCCCCCCCCCCCATTGTCACACCAAAGCATCTGGACTGATGAGCCGTGTGGCTCTTTTGGGGTCTAGAGAGGGAGGCTTTCGCAAGAGTCTGGGCCTGTTTGCCAGGAGGCGCAGGGAGCATGAGGCATGCTTGGCCAGCTGAGCTGGGAGCCCAAGGCTGGAGAGCTGAACCACAACATTATCAACACTCCCAAGTCTGTGGGAAAGCTGCGCCAGCAGGAGAATGGCAGTGAGGGAGGGTGGCTGTACCTGGGCCTTGCGAGGCTCCCTCCAGTCCCGCTTAAGACGGCTGCCACATTCCTTCCAAAGGTGCCAGACTATTGCCTTTGCATCACTGAACATGGAGAGGCTAGAAGGGGCCTGTGGCGTCACTAGGGTTGGTGTCACCCGGTGCAGTAACTCATGGTGTCACCTTCCCTTTGACCACCTCCCAGACCACACTATACTATACAGACTCCTTAGGAATGTTTGTTGTACTCATGTATCGTCATTCCTGTATATCACCGAATGTAACACTACCACAGTTACAATTGTACTTTTAAACTACCGATACAATATCATACGCACAGCTTAAATGTATCTACATATACATTGTTTCATATGTTTAAATTAAAAATTTGGTAAAATGTGATATATTTAAAGAAGTTTTTTTTAAAAAATGTTTTTTTAAATTTAAAATTTTTTGAAATTTTAATTTAAAAACTAAACAAAACAAAAAGTGTGGAGCCTCCCCTTTCTCCTCCATCATTCCACTCACACAATTTCTTCAGCTCTTTAATGAGAAGACTAGTGAATGCCACAGCCTGTTTCTGCCCAAAGGCAGATATTTGAGGAACAGTGGTGTCACCCTATCTTAAGGTGTCACCTGGTACATTCTGCACTCATCACACCACCTATATTGACACCACTGAATGGGGCTGATGGGAGTTGCAGCCCTGGTGCAGCAGGCAAGAAGAGCACAGTCTCTCCCTTCACACTCCACCAAGATGTAGCTCCTCAGAAGGAAAGGCGAAGGTCCTCCATCCAAGTGACCCTGGGCCAAGACTCGCCTTCTGCACCTCTCAGAAACCCTTCCCTTCAGTCCGAAGACTTGCAAAGGAGAAGTGGAGAGAATGCCAGTGGGGACAGCTCTTGGCGAGAAAGACAGATAACGGAGATCGGAGATTAGCCAAGTCAATGCTGCTCGGGCAGAGCCTGACACAAATCTGAATCGGGGGGGGGGGGGGGCTCTCCCCGCAAACACACAGCCAGGCACCATTTTACACTTAATTGGGTCCTATAGTGGCAGATTCCGCAGAAAAGGCAAAGAGGTTGACTGGGCCAGGCCCTCTGCCACTGCCATGCCCCCTCCTCTTCTTTAAGTAGCCCCAGAAGTGTTCTGAATTCAGGACATGTTAATGCTGCTAGTGAATGTGCACGTGTGCACCCACATCCACCCTGGGAGATGTAGATCAGAGTTCATAGAAACTCCCCAAAACAGGGGCTTTTGTCCCCCCCCCTTCTGCTAGCCAGGCAGTGCAGGCCTTGTGGGTGGGTGTGGGAGGGGGGGGAGGGCAAGGGCGACGTCTGCCAGGGCACCAGCAAAAACACTGACCCTCTTCAAGGATCTCAAGGAGCATCACAGAGAGGAGGGTGGAGGCATATTTTCTGCTGTCCCAGAGTACAGAGTGGCTTAGATGGCTCTCCTCTAAACATTAATATTCACAAGAGCCCTGCAAGGTAGGTCAAAGAGGCCCATGATCATGGCTCAGTGGGGACTCAATGAACAAGCTCCACAAGTCACCAGCCTGCCGAAAGTATTCCTAGCCAGCTGGTGGAGGACCTACTATGGGGACTTCCTACTGTAGTGGAGCTGTAGTGGAGTTTCCATGTGGGGTACAAGTAAGGTGGGGGGCTGCTGGTGGCCCTGTACTCCTGCCCCCTGGACATCTGCCCCCAATCCACCCTCATACTTGGCTCCAGGTGTCTCCTTCTCCCTCTGGCTCCATGGCCCAAGTGCAAATGCGAGGCTGGCTGGCAGGAGACCTCCCTTGTGCCAGACAGTTTCACTCCCTCTGATGTCTTTGAGCAAAGAGGGCAAGGTCAGCACCCCATGAGACACATGTGCCACCCCAAGGCATTTTGTGCCCCCAGAATTTGGAGTGTTTCTTTGTAAAAAATAAAAATAAAAATGGTTGGTTTCCATTTTTGGACACAGCAGCAATTTTACTTTAAAAACAAGGCACACTCTTCCCTGGTTGACATCTAGCCATTTCTAGTAGGGAGTTTCTCTCCCTCTGCCCCCATTTTTGGGCCTGATTGTAGATCATATTAGTATGAGAACCAGAATGAAAAATTTCCCACAACCCTTCAGGGCGATGCTGGGGGAGACCCTGTGGGAGCAGAGAGGAAAGAAGGGAAGTAGCCACTTTTCTCCTGTGTGTTTTCCAAATGCTCAGAAGTTGCCTTTTGGACTGCATGAGACAGGTGAGTGTGCACACGTGTGTATGTGGTAATGTATGGAAAGAGGCAGGAGGTACTATGTCTCCCCCCTCCCCTTGCAGGGCACTTGCTTCTGCCCATTGGAACTATCTGTATCTTTTTGTAAGATAAGGGGGGGGGGGCAAAGTAGGTCAGATGCATAGAAACCATAAATGTTGAGGCTAGCCAGACACCTCTGTGTGTTACTCTGTTTCTGTGTGTGTATGCTTAAAAGTGTTGTAAATGAGCACTTCTATTACTTTTTCAACTCCAGACATGGTTGTGAACCACAGATGTGTGTGTCTGTAAAAGAGAAATGCCAAGACGGTGCCTAAGATCCATCCCGCTTTCCAATCCTGGCGCGACACACAAAGCGCTCCGCTTCCCCCTCAGGACAGGCAGATGGCCGGCTCCATCCATCACCCTCCTTTCAGCCACACAGTCCTTATTTTTAATACGCCATTTCCAAGGCTCTAGTAGTTACACCATGGGGATGCCTGTGTGCATGCAGGGCAGTGGCAAGAGGAATGCAGCGGGGATATCTGTGTGTGAGAGAGAGGAGATGAAGAAATGGAAAGGGGGAACATTGCTTCCTACTGCATGTAACATGCTCCAGATTTCGTGAGGAAAGGGGAGCAGATGGGATGTTTCAGATTATCCACATAAAAGAGGTAGAGTGGATGTGCGACAAACAGGCCCTCCCAGATGTTTTGGACCACAATTCCTTGCCACTGGCCAGGGTGGCTGGGAGTTCTGGAAACTGAAATCCAAAATACCTGAAGAGCCAAAGTACTGCAACCCCCCCCCCCCATGACCCTGGTATAGATCAGCAGAGTCTCTTCCCACAGGGTTGCTGGATGTCTTGGTTGCACCTATTCTTTCACATAGTTGGCTTTTTACACTTGCACAGAGACTCCCTTCAGAAAGTTCTAGCTTCCTCTCCACCTGCTGCGCATATCCCCTGCTGCCAAGCTACTTCTCCTCAGTTTCTCTTCTTTACTGCCAGAGTGAGGACCATCAGTGTTCTCTTGTTGAGCAGATGCTCGTTCGTTTCTGCCCTTCTTTGTCTTTCTTCCTCTTTCATGTTACCCAGCCAGCACTTCCTTTCCCATCTCCTCTCTCTAAAACAAAAATACCCCCTAAATTTTCCTCCAACCCTCCACTTGGTCTTATGGCTTTTAATTCCTTCTTTAAACATTGTGCTTCTTGTGGCTGCACAGTCTCACCATCAGATGGACAGCCATTCCTTGTGCTTGTTCTGTTGGGCAGAGGAGCACCTGGTATAGAAGCGGAGAACCTGCTTTATTTCCCAGGGTCTCCAAAGCATCCAGAATCAATTCCTACCTCTGGGAGAAGTCACTGCAGGTTGTGGAAAAACCTGAAAGCAACCACCCACTTTTTACTGCCTCCTTGACCATTGCTAAACTGAGAAAACTAAAGTCCTCAATGTCTGTATCAGACCCATCCTTGGTTTCCATCTCTTCCTGGGTATCGGTGCCCACCTCGGTCCCAATAGAGTTTCCTCCCACTGCAGGCAACTGCAGTATCTTTAGCGGGGGTATCGGTTTGCTCCAGTCATTCCAAATCCTCAACAAAGAGATTGGCCTCATCTGATGACCATCTGACTACCAAAGACCAGCTGGATCCAAGACAGAAGGAGAAATCCAAACACTCAAAGCATTGATGGAACAATGGTTAAATGCCTGTACTGCAGCCACTCACCCACAAACCACAAGTTGAGAGTTCAATACCAGCCAGGGACTGAGGGTCAACTCAGCCTTGCATTCTTCCAAGGTTGCTAAAATGAGTACCCAGCTTATTGGAGGCAATTGGCTTACCCATTGTAAACCACTTAGGGAGTGCTTAAGTGCACTGATAAGCGGTATAGAAATGTACTTGCTATTGCTATTGCTATTAGTCCACTCAGCCCTCTCCCCAGGCACCTGATAATGACACCTTCAATGTCTGTGTCGTCTCCCTTGCAAGTATTGACATCCCTGATATTAGTGGAACCCTCTCTGCTGCTATCAGCAATGCTCAAGCTGTCAGTCCTGACTGTTTCAGTTTCACAGACCGCTTCCAGGCAAGAGACACAGACCACCTTGGCATGGCCAATTCCCACCAAGACAAAGTGGTCCTCCAACCAGACATTGTTTTCCTTCTGAAGGTGGCCTCACAGTTCCATCTCAGCCAGGATATTGTGCTCCCTATGTTCTACTGGCAACCAACATCATTTCTGGAGAGGTCTCCACATTGCTTGGATGTGTGACATGCCCCGGCCTTCTATGTTCAATGTACAGCAGTGCTATGTCGTACAAAGCATGTCTTCAACTGGAGGCCCAAAGAAGGGACATCTGTGCTCTCTTCTGTTCTCCAGTCCTCTGTGCTCTCTTCTGTTGGTGACTTGACTCACCAACCTCTAGTAAGGTTCACAGTCACCTAGTTGTGTGAGGTACACATACAGGTAGAAAACAACAACAAAGGGACCAGCTATTTTAGACCTGATCCTAGCCAAGAATCAAGGAGGACAGGTTGCTTACCTGTAACTGTGGCCCTTTGAGTGGCCATTTGTGCCTTGTCAGGTCCCTGACCACTACCTGGAGGACTTTGAAATTGGGGGGAAGTAGAATGACAAGTAAGGATATATGCAGTAGGCAGGAGGGAGCAGGTCTTCCTGCCATGCGACTCAGCTCTAGAATTTTCCAAAGGGAATCTCTGCGCAGGCACAATAAGCCAATTGTGTGAGGGCACAGATGACCATTTGAAGAACCACAGGTACAGGCAAGCAACCTGTCCATAGTGCACCTTTCTCTTAGTAGCAGCTTGCTGTAAAGAGCAGAACAAGGTATGCCTAAAACCTTAACAATAACTTCTTTTTAAAACCATTAAATAAACAATTCTAGTTAATACACTCATCTAAAAGTTTAAAACATAATTAAAAGGATACAAAACACTTGATTAAAAGCTCCATCTGCCACAGATCTCCAAGCCAAACTGAGGGCTTGGAGGATGACTTCCTGGAACAGATAACCACACATTCAGAAAGGAGAGATGTAGTAGCAGTGGGGAATTTCATTATCCTAATATTTGTTGGAAGTCAAACACTGCCAAAAATTTAAGGTCCAACTAATTTCTCACTTGCCTTGCAGATAACTACATTGACCAGAAGGTGGAAGAGACAAGAGGTTCAGCTATTTTAGATCTGATTCTAAACACCAGGGATGATCTTGTTAATGGGATGGAAGTGGCAGAATCCTTAGATGGGAGTGACCATGTTCTTTTGGAGTTTGTTATACAGTGGAAGGGGGAAGCCAAGCACAGCCAGACAGGCACTCTAGGCTTTAGGAAAGCAGATTTCAGTAAACATAGTGAAATACTGGCAGCAATACTTAGTCAGGAATACTAAGGACGTTATCACACGTGGGCCAGTTTCGTTGTTAAAGAAATAATAAAGTGAAAATGAAGCATCCTGAAAAGAAAGCGAAAATAGAGCTTAATTATGCAAAAGCTTTTCACACGTAATTACAGTAATAACAGAATTAAGTTAAAAGCGAAAAAAAGAAATTTTTAACTTTCATACACAAGTGAAAAGAACTCGTACATGTACTGGAAATGGGTGTGCTTTGTGACAAGACTCCTCCTTTTTCCAGGGCAGGTCCTGCATTTCCCAGGAGGAAATGTCAGACTGTCCTCCATTTGGGGTCATGTCCTCCTGCACAGGTCCTAACCCCCTTCCATTGGGGTTAGGACCTCTCAAGAGAGCAGAGGAGGAGGAGGAGGAGGAGGCTGGAAAGGCAAGGCAAGGGAGGGATTGAGAGGGGGAAACTGGAGGTAGCTCTCATGCCCTCCCCCATTAAGTCTTTCCCCTTTGTAGGACCTGCAGGGCAGAACTTCATGGTGAGATGGATTTCCAAGTTGCTCCACAAGCACACCCCACACTTGCACCCACATCCACCCACAGCTTCTGCGAGGGAAGCCTTCTTTCCCCTCCTTTTCCCTCCATCCCAAATGCCAAACTTCTCCTCTGTCCCAAACTTTTTTCTCCTGGGCTGCCTTCCCTTCCCTTCCCTGGCACTGAGAAGGAGCCCAGGACTCTCCCTCCCTGGAGGCCCCTCCTCCTCCTCCTCTTGGCCCTCCTCCAGGTTTTAAAAGAGAATTGTCCATGTGTATTTGCTTTTCACATTACAGTAAATGCGAAATTACTGTAATTTCGCAAATGCATTTCTTCTAAACTGCCGAAATTAAAAAGATCTCGGATAATACCAGTTTCTGTCCAGTTTCTGTGCGACGTCATGTGAAATCATGAGGTGCAAATTCAGTTTTTGTTTGGGATTTGTGTGGATTAACCAACAGATTTCCCCCGTGTGATAACATCCTAAAAGAGAAGGGGGTTCATAAGGGATATGGGAGTTTCTTAAAAGTGATATACTGACAGCACAATTTCAAACAGTTCCAATGAGGAGGAAGTGTCTGAAGTATTTCAGATGGATTGATTTCAGATGGGTGTCTAATGAACTTTGAAATGAGCTAAGATTCAAAATGTACAATAAATGGAAAAAGGGAGAAATCACCAAAGAAAAATTCAAACTAATAACCAGCTTCTATAGGAAGAAAGTCAGAAAAGCACAGAATGAGCTCAGTCTTGCTAGAGAGGTTAAAAACTTTTTTTGGTTGTATCTGTAGCCAAAAGAAGAACAAGGAAATGGTAGGGCCACTGCATGGAGAAGATGGCAAAATGCTAACAGGGAACAGAGAAAAGACAGAACTACTCATCACATTCTTTGCCTCGGTCTTCTCTGAAAAGGAGGATAGTGCTCAACCTGCGGGAAATGGAGCAGATGATGCAGCAAGAGAAATACAGCACAAAATAGTTAAAGAAGTATAGGAATACCTGGCTGTTCTAAATGAGTTCAAGTCTCCAGGGCCAGATGAATTACCTCCAAGGGTATTAAAAGACCTGGCAGAAGTCAGAGCCACTGTCAATATACTTTGAGAACTTCTGGAGAACATGAGAGGTCCCAGCATACTGGGGAGGGCAAACATTGTCCCCATCTTAAAAAAAAAAAAGGGGGGGGGGAACAGATCCAAATAATTACACCCTAGTCAGTCTGGCATCAATACTAGGAAAGATTCCAGAACAGATAATTAGGCAGTGTGTAAGTACTTAAAAGGAATGCTGTAATTACTAAAAGTCAGGAGAAGTTTCTCAAAAACAAGTCATCTCTTTTTTGATAAAATTATCAGCTTGGTAGATGAAGAGAATGCTGTGGATGTAGCATATCTTGATATTGTTATGGCCTTTGACAAGGTCCCCCATGATATTCTTGCAGAAAAGCTAGTAAAACGTGAGCTAGATAATGCTACTGTTAGGTGGATTTTTAACTGGCTGACCGACCAAACACAAAGATGGTATAGGGATTGTACTAAAAAAGGAATATAACGTCTAGATTGAAAGAATAGTATCACTTTATTCTGCTTTGGTCAGATCTCACTTGTAATACTGTGTCCAATTCTGGGCATCACAATTCAAGAAAGCGTGTCCAGAGGAGGGCAACCAAAATGGTGAAAGGTCTGGAAACCATGCCCTATGACGAGTGGTTTAGGAAGCTGGGTATGTTTAGCCTGGGGAAGAGAAAGTTAAGGGCTGACATGAAAGCCATGTTGAAATATTTGAAGAGATGTCTACTGAGGATGGAGCAAACTTATTTCTGCTACTCCAGAGAATAGGGCACAGGACAATGGATTCAAACCAAAGGAGAAGAGATTCCACCTCAGCATTGGGAAGAACTTCCTGACAGTAAGAGCTGTTCTACAGTGGAACACACTCCCTTGGAGGATGGTGGAGTCTCCTTATTTGGAGGTTTTTAAACAGAGGCTGGATGGCTGTCTATTGGGAATGCTTCAATTGTGTGTTTTCCTACATGGCATAATGGGGTTGGGCTGGATGACCCTTGTAGTCTCTTCCACCTCTGTGATTCTATGATTCTAAGTGAATTCCCAATCTGTGCCTGTAAGGCATGTGTCTTGTTCCAGGCTGCCCAGGCTACAAACTAAACTCTTGGTTTCCAAAGAAAACCCCTAGTAAAACCACTGGTGCTGGTAGGAGGGCAGCCGGGGTGCCACGCAGGGAGTGAGCTGCAATCCAGACCTTCTTGCAAAAGTGAGAAGGCAATGCATTCTGGTGGCAACCATGCCAGAGGTGGGGGCATGACTTTTGTTTTTTCATGCATGACCTTTGCTCAAGAGTGGAGAGAACATCATTGGGTTCAAGTGCTGGATTGCTGCATTTGGGATGGTGGTGGATGTGACTATTTTTGTTTCCTGTTTAATAAAGGAAGGAAAACAGTCCTCTTTTGGGAATCATGGTAATAGTGATGAACAGCTGTTTGCTTGGAGGTGATGTGAAATTCCTCTGGGAATTCTGCGCCATGGAGTTTTTGGCATTGATGTGGCATGGGTGGGTGACAGAGTAGTTTGGTGCCTCCTGCCTCCTTCAGCCGTAGATCCACACCTCTGGCCCCAGGAAAGGCACAAAGCACAAAGCCTCCCCCCCCCCCAAGATCTCCCAGGGTGGGTATCTGCCCCCCATTCCCCCGTCACCTCCCTGGGCGCTGCCAACTGTGCTACCTGTCCAATGGAGGAGACGGGCTTGATCTTATCATGCGCATTTTCCCGCGTGTGCTCCAAGGCAGCGATGAAGGTGAACTGCTGCTGCTGGAAGATCTTGTAGTTCTGTTCAATGTTCCGAAGGCTCTCCTTGATCTCGTTCATCTTGCCCCCCTCCTGGAGATTTTCAAAGAGGAAGAGAAATAGCCCCCACATCCTTTAAAAAATGTCACATTACAACACAATGACAGCCAGTAAGGTTTAGGAGATTATTTGTAAATAAGCAGATGGCTCCAAGTACATGTTTGGCCTGAAGGGCTCTATTGGAAATCTGAATGGGGGGCCAACAGGAAAAAGAAGATGCGATGAAGTTGCCACAGAACCAGGCCCTGAAGGATCCTGTCCACATCTTTGGACTACGTGGCACAATTGGGATGGACTAGATAGACCTTGGTGGTCCCACCCACCTCTATGATTCTAAGAAGGTCAGAGGGAAGGGAGGGGATGGGAAGGGAAGGGATGCTTGGATGGGAAGGACAGGGAAGATGAGGATAACACTGTTGTCATCATTGGCTACATCCCTTTGTGCTTTCCTGCAGCCAGCAGCTATGGGAGGTGGCTAGCCATGGGATTTCCCCCACAATAGTGTATGTTTTCTGTGAGCTGTTAATATGTAAGCTATTTTGGATGGGCTTGGTCTGGAATCAAGACCCATTTATTTTACAAAAGGCCTGCTCGCAGAGGAGATGGAAACTGTTAGAACTGGTTTGTTGCTAGGGGTCAACACAGCTGCCTGTGTACTTAGGATTCTCTTTCAAGAGATAAATCTCATTTTGGGAGAAAGGCAGGATATTAAATCTAATAAAACAAACAAACAAATAAAATTATGAAGACTATCATGGTATAGCTTGAGGGAAGCTTTCTTATTGACCACTGTAGGGAATTGGGGGGGGGGATTTCGAGTTTCCGAGACCCCTTCCCACACTAGACTGTGGAGCTTTGCTCCAACCTTAACTGTCATGGCTCTATCCTATATAATGCTGGGATGAGTAGTTTTGTGAGGTATTTAGAATACTCTGCCAGAATTCTGCCTCACCAAATCCCAGGATTTCACAAGACAGAGCCATGATTATCAAATACTATAATTGTGAGTTTGAAAAAGACAATAATAGTGGTGTGAGGGAGAAAGAGTGAGAATGTAGAGCAAGTGGGTCTATGCATGTGTGTCTCACACATGGATGAATGGATAGATGCATGTGTGTGATTTGTATTCCACCTTCCTCCCACAGCTGGGACTCAAGGGGGCAAGATAAACTTGAAAAGGTGCAGATTAAAAACACAAAAAAACCCATTAAAACATAAGAGCAATTATACTATTAAAAAAAAACACAAATGAAGTTAAACGGAGTTAAACACTCATTGAAAAGTACAGCCTCTGCCCATTAAAAACCCTTTTCTCAGCAAGAGGCCAATTGCCCACACCTCACCTCCCCATCCCAGAACTGAGCAATGGGACCTTGAGGATGACTTTACTGCCACTCAGTCCTAGGGCTCAACCTGTGGTCTTAAAGGAACTTCCCAAGCTGAGCCTCAAAAGCTTGGGACAGCTGGCATGCCTATTGTATTCATAGATCTTTCTTAGTATTTGTTCCAGGTCTTTAGGGTTTTCTGCTAGTAGAATCACAGAATCATAGAGTTGGAAGAGACCACAAGGGCCATCCAGTCCAACCCCCTACCATGCAGGAACTCCCAATTAAAGCATCGCTGACAGATGGCCATCCAGCCTCTGCTTAAAGACCTCCAAGGAAGGAGACTCCACTACACTCCGAGGGAGTGTGTTCCACTGTCGAACCGCCCTTACTGTCAGGAAGTTCCTCCTAACGTTGAGGTGGAATCTCTTTTCCTGGAGCTTGCACCCATTGTTCCGGGTCCTAGTCTCTGGAGCAGCAGAAAACAAGCAATATCATCTTGCATGGATGGGGTAGGGGGGACCCTTGGCTGTCTTCCTTCTATGCGGAGGACCCTCTGGGGCTGGGCCTTCTGGGTGTTTGCTCCAGAGGCTCTGTCTGGCTCCCGCTCTCCTGCTGGATGGGGAAGATTTCAATGAATCTGCTGGGTTGATGCTTATCTCTCAAGAGATGGATTTCATCTCCATTGCCTGACTCTGTTTTCTACTGTCTTTTATTAGGTCTGAGCTTTTTCTTGACACCTGGGGCTTCTTGTGTGTTTTTGATCCTCTTTTTGTAAGTGACCATGACAGGAAATCCCTATTTTATGTTTACATACACAGAGTATGTCTGTAAATCGTTGTTGTTACTGCTGCGATGGTGATGGTGATGGAGGACTATATCCTGCCTCATCCCAAGCCAGCATGGGATGTTGGATCGGGTAGGGATTAGTATGATGCCATGAACTGGACTCTGGAGACCAAAGGTAAACCCCCTTGGAAGAAATCTCAGCAAGAAAACTCTAGAACAGGGTCTCTGTAAGTCAAGAGTTGACTTGAAGGCAGATAACCACAATTTGGCAGGCCACTGCCTTGGGAGACACTAAATGAGGACTTGACAGAATGAAGAAAAAGGGAATTGATTTTTAAAACAATAATAGAGAAAGAAACTTCAGCCTCCTACTGGGTTGGGTTTCGTTTGCTTCTTGGTGCCTGAACATACAACCATGAGATCCCATTTATCTAAAAGAGCATCTAATTCCCTCCCTTGCTCTTTCTGTTTTCAAATGCGGCAAAACCTTATTGCAGCATTTAGTATAGCCCAGAGGACTAGCAAGTGTTCCTTTCTTTCCATAGTTTGCAGCCAGTGTATGTATTTATGTATGTATACACACAAGTGTGTGTGTGTGTGTGTGTGTGTGTGTGTGTGTGTTCGAAGGGAGAACAAATGAGGGGGGCATTCACAGTCTCTACAGTGGTCCCAGTCCCCCAAATGGTAAGTCATTCCCGTAAAGATGCGGCAGAAAGAGCCCAAGAGCTCCCAGGAGAGTCCTGACAATCGGCCACCATAAACCCCTGTGAGCTGGCTGTCAACTGAACACAGACATGCATAAACTGTGGTGCTGCGGAAAGACCAATGGGAGGGAGGTCTCCCTTGGCTGGCATAAAAACAGTGGCCCAAGTGGCAGTAACTTCCCTTCAGGCCATTACGTGGACAGCTGGCCTCTTGGAAGGCAGGGCCTCCATTGTGAATTGGCAGCAGCCCCGACATAAAAGGCTTGCTAGAATGGAGCTGGGGGATGCTGCCATCCTCGCTGCCCATCCTTCCCCTCCTGCCCGCCTTGTGTCCCCCCATCCTGGTCTAGCTGCCTGGCACACTGCTGTCCGCCTTGCCAAAACTGACCACTGCTTACAATGATCGGCAGTGACCCTGGGCCCAAGAGCTGGCTGTCCAGTGCCCTTCCTCGGTCATTGTAAGCACTGGTCAGTTTTAGCAGGGGTCAAGAATTTCCTTTTAATGTTCCTTTTGGGGCCCCAGAGAACAGGCTGCCTGCTACCATCCTAAATGGCTTGCCATCAGAACTGTGGCCCCTTGCATGGTCCCTTCCCTGAAAGGAGCCTATGGCCCTTATCACATGGGGTCTGAAGCAGAGCTAATCCAAAGGGCATCCACAGCTAATACATATTATTCCCCCGTGTTTACACACGACGCTGCCCCAGAACACGGAGCTAATCCGTATTGTTCCCCCGTGTTTACACACGACGCTGCCCCAGAACACGGAGCTAATCCGTATTGTTCCCCCGTGTTTACACACGACGCTGCCCCAGAACTCGGCAGAATACGGAGCTAATCCGTAAGGAGTAGGGAGATTTTGACATTCGGTTTGTAGAGGAAGTACCTAGGGAGCCTTCGCATTCATTGCGAATTGGTGGGCAGGGCGAAAATCCCAGCGAGGGGAAGGGATTGCCTTGGCAAAAGGCAAACCGGATTGGAAAGAAGAGGAGGAGAGGAAGAGGGAAGAGGGAAGAGGGAGGCGCTCTCTCTCTCTCCATGGGCTGCCTTCCCTTCTCCAGTCCTCCAGCCCTCCTCCTCCTCCCCGGTTCCCATGGCTGCCTTTCCTCCCAGCTTTTTGTGACGAGAGAGAAGGGAGCCTTGGTATTAATTGCGAAATGGCCAAAAGGGCGATATTCCCTTCGTTTCGCTATGGAACCGAATTTATTCCTACTTCGGTTAGTCTTCGCTTTTTCTTTGCTTCGTGGCCAGCGTTTGATAAGGTCCATAGACTGGGTCAGCTCGGACTACACTTCCAGATGGATGTAAGGCCAGGGCAACAAATGGGGGAGGTAGGGGAGACAGCATCCTGGGTAGATCAAAAACTCCCTCTTCCCCCCTATTCAAAACACTTCCTCCATGCCAGATCCAACAAGTCCGTCTGTCTTGACTGTCTGTGAGGGGAAGGCTAAGGAAAGGGGAGGGCTGGGGGGAGTTGTGTTAAAATCCTACAGCTTTTAAGTGTTCCTAGACCTTGGCTACACTGGCTAAGGAGCGGATGGAGGTTGCAGTCAAACGGCACAACCTGCACCCTTGTTGGAAATGGGAACACCATTGCATTCGCACATGGTACTTTTCCATCATGGGTCTCACAATTCTCCAAGGACCCACTTACACACAGGGTCACTCAATTTGGTCTCAAGGAGGTGGAGGAGGCCCTACAGCAAAGTAACATCTACAGGACCTTTGGGTCAGTGTGCCAGAAGTGGAGGGAGGCAGTTCTAGCACCGGGCTAAAGGCACCGGCTGATCTTGGAAGCTAAGCAGGATCGGTCCTGGATTGCCTTTGCATGGGAGACTGCCAATGAATCCCAGGTGCTGTAGGCTCTATTACAGAGCAGTGGTTCTTAATTTGTGGTCCATGGACCCCCAACGAGCTGTGATGTCCCCACAGAGGATCCGTAAAGACCACCGCAGAGTAGCTACGTGACAGGAGCCAAGGTAAAGGCAGGCAGGCAGGCAGGTAGGCTGGTTCTGTGCATTGCCAGTCTCATGGCTACTCTGCTGCAGGGAGAAGGCATGCTGTGTGCCTCTGCCATCCGTAGTCTGGTGGGGTGCTTCTGCCACCCAATCGTCCCTTCTGGGTCTGGCAGGGCAGCTGGCTGGGAAAGGAGGGGTGCTGGTGGCAGGAGCAGCAATGGGGGCTATGAACCCCTCCCCTAGAGGGCAGGGTGGGCAGCAGTGTGCCAGGCAGCTGGACCAGGACGGGGGGGGGGGGGGGAGGGGGATGTAAGGTGGGCAGAAGAGGGAGGATGGACAGGACAGTGACCCATTTGCTGCTGGGTCATGTCTCCTTCTTCCATCCCTCCCTTCCTGCTCTCTTGCCAGTTGCACATTGTGATCAGGTGAGGGGGAGAAAGGGCACCTGGCACTGCCTGCTGGGGAGTGTGGGAGTTGGGGTGCCAGGCTCTGTTGCCCCCCTCTGCCCCCTTACTGCTGCCACTACGACCCCCACCCCCACAAGAGGAGGAGGAGGAGGAGGAGGAGCGTATGTTTCCTTTTGTCCCTCCCTTCAGTTCTTTGAGCTGCTAAGGGCTGTGGTATTGGGGTGGCATCCTCCACCTCCCCCTTGGCTGGGCCGGGGGAGATCGCCGGGGGTCCCAGTTTAGCCCCCTCCTGGCTTTCTTCCAGGAGAGGCAACCAAGACCAGATCCCTCCCACATCACTGGCTCCTTGCCTTGCCTCGCAGTGTGACACCAACCCTGGTGGTGCCACTGGTGGGTATGGAAGATCGGAAGTGGGTGATTTCCAAAGGGGTGAATGAGTAAAGACCAAAATGTCTTAGGACAGGTGGTGGTAGCAGAAGAGAAAGTGTCTGTTTGGTTAAGTGCCCATGCGCAGGCCCAGCCAGCCTTTGCCTGGACTCCTTTCCCATGGCTGCTCTGCTGCAGGGAAGAGCTGGGATGAGAAAGAGTGGGGCAGCCATGGGGCAAAGGCTGGCTGGCTGGCCCTGCACTTGGCTCTTCAATCCACTCCAGACACAAACTCGCTGGAAGAAGTAGGAGATTGTTTTATGTGGAATCTGGGAAAGGAGGGGTGCTGGTGGCAGGAGGTTTTATATAAGTCAGGTTTTATATAAGTCTCCAGGCAGGAGGTTTTATATAAGGCAGGTTTTATATAAGTCTCCAGGACCAGATGAATTACATCCAAGGGTATTAAAAGAACTGGCAAATGTAATATCGGAACCATTGGCAATAATCTTTGAGAACTCCTGGAAAACAGGAGAAGTCCCAGTGGACTGGAGGAGGGCAAATGTTGTCCCCATCTTCAAAAAGGGGAAAAAAGAGGATCCCAACAATTATCGTCCAGTTAGTCTGACATCAATACCAGGAAAGATTCTGGAGCAGATCATTAAACAGAGAGTCTGTGAACATCTGGAAAGTAATTTCATAACAAAAAGTCAACATGGGTTTCAGAGAAACAGGTCATGCCAGACAAATCTGATCTCTTTTTTTGATAAAATTACCAGCTTGGTAGATGAAGGGAATGCTGTGGATATAGTATATCTTGATTTCAGTAAGGCCTTTGACAAGGTTCCCCATGACATTCTTGCAAGCAAATTGGTAAAATGTGGGCTGGACAAAGCAACTGTTACATGGATTTGTAATTGGTTGACTGGCCGAACCCAAAGGGTGCTCAACAATGGCTCCTTTTCAACTTGGAAAGAAGTGACCAGTGGGGTGCCACAGGGCTCTATCCTGGGCCCAGTGCTATTCAATCTCTTTATCAATGACTTGGATGACGGTATTGGGGGCATAGTTATCAAATTTGCAGACGACACCAAATCAGCAGGAGTAGCTAATACTCCAGAGGACAGGATCAAAATTCAAAATGAATTGAATACACTAGAAAGCTGGGCCGAAGCTAACAAAATGAAATTCAATGCGGAGAAATGTAAGGTACTGCACTTAGGGCAGAAAAATGAAAAGTACAGATATACGATGGGGAACACCTGGCTGAATGAGACTACGTGTGAAAGGGATCTAGGAGTCCAGGTAGACCACAAGTTGAACATGAGTCAACAGTGCGATGCAGCAGCTAAAAAGGCCAATGCAATTTTAGGCTGCATCAGTAGAAGTATAGTGTCTAGATCAAGAGAAGTAATAGTGACACTCTATTCTGCTTTGGTCAGGCCTCACCTGGAATACTGTGTCCAGTTCTGGGCACCACAATTCAAAAAGGATGTGGAGAAACTGGAGCGTGTCCAAAGGAGGGCAACTAAAATGGTGAAAGGTCTGGAAACTAAGCCCTATGAGGAATGACTTAGGGAGCTGGGGATGTTTAGCCTGGAGAAGAGAAGGCTGAGAGGTGATATGATAGCCATGTTTAAATATTTGAAGGGATGTCATATTGAGGAGGGAACAAGCTTGTTTTCTGCTGCTCCAGAGACTAGGACCCGGAACAATGGATGCAAGCTCCAGGAAAAGAGATTCCACCTCAACATTAGGAGGAACTTCCTGACAGTAAGGGCGGTTCGAGAGTGGAACACACTCCCTCGGAGAGTAGTGGAGTCTTCTTCCTTGGAGGTCTTTAAGCAGCGGCTGGATGGTCATCTGTCGGGGATGCTTTGATTGGGAGTTCCTGCATGGCAGGGGGTTGGACTGGATGGCCCTTGTGGTCTCTTCCAACTCTATGATTCTATGATTCTATGAATCATTCCAACAAAATTATAATAGGAGTGTATGTATTTACTGATTTCCACCTTCTCTCCAAATTGGAAGACCCTTAACAAGCATCTTTAAAGAATTATTTGATGCACTTTAGGGTTTTAAATCTTGAGGGGCTCTCCAGCAACAGGATCCCTGGGAGAGAAAACGTTAAGAACCGCTGTTTTAGAGGAAGGAACTTGCAAAACCGCTTCTGAGTATTCCTTGCCCAAGAAAGCCCTATGAAAAAATCCATGGGGTTGCCGTAAGACGTGAACAGGCGACTTGAAGGTGTGCACATGCACCCCTCTAGCCCCCCATGGAGCCAAGGAGCTCTGGTGGTGACCTGGGGGGCAGTTGCTCTCTTTCACCCTAACCTACCTCGCAGGGTTGTGAGGATGATGTGGGGAGACACTGGCTCAAGGAAATGGGAGGGAAGGGGGAGGGAATCAAATGGAACTTAGCAGTCTGCACCGTTTGCTAGTGGCACAATATTCCAGTTTATATGATGTGTGCATAGTTTTTTCCATCAGAGCTTGGGAAAGTTACTTCCTTTGACAACAAACTCCAGAATCCCTCAGTTCTGGAAGTTCTAGTTTGAAAAGAGTAACAAGTGTTGAACTATGACTGTGGAGACCAGGGTTCGATTCCCAGCTCAGCCATGAAACCCACTGGGTGACCTTGAGCAAGTCACACTCTCTCAGCCATGGAAACCCACCGGGTGATCTTGGACAACTCACACTTTCTCAGCCATGGAGATCCACTAGGTGACTTTGGGCAAGTCACACTCTGATTCATGGAAACCCACTGGGTGATCTTGGACAAGTCACACTCTCACAGCCATAGAAGCCCACTGGGTGATCTTGGATGTCACACTCTCACAGCCATGGAAACTCACTGGGTGATCTTTGACAAATCACACTCTCTGAGCCATGGAAGCCTACTTGAGCAAGTCACTCTCTCTCAGCCATGGAAACCCACTGGGTGACCTTGGGCAAGTCACACTCTCTCAGCCATGGAAACCCACCAGGTGATCTTGGATAAATCACTCTCTCTGAGCCATGGAAGCCTACTTAAGCCAGTCACACTCCCTCAGCCATGGAAACCCATTGGGTGATCTTGGTAAGTCACACTCTCTGAGCCATAGAACCCTACTTGGACAAGTCACACTCTCTCAGCCATGGAAACCCACCAGGTGACCCTGGGCAAGTCACACTCTCTCAGCCATGGAAACCCATTGGGTGACCTTGGGCAAGAAGCCACACTCTCTCAGCCATGGAAACCCACTGGGTGACCCTGGGGAGTGTCATACTCTCTAAGCCATGGAAACCTCCGGGTGATCTTGGACAAGTCACACTCTCTCAGCCATGGAAACCCACTGGGTGACCTTGGGCAAGTCACACACTCTGAGCCATGGAAACCCACCGGTGATCTTGGGCAAGTCACACTCTCTCAGCCTTGGAAACCCACCGGGTGACCCTGGGCAAGAAGCCACACTCTCTCAGCCTCAGGGCAGGGCCATGGGCAACCCCCCTCTGAAGAAACTGCCAAGAAAACCTCGTGGGACACGAGGCCTAAGAGGAAGAAGGCTGGCGGTGGGTGGCTGGGGATTGTGGGCGTTGTAGTCCCGAAGGGTCCCTCCCTTCCCTCCCAGGCCCCGGGCCTTTGCCCACCTTGTCTCCCGGCCCCGATCCCGCATCTCCCGGCGCTGCTGCTCCTGCTCCTCCTGGCTGGATCCCGGTGGGAAGGCAGCAAGGCAGGCAGAAGGCCCTGGGCCAGCCACCATTGTGACTCCCGGCGTTGCCAGGGCAACCGCCCAGCCTCCAGCGGCAGGAGCAATCTACCCGGAAGGGCAGGACCGGAAGAGCCCCCCCAAACCCTCCCATAGCAGCCCCGTTGCTTTTGCGCCCTCGGTTCTCCAAAAAGGAGCCAGGAGCCTCCTCTAGAGAGCCAGAGAGTGGCCTAGTGGTTTGAGGGTTGGGCACAGGCTGCATCCACACTGGAGAAATAACCCGGTGTGGCACCGCTTTAACTCTTTCTGGCTCAAGGCTATGGAATTCTGGGAATTGGAGCTTGTTGTGGGGCCCAGAGCGGAGCTTATTTCTGCGGAATGTTCTCTGGAGACAAGGGTTCGGTTCCCAGCTCGGCCATGGAGACCCACTGGGTGGCCTTGGGGAAGTCACACTCTCTCAGCCTCAGAGGAAGGCCCTCTGGACAAATCTTGCCAAGAAAGCCCCGGAGTCGCCCGAAGCCGGAAAAGCCTTGAAGGCCCACAACGAAGGAAACGAGACCCTCCCTCCGCCAGCCTCTCCCCACTTCTGCCCACAGCAGGAGTGTTTCCACTGCCCTGGGTCAAGGCTGTGGGCTTCTGGGAAGGGCTCCGCTCAGGGGCCGCAACAAACCACACTTCCCAGAATCCCATAGCCTTGGCGCGTGGGAGGCAGAGCGGCATCAAACCGGATTATTCTTGCAGTGCGGACGCACCCATAAAGCGTCTTCTGTAGTTCCTGACTGAGGGCGTTTCCTTGGTAGAATTCGTCCCTCTGAGGCTGAGAGAGTGTGACTCGCTTGAGGTCACCCGGTGGCTCTCCGTGGCTGAGCAAAGCCAAGCCGGCTCTCAAGCCATGGCTCCGCGTTTGCCCAGAGAAGGAGCCCAGTCACCCCCCCAGAACTACAACTCCCGGCCTTCTCTGGGACCCAAGCCGCCGCGGGGGTGGCAGTTACTTTGCCTTTTCCTCCTCCTCCTCCCGCACTCCCAGAATCCCCCGGCAGTGCAGCCTCTGGGAGCTGTAGTCCAGAAGGTGCCTCTGCAAGCCGTAGGCTCGATAGTGGGAAGGAGGCGGCGAGCGCGGGATTGTCGTCGCCAGGTGACGTCATCGACCGGCCAAAGCAAAGCGGCCGGCGCCTGGCACTGACGTCACCTCCGTAGCAACGCGGGGTTGCCAGGGCCGCCATGGACGCCACGAAGAGGCCTCTGTGGGTCCCTCCGGAGATGGGCCTCTACGCGGAAAGGCACCGCCTCTTCCAGGTCATGCAGGTGAGGCGTCCGCGGCGGCGGAGGAGGGCCCCGGGAGGAGGAGGCGGCCGGACGACTCCCAGCGTCCTCCGCGGCGGGGACTGCAACTCCCAGCGTGGTCGGCGCCTCCGTCCATTCGTCCTCATAGAAAGAAAGGCACTGCCGTCTGCGGAGAGTCCTGCCCCGCGTGAGGAGGCTTCCGCCCCCAGAACCCCGCAACCCGGAGCCCCGCCGAGGCTGGAGGCGCCTGGGAAGGACGGAGGCTGCTCGGCCGAGCCAAAGGCGCTTTGCTCCCGGTTGCGGCGGAGGAGGAGGAAAAGGAGGAGTGGGTGCTGGCTTTCTTGCTCTCTGTCTCCCTTCAGCAAGGAGGGCTCAGGGGGAAAGAGCCACAAAAGCCGCCCCCTCCTCTGTCTGTAGAGATTACCACACGACACTCTTTGTTGTTTGTTGTTAACTGCCCTCGAGTGGATCTGGACCCATGGCGACCCTATGGATGAGACCTCTCCAAGGCCCTCTGTCCTCCACTGCTCTGCTTAAATCCTGCAACCCCTTAAGACCCAAGTGACCTCCTTCATAGAGTCCATCCATCTGGCATGTGGCCTTCCTCTCTTCCTACCTCCTTCCACCTTTCCCAGCATTATGGTCTTTTCCAATGATTCCTCTCTCTCATGACATGTCCGAAGTAGGACAGCCTCAGTTTGGTCAACTTGGCTTCCAGGGAGGTTTCCGGTTTGATCGGCACTAGGACTCATTTGTTTGTCTTTTTGGTTGTCCACGGGACTCTCAGCACTCTTCTCCAGCAACACATCTCAAAGGAATTGATAGTCTTCCTATCTTTCTTAATTATCCAGTTCTCACATCCACACATGGTGGGAATAGGGAATATGATGGCTTGTATGATTCTAACTTTTTAGTTCTTTCATAGCCACCCTCCCCATTCTTAGTCTTCTTCCAATTTCCTGACTGCATTCCCATTTCTATCAATGTTTGATCCCAGGTATGGGAATTCTTTTACTATTTCTATTTCTTCATTGTCTAGGTTGAACTTGTGAAGGTCCTCGGTAGTTATTATTTTTGTTTTCTTTATGTTCAGCATTAAGCTTGCCTTTGCACTTTCTTCTTTGATTTTCTTTAGTAGGGAAGAGCTACACTCTTATAGAGCTGCTATTCCACTTTCACTGTTCTGGCTGCCTCCTGTTGCATTCTGGGATTTGCAGTTTAAGGAGGGGGCATTTAGGATGCTCACTGAACTACAAACCCCAGAATGCCACAGGAGGCACAGGAGAGCAGCTAAAGTGGAATAGCAGCACTGATGGGGGTTGCAGACTGCCAGAAATAGTGCAAATTGAGTCCACTTTTAGGGTTAGGGTTAGTGCTAGGGGATCATGGGAATTGTTTTTTTTCCTGAGACATTGAGCCTTCTCTGTCAGAGAGCTCTGGTGCCACAATAAACTACAGTTCCCATGATTCCCTAACCCTAAAAGTGGACTCAATTTGCACTATTTCTGGCAGTCTGCAACCCCAGCGAGTGGTTCCCAATAGGCCCAAAAGGGGATCAGGCAAGGCTGCTTTCTGTGGCCCTCCTTGTTCAATTTATATGCTGAAAACATCATAAAAGCAGATATAGACTCAAGGGGAGGAGGAAGGAATATTTCCCATATCTAGGATCAAATGTAGATAGGAATTGTAACTGCAGTCAAGAAATAAAATTGAGAATAGGAAGGGCAGGTCTGAAGGAGTGAGAAAAACTACTGAAGAGTAAAGACATGCAACTGAGCACAAAAGTTAGAATAGTACAAGCCATTGTATTCCCCATCACCATGAACAGATGTGAGAGCTGGACATGGAAGGAAACAGAAAAGAGGAAAATCAATTCATTTGAAATGTGTGGTACTGGAGAAGAGTGCTGAGGAAACCGTGGACAGCCAAAAAGATAAACAGATGATCTTGGGACAGATCAAGCCAGAGATCTCATTAGAAGCCAAGATGATAAAATTGAGACTATGAGAAGGCATGGATCACTGGAAAAGACAATAATGTTAGGAAAGATACAGGACAGAAGTAGGAGAGGAAGACCACATGCCAGATGGATTGACTCATTTGCAGAATACAGACATGGGATTGAAGGAACTAAGCAGAGAAGTGGAAGTTAGGGGTTCTTGGAGGTGTCTCATCCACAGGGTCGCAATGAGTCAAGGTTGGCTTGGGGGCTGATAACAAGAGTGTAGTGTGGTAATCTTCACACCTATCACACCTGCAGCTGTTTTTGTCTGCAAAGAGTTTTGTAATCCACACCTAATTTCCCCTCCTGGGTCCTCTATCACACCTGAAGTTGTTTTTGTCTGCAAAGAGTTTTATAATCCACACAATTTCCCCTCCTGGGTCCTCTGATCTACCCCAGGAAAGAAGAGAAGGTAGACCTAGATCTGCCCTAGCATGCAAAAGACTCCCTCCTGATTGTTTGATGGGATTAACAGCAAAATCATTCTCCTCCCAACTGCAACAACAACAACAACAACTTCTTACCCTTCTCTCCCCACAGATTGAGACGGGGAATAAAAACAAATCAACAATTAACATCAGTTAAAATACATTGATTAAAACGTGCAACAGTTTAAAAGGACAAATAAGACATACACATTTTAAAACAGCCTACATTTAAAATTCAGCTTCTTAATTCACAATTTAAAGTATCTGGATAAGCCTGCTGGAAGCAGTTATACTGCTGAAAGGACTGGTTAACCAGGAATGAAGTCTTAGTTATTTATTTATGAAAAAAATGTATTTCACAAGACCCCATAAGGTATAAACAGCCTCAAGGCATATGAAAAAAAATAGCGATATAGTTTGAGAGCCAGTGGTGTGTTTTTTAAATGTGTAGATCATTTGACTACAAAACTGAAGAGCAGGGTTCGAATCCCAGCTCGGCCATGTAAACCTACTGGGTGACCTTGGGCAAGGCACACTCAGCCTCAGAGGATGGCAGTGGTAAATCCCCTCTGAGGAAAACTGTGATAGGTTTGCTTTGGAGTCTGCAAGTCAGAAACGATTTGTAGACACACAATGCATACACAGCAATATAAAACAAAGCAAGTTAAAACCATGTACTTTTACCCATTTGGTCAAGATCATTAGATTCACAAAAACCTTGCTAAAAAGTCATGTTTTAACTTGGTGCTGGAATGAAGCCACTGTTAGGAGGAATAGCTAATACCCCAGAGGAGAGGATCAAATTCAAGATGTCCTTAATAGATTAGAAAGCTGGGCCAAAACTAACAAAATGAATTTCAACAGGGAGAAATGTAACTTCTTACGGAGAAAAAAAATGAAAGGCTAAGATATAGGATAGGTGATACCTGGCTTGATAACAGTACACGTGAAAGGGATCTAGGAGCCCTAATAGAACAGAAGTTGAACATGAGTCAACAGAGTCATGCGGCAGCTAAAAGACCCCAATGTGATTCTAGGCTGCATCAATAGAAGTATAGTGTCTCAAGGGAAGTAATAGTGCCACTCTATTCTGCTTTGGTCAAGCCTCACCTGGAATACTGTGTCCAGTTCTGGGCACCACAATTTGAAAAGGATGTTGAGAAGCTGGAGCATGTCCAGAGGAGGACAACCAAAATATTGAAGGGTCTGGAAACCATGCTCTTTGAGGAGAGACTTAGGAGGGTTGCAGACTGCCAGAAATAGTGCAAATTGAGTCCACTTTTAGGGTTAGGGTTAGTGCTAGGGAATCATGGGAATTGTTTTTTTTCTGAGACATTGAGCCTTCTCTGTCAGAGAGCTCTGGTGCCACAATAAAATACAGTCCCCATGATTCCCTAACCCTAACCCTTAAAGTGGACTCAATTTGCACTATTTCTGGCAGTCTGCAACCCCTATTAGCCTGGATAAGAGAAGGTTAAGAGATGATAGCCCTGTTTAAATATTTGAAGGAATGTCATGTTGAGGATGGAGCAAGCTTGTTTTCTGCTGTTCCAGCAAATAGGACACAAAGCAATGGATGCAAACTACAGGAAAAGAGATTCTAGCTCAGCATTAGGAGGAACTTCCTGTCAGTAAGTAAGAGCTGTTCAACAGTGGAAGACACTCCCTTGGAGTGTGGTAGTATCTCCTTTGGAAGCTTTTAAACAGAGGGTGGATGGCCATCTGTTGGGGCTGCTTTGATTGTGTCTTCTTGCATGGCAGGAAGTTGGACTTGATGACCCTTGGGATCTCTTCCAACTCTCTCAATGATTCTATGACATGTTCCTTTGGGAAATCTAACTGCTATACTTTGTGCTCGCTTCAGTGTCTGAATAATTTTCAAGGGTGGCCCCAGTTCAGCCACAAGGGCTCTAGACTTGTGGCGTACTAGGACTATGTGTGAGAAAAAAGGGGGCAGAGGCAGCACCCGAATTCCCTGTTCTCAGTAGTTCTCCATTTCATCCTTGCAACAATCCTTGAGTTAGGTTAGGCTGAGAGAGAGTGACTGGCCAAAGGTTACCCACTGACCCACTGAGTCAGGGAAGCTGAACCTCACACTGCAGTTCTGGTTTAATTAATTAATTAATTAATAATATTTATTTGTATCCCGCCTCTCTGTAAAATACAACCAGGGCGGTTCAACCCCCTGCCTGACTGGCTTTTCCTCACCTGAAGAGCCTGGAGTCTGGAGCTGGTACATCAACTCAGCATTACTAGCCTGTATGAAAGGCTCAGCAAATAACACTATCAATGTGGATGGCTAGTGGAGGACTGGTCACTGTACTGATTTTTGTTCCAGAATAACTTATAGTTTTATTTGACCAAATACAGAGACTGCAGATGCCTGTGAGCTGTATCTTTTTCTTAGAAGGGTTTAGTCAGGGGTAGGCAACCTAAGGCCTGGGGGCTGGATGCAGCCCCCCGAGGCCTTTGCCGCCCCCCGCTGCCGCCGTCCCTCACCATGATGATATTGATTATTGTTGTTACTACTTGTTCTTGGAGTTTTCTTGGCAAAATCTCCACAGGGGTTTTGCCATGGTTTTTCTGGGGATGAGAGAATGTGCATGCATATATTTTTAATTTTTTTAATTTTTTTTTAAAATTCATATTTATTTATTTATTTATTTATTTATTTATTTTTGGTGCTTCGCCCCCCCCCCCCCAATTGTCTGAGGGGCAGCAACCCGGCCCCCGGCTCAAAAAGGTTGCCTACCCCTGGGTTTAGTGAATGGGACGGACAGACTCTGGCACTGGGGCTGCAGGAGCCCTTAAAGCTTGTTTCCCAGCTCCTGACCTCCCCGCTGTTGCTGGCCTGCACCAGTCACCATTCACCTTTTAAATATATCACAGTGCCCTCCTGTCTTGTTTAATGTCAAAAATAACATTTTTTTTTCAAACTCAGAAGTAGATTTTCAGCCACTCCTGGTGGTTATCCAGATCAGAAAATTGACCCCAAACCTGCTACAGTTCTCTCGCCCTACTTTAAGGTTTGCTTAGTAGTTTTTGTTGTTGATCTCTGAGGAGAAACACAAAGGAGGTGCTGTGCTTTCAATTTAGAAGCTGGTCTCAATTTCTTTCGTATTTCCTTTCTGCCTGTCTGTCTAGGGCATGCTAGAAGGTTTGCTGATCCATAAACCAGAGGAACCAATAGAATTCCTGATCAAGCAGTTGAAGCTAGACAATTATGACAGTGAGTAAATGGAGGGTTCGGTGGTGTTTTGGGAACTGGCAGCTCTTGAGCTGAATTTTGCCTGTGGGGAACAAGTTACTTATTATTTGTTCTAAGTATTTCTATATGGCCCGCAGCCCACAAGGGCTCCTGAAGTGATGAATAAATAAAAACCAATTAAAACAATACAAATATTAATTTTTTTAAAAAACATATTAAAATACTTTTTAAAAACTCTTAAAAGCAGTTTAAAAACAAAAGTTGACTTTCCCATCCTCCACTTCAGCTGCCTTGGTCTCTCCTGCTGCTTCTTCCACTTTTTTCTTCCCTTTTTGCATTCACCACTGGAAAATTATTTGGAGAAGGAAGAGCAAGGGAGGATAAAGGTGGGGAATATAGGTGAAAATGAAGAGGAAGAGGGATAAGTAGGGCCAGGTCCAAAATCTGTCAATTAAAATTTTGCAACCCTTCCTTCTTTGCACCTGTTGAGCAGCATAACAGTGGCAAATGAAGGAAGACTTGACAAGGGAATTTCCCCCCTTTATTATTTCGTCCCTTTTGTGCTTTCCATTAGGAACTGTATCTCTGCTCAGGCAGAACAAAGGGGAGCTTGACTGTGCCCCCTGATAGCTTCAGTTGAGTATCTAAGGAGCAATCCAGCTACCTCCCTAATCTCCCCTCCTGGGCAAAATACCTCTCTTTTCTCTTCCATCCACCCCCAGGAGTGGGTGACCCACTTTCTCAGGAGTGGGTGACCTCAGGCTATGAAGCCAAACCTAGTCCTCCTGCCATCTCAATCAAACAATGGCCATGTTTATTTCCAAGGACAGCATCTGTTGGGGGGTGCCCTAGCTTACCTATAGGTCTCTTCTTCACCTAGACCTTTCCTGGCAGCTGCACCCCCTGGACATCACCTGCCATGTAGAAATAAAAAGGATTTTGGATTCCTTGTTGAGTGAGTGAGGACTGTGGACCACACCGTTATTCCTCGGGTACATTCATATTTCTTTAGTTCATGGCAGCTTGTGGCCCTTGGGATGTTATAAGAGTGGAACTCCCATCTTCCCTTAATTTTGCCTATGCAGGCAGGGGAAGATGGTATTTAGGTCCCTTCAACGTATGCATTTCAGCAGCATCTAGAGGGCAACATGTTTCAATTCCTACTTGTTCTGTTTTTTTTTAATTTAAAAAAACCCCTCAATAAATAGGTTTTTGAATCTGAATCCATTCCAGAGAAATCATCTGAACCTGCTTTCAGTGGTGCTGCTACTATTGGAATGGAAACCTGCACTTGAAAACTATATTGTCTTCCTATGTGAGGTCCTTTAAAGAGTTCAAGAGGCAATAGAAAAATATGAGTACTGTATTGCATAGACTGGGTTGTTGTCCTTATGCCTTATGAATGTGGACCCTTGGGATCAGAGGGAAAAAAAATAAAGCCCCTCCCCCCCTTTAATGGCCACATACAGATTTTGCATCTTTACAGCAACACTGTTCAGGCACTGAGATTAGTACCTTCACCAAGAGAAGTTAACTTTTATTGCTGTGCATTTGTTTTATGCTGTGGAGTAGTAATCTGTCAGTCCCTCTCCCCACCTAATCCATACTTTTATGGGTCTGACGGTGTTTTAATTCCCTCCCCCCCCCCCAAAAAAAAGCCTAATAGCAAAGTATGTATGCTGTTATAAACATGTCAAAATCTTTCCAGGGACTAGTGGGAGTTCCTCTGTATCCATTATTTACACTTTCTCTACCCCCACCTGATATTTCATGATGTTGTTAAACTTGCTAATTACCTCTTTTGTCAGATGTAAATGTGGTTTCCTGCTTCTGTCTGGGGTGGCAGCTTTTATTTGTCTCTTACTTTTATTTTTCTAATTAGTTACTTACATGGCACCACTAACGAGTTCCCTAGCTCAGTTGCATCTCAGTTGGCTCTGCCAGAGAAGCAGGAATGGCAAGCAGATCCCTTACTCATGTTCTATGTGCCTGTGTGCATGCACACATACATCTGCTTGCTGTGCAAAATGGGAAGCCAGAGTCTTGCTCCCTGCCACAATGAACAGCCATGTACCCTTCATCAAGATGGTTTGATATACAAATGGCTCACTCTTAGGTAGATTAGGCTTGGCTATGCGCAACAGCACTGCAATTTTTTCTCTGGGAGCTGTCAGGGAGAGGTGGGTGCCACATGGCTTTGATGTTTCTTTAAAAATCCAGAGTAAACCATTACAGGAGTTATGTTGGGATGTCAATAAAATTGTTTGTCACTAGAGGTGTCCAGGACTCTATGTTTTTATGTTTGTGCTTCAGACAGACGAAGATTTGAAACTAAAGATAGGCAGTGGGAAGGGGAAAAAATTAGATTTCCAGCTTGTGCTGAGGAGCTTCGTCTGGATGCCATTTGCATACATTATGATCTGTCCCAGAAAGCTCTCTAAAAAGTCTTTTTGGTCACATGTCAGTAATGAGACTCGGGCACGATTCAGGTCCAGTTAAGTGCCTATGGTGGCCTGTAGGAAGAGGAGATTTGTTTAATTGTTGAACTTTAGTTGACAGCTTAAAACCTCTTTCTGTCAATGGCCCCTGGTAGCAAGAAAGATAATTGCTGAGATAATTCTGGGAGGGATGGTGCTGGCAGGCCCCCTGCTGCTTTGGAATGGGCTGCGGGTGGGAAGAAGCAGTTTGATGTGCTGCCATCATGAGGGACAGAAAGCTGAGATCTACAACTACTTGGCAAGGTGAGGTGTGTGTGTGTTGGGGTGTCCCACAGGCCTGCCACTGGCTTTGAGCAGCATTGACTGATGCTGTGTTGCAAATCAGTCCTGTCTCTCTGAGCCCCTCCACTGTTTCAGTGTGTGTAGTTGTAAATAAGCAAATAGTACAAGAATAGTGTGGCACAGAAGAATTCTGTTTTCTCCTCTCAGTAGAAACTCAGGTTTCAATTTCTTAGTGGTGAGGCATATCAAATATGGCTGTTTAAGCAACTCCCATTGACATTATCTGTGGGAATTTGACTTTGCTTTGGGCAAGAATATCTTCCCAGCTGCTTGCTGAGTTTGGCTACAGGAACTCTGGTTCCCTTCCTGGCTCTTTTTGTTGGAGGGAAATCAGGTTCTGTCCAAGCTAGAACAAATAGGCTACCAAGATTGCCAATATGTGGACAGGGCCACTTTGCCAAAGATCAACCCAGTCTTTTCCTGATTTGAGGAGCCAGGCCAGAGTCAGCTATTTAGAAGGTGCAGAGGGCTGAGCTAGTTGCTGCAGGACTGCCTTTTGGCCATTGTTGGTGTGGGGCTGAAGAGCAGCACATAACAGGCCAGCTGTGTCTGCTTCCCTGCGAGGAAGGTCCCCAGCTCCTGCTGCTGCAGACATCCCTGGGATGTGGCTCTTGGCACCAGGTAGCAACCCTGTGCCAGGACTGGCCCGAGACATTGTGCTGCTGGAGTGGGACAAGATGGAGCTGCCTCCTCCTCCATGCTGCTTACAAAAGCTGACTTGACTGGTAGTGGAATGGCATCCTCCAGTGGACCAGCATAGTGGGTGCTGGGCAGGCTGAGTAGCAGACTCAAGTCTGCCCTCCAAGAAGGAGGAGCAGCCAGCAGGCTTAGGAAGGAACAGCAAGGGGTAGTGAGTACTGCCTCCCAGCATGCGAGGTTGGACTATCATGACTTGTTGACCGTGAGCTGCTTCTCAGCTTGGCCACACCATGGGGTTGCTGTGGGGTTCAGACAGAGTCAGTTTAAGGTGAATGTGGTTATTCTTATCTGAGATGACTTAAAAAGGTGATCAGACTAATTCATGGAGGACAGTTCTATCCACAGTTAGTAACCCCCATAATTGCTTGAAACCTCCTTGTTCTCAAGCAGTATAGCTCTAAAAACCCATTGGCAGAGGCAACAGCAGAGGTAGAAGGAGGACTCTTACCCTTGTAGCTTGATAGAGGGCTCCTTTGGAAGGAGCCAAATGCCCTGGGGTGCAAGGGCCTTTGCTCTGACTGAGAAGGGCTCCCCTTCCACACTCCCGAGAGGCTGATCAGAGGAGGATCTGCTTGCAGATGTGACAAAAGACCTGTTGGGACCTTTAGCTCCAGAAAATGATTTGAAAGGGAAGGGAAACAAGTAATGTGTGGCTTCATTGCTCTAGTAAAATCAGAAGCTAAGAGGATCAGACAGCATTTTATTAAATGAAGAACTACTGCTATCTACTGAAGTCCAGAGCCTCCTTGTTAAGATACAGAAGGAGCAATAATAAAGATTAAGGGCTGCTTTGGAAAAAAGGAAAAGAGAGCAAAACAGGATAAATTTCTAGAAAGCAGGTTTAAATTGTTTTCTCCCTTGATCACAAAAGAAGATGCCAACTGTTTGGAAGGAGAAGAGGAACTCACCTTATTAAAATCATCAGTAAAGTTATGAATTTTCATGATCTTTTCCAGCAAGATTGTTTCTGCCCAGGAGAAAAATTCAAAGAAAGATGTGGAGGGGTGGAAGGGGTAGGGGATTGTCTCCATCCCATATGTGAAGGAGGAAAAGCTTTTAATTAATAATAGCCTCTAAAGAACTCCTTTAGGAAAGACGCCAGACCTTCTGCAAAAATGGCAGTAATTTACAGCCAGATGCAACAGCCATGGTCCTGGTGAAACTGTTAAAGGCAGCAGTTCGAGAGTAAATCACAGGGACCATCACCCTGTATTTTCCTCTGCATCCATACAGTGCTGCCCCAATGAGGTAGGGAGAGCCACTGAAGATCTCCCCCCATTTCCCACTATCTCAGTTCTCCCATGGCCTGCACTTTTGGTCCCTTCTGGTTTTGGAACAAGCAGTTTGAGAGGGCCAAAGCAAGCTCTTTGTGTGGAAAAGGCATGCCTTGCAGCCTTTGGGAGGCATGACCACCTGTGTTTTTTTTTCTGAGGGTTTTCTTTAACTAATGGGAGCTAACTTGTGGAACTGGGGGGAGCAGCTCTGGGGGCTGCAAGAATGACCTCAGAGGAGTGCGGGTGGATCCCTTGAGCCACACCATTCCTAGTCCAGTCCTAGAAGGCAACAGCCAGAAAGTGGCCCTCTGTCTATGGCAGGGGTGGGTGGCTGTGCTGGGAGTGGGGCCCAGATTGCACCACTGTACCCTTTCGCCAGAGTGCAGGGATGCATTTGGGCCAACCCAGAAGAGACGTGACTTCACTTTGGTTTCAATCTGGGCCAAAGCTCCACTCTTTGGGGTTTTGGGGAGGGGTGTTAATGGACAGTTGGGTGGTTTCTACCTCCCCACCCCCATCATTTTTCATGCAGTTCCCAGCCCTCCCCCATTCTAAGGGTTCCCTCCTTAATGTACAACATTCACAAGATATGGTAGAAGTGGCCTTTTTGGACAGATTCATCAAAGGAGAGTGATATATGTTTCTCAGCAGCTATTATTCATGACAGTTGAGCTCTGCAACAAAATGTGGTCTATTCTTGAAGTTTACCTGAACCCTGGCTGGCTGAAGAGACTGCAAAATGAAAAAGTTAAAGGCAGGAGTGCATGGTGTGACTTGGGCCTGTGTACACTTCTATTTTAGTTTTTCAACCTTTGAAAGTGCAGGCCATCTTCAGGCAAGCTAATAGGATATGAGATTATTGAATGTTATTTCATAATACCTTTAGCTGGAGAGGAGGCCTGAAGGGTAAATTTAAATAGCTCTGTCTCTGACCTGAAGTATTAGAATGACATATGTTGCTGGACAGTTGTCACCTCTCAGTACTGACCTCCATCCTAAAGTAGATCAGGGGTATAGGAGTAAGCAGCACCATGGAGCTATTGCATTCATCTGCTCTCAAACCAAGCAGTAATGTGGAGATCAAAACAATGGCTAACTAGGCTGGGTTGTGGTGAGCTGATCTCTCTCCTTCAGTCCATCCACCAACCTATAGTACGGCTTTCATACTTTGCAGAAGCATTGCACAATTTTTGTGAAGTACCTGCAGCATGCCTGCAATGCTCTTGCTGTTCTACAAGGCTATCAGAAGCCAGGCTTTTCCTACACATCACCTTACAATCTGTGGCATGGGAACAATGAGCTGCATTTTCAGATTAATTAAAAAAATACTTTGCATCTGCATAAGAACTGAGCTAGGATGAGCAGGTGCAGTACTACCAGTGACAGCTGGCCCAAACACATACACATAGAGGGGAAGCTTATTTTGAAGTGAAGGGATAAGTGGATTTGATAAGTTTGATATAAGTGGGTAGGATGGATCATAGGTGGAGAGAGTAACCAGTACCCTTGGAGTGCTCCTCCATGAATTTCCCTGAGCAGTTCTTGATGACATACATCCCTGGAGATATTTGAACTTGGCTTCTCTCAAGACGTCTGGTGGGATGGCGCTGCCTCGACTGTCCCTTTAGCGACAGGGCTGCAGGCACAGCCACCATTTGCAGATATCACTGGTTCAGTGGTACCAGGACCAGGGAAATTTGCAAAGGTGGAAGGATAAATGAGTTTTTAAAAATTGGCAACTAGATGATCAAGTGTAAGAATTAGTAAGGGGTGATAAAACATAGTAAGTGAGATTACTGATGAATCTCTTTTGTTCTTTTTTAAAAATTTAAATGTTGAAGAAAATGTTTTGATGAATATCTGAATCAGTTTAATATGGGTTGTATTGGGGGTTGATTATATTGTGTAGTACAGTGGACTCTTGGTATCTTTTGGGGTTTGGTTCCAGAACCCTCTCTGGGTACCAAAATCCATGGATGCTAAAGTCCCCTATATAAAATGGCAAAATCAAGGTTTGCTTTTTGGAATTCATATACATTTAAACATATTTTCAAGGAGGGTGTGGATACAGAGGGATGACTGTTTAAATATGTATTATGTATTTAAAAATAAGATAGGTTAGTTGGATATGGAAATAGATCAATTTTAGAGATATGGAGGAGGGAATTTGCTCTTTTTATTGTTTATTAATTTTTGATCTTGAAAAAACATAGAAGTTTACTTAATTAGGTAATGCAAAGGAAGCAATATATCTAATATTTGTAACCATTGGCTATGAAGTAGGAAGTCAGGTGTCTCCTTTTCCCCCTGTTAGTCTGTTAGTTTAGTTTATTTATTTGTGTGTCTCTTGTTTTATACATATAAAATGATGTGTTGAATAAAAATATTTTTAAAAACACTTGGCTTCTCTCAGTGAGCATGAGGAAATCACTTCTCCAGATAATCTTTTATTACCTCCACAGTACTTATTTTATTTCAGTGTACCCCCCTCCTTCCTTTCTGTCTGCTGGTGACTCCATTCTTTTGTTCCCCCTTATCTGTCTGTATTTCATTCCACTGACTTACTGTGGGACTGGATTTTTGTCTATTTGTATATGTGTCTGTGAGGAGGTTGTTCCATTAGCCTTTTGCCCCCCTGCAGATCTTTTGTATTTGTGCATTCTTCAGGTTTTTATGTCAAGGTGATGCTTGCTCGCTGGCTGTGTTAACCCCTTTGTTTCTTGTTAGGTGTGATCTAGAAATCACAGTTTAAAATAAACTCTGGTTTATTGAACTAACCATCTCAACATCCTTGACTTGTTGTTGGCTTGTTTAGCAATTGACTAGATTATATAAATACAGCTGGCCCTCAGTATCCACAGATTCTTCATCCACAGATTCAAACATCCACAGTATATGTGCGTGTTTGTGTGTGTGTGTGTGTGTGTGTGTGTGTGTATATATATATATATATATATATATATATTGAGTCAAGGTTTGCTTTTTGCAATATATATGTATATATATATATGTTGCAAAAAGCTAACCTAGATTTTGTCATTTTATGCAAGGGACACCATTTTACTGTGCCATTGTCTATAATGGGACTTGAGCACTCATGGATTTTTGTATCCATGGGGAGTCCTGGAACCAAACCCCAGAGGATACCAAGGGCCCACTGTATATAAAAATACAGATATTTGAAAGTCCAGAAAAAGCCAAAGTCCCAAACACTTCTGATCCCAAGCATTTTGGAAAAGGGAGACTCAACCTGTATACTTTTGAGCCTCAGAGAATATGATCTAAGAAATGTTAGTGGAAAATCTCATACAGGTTTCATTCCAACCTTGATTTTGCCATTTTATATAAGGGATACTATTTTACTGTGCCTTAGCATTTAATGGGACTTGAACATCCATGCATTTTGGTATCCACAGGGGGTTCTGGAACCAAACCCCAGCAGATACCAAGGGCCCATTGTATTCATGGTTTACATGTTAGGACCTGGGCAAAGTAAAGCTACAATGCAGTTTATTTTCTTTCCTGGATGCTCTGGAATAAGTGGTAAAAGAGTAAGCAGTAGGTTTTGCCTGGGATCTTTTCTGTCTATTTACAGTTGCCTGTGAGCCCTTGAAACAACTCCCACAGAGGGTCTCCCTTTGGAAATACAAAAAGCCTATTCCTGTGTTCCTCACGTTAATCTGTATGCACACATACACACTTTGTAATGCAGAGAACAGAAAAAAAGGTGGAAAAATGCAGTATTCTGTGAAACAGAATCAGGTAATGTTGTGTAGTGGCTGGGTGTCCCTCTAGGTAACAAATGTTTTGGAAGGAATAGTTGCGCTGGGAGTTTTCTTCATTCCATTCTAGTATTTCTGTTTTGGAAGTTGGTAATGAACTGTCTTTGTGTTCAGCAGTTCCTTCATATCTCAGCCCCAAATCCCCCCAAAAATCAACATCCTGAAACCCATTGAAATCACTGGGTTTGAACCACTTAACTCTCAAATTGTGACCCTTGACATGCGAATGGGAACTGTGTAAAGACTGGAAGGGGTTAAACTGTCTATGAGGGGCTGCCTTGGAAAACCTGCCCCCTTCCCCCCATCGGTTTAGGGACCAAGCTGTGGAGGATGCTTACCTGCGTGCAAATGAGTAAATCGGCATCTTCCGCTATGCCATATCTGCTGCCAGCTCCTAAGCAGAAGGAGAACCAGATTTAGTACAAAGTGAGCATTTACAGTAGCCCTGGGCAATATTAAAGCGTGATATGGTGTGTATAATGGTACGTTTCGTTTTTTATCAAACGTTTGTCCAAGAAAGCTGTGTATTAAAGCTTCAGTACCTTGGGGTTTTCTTGTGAATTTTAAATCATGCTCCTACTTAAACCTCAAAAGGATCTGCAGATAGAAAGGTTCTTTTTTCATTTTTTTTCATGTTGCTTTGAAGCGGGTTGAAGAAGTTGATTAGTGTTGGCACCAGAGCACATTTCAATGGCTCTGTTTATAAATAATTCCTTGCTACCAGGATGGAGTTTCAAGGTGTTAAGATTTTTTTAAAAGAAAGGAAGAAAAAGAAGTGGGGGGGGGGAGAGGGGGAAGACTGCACATTTTAATCACATTACAGTCTGAAAGAAATTAGGCAATAAATCCAGGTTGATGTAGCCTTTTAAAGTATCCTTTTCTTGACATTATATATCCTTGTTGTCATACTTGTGAGAGTCAGTAAGTGGGGGGAATGTTTCCTTAAATGGCCCAAGTCAAATGGCTTTGTAAAGATGAATTTGTAATTTTGGGGTTCATGCATGATTTAAAAATCACCGCTGCCTGACTTTGTCCCAAAGTGGTTGCAACACTTTAGGAAAAAAGTGCTTTTCCTTCCCTCAGTTATCTGATGAGATCAGAGAGCATGGCTTCCCTCAGGACAGACAGATCCAACTAGGGGTGTCTTCTTTTCTTTCGTTTTAAGTTCATAAATAATATTTTGCCTGGCAAGAAATGATCTTCACAGCAGGGACCTTTTGGAGCTGTGGCTGGTCCACCATCTGAATGCTCTGAGATAATAAAAGACACCAATAATAAAAGATCATAGCCCCAAAAGCTAATATGAAATGGCAGGAGTCCAATTTCAGGCAGTGGTTCTTAAACTTTGGTTCTCCAGGTGTTTTGGACTTCAGCTCCCAGAATTCCTGACTCTTGGCCAAGGTGGCTGGGGCTTCTAGGAACTGAAATCCGAAACATCTGGAGGACCATAGTTGGGAACCACTGCTTTAAGGGGAAGCCAACAACATTTGGGAAGTATGAGTGGCACGGTGGAGTGGAAGGCTGACTGAGATCCTGCAGAGATCCTGCATGTAGGAGAGGGAGCTTAGCTTAGCTTCACTTGCCAGTTGTGCAAGGCCACCTTGTTAGTGGATTGCAATGTTGTGGAATAAACACTGCAAACGGTTGCACCAGTTAAAGCTCTTTTTTTACTCTCTTGAGTGATGAGGAATATTAATTTCAATTGTTTTAATGTAAATAGTCTCAGTACAATGAGCAAACGCTGTAGAAGTATTAAGATCCTGAAAAAACTGAGCCCAAGTATCACAATGTTGCAGGAGAAACATTCCAATAAAAGATCTGAAATGGCTATTAAATATGTTAATAAGTTAAATAAGTTCTTAAGTTTAATCAACAGTTTTGTGCTGGGGGAAGCAAAAAAGCTAGGGGTGTAGCAATACTTATTGCTGTTTCTTGCCCTTTTGTGGTACCGTATTTTTCGCCCTATAGGGCCCACTTTTTCTTCCCCTAAATATGCGTGGGGAAGTGAGTGCGCCCTATAGGGCGAAGGGGCCGAGGCCGTGGGGAGAAGGAGCCCTCCTTCCCCCCGCGACCTCAGTCTTTGAATGGACTGGTGCTGGGATCGAAGCGATCCCGGCGCCAGCCCATTGAAAGACTGAGGCCACGGGGAGAAGGAGGGCTCCTTCTCCCCGCGGCCTCGGTCTTGGAATCGGCTGGGGCCGGGATCAAAGCGATCCCGGCCCCAGCCGATTGAAGACTGAGGCCGGCGGGGGAAGGAGCCTTCCTTCCCCCCCCGGCCTCGGTCTTGGAGTCGGCTGGGGCCGGGATCCAAGCGATCCCGGCCCCAGCCGATTGGAGACTGAGGCCGGCGGGGGAAGGAGCCTTCCTTCCCCCCCCGGCCTCGGTCTTGGAGTCGGCTGGGGCCGGGATCCAAGCGATCCCGGCCCCAGCCGATTGAAGACTGAGGCCGGCGGGGGAAGGAGCCTTCCTTCCCCCCCCCCCGGCCTCGGTCTTGGAGTCGGCTGGGGCCGGGATCCAAGCGATCCCGGCCCCAGCCGATTGAAGACGGAGGCCGGTGGGGGAAGGAGCCTTCCTTCCCCCCCCGGCCTCGGTCTTGGAGTCGGCTGGGGCGAGGATCCAAGCGATCCCGGCCCCAGCCGATTGAAGACTGAGGCCGGCGGGGGAAGGAGCCTTCCTTCCCCCCCCCGGCCTCGGTCTTGGAGTCGGCTGGGGCCGGGATCCAAGCGATCCCGGCCCCAGCCGATTGAAGACTGAGGCCGGCGGGGGAAGGAGCCTTCCTTCCCCCCCCCGGCCTCGGTCTTGGAGTCGGCTGGGGCCGGGATCCAAGCGATCCTGGCCCCAGCCGATTGAAGACTGAGGCCGGCGGGGGAAGGAAGGCTCCTTCCCCCGCCGGCCTCAGTCTTTCAATGGGCTGGTGCCGGGATCGCTTCGATCCCGGCACCAGCCCATTCCAAGACTGAGGGGGGGGGGAAGGAGCCCTCCTTCTCCCCGCAACCTCAGTCTTTCAATGGGCTGGCGCCAGGATCGCTTCGATCCCAGCACCAGCCCATTCAAAGACTGAGGTCGCGGGGGGAAGGAGCCCTCCTTCCCCCCGCGACCTCAGTTCAATGGGCTGGTGCTGGGATCGGAGAAGTTCTCCAATCCCAGCACCAGCCCATTGAACAACCGGCCTCCGGCTAAAGGGAGGAATCCTTTTTTCTTGGATTTTCCTCCTTAAAAATTGGGTGCGCCCAATATGCCGGAGCGCCCTATAGGGCGAAAAATACGGTAAGAGATGTGCTTAAGTATAGAAGTGGTGGATTTGTTTTAGTGAAAGGCATGCTTTTGGGATAAAAACCCATGGTTGGATTTATTATTCTCCTAATCAAAGACAAATAGACTTTTTACTGAATCTTCCCACAACCCCTTTGCCCAATTTACAGAAAGTGACATAATACTCATGGGTGATCTGAATCTACTATACAACATTGTCCTAGGTAATAAGACTTTGCCTGGACCAAAGAAAAAGTGAAAGCCAACTAGGCTTTTAAAAGCAATTTTTGGAGAGGTGGTGTTTCAAACAACCATATACCATAAAGATCCTTTCTTCTCAGCCAGACATTGCATGTGCTCCCACACTGACTACTTTCTTATTTCATGTAATATTATGTTTCAGATTAAAGGAATAGAATTAGAACCCATTATCCATTCAGACTATGCTTCCCTGTGTATGTCCTACTCATCTCACCACCCCACTACTCATTCATTCAGTTAGAAACGGATTCCTTCGTATCATGCTAAATCTGAAATTGTATATAATTGGGAAATTCAGTATTTCTTTAGGAAAATTTAAGTCCAGGAACTGTTATTGTGCTTCTATGGGTGTCCCTTAAAGTTATACTTTGGGGTTACTTTGTTTTTAAAAAATCTATACATTAAAAAACTTAGGCAGCCAGAGACTAGCTAGTTCATGAAATGTGCATCTTGGAACAAAATAATAAACTGTTTGAATGTTATTGTCTGACAATAATACTAAAATCAGAACTTGAAATGTTAGAAACTACGGTGGAACCAGTGTGGTGTAGTGGTTTGAATGTTGGATCAGGACACTGGGAGACTAGGGTTCACATTACACCTACTAGGCGACCTAGTCACAGTTTCTTAGCTCTAGGAAGGCAAGGGCAACCCCCCCTGAACAAATTTTGAAAAGAAAACCCTATAAATCAGAAATGACTTGAAGGCACACAGCAACAGCACAGACATGGAAATAAGAATTTTTCTACTCCAGGCCTTGGCTCTTCCTGAGACAGCCTTTGCTTCCTTCCACCTGCAACAGTTCTAGCAGTTAACACAGCACTATGTGTCCCATCATTTAACAGCAACATTATGTAACATATTATAGCACATTCTATGCCAGCAAATAACAAGCAAATTAATCTATACCCTTTTAACCAAACACTCCAGATCATGGTAGGCAAGCTGAAAGGTTCCACTCCTGACAGTGTTAGCAGACTTGAGTACCATTATCAGGAGAAAAGTGGGATAAAAAAAAATGAAAATGATGATGTTGACGATGCCAGAACTACCCACTCAGTTAATTTGTCTTCTGTAGTCAAACAGCAAAACTCTATCAGCAACTGGAAAAGTTAACAGTATAACATATGCAGACAAAACTACCAGTCACAATTTCAAGCATAGAATAAGCAATGCCCTGCCCTATACTTTCACTGGTTTTACTTTGATTCGTTTACAAATTAAAACATCTCTATACCCAGCCTTAATTGTATGCCCCCCACTTCATACACTTGCACTTTTACTTTTGCTTTCTTTTCCCAGGAGACTGCCTTGGGAAAATCCTCCTAGACATATCTGTGCATTCTTCAGCAAGGCAGTTATCTTCTCTTTGAACTAATAGTAGAACACTATAACATCCATCACTCCCAATTAAAACATGCAAACCTTTATGCACTACAATAACCAAATTAATACAGCAACACAACGGATGGCACACACTGCCAGATTCAGTATGATAACAATAACAACAACAATAATTGTTCCCTGGATGATGATGATGATGATGATGATTGTTCCCTGAATATCTAAGTGGCAAATCAGTTCATTTACCAACTCATTAAGGCATTCAGAAAGTTTGCCAAGAGCTATCGCATTTTTGAAAACCTTTGTATTAAATTTTCTTCTAATCACCCCCCCCCCGGCCAGTATCTAGAACAGAGGTAGGCAACCTTTCTGAGCCAGGGGCCGGGTTGCTGTCCCTCAGACAATTGGGGGGCCGAAGCACCAAAATAAATAAAAATAAAAATAATTTTTTTTTAAAAAAAAATTAAAAAGTTAAAAAAGAAAGCCCCAGAAAAGCCATGGCAAAACCCCTGTGGAGATTTTGCCAAGAAAACCCCAAGCACAAGTAATAACAACAATAATCAATATCATCATGGTGGGGGGGGGGGAGGCGGCGGCGACGGCGGCGACAGGACCGACCTGGGGCCGGCCCAAAGGCCTTGGGGGGCCGTATCTGGCCCCCGGGCCTTAGGTTGCCTACCCCTGATCTAGAATATAGAATAGGTTCATAGATTATATTGTACTTACAACTTGGGAAATGGCATTAAACTTCAATGTTTCACTTGGACATAAACATCACTGCAGAGGAACAATGTAAAATATGGTACTCCTTGCCCTATAAAATAACCTCCACTTTAATCAGGGAGAATGTCTTGAAGGTAACTTACAGGTGGTATCTCACCCTCTTTAGATTGTACTACCTTTCAACTAACGTTTCACCATTGTGCTAGAAGAGATACATTATAGGTAGTTTGTTGTTATTAATTGCCTCCCAGTCAACCCTGATTCATGTTGACCCTGTAGAAGAGACATCTCCAAGCCTCCCTATCTTCCACTGCTCTGCTTCGTTCCCACAGACTCAGCCCTATGACCTCCCTGGTTGAATCTATCCATCTTGCACATGGTCTTCTTTTCATTCTACTAACCTCCACCTTTCCTATCATTTTTGCCTTTTCTAATGTGTCACACTTTCTCAGGATGACTAAGTATGACAGCCTGTTTTGTTATCTTGGCTTCAGGGAGAGTCCAGGTTTGATCTATTCTAGGACCTATTTGTCTTTTTGACCAGCCTCAGTATATTCAGCATTCTTCTTCAGCACATCACAAATGAGCTGATTATCCTTTTTTCATTGCCCTGCTCTCAAAGAGTACATTGTGATGGTGAATACAATAGCTTGGACAATTCTAACTTCAGTGCTCAGTTGTACATCTTTCTTCTTTTGGATCTTGTCTAGTTCTTTCATGGCTGCCCTTCCCATTCCTTGTCTTCTTATTTCTTGACTGCAGTCTTTGTTCCAATCGATGTTTGATTTAAGGTATAGGAAATCTTAATTTTGATTTCCTCATTATCTCTGTTGAATTTATGTAGATCCTCCATGGTCATTACTTTTGTTTTCTTTATGTTCAACAGTAAACCAGACTTTGCATTTTTATTGACTTTCCTTAGTACAGTCAGCCTATCTGTGGGGGTTCCATTCCAGATCCCCCCCCCTGCAAATGCCAAAAAACATGGGACCTCAAGTCCCGTTCTTGTTAATGGTGGCATGCCATGCAGCCTTGCCTGACCCCTTTGCCAATTGGAGAAATCATTCTGTTTCTCCATATTCTGTTCTAACAGTAATCTCTTGTCCTGAGTACAGATTTCTCATCAGGGCTATCAAATGTTGTGGCATTCCTATGTCTTTAAGAGTGTTCCATTGCTTTTTGTGATCTATGCAGTCAAATGCTTTGTTTTAGTCTATAAAACACATGCTGATTTTCTTCTGGAATTCCTTGGTGCACTCCGTTAACCATAGCATTTTTATAATGTGATCTCTAGAGCTTGTTCCTCTCTTGAACTCCACTTGCACCTCTGGGATTTCTTTCTGTATATGCGATTGGAGTCTATGCTGCAGAATTTAGACCATAATTTTGTTTGTATGGGAAATTAATGCTATGGTCCTGTAGTTGCTGTAGTCTCCTTTTTTTGTGGATGGGATGTATATTGATCATTTCCAGTCTGTTAGCCACCATTTTGTTTTTTATATTTGTTGGCATATTTTTGTTAACACTAGGGTAGATTCTGTTTGTGTGAATTATAGCAATTCAATTGGGATATCATCTGATCTTGTGATTTATTCTTCCCAATTTCTATTATTGCAGCTTCCACTTTGCTTTCTAAAATTTGGGGTTCATCTTCATACGGTTCTATTGTAGAAGTCTGCAGATTGCACCTTAAACCACACTTCCACTTCATGAATGACGTCATTTGTGTTGTCAAATCGGCAACACTGTAACATATTTTTCATTTCTGGAACAAGAAAAAGTCACTTGGTGCGAGGCTGGGAGAATAGGGTGGATCTCAAAGCCGCATGCCCTTGCTTTGTTAAACTTCAACTTGAGATGAGTGAGCGGGTGCATTGTCAGGTAGGATACAAATGCCTCTGGAGAGCATATTGCAGCGTTTCTCTTTCAGAGCATTTCACAACTTGTCCAGAAGATTGCTGTAGCATGTGCCAGTGATGGTTTGTTCCTTTGCAAGCAAGGTAATCTGTGAGAATGACTCCACGACAGTCCCAAAACACTGAGAGCATGACTTTCCCTGCTAAATTTTGCACCTTTGCCTTTTTTTCTGGGGGGGGGGGAGGGGAATCAGCATGCTTCCAATCCATGCTCATGGTTTTGTCTCTGGATCATACTGATAGATCAAAGATCCATCTATGGTTACCAGATGACCAAAAAAATCCTCTTCATCCTGTTCCGACAGCATCAACATCTGTCTTGAAAGGTCACACTGTGTTTGTTTCTGGAAAGGGGTTAGCAAATGTGGAACCCAGTGTGCAGACACCTTAGACATGTGCAGTTCATCATGAATAATTTTCCACACATTACCATAACTGAGACCAGTTTCATTCATGACCATTTGGATGATTGCTCATCTGTCTTCCAGGATTAAACGCTCCACTTTCTTCACTGTGGCCATATCGTCCGTCAATGATCGTCTTGCAGGTCTTGGCTCATCTGTGAGGGACTTGTGACTAGTTTGGAAATTCCTTTTCCACCTCACAATAGTGCCATAAGATGGGCAATCATTTTCATAAACTACCATCATCTCCTCATGAATTTGCCGGGCACTATTACTCTTTAAATGCAGAAACTTTATCATGCTGTGAGCCTCAATCTTCTCTTTTTGTACAGATCACAAAAATATACACTTTAGTCACTTCTGGCACAACCTGTAACAGAATAAAGGACACAACTGATTTTTTCTACATCATGCACTTAGGGATCAATGATGACACTGACAAATACCATAATAACTTCCATGTGATAAATACTACTTTACGATACCCCCTCATACATTCATATTGTATGGTTCCACATTATATTGTATTATACTACTGTATATACTTGTGTACAAGTTGACCTGTACAAGTCGAGGGAAGGCTTTAGAGTCAAAATCATGGATTTTCATATGGCCCATGGATAAGTCGAGGGTAAAACTTAGGGGGCTATAACAAAGGATCTAAAGGGGGAAACACCACTTCCTTCCCTCCTTCTCCAGACCTCTCCTAACTACCTAACACCACTTCCATGGTGCTGGAGGAGAAGGTTTTAACGTCAATGGGGAAGGGAAAGAAGTGGATTTAAATGTAGGGTTTGGTGGAGAGAGAAGTCTTTAACGTCAGATTGGAAAGGGAATCACTCCTTTCTCTCTCTCACACACACAAAACACTCCCTGCCAACAACTCTTTCAAAAATCACTGCCAAGGCACACAGTGGTGCTTCTTTCAGGATGTTTATAAGCAGTATTATTGTATTGACCTGTATATAAGTCGACCCTGGATTTTAGGGTCAATCTTTGAGCATAAATTTCTCCACTTATAGTTGAGTATGTATGGTATGTGATATTAGGCTTCTATTGGTCTGTATCCTTTGTTTCAGCTACTCTTGTCTCATTTGTACATTCATATTGTTTTGGATTATTATAGTCACACTTTTTAATTTTCTATTTGTAGTTCTCCCCCCCCCCTTTTTTTTTTCTGGTTCCCAGTTGGTGCTCTGCTCTCACTGTGCCTGTTACAGTCTTCAATACTCTCTCTACTTTCCTACCAACAGTATCCACCTCTACCTCAGGCTTCTCTCATACCACAGCACTTTTCTGATTGATGGTTAGCCAATGTCCTGAATCCCTGTCACCTCTGACCCCTTTGACAGATAAAGTAGCTGACACCATGCCATTCTCCCCTTCTAATGATTTATGCTCCTATGCAGAACTGGTATTGAAAATGGCCAGATTTCTGGGACTGGAGGCTGGACCTCACATGAGTCTTGATCCTGTTCTGTGCATTCCTGTGCACCTCTTGTGCAGTTCGGATGTGGCTGGGAGGAGACAAGGCACCCTAATGCTCTTATGCCTATAGCAGAGACTTTCAACTTTCTTAATTATCCCATAAGCATGATATAGAAGAAATAGAAATTAAGGAGCTTGCTAACAAATTGGGACAATTTGATCTCCACAAGTAACTTCTGCAAAAATAAAGTAAATAACATATTGGAAAACATTTTTATTTCAAAAATAATTTGAATGAAAAGCAAGAAGCACTTAACTGTGGAAGAAAGTGAAAAATAAACCCTGAATTTGCTATTCACTAAAGGCAATTCCAGTAGGCCCTTTCCATCTGCAGCGGTTCAGTCCCCTGAGAGAAAATGTGGAAGCTCAAGTCCAATATTATCCAGTGAACAGCAACTTGTGTGCACTCATGCTAATGTGCTGTCTCAGGTAATATTTTTTATTGCTTTTATATACATATCACAAAAAAACCAATACAAAATACAATATACAAACATTCCTCCCTTTCACTCCCCACCCCCTTAAAAAAACTCCTTGTTACTAATAACAACAAACATCCAGTACTCTAACAGTCATTACTTCCTTGACTTTGACCTCCGAGATTTCCTTGTTGGATACATTTATTAGTTTATCTTTTCTAATTTCTCTTCTGTTATCTTTCATCCTTTTTTCCATTTACTTCTTTCGTACATTTCTAAATTTGTCTCTCAATCCACCAATAAAATTATGGTATATATGACTCATTATCACATATCAATCTTTAGAACCAGTATACTAAATTCTTCTCTTAATATTTACTCCTATTGATTAATAAAAATTCATTTTTGCATTTTAATTTTCAAATTCAATTCCGCAAATCTTTTTGTATCCCAACTAAATTAATCCCACATATTTTTATATTTTTCCACATTTTTTATTACTAAACTAAAGATACTATACATACATTTTATTCTTGCTTTTCCTTTCTGTCTCTACCTTATGTATGTTTTGTCTCTATCTCCTCATATGTTTTCCTCTTCCTTTCTTTCATATCTGCATACCCATATTTACACATAGTCATCCCCATAATTCTCAATTAGTTATTTCCCATTTAACTCTTATTCAAAGCTTATTGTTAAGTTCTTTCCCCATCTTTGAGTTATATATTCTGTTATCTTTTTCCAGTCCATTATATATTTTTCTGGATCTTCTTCATTCAATTGTCTTGTTAGCTTGTCCGATTCTAATGTGTCCAACAGCTTAATAGTCCAGTCTTCTAGATTCGGTATCTCTTCTTGTCTCCACATTTTGGCGTATACCATTCTGGCTGCAGATGTCATATAGAAAATTATTCCCCCATATTTACTTTCTATGTTTTCTTCTAACATGCTTAACAGCAATACTTCTGACTTAAATTGTAACTTTATCTTTAGTATTTTGTTTATTTTACCATGTATCTGCCTCCAAAATCTTTTAGCTTTTGGGCATGCCCATCCCATATGATAAATTGTTCCTTTTTCTGTATGGCATTTCCAACACTTGTTGCTACTGCCACCTTGTAATTTAGATATTTTTTCTGGTGTTAGATACCATCTGAAATAAATCTTACAATAGCTTTCTTTAATATCCTGACATAAAGTATATTTTAACCTTTTTTTCCATGATGTTTTCCATTGTCTAAATTCGATTGCATAACCAAAATTTTGGGCCCATTTTAACATATTTTCTTTTATTACTTCCTCTTCCATATCCAGTGTTAGTAAATATCTATACAATTTTGATAATATTTTATTATTGTCACCCAAGATAAGCTTTTCTAGTTCTAATTTTGATTTTGTTATTCCTTTATTATTGATGTCTATTCTGAATCTCTCTATTAACTTCCTGTAGAGAAACCAGCTGCACTCCTTCCCTTCTTCTTTCAGTTGTTCACGGGTTTCAAATTTCTATTTGTCTTTATCCTGAATTATTAGATCTTTATATTTATACCATCTTTCATTTAACCATGGTCCCAATTGACCTTCTTTTTATCACAGAAAAGGTATGCATGACAACCAAAACATGTTCCATCTCCTTCTAAATTTTGATCATGTAGTTGTACCCAGTCTTTAATCCAAACCAAGCAACTAGCTTCATAGTAGATTTTCAAATTTGGTAGTGATAATCGTCCCCATTCTGTAGAGTCATATAAATATTTAAATTTAATTCTGGGCTTTTCCCCCACCCAAATAAATGATATTCTATCTTTTTGTCACTCTTTAAATGGTAACACGTTTCTAATGATGGGAATAATTTGAAATAAAAATATGTGACTTTGTGATCCACTGCAGATCGGAAGCCTGCCAATACTGAGGGCCCACTGTATATTTGGATTTAATTTTGATGCAAAACAACTTAACGTGACAGTTAAAGGAAATAACTGTTTTGTTTATTTGAGATAATCTAGGTCCTTGAGGGTGCTCAACAATGGCTCCTCATCCTGGAGACAAGTGAAGAGAAGTGGGGTGCCACGGGTTCTGTCCTGGGCCTAGTGCTATTCAACATCTATATCAACAACTTGGATGAAAGAATAGAGGGCATATGTATATAATTTGCAGATGACACCAAATTAGGAGTCGTAGTTAATATCCCAGAGGATAGGATCAAAATTCAGAATGGCTTTAATAGATTAGAAAGCTGGGCCAAAACTAACAAAATGAATTTCAACAGAGAGACATGCAAGGTATTACACTTAGGACAGACCCCCTGAAATGCACAGATATAGGATGGGGGACACCTGGCTTGACAACAGTAAATGTGAAAGGGATCTAGGAGTCCTAGTAGACCGCAGGTTGAACATGAGTCAACAGTGTGATGTGGAAGGTAAAAAGCCAATGTGATTCTAGGCTGCATCAATAGAGGTCTAGTGTTTAGATCAAGTGAAGTAATAGCACTATTCTATTCCACTTTGGTCAGGCCTCATCTGGAATACTGCATCTGGTTTTGGGCGCCACAATTCAAAAAGGAGGTTGAGAAGCTGGAGCATGTCCAGAAGAGGGCAACCAAAATGGTGAAGGGTGTGGAAACCATCAAGCCCTATGAGGAGAGACTTAGGTAGCTGGGTATGTTTAGCCTGGGGAAGAGAAGATTAAGAGGTGATATGATAGCCCTGTTTAAATATTGAAATGGATGCCACATTGAGGATGGAGCAACCTTGTTTTCTGCTGCTCCAGAGATTAGGACACGGAGCAATGGATGCAAGCTACAGGAAAAGATTCCATCTCATCATTAGGAGGAACTTCCTGACAGTAAGAACTGTTCAACAGGGGAACACACTCCCTTGGAGGATGGTGGAGTCTATTTCTTTGAAGGTTTTTAAACAGAGGCTAGATGGCCATCTGTTGGGGGTGCCTTGATTGTGTATTCCTGCATGGCAGGGGGCTGGACTGGATGGTCTCTTCCAGCTCTATGATTCTATTCTATTTGCTGTGCAGAGAGGAAGTGAACAACTGACAAACTGAAATGTTAAGTTCTGGCTGAGTGTTTAATCTAGAGGGCCAGCCAGTTTAAAGAATGTAACAGTAGCATCTTGTAGATAAGTGCCTAATTGCAGCAGAAGGGGGAAAAATAGATGTCAATTGACTGAAAGATACAAAGCAGACAAAAAGAAATTTGATTTTCACATTCCAAAGAATGAACTAGATGAAATATTAGATGTAAAACCGATAAACCAGTAGCAAAAATGTATAAGTTACTTCTTAATAGAAATCAAGAACAAAAAATAGTCAAGGGAGAAATGATAAAATGGGCAAAAGATATCAGAAGAAACATAGATTTGGAGAGCTTGCAACATTCCAGAAAGAAAACATTTCAATTTACAAAATGCCAGAATGTCAGGGAAAATTATCTAAAAATGGCATACAGATGGCATCTAACCCCATCCAAGTTAGCGAAAATCTACAAAAACAAAGACAATCTACAAAAACAATGTTGGAAATGCAATAATGCAGCTGGCGATTGGTTTCATATGTGGTGGCAATGTCCTAAGGTTAAAAAGCTATGGGAAGAAATTCATATAGAAATCAGTAAAATTCTAGATATAAAATTTGAAATGCTACCCAAAATTTATTCACTAAATATGACTAACAAAATATTGGATACGGAAGGAAAAAAACATTGGAAAACATTGTTATATATGACCACCTCAGCTAGAACTCTTATAGCCCAAAAATGGAAGAAAAAAAAAATGCAAAAACAAACCAACAATAGAGGAATGGCTGTTAAAAACGTTAGACAATATAGAACTTGATAAACAAATCTGATAGAAAGAAAGTCCACAGAAATACTGAACACAGATTGGGAGAAATTGGAAAAATTTTGTGCTAATCTATGGTTAAAAAATGCAAGTCTATAAAGCTCAGAATTAGTTCAAGATTTCTGTAAACAGAAAAAGACTAAAATCACAAAAACAAACAACAATTAGAGGGAAGTGACTTACAATTCTGTTTATTTACTCAAATCTCAGGTAGACTGAAAAGAAGTTTTGAAATAATGTCATTTTGTTTGGTCAAAGCAATGAAAATGAAGAAGAAAATGTTATTTTTATAAATGTTCATTTTGTTATTGTGGAAAATTCAATAAAAAAGATGTCAAAATAGTTTTTTTTATCAATTTAAGAAACATTTGAGATGATTGATATCAGGTAGATGATTTGGTATGAGTTTTACCAGATAGAATGATGCTGAAGTAGATGTTTTCAGACATAAAGAACTTGAATTTTGAGTTGAAGGGTGATATTAGACAGATGGCGAAAGAGGCACTGGAAGATTTTAATCAGCTAGCAAACCAGATGAGTATGGAAGTGAAATAGACAAGTAATTAAGGAGCTGACATTGGACTGTGGAATGTGGATTCACTTATAGATGCTTCTGTTGTCAAGGATGGAGAAATGAAGATTAACTGGGAAGAAAAGAAAAGGGATGAAGTTTTTATGAAGGAGATTAGAAGATGACCTGATGAGGTAAAAAGACAGATACTAAATATGGATATGAACTTATTTTTCCAGAAGAAGGATTGAAGAACTCCTTTCAATGAGGAGTCTGTCTTCAAAATGAATATGGATGAAGCCGTGGGTGCATTGTTCAGGTCCAGTATCACTGCTGAAAAAATGGCTTTGGTCAACAGACTTGGCCTTACCACCCACAGAAGTCTTTTTGGTGAAAGTCCAATTCCTCCAGATGCAAGTTGCTGCCACATCTGTCAGAAAGAAATTGACAACACACCAACACAGGATGTCAAGCTGATCATTGGCGATTGGAACGCAAAAGTGGAAGTAAAGAAGAATAAAAAACTGTAGACAGATTTGGATTAGGCAAAAGGAATGAAGCAGGTGACCATCTGATAGATTTTTGTAAAGCCAACAACCTATTCATTGCAAACACATTTTTCATTCAACCAGGTTATACACAAGGACATCACCAGATGGCCAACACAAAAACCAAATAGATTACATAAATAGAAGTGAAAAATGGCGAAGCTCCATACTGGTGGCCAAGACTAGACCAGGTGCTGATTGTGGCACAGATCATGAACTACTCATTTCAAAAATAAAAGTAAAATTAAAGAAGAGAACAAAACCAGTCATCATACCAAAATACAATTTAAACAACATTTCCACAGAATTCATTGACAATATAAGGAACAGATTTGCAGTACTAAGTATAATAGATCATGAACTGGAAGAGTTTTGGTCTGAAGCCAGGGACATAATAAAAGAAGAGTGCATAAAGACACTTCCAACAGACAAAAGGAAAGTGAAGAAACCAGGGATGACAGATAAAACACTACAAGCAATAAAGGAAAGAAGCGAAACAAAACAAAAAGGAGATAGGAATAAACTAGGAACCACGAACGCAGCAGTACAATGGCTAGTGCGCAAAAATAAGGAAAATTATTACAACAACAAAAAGGGAAGAACGAGAGACCTATTCCACAAGAAATCAAGGGAAAGTTCAAACCAAAGCCAGGCTCACTGTTGAACATAAAGAAAACAAAGATAATGACCACAGAGAGCTTACACACATTCAAACTAGATAATGAGGAAATAGAAATAGTAAAAGAGTTCTTATATCAGGGATCAAACATTGATCAGAATGGGGACTGCAGCCAGGAAATTAGGAGAAGGTTAAGAGGGGGAGGGCGGCTATGAAAGAACTAGAAAAGATCCTAAAATGCAAAGACATACAACTCAGCACAAAAGTCAGAATCATACAAGCCATCATATTCCCTATTACTATGTATAGATGTAAGAACTGGACAGTCAAGAAAGAAGATATGAAGAAAATTAATGCATTTGAGAGAATGTGGTGCTGGAGAAGAGTGCTGAGGATCCCATGGACAGCCAAAAGGACAAATAAATGGGTCTTAGAACAGATCAAGCCATAGTTATCTCTAGAAGCCAAGATGACAAGACTTAGACTGTCATACTCTGGACACATCATTAGAAGGCATGAATCGTTGGAAAAGACAGTGTTAGGAAAGGTGGAGGGAAGTAGAAAGAGAGGAAGTCCACATGCTAGATGGATGGACTTTATTAAAGCGACCATGAATATGAGTTTATAGGAACTGAGAAGAGCAGTGGAGAACAGGGGGGCCTGGAGATGTCTCATCCATAGGGTCGCCATGGGTCAAGACCGATGCAAAGGCAGTTAACAAACAAAAACAAAAAATCCTGATCCCCACATCTGTTGCCTGAACACATGCCTCCTTCTGGCTAATGGTGGGATCATGGGGTGGCCCTGTGTGACAAAGACAATGAAAGTGGTGTGTGTGTGAGAGAGAGAAAGAGAGAGAAGCACTTCTCTGTGAATAGTTCTTTTTGCAGTCTAAAACTGAAACTTTCAGGGTGTGCGAAGCATCTATTTTGTGTCCCAATTTTGATTGCCTGCCAAAGTTTTCAGAAGTCTGGGATAGACTGGATTGTGCTGGTTGTTACTCTGAGGGTAGTAGGATTGTTGTGCCTGAGGAACATTTGGCCTAAAATGTTGTGAGTTTGTGCCTGTGGGTGGGTGGGAGGGAGGGAGCCTCTTGTGTTCCAGTGCTCCATACTCTTGTCATGCAGCTGCACACCTGTTTGCATCTAAGCTGAGAGCTTTCCAATGCTCGGTTTCCCCTTTCTTGGCTTTTTCTTTTTTTGGTTTTGCTTCTACTTAAATTAAATTAAATTTCTCCCCTTAATTAAATCATTCTCAGCCTAATCCGCCTTGGCTAGACTGCAGATTCATTGCACTGGGACTTTCTCCCATATTTTAATCATTAAAACTGTAACAGTGCTCAAGATGGAATAACAAATTAAAAATCCACACACGTCCACCTAACGAAGGAAGAGAAGAAGAAGATGGAGACGCAGCGACATACGCTCATATACCACCACCACCACCACTGAGGGAAAAGGCGGTTGGTGTGTCTTGAGTTTTCCTTTCTTCCTTTCCCTTGCCTTTAATCTTGCTCTCCACCAAAAGGATGTTGCCTGTAGACAGCCATGTGTGCACACATTTACAAAAGGATTGAGAGCAGGGAGAATTGGATATGAGCATTGACCAAGGGTAGAGGAGGGCAGCAGACAAAAGGACTCGGGAAAACACAGAGTAACTTGTTTTCCTCTGGTGGCGAGGGAAAAAGTTTTATCGTCTGCTCCAATAGCAACCTCAAAAAAGAAAGAAAGAAAGAGAAAGAAAGAAAGAAAGTGCAGAATGTCTCTCATCTTTCCTGGCTCTGCCCAGGAGGTAGTGAGTCTCAAGTCAAGGAGACGTGAGAGGAAAGAGAAGCGGGGCCCTTTTCTTCTTAACTAGCAAAATACCTCTCATGGCAGAAGACGGGTGGGCAGTGTGGGATATGTATGTGTGGGCTTGTGTGGTCTGGGCACTGATCTTGGAAGGAGTGCAGGGCAGCTCATCTGCACTTGGTGTTCATCTATATGCTGAATCTCTCTTCTTATCAGGGGCTGGCTTCTGAGGATGGCTTCCTGCAACATGGCTGCATTTTCTCTTTCCTCTACCTCTTGGAATTGAGCTGCAGCCAGTTGTGGAAGGATGAATGGATAGATGTTGTTTTCCTATATAAATGGTAAAAGTAGTAGTCAAAGTAGTGAGGACACATAATAGCAGACAAACAAGAAAAAAAGGTTTAATGTCTTAACTTATATATAAAAAAATACTACCATACACTTGTCACCTGCAACTCTGCTAAAAAAAATAACTGAATTCAAAGCATGTAGTCCACAGCAAAACAGCCGTGTAAAGTCACATAAATCCAGAGTGCTGCACTCCAAATCAATACCAGTCAATTTCCCTTTAAAAGGCTGGTGCAGATTTTCCACAACTAAGGCGCCACCATTGAAAAGGACCTGACTGCCACTCGTTTCACCACTGCAGGTGAGACCGGCTGGAAGAAGCGCTCCAATATTTTTGGCCTTTTAAGAGCCAAATCTAGAATCCCTGGGGATGCAGTGAAAGCTCCTACCCCTCTTTTTGCCCATGTGAGTTGTGCTCTGACCTGCAAATCCTTTCCCCCTGTCTCAGTCATGGGGCTGCAGTGTTCTCAATGTGGACATTTTTAAGTCTGGGCAAAATAGTGGTGTGGCCACTGTGCCTGTCCATGGCCTTTGAGTGTTTTGCTTTCCCTCTTCGCAGTGGTACTCCAGAGTGTTACCAGTCCCATAGAGCAGGGGTCGGCAACCTACGGCCGATGGGCCGGGTGCCGCCCATGGAGGCCTTGGGACAGGCCCGTCGTCCAGGTGCCATTTTGGCATTCCCTGGGCCCTGGCAAGGCCGCAGCACATGTGTGCCAGGCGAATTCGCCCGGCGCACGCGCTCTACGGCCTTGCGAGGGCCCAGGGAAGGCCACAGCGTGCATGTGCCGGGCAAATTCGCCCGGAGCAAGCATGCTGCGGCCTTCCCTGGGCCCTGGCAAGGCCGCAGAGCACGTGCGCCGGGCAAATTTGCCCGGAGCAGGCGCGCTGCGGCCTTCCAAAATGGTGCCCGTGCTCACGCGCATTTGGAAGGCCCAACGGCACTGTGCGCATGCCCGCCTGGCCCCTGTGCCATTCCCCCCCCGCCCCCCCCGGCAACAAATGTTGCCAACCCCTGCCATAGAGGTCTGGAAATGGTTTCCATCAGGACCAGAAGGGGGGAGAGAACTGATGACACCCCTCCTTCCCATGGTTCTAACTCTGTCCGCCCCATCACCACACTGTGCCTTGCATGCTGCATGTGCCTTGGCCCAGAGGTGAGTTTTCTTCCTGGCAGGTTGCATGCTGTTTAGTTGGGTGCACTTGCTTCCCATGTGTTCAGCCAGGGCCAGCCCCACTGTCAGGTCGAATGAGGTGGTTATCTCAGCTGACGAATGCTGGGAGGTGGCAGTGAAGCACTGAAGGACATCCATCTGTTCTGCACCACTGTGAGGAAGCCTGGCTGCCCCCAGGGGTGGTGCAGGATGCTGTCCTGCTACTGGTGCTGGACTTGGTGGTTTCTCCAGTTGGTTTTCTTATGGAGGAAATGGGTGAGCCATCTGCTCTTTGCCTCAGGCAACAGAAAGTCTTGGGCCCACCTTGTCTCTGTGTCTAAAGAAAAGGGTTTCTCTAGAACAGACACTGTAAGACCCCAAAGCTCAGAAAAGGCCAGCCCTTTTCAGGTGGCCTTCTAGCCTTCCTACATGGGTGGGAGCACCCAGAAAGGGAGGCAGAACATTTGTCTGTTCAAAAAATGTGACTTGGGTCTTGATGTGCACAAGGCAGAAAGCCACTTCCCTTGCCCCCCCCCCCCCCCGCCCCAGCCGTCCTCCTGCCACTAGTCCAAACTGGAAGCCTTCACAGTGAGGCACATGGGATGCAGTTTTTAAAAATGCTTGTAGAAGAAAGTGGAATGGAAAGGAGGTGGCTGGCTGTAGACAGTGTCGTATAAGTTTGGAAATGACAAGGATGTGTCCTGACATTATCACTCCATATTTCAAATGAAGAAGTGGGTTTATATCTACAATGGTTCATGCTAAAATAAAAACCATTTAGCCTTAAAGATGCTGCAATTTTCCTTCCTTCCCCTCCCTTTTATGTTGCAAGAGACTAGCATGGTTGCCTATTTGAAAACTTATCCTGGAGAAGCTGTGTTGGCCATTTACCAAAATCCAAAAACACCAGAAATCCACTAAATAGTGATACCTTTATGGGGCCAACCAAAATGCATAAAATATATGTTGCAAACTTTCAAAGCTCTACTGATTTCTTTATCTTTGAAAATTGATATTCATGCCTTTTTCTTCACTCTCCAGCTCCAAGGATCTTAATACTTGGCCCTCCTGCCTCTGGAAAAACTACTCTCGTAAGTCTCTCTGTCCCTCTCTCTGTATCATATTTTGGAGATAGAACTCTTCCCACTCGACTCCTAATGCTGCATTGCTTTGACAAGAGGCAATTCTAATCTCAGTATATGGGGACTTGGTTGGGCCTAGAGGAAAAGCCAAGCACTCCAATCCCTGACTTCTCCCTCCTGCCCCCGTATCTCTGGGTTCCATCTGTGGGAGAAGGAAGATAATGTGGCATGTTAGCAACCCTCTGCCCAGTGACCAGCTGTCCCTTGTGGGAGGGGTCTTTGTACATGAACTGCCTTCCCAAAAGAAGGAGAGTTCTCTCAGACAAGCTCCCCCTATACTGAATAAGAGTTGTGGGATGGGTGGGGGAGGAACATGGCACCCCCTCTCCCACAGGTCCTATAATGGCTTCTGTCTGAGGAAATGCACAAAGGAGGGAACCCTAATGTGGAGACAGGTGGGGCTGAAGGAAGGCGGCTGGTGTGATGGGCCTGCTGTGTGAAGCAGAGGGGGCCACCCTCCCACAAGCAGAGTCCTCGCCAACCTGGGCTCTCCGGATGGACCTCCACTGGAAGATACTGGTCCAGTCAGAAATATACCTTGGCCAAGAGGGCTGATCCGTCTGGCTTTGATTTCATCCTGTGGGGATTTCTAAAGCCAGAGCAGGCTATTGCAACAATAAAACTGCCACAAAGAGAAATGTGTGCTCCGCTTAGTGCCTCAGAAGCATCTTGGTGGGAGCCACTCTCTCTGTCTACAGGCAGTGACCCAGTGGGGGCATTGAGCTCTTGCATCCCACACAGGATTGGGCAGAAGCCACTGGCACTACTGCCCATGTGAAGTGCTGCACTGCTTTCCCTCTCACCCCCATGACCAGTGGAGCTTCTACACTGTAAACTCAAAAAATGCTGAAGCATTTCTTGGTATTGTCTTTGGCTTCAGATGTGCTTTATTTCCTTTGAAAATGATTCAGCCTTCTCTTATTCCTCTTCCCTTTCTCCCTTCTCACAGGCGATGTGGCTGAGTAAACAGTTGGCGGCCCCACGGCTATCTCAGGACACTTTGCTAAACAGTGATTGGTCCTCCCTGACAGCCAGAGCACAGGAGTACCGAGACAGAAAAGAGGTAATAATGCCTTCTCTGGGTGGAAGGGAAGGATAAAGGCAATGGTGCTGCAGGCCCACCACTTGTTTGCACCCAGGGCACTTCCAGCACAGGTCTAAGACTCTATAGGCTGGCGGGTGTGTGTGTGTGCTCTCTAGCTAGGGAAGAAGTGTGGAAAGCCCACCTTATAAAACACCCAGGGATGACTAAATGTGAGGTGTCCTTGCTTCTTACTGGGCAGTAGGCAGGAACAGCACCACTCCGTTGTGTCTGGCCTGTGTGGCAGAGGAGTGATAGTATGTGCAGGTTTGAAGCCCTAGGCCCATGTGGTTCCCAGGGAGAGCAATGCCATCTCCCCCTGCCCCTGTCTACCTCCCAGATTCAGCAGCAGTCCTCATGGGGCCTGGGGTGTGTGTATGTGGGCAATAGATTTCTCCAGTTGTGAACAATTGCAATCCTCACTATTTTGGTTTAGTGGCTTGGTCTTATTTTAGTCCCTAATGCCGGGAAAAGCAGCTGTGATTCAAATGCTCTCTGGGCTGTAACTATAAGAACTCATGTGTCAGTACTTCCTACCAAACTACCAATTATAGCAGCAGATTTTTTTAAAGAGCAGAGGATGGAACATTTCCAGTCTATCCCCAGACCAGATTAATCTTCTTCTGTGGGAAGATTTGGAGGCAAAGTACAGGTGGTGGGTCCTTAGACTGTTGCCCTGGAACACCCTTGTGGTTTCTCCATTCAGGAGAAAGAGTGGACAGGGAAGGGATGGGGGGCTCTGTCCCAGGCAAGCCATGCAGAAGGAGGCCCTTCCTTGCCCCTGACCAGATGGAAGCAGAGGGCAGAGGGACCCACCTGTCCCTCCTTGACAGGCCTGTCTGAACAGAAGCCATTAAAACAAAAGCATGCTGTTGTTCCACTCTGGCCACAAAGGAGTGAGTGGCTTCACCTCTTCTTCAGCTAGCATGGAAATGCAACTAGTTTTTCAGCATGATAGTAGATGATGATGAGTTTTATGGTGAACTTATTCCCAAGAGCTGCACTGGAAGTTGTTTCATGCTGTTCGCAGGGTCAGAGGACATGATGCACCCCACTCTTCAGGCTGGTTATCAGTCACCCCTTGGACTGCCACAGAATAAAGGCCACAGAATGTAACCAACTGCACCATGGCTTCTAGCTTTAAGCCCTACTCTTCAGTAGCAGTTTTCAGCCTCTCTTTTCTAGATGCTACAGGAAGGATTGAGGCATCAAGACTGGATATAGGTACTCTCACACACTGCCTGTCTGTTGTTAATACAAGTCTTCTTTCCTGGTAGATATCTGGAAGAAGCTGGTACTGACCAATTTTTCACTGGTCAGTAGGCAGTCTTCAACCCACTTATGGCATTGGCAGTGACAATGGTGATTCGGTAGTTGGGCTTCAAGGAGTAACATATCATAATTGGCATAATTGTGAGTTGTGGAGTGTCTTCTGAGCCCAGTCAGAATTCCAGTGTGCTATGGATCATAGTTAGGGTTAAGGCATCGTGTGTACTTCCTGTAGGACCAGATATATTTCCTCTCCCTCACTTCAGAAACACACACAAGAGAAATCTCTTATGTGACACCAAATGTACTGACAACCAGAATGCCTTGCTTCTGTTTCATCATGTCTTGCTGAACTCTGTGTAGGCTGAGAAAAAAAAACAGTACACCAAGGGTAAAATCAGTATATTTGGCATGACATTTTTGCTTTTGGCTAGTTTATAAAAGTAACCCTTGTGTACAGCAAGTGGCTGAAAACTAGGGATCTAAGGGCCAGAATCTTAGTGTCATGTGCAGTCATGATTTGTTTGCACAATGTTGATCAGATGTATTCAGCTGCTGGGAATACCAGTGGAATTCTGCATGCGGAACAATTGCAATTGTGCAACAATACACTTAGCATAGTGTCATAGTGCCTTGTGCATTGCCCCTTGGGTACTGCTTCTGTAGGTTGTACCTTCTCCAGTGGTACTCAGGACATGAATTGTATAGTGCTAGTGCAGTATGTGTAGCCAGCAGGGTGTTTTGATCTGAGTGTTGGATCAGGACTGTGAGAGACCAGGGTTTGAATCCCTGTTTGGTCATGGAAATCCACTGAGAAACCTTGGCCAACTGACACTCTTGCAGCCTCATAGGAAAACAATGGCAAATCCATTCTGAATAAATCTTGCTAAGGAATAGAGACAGTATGATGTAGTGGTTTGAGTACTGGGCTAAGCCTCTGAGAGACCTGGCGCTGTATCCCCACTCAGCCCTGGAAACTGACTGGGTGACCTTGGAGCAAGTCTCTCAGCCTCAGAGGAAGGCAATGGCAGCAAACCTCCTCTAAAGAAATTTTGCCAATAAAACTCCATGATATGACCCAGAAACAACTTGACGGCACATGAGAACCACAGCATTGCAGCGTCACCGGTGGATATTTATGCTGTGCTGAAATGATATAGGACAGTTATGGCGGACCTTTTTTAGGGGTTGAGTGCCCAAACTAAAAGGGCTTCTGGCACACATGGCTTACCTGGTGTCGGGGGCAGGATTTCCACCCTCCGGGAAATAAATAGTTCCAGGGCGGGACTTCTTCCTCCTGTCCTCCCGGGCCTTCAGCTGCCTCTCCAGAGACAGTTGAAGGCCCAGGTGAGCAAGGGGGGAAGAAGAGGAACAGGTGTGCCCCTCTTCCCCCTTCTCCCTGCCCTCCATGTGCTGGGGAAAATAGCTTTGTGTGCCATCTCTGGCATACGTGCCATAGGTTTGCCATCACGGATATAGGACATTGGCTTAGGTGCTGATGGTGCAGTATGTCTCTGTGTAGGTCTAGTTCTGTGTGGATTCAGCAATAAACCTGACTTTTCCTCCTCGTCCTCTTCTTCTTTATTTCTGTCCTGTCTTTACAAGACTGGGATTCAGGGCAGCTTACAAATTAAAATAATTATAATACAAAATACAGTACAAAAATTCAGTGTTAACATACCATTAAACTATTAACAATATTAAAACAAATTACTCTTTTAAAAGGAAAAAAAATCAGTTAAAACAGTACAATTTTAAAAATACAGCACCTTTTTACAAGCCCTTTCCTCAAAAACCTTCAGTTCTAAAAGTCTCTTCGAATTTTTTTTTTTTAAGAAAAGTCTTTGCTTACTGATGGAAGGGCATTCTGTTCTAGCCTCCTAGGGAAGAAGTTCCAGAGCCCAGCGGCAGCCACTGAGCAGGCACCAACCGTACCTGAGAAAGGAGTGGGACATGAAAAAGTCCTCTTCTGAGGATTTCAAGGTCCCAGCAGGGGGCAATACAGTCTGATCAAATAACCTCACCAGCACTTTGAATTGTGCTTGGAAAAAGACCAGCAGGCAGTGGGGCTGTTGGAGCAAGGGAGTTACAGGATCCCCCTAACCAGCCCTACAAGAGTGGAAAATCCCTTCTGGCCATTGCAGATTCCTGGGCTTTCAGGTGCAGGGCTGAATCCAGGAGCACATCCAAGCTCCGAACCCTATATCTTCAAGGGGAGTGTAACTTCATTCAATGCAGGTTGAATCCCGATTGCCTGATCTACCTTTCAACTGAGCTAATCACCTCTGTCTTGTTAGGATTAAGTTTCAATTTGTTCACCCTCATCCAGTCCACCCTTGACAACAGGCATCAGTTTAGAACCAAAACAGCTTCCTTGGGTAGAAGTGGAAAGGAGTAAGAAAGCTGGGTATCATCCACATACTGATCACACCGGATCTCAAAACCCCAGAAGAACAGAAGAACCCAGCAGTTTCATGTATATCGTATTTTCCGGCGTATAAGACAACTTTTTGACCCTGGAAAAGGGCCTCAGAAGTCGGGGGTCGTCTAATACACTGGGTAGAGAAGGAGGAGGATGAGAAACGGGGAGTGGGGAGAGAAGGAGAAGGAAGCCAGGGACAGAAAGAGGGGTCTGAAAACGGAGAGAGAAGGGAGAAAGAGTCCAAGGAAGAAAGAGGTGTCTGAAAACGAAGGGAGAAGGAAGAGTCCAAAGAAGAAAGAGGGGTCTGAAAACAAAGGGAGAAGGAAGAGTCCAAAGAAGAAAGAGGGGTCTGAAAACGAAGGGACAAGGGAGAAAGGGTCCAAGGAAGAAAGAGGGGTCTGAAAACGAAGGGAGAAGGGAGAAAGGGTCCAAGGAAGAAAGAGGGGTCTGAAAATGGAGGGAGAAGGGAGAAAGGGTCCAAGGAAGAAAGAGGGGTCTGAAAACGAAGGGAGAAGGGAGAAGGAAGAGTCCAAGGAAGAAAGAGGGGTCTGAAAACGAAGGGAGAAGGGAGAAAGGGTCCAAGGAAGACAGAGGGGTCTGAAAATGGAGGGAGAAGGGAGAAAGAGTCCAAGGAAGAAAGAGGGGTCTGAAAACGAAGGGAGAAGGGAGAAAGGGTCCAAGGAAGACAGAGGGGTCTGAAAATGGAGGGAGAAGGAAGAAAGGGTCCAAGGAAGAAAGAGGGGTCTGAAAACGAAAGGAGAAGGGAGAAAGGGTCCAAGGAAGAAAGAGGGGTCTGAAAATGGAGGGAGAAGGGAGTATAATAATAATAATAATAATAATAAATAATAAAATTTATTTCTACCCTGCCCCATGGTAGTCCAATCTGGGCGGCTTACAAGTTAAAATGCAAAGAATACATCATTAAAATTCCAAAACAATAGATGAAACATACCCCCCCTTAAAATAGTATTAAATCAGGATATTTTAAAACAAGCTCAAATTAAAACAATTCAATTAAAAACCCAATACTAGTTGTTGTTAAAAAGCCTGAACAGGGAGAAAGGGTCCAAGGAAGAAAGAAGGGTCTGAAAATGAAGGGAGAAGGGAGAAAGGGTCCAAGGAAGAAAGAGGGGTCTGAAAATGAAGGGAGAAAGGGTCCAAGGAAGAAAGAGGGATCTGAAAACGAAGGGAGAATGGAGAAAGGGTCCAAGGAAGAAAGAGGGGTCTGAAAATGGAGGGAGAAAGGGGCCAAGGAAAAAAGAGGGGTCTGAAAACAAAGGGAGAAAGGGTCCAAGGAAGAAAGAGAGGTCTGCAAATGAAGAGAGAAGGAAAAAGGGGCCAAGGACAGAAAGAGGGGGATGAGGATGAAGGGCGAAAGAGAAGGAAGCCAGTTATGTTGTATGGATGCAGCCTGAATCTGCATTGAAGAAATAATGCAGTTTGACACCGCTCTAACTGCCATGGCTCCGTCCTATGGACTTCTAGGATCTGCAGTTTTCTTTGTGGTACCAGAGCTCTCTGACAGCAAAGGCTAAGTATCTCACAAAACTGTACATCCCAGAATTCCATAGCCTTGAGCCAGGGCATTTAAAGCGGTGTAAAACTGCTTTAATAAATTTCTGCAATGCAGATGCAGCCAAAGTTAATGTGTTGCTTGGGCATAGGTTCTTTAACAAATAATTCTGCACAATGAGAGAGAGTACCCTTGAAGATTTATTTAAAGAAGACCCAAGTTCCTTAACTTGGAGGTTATATGTGTATGTTGTGTGCCTTCAAATTGTTCCTGACTTATGGTGATCATAGGGTTTTCTTGGCAAGATCCGCTCAGAGGCGGTTTGTCATTGCCTTCCCCTGAGGCTGAGAGTGTGTGACTTGTCCAAGTTCACCCAGTGGGTTTCATGGCAGAGTGGGGAATCAAACCCAGGTCTCCAGAGTGATAGTCCAACACTCAAACCACTACACCACACTGACTCCTATTCCCATGTACTACCTATGAAACAATTGCAGACTTTTTTGTTGTTCTTGTGTGCCTTCAAGTCTTTTCTGAGTTATGGTGACCCTAAAGCAACCTTATCATTGGGTTTTCTTGGCATGTTTCTTCAAATGGGGGTTGCCATTACCATTCTCTGAGGCTGAGAGTATGTGACATGCCCAGGGTCACTTACTTGGCTGTACATTGTACATACCCCAGAAGGCATCACCTAGTAGTATACTGGCAGTCCTTCCCCCCAACACTTTCTCATTTCCCCCCAACCATCTCATAGCTGGAAGATGGAAATAATTTTTAAAGCAGCATTTAAATCTGGACTATTTTTAAAAAAGCAAGGTCCAAAACACACTGCAGAAATAAATGCTAGGGAACATGGGAGCTGTAGTTTGTTGTGTTTATAAGTGACAGTTTTCCTGCTAAGTACCTGCATGTCATAAGCATTTGAATTAAAATTAAATGATTGAAATCAAATCTAATTTTTAAATTTTTTTATTTGGCGTGTGTTGGAAAGGGGGGGTCATCTTATATGGCGAGTATATCCCAAACTCTATATTTTAACTGGAAAAGTTGGGGTCGTCTTATACACCCAGTCATCTTATACGCCGGAAAATACGGTATGTTAAACAGGATAGAGGACAGAACTGAGCCCTGAGGGAGCCCACAGGCCAAGGGATAAATGTTCAAACTGAAGTACCCCAACACCACATTCTGGGTTAGCTCCTCCAGGACAGAGTGAAGCCATGGTAAAACTGTCCCTCCAAGTCCCAGCAAAGTGGCCCAGAGGGATACCAGGTATCAAAAGCCACTGAGAGGTCCAGCAGAACCAACAGGAACACACTCCCCATGTCTTGTTCCCTGGAGAGGTCATCACCAAAGTGACCAAAGCTGTCTCTTTCCCATAGCCAGGCCTAAAACCAGACTGAGATGAATCTAGATAATCCATCTCATCCAGGAATCCCTGGAGCATGCTGTCTGGGGGTTTTGGGAATTGTAGTACAAAAAGTAACTTTCCCCAAGCTCTGAATATAAGCATTTAAGAGAGGTGGGGAAATGAAGAAACTTTTTTTCGTTTGTTTTCTATGTTGAATACTTATGTTTACTCTCTGTTTGATAATTTAATATATATATATATATATATATATATATATGAACAGCAGTACTTTTTTTCCTGCTCAGCTCCTGCTCTTGTTCCCCACTTCTGCCTCCTTGGCAGGACAGTTCCCTTTGAACAAGAGAAATACTCCCAAACTCTGTTCCTTTTGTCAAAAATGATACTTAGGTCTGTTTTATGGGAAAATTACAATTAATTTGGAAGGAGAAAATATAAAGCAATGCACACACACACACACAAATCCCCTTTGGTTTAATTACTCTCATTATTAGCATATTTCAGGCTAATCAGCAGCACTTTCAAGGGTGCCCTGTAGGGTTTCCTTGAGTATTATGGGATGGGACATGAAAGTCAAAGAGATCTGGAAAAAGTGAGGCAGGGGAGGAAGGGAGGGAGAGAAGCGGAGGGATCAGCGCAGTGCTTGCCCTCCCTCCTCTTTTGGCCTGGCAGCTGCCTGCATAGCAAGATGCTTTGGGTGAAAGGAAAAAGCAATATGAGTTTCTCAGATGTTCAAAGCCCAAGGCTGGTCTGCTTCAGGAATTGGAAAGCAGCTGGTGGAAAGGTCTGAATGCTCTCATCGCTCTGCTGGGTCCCTTTTTGGTCCAGCTGAATGTTGCAGAGGAGCCCTGATGTGTAAGGCCTTGGTGGCACAGAGAGATGAGTGTCTGGTACCAAATGAAAGCCAGCTGGCCTTAGAGTAGCTTTCTGGGTTCAAGCCTGTCTTGCTACAGCCATCTTGGGGCCCTCTCTCTTCTTAGCTTATCACAGGCCTCCATGCCGGTGAGGTGCTGAACCCACTGATGTGGTTTCAGGCTGAGCTTGCAAGAGCCAGATCCAATGTGCCAAGCCTTATCCCCCAAATAAAATGCTACAATAGCTTCACCATCCTGCAGATGTGGGAGTCATCAGTGGGGTTGCCTCTGGGCCTGCAGCAGGAGACCATGGAGAGAGCAAAGAGTAGGCAAAGCAGGGCAGCTGAGAGAGCTCTGCGCTGGCCAGTGCCTCTCACCAGGCCCAAGACACCACAAGGTGCTTATGCTCCCTTCCTGAATCTTCTGCTCATATAATCATTGAACCATAGGCTGATAGGAGTTGGAAAGGTCCTCCACAGATCATAGGGTCCAACCCTGTAGAATCTCCAGCTAAAGCATCCCCAGCAGGCAGCTGTCTAGCCTTTTCTTGAAGACATTCAGAGAAGGCAACCCCACCATCTTGGTAGGTAATCGGTTCCATTGCCAAACCATCCTCATTGTTAAGAAGTTCCTTTTAAGGTTCCATTGAAATCTTCCCTCCTGTAACTTCAGACCATTAGACCTGGTCCTACCCTCTGTGGCAGCAGAGAATAGGCCTGCCCCTTCCTCTCTAGAGGAGCCCTTGATGTATTTAAAGAGTGTGATCATGTAACCCCTCCACCTTCTCTTCACCAAACCAAACAAGCCCAGCTCCTTCAAACTCTCCTCATATGTCTTGTTTTCCACCCCTCTTATCATCCTGGTTGCCCTTCTCTGAACTTACTCCAACTTTTCTATGTCCTTCTTAAAATGAAGTGCCCAGAACTGAATGCAGGGACTCCAGATGAGACCTGAACAGTGCCAAATATAATGAAAAATCCAGACAGTGATACTATTATTGGCTAACCAAAATGCACAATATACATGTTGCAAGCTTTCAAGCTTCACTGGCTTCTTCATCAGGCAAAGTGTGCCAAATATAATGGAACTACTTCCCTCTATTTGGAAACTGTGCTTCTGTTAATGTAGGCTAAAAAAGCATTTGCCTTCTTTGCTGCAACATCATATTGCTGGCTCATACTCAGTTTATGATCAACAAAAATCCCAAGGTCCTTTTCACATGTAGTCCTGCTGAGCCAGGTATCCTCCATCCTATACATGTACCTTTGTTTGTTGTGGCACAAATGGAGAATTTTGCATTTGTCACTATTGAATTTCATTTTATTAATTTCTGCCTGCTGGCTTTTACTGAAGGGAGCACTGCACAGGGAGGTGTCCAAGGGGCTGAGATGGCAGCTGCCACTGTTTTCCTGGTCTCTCCCCTGGTAAAAATGGTTGGCTTCCCTCCTGGGATCATTTTCAGGATATCCTCAGCCTATCCCCTCTGTCATCTTAGCCCTTGACAAATGGTGCCTCATAAGGCATGATGGGTGGGCATAGGTGGACATCTGAGACAGGCATGTCGGTTGGGTACTTTTCTCTTGGTGCCACTTGAAAGCAGAGCAGCCACTCCAAGTGTGTGTGTGAGATTGTGTCTTTGCTGGCACTTCTCACCCTCCTTTAGGAAGAGGAAATGGTGGAAGCAACATCCCATCACCTGGGGTGGCCCTGGGTGGAGCTGAAGAGAAGGATGCCAACTGTGGAGGGTGTGGAGGGAGCCATTCATTGTGCGGATGGAGGTGGGTCAGGAAAGTGGGGCTTCTGAGGACTCTTCCTGCACCCAACTCAGCCATGGAGGGTGACCTCTAGCTGGGAGGAGGAGCAGTTTTCCCAGCCATTCAGGAGAGCAGGCAAAGCCCTGCCTGGAGCATTCTTGTAAAAACTGGGGGGGGGGGATGTTGTAGTGACATCAGGGCAGGACTTTGGGGCAGAAAGCTGGGGCTGTAATCAGAATGGGCAGGATGGAGTCCACCCGTGTTGGGGATTTTGCAACTTAAGCATTCTGATCCTTCTAGGAAGACAGATGCATGTCCATGATCTTTTATTGTTTTATGACCCCTTCAATTTCCTCCTTCTCTAAGAGTTATGCTATTCTACACTTCTTCTTTGTCTCTGGAGGAATCGCCATTATGTTTCCTGACCAGAGTAGCATGACTTTCTAGCACACTGATAAGAAACTTTCTCTGCAAGCATGTAGGTTATTTCCTACCTCATTTCTTTGCAACATGAAGCTTTACCTGTGTATGAATATGCACACGATTTTGTAAGTAAATTTATCTTTTTATATTACTCTAAGAACTTTTGTCTTAGTTCTTTATTGAAAGACACATGGGGGCTGGAGATTAAAAGTGGACTAGTTTGATTTTTCTTGCTCATGCATTTTCTGCTGTGTTCACTTTGCTGATGAGATTAAATCAATCTCTCCCATTATCCTGAGTTTTCTAATGAAATTCAAGAAAAATTACATCAACCCGAAATGCAGCTTCCTACCTTTTCTAGGCAGCCCCCAAATGTCACCTCCAAAACCTCACTCCAATATAGCCATTGGAAGGAGGTGGAACAATTCTCGGTGGACCCTAAAAAGCCTTCCTGGAACCAGTTTACATTAAGTCCAAGGGCACTCTGGGCTCCAGAGACCAAAGGGTCTTGCTGGGTGTGGGGAGATCCCTTGAGGTCTGCAGTGATAGGCGTATGAGGACCAAGTTGGCTCTCCTGTCTTTTGGAAGGGCTGCCCAGCGGTTCCCTACAGGGTCTTGGGAAGCCTCCTCACCTCTGCAGAAGGAGTTTGGGGTGCTCTGATTCAAAGGGGAAGGGCAAGTCTTGGCAGGGTGCCCCCGCCTCACCTTTCTTGAGATGACACTTCAAAGGAGGGAGCAGGAGGCTGCCAGTGTTAGAGAGCAGCAGGAGGCATCTTTGGAAGATGACAACCTCAAAGGCTCTGGTGCAGGCTCCAGCCAGGAGAGGCTGCTGCGGGAGGCTTTGACGCACTGCCCGCTTGGCAGGACCCCAGACTTCCAAGGAAGGGGACAGCTTCTTCCTCTTCTCTCTTTCATTCTTTCTCTCTCTGTGTGATCTATGTGAATGGGCTGCCTCCTGAATGACTGCTTTCCAGGGGATTGAAACGCAGCTCATTTAGGGACCATGAGAAAGGCCCCAGTGGGTCATTTTGGCCTGCTCTTGCCTGCTGTAAGAAGGCTGCCCTTATTAGCTCGGTGTCTGTTTTTTGCACAATGCTCTGTGAAGGTGAATCCTTTCCATGACGGCCCCTTTGGACCCCTCTTCTGTGTGTGTGTGTGTGGGGGGGTAGGCGCTTTCCCCAGAGAAGGCCAGCCAGCCAGCCAGCACCAGCAGAGCTGTTCTAGAGAGGAGCTTCCAGAGGCTGCGTGTGCTCAGAGCCTGGCCTTTGACTCTTGACCCTCCTTGGATCTGGAAGCCTTATGCAGAGGGAAGAAGCCTGTGAGTCCCTTTTAGCTTCTGAAGTCCCTCTCAGTCTGTCCAACCAGCAGTTTGTCAGAACAGAAGCTGAGAGAGACACACACGCATCCTCCCTCTGGATAGGCCTCCCTCTTGATTTCTCTGCCAGCCAGCCAGCCAGCTGGCCAGGTGAGCAGGCCTTGGTGTGTGACCCTGAAGGGCTCTTGGCCTGAATGATCCCATCTCCCTGGTCAGCTTGCCTTGCTCTTCCCTTCTTTTGGGAGCACCCTGGTCTCCTTAGCTTTCTGCCCATTCAGAGGATGGGGCTGGCCAGCTTAGCAGCTTCTGGGGCTGAATACATTCACATTTTCATTTATTTTTCTTGTCAGAATTCAGCATTTTCTTATCAGAATTCAGAATTCAGCATAGGGTTGATTTCAAGAACATTGGCCTATTGGATGGTGTGTGTGTGTGTGTGTGTGTGTGTGTGTGTCTGGGAATCCAGAATATGCAGACTAGAACAGAATCCATGAGAGATCAAGAATTTTATTTCCCCATTATATTGGATGTGAGGGCTCTTGCTTAGTCAAAGGAATCTGATTTATTATTGGTATGAGTTGGGATTCACAGAATCATAGAGCTGGAAGGGGTCCCATGGGCCATCCAACCCCTTGCTCAGTACAGGATCTCCAGCTAGAACCCCTGCCCCCCCGATTGTATTGCTTTATTATATTTTGTTGCATGATTATATTTTCATATTATATTTTCATCACTTTTATCTGTTCCATCTGTCTTTAAGACATACTAAGGAGACTGGATGAAATACCCTTTTTGGCATAGAGCTTTAAGAAGGGGAGGAGGAACATTGCCCCCCCCCCCACACACACACACTTCCCAACTTTTCCACATGCTGAAACCTTCCCAAATTTATTTATTTTTTGATGAAGGAGGTCTGTGATGCATCAGAGCAGGCAGATTATCTTCTTAAAAGAGGCTTTTCAATTTTGGGGGGTGAGAAATGGTGGAAGGCCTCTTTGAAGGTGGTGCTGGCCATCTGCAGATTTTGCAAATATGTAAGTTAAAAATGCCCATTGGAAAAGGAAATTGCTACAGGGGCTCCTTTATAGTGCACCAAAATGTATTTTTGAACACTGCAGTCATTCCTTAATTGCCAAAGCCTTATTTAACAGGCCAGACCAGTAAAAAGCCATTCCTGCTTTGGTCTGGGTCACATTTGCAAAGGATTGGATTTTGGACATTTTATTCAGGTAACAGATGCTTTTAATGTATTATGAGCTGACTTGTGAGTAGTGAACTAACATACACACACTATCTCTCTCTTTTAAAATAACCATTGTTTAGAAAGTTCCTGATGACCTCTGGGCCCAATTGATTGAGGAGCGCATGCAGCTTCAGGACTGCCTTCAGAATGTAAGTGTAGCTTTTTGGAGGGCTGCTGGGGAGGGAAGAACAGAAGACTGGTTTTCACTTAAGGCAAAGTGAAAAAGTGGGTGGAGGAGAGGGGGATTGAGGCAGGAATGGGATTGATTCTTTGCGCATCAGGAGGAGTTTGTGGGGGTCAATGTGATCATCAGAATGAAAGGGAATATGCACTGAGAGGCTCAAAGAATCCTAGGACCTTATCCCACGGGGCCAAAAGCAGCAAGAATCCACTAAGAATCAGGCACTATAGCGCTATATCTTCCCGCGCGATCCCACGACGTCGCTCAGAATCCGCTAAGAATCAGGCGCTATAGTGCTATAGTTTTCCGCGTGATCCCACGACGTCGCTCAGAATCCGCTAAGAATCAGGCGCTATAGCGCTATAGTTTTCCGCGTGATCCCACGACGTTGCTCAGAATCCAGCAAGAAACCGCTCGGAATGCAGCATCATTCGCATTCTTTTGAATGTCGGTTTCAGCGGGCATTGCAATAGCGCGAGGTGATCCATAGCGCTATTATAGCGCTAGCGCCATATTTATACTAGCGCTATAGTACTGGAATGATGCTTATATCGCTTTCTTGCCACTTTTGAGAGCAGCGTGGGATAAGGTCCCTAGAGTTGGAAGGGGTTGCTGACCGCTTGGCTGCCTGAGACAACGGGTCAAGCTCCAAGTGGACAAAGCTGGTAAGCAGGAAACCTTAGAACAAAAATCAATAACCCCTATGGAACAAACAGGAAATTCTCTTTGCTAATGACTGTTATCTCTGGTTTAGTGCTTATTAACAGAAATGTAGTTTTTTAAATACCTGCCTGGTTGCTTGCCCTAGGTAATAATTCATAGCGAGGCTTGGTGGCTTTGGGCTGCTTTGTCTTTGGTTGCCCATAGCTTTTCTTCAGAAGGGACTTTTCTCCCCATAGCAAGCCTCCCACATGTTAGCAAGGACTGAAGGAGTTGACTGTCCACAGTAGGCCTTGATCCAGATATTTGTGGCTTGAGGAAATGACTGAGGGCCAGTCACCTAAGAGGGAGCATGCCCTATGGAATCCGGGGCAACTTACATTTGAGTAGAGCTGTAAAGCAGGAGTGTGTGTGTGTGTGTGTGTGGGGGGGGGGGAACCATTTCCCTAAAATGGTTTCACATCCAGCTTGCCAGGCTCTCATGTGTTCTCTGTAGGAAACCCACCATGACCCCAGTCCTTTCACCTTGAGAGATAAGAGATAAGAGCTGGGATTTCCCTTCTCTCCTTGTCCAGGGGAATCCCACTCTTATCTCTTATTAAGTGATTGAAAATAACAGGGTTTTAAAGAAGTGCTCTTGGAACACTGTTTATATTTTAAACACATTTTAAAAGCCAAAGTATTTAAACTGACCCTGAAAAGAGAAGAAGTGGAAATAGGGAGTCTCGTTTTTAAAAAAGTTAATTTTCTGAAACCATCATCTGTTTTCATTTTCTGTGACTTATTCCTGAGTAGACACACACAGAATTTGAGCTGTGCTTCTGACGCTGGGGCAAAAGGTCCCAATGGTTAGGCTTACTTTTGGCCTTGCCCACTTCCTTCTGGGAGAGCCTCCTACTTTCTTAACAAGTTTCTTACTCCAGTTTATTGCAGAGGTGGAAATTAGGCTGTGCTCCAGATGTTTGTTTGTTTATATGTATTATTCATACCCTGCTCTTCAGCCACAAAGGATCCCAGAGTGGCTTACAAATGGTTAATTAGACTGGTTTCCTGCCCTCAAGCTTACAATCTAAAAAGACATGACACAAAAGGAGAAGGGAATGGAAGTGGGGAAGTGGATCAGATCCAGTGGTTCTTCTCTCCCTCTGAGGCCTGGACCATGGCAGATGAACTAGAAGGAGGGCTCTCCTTACTCTGGGCTAGGCCAGATGGAGCTGGCCTGCCTCTCTCCCTCTGAGGCCTTGAGATGGACTCAAGGGAGGGCTCTCCTTCTACAGTTGGACTGCAGCTCCCAACATTTCTTAGCATTGGTTGTATGCCAGCTTGGGGATGATGGGAATCGCAGTGCAATAACATCTGGAAGGTTGCATGATTATTCCCAGTCATAGTGTATGGGTTGGCCATGTTGGATTGAGGCTGGGCAGCCTTGTGCTAGGGAGACTCAGCCCCCGGAGAATTCTGAGTTGGTCCCCAGTATATCCTGGCTACCAAAGGCCACTCCTTGCTGTGTAAGCCAATGTGCAGGGATAGGGCTCCTCCTAAATGGTATGCCTCCCTGGCTTGCCCCAAGACATGGTCCTTTTAGCACAGTGATAGACAGGGAACTTTGGGACCAAGTCCATTCCCCTGGGCAGTAGTTCGCAGATAGCCATTCCCTTTCTCCATGGATGCCATCTTAATTTGGCAGCCCCTCTCCCCACTCCCCTCAAAGGCTGCAGTACAGCAAGAGCTTAACCAGTTAAAACAGCCAGGTTATTAGGGGTTCCCCTCCTTGCCTTGGCCCCCTGCCCATCATTGGAATGCCCCACTGGGGAACTTCTCTGAAATGGACAGAGGTTCCCTCCCACACTTTGACTCTTGCCCTTAAAGGTGTGAACTGGGGGAAGACTTGACCCTGCCGCCGCCGCCCCCCCACTGCCCTTCCTGGGCCTTTCATTGCCCTGATGCCTGCAGCTGCCTCCTCTCCTTCCCTAAGTAGTCCTATTTAAATCAGTGTCAGTGCCTTTGAAGGTATGTTTATGTAACACAGTATGAATTAATAAAGATGTTTATAAATACCTTAATGCATATTTAACGAAAGGTATGTTAATCAAGGAGGTGGGCTTTGCACCCCTCCCCACGAGCAGTAAATAAAAAAGAGGAAGAAAGACCCATTCAGAACGTTTGTTATTATTTCCTCAGAGGATTCTGCAAAGATTGCTGTGGTTAGAAAGTGAATCCCAAATGAAAGGAAGTTTCCTGGCAGAGGGAAGGAAGGGGCTGCACCACCATAATAGCACCACTGCCAGTCTTTCCACTCTGAGAGTAGGGGCTCTGTCCCACCTTCCCTCAACCTGGCAAGCTCTAAATGTTTTGGACTACAACTCCCATAGCCAGTGGTTGTGCTGGTTGAGGATGGGAGTTGTAGTCATAACACATCTGAAGGGAGCCAGGGCAAGGTCAAGCTAGATTATACTTTTTTTTTTGGCAGATATGCTCCCCAAAGATGTCTGTCACAGCTCATTATTCTCTCCTCTCTCCCTCTACCATATCTTGCCTTTGCAGGAAGGGAGTTGATCTGGATAAGTTAAACATGGGCTTGATTTGCAAGTCTGATGGATGAGGCAGGTATCTATAAGGAAATCCCATTCTGGTAGAGGAAAATGCCTTTATCATCATAGGGACTATGTGTGGTCTTCCTCTCTTTCTGCTACCTTCTACCTTTCCTAACATTATTGTCTTTTCTAATGAGTCATGCTTTCTCATGATGTCGTCAAAATATGGCAGCCTCAGCTTCATCATCTTGGCTTCCAGGGAGAGTTCAGAGTTTGGTCTGTTCAAGGATCCATTTGTTTGTCTTTTTGGCTGTCCACACTATCCTCAGCATTCTTCTCCAGTATCACACTTCAAATGTTGATCTTCTTATCCACTTTCTTCATTGTCTAGCTCCCACATCTATTTATTATTATTATTATTATTATTATTATTATTATTATACATGGTGATGGGGAATACAATGGCTTGGACGATTCTAACTTTAGTGCTCAGTTGTATAGCTTTATATAGCTTTAAACCTTAGGACAGGGGTAGGCAACCTTTTTGAGCCGGGTGCCGGGTTGCTGTCCCTCAGACAATTGGGGGGCCGAAGCACCAAAAATAAAAAAATAAAATAATTTTTTTTTAAATTAAAAATATGCATGCACACTCTCTCAGCCCCAGAAAAGCCATGGCAAACCCCCTGTGGAGATTTTGCCAAGAAAACCCCAAGAACAAGTAATAACAACAATAATCAATATCATCATGGCGGGGGGCGGCAGCGGTGGCAGGACTGGCCTGGGGCCGGTCCAAAGGCCTCGGAGGGCTGCATCCGGCCCCCGAGCCTTAGGTTGCCTACTCCTGCCTTAGGATCTTGTCTAGTTATTTTCATGGCTGCTCTTCCCATTCCTAATCTTCTTATTTCTCGACTGCAGTATCTGTTCTGAACAATGTTTGATCCAAGGTCCAGGAAGTCTTTTAACTATTTCAATTTCTTCATTATCTAGGTTGAATTTATGTAGATCCTCCATGGTCATTATTTTTGTTTTCTTTATATTCAGCAGTAAGTCTGCCTTTGCACTTTCTTCTTTGACCTTCCTTAATAATTGTTCCAAGACTGTGATGTTTTCTGCTACTAGTAGTATGGTGCCATCTGCATATCTATGGGCCTTATCACATGGGGGTCCAAAGCAGAAGGTATCCAAAGCTGATACGTATACTTCTCCCGTGTGTTTACACATATCCAAAGGCAATCCAAAGCTGAAACGTATTTGTTTTCCGTGTGTTTACACATATCCAAAGGCAATCCAAAGCTGAAACGAATTTCCCCCCCTTGATCCGAAGTCAAAGGGGATCTTTTGACATTCGGATTTTTGCGGATGTACAAGCGTCCTCCGCGCTTGTCCTCTGCGGCCAGAGCCGCCTCTCCGCCGGTGCCTTGGGCTGGCTGGAGGGCTGGCAAGTGCGGAGGGAGGGCGAGGCGCGGGAGGGAGCCTCCTCCGCGGCCGGAGCCACCTCTCCGCTAACGCCTTTGGGCTGGCTGGAGGGCTGGCAAGTGCCGGAGGGAGGGCGAGGCGCGGGAGGGAGCTGCCGCCGCCGCCTCCGAGGCCCGAAACATTGCGCTATGGCCGCGCAGGTGAAACAGATTCCTTTCGGAATCTGTCTACTTCACTTAAACTTCGCTTATACTTCGCTTGCTGGCCAGCGTTTGATAAGGTCCTTAGAATGTTGATGTTTCTTCCTCCTGTCTTCACTCCTATTTCTTCTGAGTCTAAACCTGCTCTTCTTGTGATATTTTTCTGCATACAAGTTGAACAAGTAGGGTGATAAAATGCAGCCTTGCCTGACCCCTTTGCCAATTGGGAACCATTCTGTTTCTCCATATTCTGTTCTCACTGTATCCTCTTGTCCTATGTACCGATTTTTCATCAGGACTATCAAATTTAGTGGCATTCCCATATTTTTAAGAGTGTTCCATAGCTTTTCATAATCTAGCATTCCAGTTGCCTATGATTATCTTGAGACTACAACATAGAATCTCTCAGTTTCCTCTTCCTCTGCCTCTCTGGTTGGTGTGGATTATGGTAAGATTTATAGGTTTTCCCTGAAGTCTTATTGATATGATTTGGCCTGACTTTGCATTGTATCCTTTGACTGCTTTCACTACATATCTCCTTAGTATGAGAACCACCACATTTCTTCGTGTCTTTTCATTTCCTGTGTAGAACATTGTGTAGTTGTCTGAGTCAAAATGATCAATTTCTTTCCATTTTAGCTTGCTTACCCCTACTATTGCTATGTTTATGCATTCCTTTTTTTTTTTTTTACTACGTATAGCTTCCCCTTGCTCACATACAGCCACCTTTGTGCTGAGCCAGAGAATCCTGGTGTCAGGAATGGGCAGAGATAAGTGCCCAGGCTTTACATAAATCCAGCGTGCATGCAAGAATCAAGCGCCTCCCCCCCTCCCATCCTTCTCCAGGGTTGCTTTCTGGTGAGGAGAGCCAATCCCTGAGACTTTGGCTGGTGCCCTGAGATCTGACAACCTAGTTGTGAAAGTCAGCCATTGAGCTTTGTGGCTGGTGGGAATTTGAACCTGGGTGTTATTAGTATTAGTTCAGCACTCTAGAACCACTGCCTCACACTGGCTCTTAATTATTTCTCAATTCCGTTACAAACTCCTCTTTCGTAACAGTTTGCATCAAGATCTGGAAGGTTTTTTTTTTTAGCTCATTAACAATTAAAAGTGCTCTTATTGTTCTCTTTCTGTTTTAAAGGACCAATCATTCCATTTTTAGGTTGTCTTGATGCCATCTCTCTCCCTTTCACCATTCCCCTCAACCAGAAGAAAATTGCTAGAGTCCTTTTGAATTGTTTGAGGAAAAGGAAAGCGAGAGATTTGAAGGGAAATCTTAATGACTGGAAAGTGGTTGTCAGTTTGCCTGTACAAAATACTGTGTGCCTTAATCCATAATTTATCCACTCATTTTGAATTTGCAAAGTAGAATTAAACTTTTGCATTGCAAATCACTTGCACTTGAATTATTTGGGTCTGCCTCATTTCTCACAGAGCTCTTTAAAGCAGAACTGCTTCAGTAATTTATCTGTTTATTTATAACCCCCCCCCCCCCCCCCCAAAACTGGTTCAAATATCTGGTGCAATTTTCCTGTATTTGCATAAATGTATATAAACGTGTGCAGGAATTAGACATTTCAGACATCGTGTCTGATCCCTTCGTTCAAGCTTAGTCAAGGACTTGGCTCAATAGCCAAGACCAATAAAGGAAAGGTTTGTGATTGTCTCACAAAGCTGAATTGGAAAACATAGTTTTGGCACATGATGTCTAAAAAGACTTGTGATGGTTGTGGCCTTTGCTCTGTCTCCCCTCTCCAGAAGAGCAGAATCTGAAGAAGCATCTCTAGTGGGTTGCGGGAATGCATTTCCCAGGGTGACTTCTCTCCAGGACTGGTGACAGACATACAGAGAAGATAGATGTACCACTTTAAACCTGAGACAGTCAAATATCTCCAAACCATGGGTAGTTTTAATTATGATTTGGTCACTTCCTAAATAAGAATTTATGTCTATTGAATTTTGGAATGGACTCTATTGAGGATTTGCAACTGTTAGATGTGAGGTGCTGCAGAGAGGCGCTTGTATATCCCACATATCCTCCATTGTGGGCCCGTTCCAAATTAAAACCTTAAGGGAAATGCTCTACTTCTGGACTGCTCATTTAGAAAAGGAGGGGACCTGAAAACTATTTATTTATTTATTTTATTTTGCAGAGGCCATAGGTTTTGCTTTTTGAGCCAGATTTATGATCTGTGATTTGTTACAGAGTCAGTATTTTATGCTGGGGGGGAAATGCGAATAAATTGCAAGAAGAGGTCTTCCTCGCTGCTGTACCACCAGCTGTTGGTTTTATTTCTCCTGGTGGTCTCATTCAGCTGGCATTAATTGCCTGGCTTTTCTCCCACCAATGGTAGACATGCTGGATTTTTTGCGTTTGTTTTGACACTCATAGGTTTATGGATGTCGCTGGTATCCTTGGAGGGATATGGATTTATTGATTGACAGCTATGCTGGGACCCTGCGAGACCTGTTCTCCTAATATAGATGCCATTAAAGGAGGGTGGAAGCATGCTGGGGAGGGTATTACAACACACTGAGAAAATGTATGGTAGCCATTATGTTCTGGAGCTGGTGGTGTGTGGGAATGGACACTAGAGCTGTGGCGCCTTCTGGGGTTCCCATAAAGACCAGGCGGCTCCTCCAGCTCTTACTCAGTGCAAGTGAGAAAGGGGGAAGGAAAGTGAATTTATGGCTCCTGCAGAAGCTTCTCTCACCTACTCCCTGCCCCCAGCCCCATGCCCACTTCCTATCCAATGAGCCAGCTCAAGACTGTCTGCTGAGAGGAATGAATCTGGGAAGTAAAGGCTCTCCACGTGGTACCCAAAGGGCCAGACGCTAGAGGGAGGCTTCTGTGCCTCCGTCCACATGATTTGGGGCTCATCCTAAGCCCAGCCCCAAACATACCGCTGCCTGAGGCAAACACCTCTGCCATTCTACATCCAGAAGCTAACCAGGCTGATCATTGACTCCTGCATCAGTGTGGAGAAGAGAGGGTGGCATATTTTCTCTCCCACATGTGAGGGGATCAGGAGGCAGCCTGGGCTCTTTGGAGGTGTAGTCAGAAGTGTTTCTGCTGCAGCTTCCCATTATCTGCTGCCTGAGGCATCTGTTTCATTCTGTCTAATGGCAGGGGCAGACACTTGTCTACTGGCCACTGGGTGATTTACTGCACCTCTGCACTGAAAGTAACAGAATGATCTGATTGCTTCTGAAGCAAACACAGCAGGAAGACCTGCCCACTCAGAGAAGTCTGTCTGTTGTGCCTCTGCATGAGGCTGTACTCATTCCACCTGCCAATTGCTCAGTACCAGTTCACTGAGGTACTTTGCCAAGATCACTTAGATAGATTATTCCATCTCCTTGATTTTTATGGAATAAGTCATTTCCCCCAAGAGTAAATTTGGAAGCTCGCATTCCAGAGATCATGAGAGAAAACCATGGCAGTTGGAACATGTTGCCTCTCTGGCACTGATGTCCTGGAAGGCTGTCAGTTACTTAAAGCCAAGGGAAGGCAGGACCTCTGCTCAGCCTCCTCCCGACCTAGCACCTTCCAGATATTTAAGACTTCAGAACCCATGGCTGGTGCTGATGGGACTTGTATTCCAACACTTATAGAGAGTGTCAGAGTGGGGATGGCTACTCTTGCAGAGCACAGGTGCCCCACAGAATACCACAGTAGTGATAGCATGGAAATGGGAGACTCACCTTCTGTGTTGCACATGCATGCATGTGTGAGGGTGTATACTGGAGGTAAGATGCAATTCTGTTGTCAGATCTGGGTTGTTGGAGTGTACCAAAAATTATACAGAATTGCATAGAATAAGGAGATTCTAATATGTATGGAGTTCTTGGAAATGATGGCTGGTTGTGCCACATAAAACTATGCCAGTTCAGCTGTGCAAGAACTGGGCTGGATTGCACCCTTGCACAGAAATTTGGCAGGTTCTTACAGGGTTGTGGGTAGTTGCAGCATGCTTGTCTGCCCAGGGACCCACCTGGTCTCAAGTGTTCTACTGTCAGGTGTGAGCCTGATGCTCGGTCGGCTGTTAATGGACACATTCCAGGCCCTCCTCTTCCTACTGGAGGTGGGCAGCAGGAGGAATGAGCCAAAGGAAAGGTGGGGAAGGGAAGGGTTGTGTTTGATCAGACTATGAGTTTGCTCCAACAAGACTCCAGGATGACCAGCAGCTTGAGGGGCTTCAGGAAGGGTTTTTTTAGGGCTGTTGCAGACTGGCCCAAAGAGCTGGCCTGGGGGTGGAGTTGGGACGGAGCAGCCACATGCCGCCCCAACCCCACTGCGACGCCGTCCTAACACCAAACGGCCGTACACACAGCGCATGGCGTCAGGACGCCCTCCCGGCACAGGAGAGCCATGGTGCTGGCTCTTAGGGTGGCCTTTTGCTGCCCCTAAAAGGAGTGGCATGTTGCTGCTCTTTTAGGGGCGGCAAAAGGGAGGATCGGGGCTGTGGCATGGGGTTGCCGCAGTCCCAATCCGCCACTTCCTGGGGTGGCTCTGCCGCCCCAAATGGTCAGTCTGCATCGACCCTTAGACCTCATTCCCACTACGTTATAAACTGGTTTGCTAACCGATTTGAAGTGGTTTGAATGACCTTTGTTTGCACTTGAGCTGAATCGCTGCAGTGGTTTGGCGAGGGGGCCCCTGCACTAGACCCATTTAACATGTGTCTTTTTGACAGTCATTTTGTCCGCGTCTTTTGCAATAAATTGATTCAGCACAAGTGTGAACAAGATGCGGGTCAGAACTAATTTACTATGATGTGATCAGTGATCAACGACCCGCTGAAGAATGTCCATTTTGAATCGATTCATTAGTCAATGTGAATGGCAAGTGGGTTATTTTACAACAAGAAAATGCGATCGAGGCAAATGTAGTGTGAACCATGCTCCACTGTTGAACTGATCCATCAATTTGGATCGCAAACTGGTTTATTTGTAAATGGGAATGAAGCCCCTAATTCACAGAGGCTGATGGTTACAGTAACTGTATGTTATGAAGAAAATATCAGAAGAGCAGGTTTAGACTCAGAAGAAAGAGGAGTGAAGATAGGAGGAAGGAACATCAACAATATAAGATACATGGATGACACCGTGCTACTAGCGGAAAACATCGCAGACTTGGAAAAATTACTAAGGAAGGCCAAAGAAGAAACTGCAAAGGCAGTCCTAATGTTAAACATAAACAGAACAAAAATAATGACTACAAAGGATCTACACAAATTCAAGCTAGACAATTAGGGAATCATAGAATCATAGAGTTGGAAGAGACCACAGAGGCCATCCAGTCCAACATGAATTCACAATCAAAGCTCCCTGGACAGATGGCAATCCAACCTCTGTTTAAAGATCTCCAAAGAAGGTGACTCTACCACACTCCGAGGGAGAGTATTCCACTGTAAAACAGCTCTGACCATCAAGAAGTTCCTCCTGAGATTTAGGTGGAATCTCTTTTCCTGTAGTTTGAAATAGTTAGATATCCCGTGCCTTGGATCAAACATTGATCAGAATAGAGACTGCAGTCAAAAAAATAAGATTAGGAATGGGAAGGGCAGCCATGAAAGAACTAGAAGAGCCCTCCCTCCATTCCATCCAATGTCATCTGGGAGAGAGACACCAGGCCCAGCACCATCGGGCCTAGACTAAGAAGAAGAGCCCTTACCTTTTAAGGGGCGGGTGGGTTTCGGGATTTTTAGGTTCTGTTTACATTGTATTAACATATCTTTATGTAAATTTTAATGTTGTAAGCCGCCCCGATTGCTCTGCAGAGGGGCAGGATATAAATAAATATTATTGTTGTTGTTGTTGTTGTTGTTGTTGTTATTATTATTAGACAAGATCCTAAAATGTAAAGATATACAACTGAGCACTAAAATTAGAATCGTCCAAGCCATTATATTTTGCATCACTGTGTACAGATACAAGAGCTGGACCATGAAGAAAGCTAACCAGAAGAAAATCAACTCTTTTGAGATGTGGTGCTAGAGAAGAGTGCTGAGAATACTGTGAACAGCCCAAGAGACAAACAAATGGGTCCTTTAACAGATCAGGCCTGAACTCTCCTGGGAAGCCAAGATGATCAAAGTTGAGGTTGTTATCCTTCGTCCCATGATGAGAGGGCAGGATTCATTAGTAAAGACAATGCCTGGAAAGGTGGAGGGATGTAGAAAGAGAGGAAGACTGCATGCCAGATGGATAGACTCGATCAGGGAGGTCATGGGCTTGAATTTACAGGACTTAAGTAGAGCAGTTGAGAATGGGGGGTCTTAGAGATGTCTCATCCATGGGGTTGCCATGAGTCAGGATTGACTCAAGAGCAGTTAACAACAAATGTTCCCAGCATGGTGCAGTGGTTTGAGTGCTGGACTATGGAGACTAGGATTATTCAAACCCTTGGTCAGCCATGGAAACCCACTGGGTGACTGTGGGCAAGTCATGCTCTATCAGCCTCAGAGGAAGGCCATGGTGGCAAATCTCTTCTGAACAAACCTTGCCATGAAAATCCCATGATAGGGTTACCTGAGAGTCACCATAAGTTGGAAATGACTTGAAGGCATCCAAAAGCAACAATGTTCTCTCCAGGATAAGAAGGAATATCTTTCTTCTGTTTAGCTGTCAGGTGCTAGTGGTGGTCCTGCTGGCAGGTTGGTTGCTCTGGGGAGCTGGGGTTGGGCTAGGGCCCCTGTTTTGGTCTGGTGCAACAGCCAGGGAGCCTCTTTTATCCCACTGCCTTGTATCTTGCAGATGGATTGGGAATAGCAGAAAGAGAGGAATCAGTCCTAAATCTCCCCTTGGCCATTCTCTGGGTGATCCAAAGGAAAATTGGCCTGAGCAGCACAAACACTTGGGATGTTTGGTTGTTGGCTTGGTTCTTGGTTCTGGCCCTTCTGATAGACATGAGCCACATTGGATGTGCCCTTTTGTAGAGCAGAATAACAGGATAATCACTTGAATGGGTTCAAACTACAGGAAAAGAGATTCCACTTCAACATTAGGAAGAAGAGCTGTCCAACAGCGCAACACTCCCCTTTTTGGAGGTCTTTAAGCAGAGGCTGGCTGGCCATCTGTTTGGGGGTCCTTGCTGGCCCTTGAAGTTTCTTCCAATTCTATGATTCTATTGAAACAAACAAGCAAACAAACAAACAAAACAAATCCCTGCCTCTGTCTACATGTTCATCGAGGGATATAGAAGAGGCCCGGATATGGCAAAGAAGGTTTCCTTACTGGGGGCCGGCGGGGGGGCAGAGAGGGCATCTGCCACTGCGTCTTCTCCCAGATGGCCTGACCTGTTCTGTCACTGGCTGCTGAGAGTGTCATGGCTTGACACTTGCCTCTCCCCCAGCAGTACCGGTGGTCCTTGACCCTGGGTTGGCAGGAGGGCCCTCCATCCGGCTGGGCCCTAATGCAGAAGTTGTTGCAACCCACTGGGTGACTGTGGGCAAGTCATGCTCTATCAGCCTCAGAGGCTGCAAGGTGGCGACCCATTTCAAAGTGTATCAAGCAGGAGAGGTGTTAAAACAGGCAAGAACAAGCAGGAAGAGACGATTTGAATTCCATTTATGGATGGCACGCTGACCCACCTTTGAACGCCTGGGGATGGCTTGCCTTTGATGGGAGGTCCCCTGCTCCCCCTCAGCCATGGCTTCTGAAGCAGAGGTGGCTTTAGTCCACTAAGGTATTAATTAGACTTTAATGGCAAGGGGGGGGGGCACAACACAGGACTTGCTTTGCTCCGTGTTGTTTCTTCCAGCTCCCCAATCACATTCCTCCTTGCTTTTGTACTTCCTCCCTCACCCCCTTCCTTTTTCTTTTTTTAATCCTCTGACATCTGTTTGGAGCTTGTCCCTTCTGTGATAGTCTCCTTCTTGCAGCTGTTCCAGACCTCCAGCTCAGAGCCACGCATGGTGTGTGTGTGTGTTTGGGGCTGGGGTGTGGGAGAGTGCCCTGAGCATAAGGCCCTTTTGATGTATGATAAAACAGAACTGAGCCACTGGGGGCACGCAGGCAGGCAGCGCTGGAATATCAATAAACCCGCACCAAGCCTAGCCTCAGTGCTGCACCTCTGCGGCAGCCAGCCAGAGACATTCATGGAAGTGTCAAGCCAATGGATAATGTATGCTAATTAGGGGATTGGCTGGAGCCTTGGATCTGGGAGACCTTTGCAGGGACGGGAAGGGGGATGGTGGCGGGGGGAGTGACCCATATATCTCACGGTTTCAGAGGGGGCTCATTTATAATGCATTCACTGCCTGGTATTTTGAAATGTGAGTAACTGCAAACAACTTTTTAGTTGAGCTCCTCCTTCTCCTCTTCTCTGGCTGTTGTTGTGTTGCTTAGAACTCTCTAGCCACCAAGTCACACTTTTAAAGCAGGGCCTCAGAACCAACCTCACATGTATTCTCTGGAGATGTTTTATTTTTACTTGCATTTCCCTGGGCAACTTGCATGCCAGCCTGCCACTTGCTGGTCTCAGGCAGTGGCGGCACCCTGTGTGATATCCAGTGGAAGAGCTGGTGGCACAGGGCAAGGATTCATCTGGTCAGGCACAGAGTTTTTAGTGCCCACTGGTAGCCCCATTTCTTCTTCGTGGTCTCTGCGAATCACACAAATGGGTATTCACTGCGCATGCGCAGCAACTTCGGATCCTTCTAGAATCGCTAGGCAGATCTTAAAGTTGCAACTTTCCGTTAGGCTGGGCTTAAGTTGCAACTTTTTGGCGGTAGCACCGCCCATCCGTATATAGGCTCTGTGCCGGTACCGCCCCCTTCAGTTCCTTTTGTCCGCCGCGTTAGCAGCTTCGGAGGAACCCTTGCTTGCTTTGCTTGCAATCTCAGCTTTGGAATCGCTCGTGTTTTTGACCTCGGACTGACTTTGACTTCGTTTTTGGCCTCTACGTTATTGTTGTCTGCTGTTGGTGAACCGGATTGTTGACTACTCTGATCAGGATGTCCTCGAAATCCTTCAAGCAGTGCCCAAAATGTACTAACAAGATCCCTAATTCGGATCCGCACTCCCTCTGCTTGTTATGTTTGGGCCCGGCCCATAATCCGAAGGCCTGCTCGGATTGCAAATCTATGACCTCGCAAGCCCTAAGAAATAGGGACAAGCGACTTAAAGCGGCCCTTTACGAGGAGGCTTTGCGTCCACCTTCGAAGGATGTTTCGGCGGGAGAGACCTCCACTGGAGCTCCTTCTAAACCTAAAAAGAAGGTCGTCGCTCCGACTTCTGCACCTGAGGAGGCCTCTAAAACCTCCAAGAAGGCGCATTCTGAAAGGGGCCGTTCACCGGGTCCCAAGAAGACCAAATCCTCTACCAAGCGGCATCATTCCCTGGATAGGGAGGATGAGCCTGCAAGGGAGGAACCGACGAAAAGATCCAAAATTCGACCTGAGAAGTCGAAGGAGCGTCATGGGCTCGAGTCGTCTCCTCCGACCCGCTCCAAATCGCCCTCTCCATTGGCGGGACCGTCAATCCGCAGCCCTCCTGTCCTGGAGACTGCGTTGTCGCCTCCTCCCCGTCAACCACCGCACTTTGTGGTGTCTGGCTCCGAGTCGGAGGGTGAAATTAGAGAGGACGTCCTTGCGCCTACTCCAGGACCTTCCACCCTTCATAGGGATCGTGCGAGTTTGGGAGCGGAAGCTGAGGTTACTCCACTTGATCCGGAGACGGAAAAGATCCTCCAGGACAACCTGAATCTGGTTTACGACTCCTTCGCTAACCAGTTCCTGATGAGGGTTGATTCGAAGACGTTCCTTGCCCGTCCACCACCTCCACGGGCCCAGGTTCAAGCTCCCAGGGCCGTTTCGCCTTCGCCTCCGCGCCATGGGTCCCGCTCTCGCCGAGTCATCTCTCGATCCCGCTCTCAGATCCCGCCTCGGGCTCGAGAGCATCACCGCACCCGACGGGATCGTTCCCGCTCTAGGTCTCCGTCACCACCTTCGAGATCTCCTTCAGTGTTGTCTATCCGATCGGCCTCTTCCTCGGGTTCTTCGCAAAGAAGGCCGAGTACCCTCGTTGAGCACCATCCTGCTTCCCCAACGGACGACGTGAGGTGCTTCTCTGAACAACTTACTAGAATGGCAGAAGCTCTCGAGGTCGAGCTCGTACGCCTGGATAGCCAACCTAAGGACTCAGTCGAGTGTAGAGTGCACGGCAAGGTCCCCACTCCTCCAGCTCTGGGGTTCTTACCGTCTCTTCAGGACATAGCTGAGCGCTCTTGGTCAGCCCCGGCCTCCGTCTCTTCCACATCTCGGAAGATAGAAAATCTGTACCGGATTGCCCCCTCCCAGGCTTCGTGGCTCTTCGAGCACCCTCGCCCCAACTCTGATATCGTGGAGGGAGCACAGACGGTATCGTCCTCCAAATTCACCTCGCCGGTGGATAAGGATGGGAAGAAAATAGACGGTCTGGCTAAAAAGTGTTACGCCGCCGCAGTCCTGAATATGAAGGTGGCAAACTATGCTGCGTGTATGGGGGCGTACCAACAACATATAATGGAACGTCTCCTGCCCCTCCTAGAGGACCTCCCGGATGATAAGAAGGCGCTGGCCGTTGCCCTGCAATCCGAATCCCACTCCATCGGATCGCAGCAGATTGTGTCGGCACGCCATGTGGCGGACTGTTCCGCCAAGTTGATTGCGGGCTCGATCGCCCTGAGACGTTTTGCCTGGCTGAGGTCTTCAGATCTAACAACCAACGCCAAAACTATGATTGAAGATCTTCCCTTCGACGACTCTGGTCTCTTCAATAAGAACACAGACGAGAAGCTTAATACCAAGTATAAGATGAAGCTCGCTGCCAAGAAACATGGTACGTCTTCGTCTTCGCAACATCCTCGCCGCCGTTTTGGGGGCTCTAGACCCTGGTATCCGCAGCAACTCCAGCGCTACTACCAGGATAGGTCTGACCAACCCAGGCAGAGGGAACAATCCCAATCTTCCTCTTCCTCGGGACGCCGACCGCTGCCTCAGTCTAGATACCGCCAGTTCAAAAAGGGCGGTGACAAGCCTAAAAAGACACAGTGAGATGTTGGAGCGCACTTCGCCGGCCCCTTCCTGTTTGGGGACAGATTGAGACCGTTTCTCACCTCTTGGTCTCAAATTACATCTGATTCTTGGGTCCTTTCCATTGTTGCCGATGGTTATGCTCTTGAATTCTCAGAGCTTCCCCCCACAGGAAACTTCCTCTCCACTGACCCCTCCCCCACCTTACTCGACGAAGTGCGCTCGTTACTGGACAAGGGTGCCATAGAACCAGTGGACCCGTCTGTTCACTCATCCTCCTTCTTCTCCCGTTACTTCACGGTACCGAAGCGGGATGGGGGCCTGAGACCAATCCTGGACCTCCGACACCTTAACAAGTTTTTGTCCTACAAGTGGTTCCGCATGGTAACCCTGGCTTCTATTTTACCACTATTGCAGGAGAACTTGTGGATGGCGACCCTGGACCTCAAGGACGCCTACTTTCATGTCGGGATCAGGGAGGACTACAGAAGATTCCTATCGTTCGCTGTGGGCGACCAGGCTTTCCGCTACAGAGTCTTGCCCTTCGGCCTGTCCACCGCCCCACGGGTCTTCACGAAATGCATGGCCCCCGCCGTGGCTTTTCTACATCAACGGGCTATAGCTGTCTACCCATACCTGGACGACTGGCTTCTGGTGGCTCCATCCCGAGACCAACTTTTACAAGACATCAACTTTACCATGGACCTTCTTCGCTCTCTTGGACTCATGGTCAATCTAGACAAGTCCAATCTCGTCCCGTCGAAAGTATGCAGATTCATTGGGGCTACCCTGGACTCCACCCTCTCCATGGCTTTCCTACCGTCGGATCGCTACGAGGCACTGAGGACTGCTGTGAGGGAATGCCTCGGCAGGAGACACGTCTCGGCATACGCCATACAAGTTGCCTTAGGCTACATGGCGTCAACTACCTTTGTAACGTGATGGGCCCGGCTACACTTCAGGCCTCTCCAAGCCTGGTTCCTATCGGTCTTCGACGCCCTGCGAGACTCTCCATCTCGCCGTTTGCCGATACCGAGAGCAGTGGCGCGCTCCCTCCGATGGTGGCTCGAGCCCAGGAATGTGTGTTCCGGAATGCCCTTCCTCCCCCCTCAGCCAGAGTTGTCTTTGACTACAGACGCTTCCATGGAAGGATGGGGAGCTCACGTCAACGAACTCACTGTTCAGGGCCATTGGAACACCAGCGAAAGACTACTCCACATCAACGAGCTCGAGATGCTCACGGTCCAAAAAGCCCTCCGGGCCTTCGAGCCCGAGCTTCGGGACAAGGTAGTGTTGCTCTCCACAGACAACACTACCGTGATGTACTACATCAACAAACAAGGGGGGACGAAGTCCCGCTCCCTACTCCAGTCTACTCTGCAGATTTGGCACTGGTGCATAGAAAGGAACATCACCCTGCAGGTGATCCACCTTCCAGGGGAAGACAACGAGCTCGCGGACCAGCTCAGCAGGACCAAGGACTCGTGTCACGAATGGCGTCTCCATCCGGAGTCGGTGGCTTACATATTCCAGCTGTGGGGAGAGCCGGGGATCGACGTCTTCGCAACTCACCTAAACACTCACTGTCGACGCTACTGCTCCACACTCAGAACCCCGAACTCGCTGGGAGACGCCTTCCTTTACCGGTGGGCGGGGGAATTCCTGTATACGTTTCCCCCCATCCCGCTAATCACCAGAGTGGTGGCCAAGATCAGGCGGGACCGGGCGAATGTCATCTTAATCACCCCTTGGTGGCCCAGACAACCATGGTACGTCCCGCTCTTGAACCTCTCCAGAGGGAACTTTCTCCGCCTCGATCCCCGACAGGACTTGTTATCGCTGCACGGGGGCCGAATTCTCCATCCGGACATGGATTCTCTCCAACTAGTAGCTTGGAGGATCCTGCCCTAAACAGGCTACCATCTCCGGTGCGGACTGTTATCAGAGCTTCCCTGAAACCGTCTACCAGAAAATCTTATGCCTTAAAGTGGGCTAAGTTTCAACGCTTCCTGGACTCTAGAGGGTTGTCCTCATCCCGGGTTTCTGTGGAGACGGTTCTGGACTTCTTGATGTCCCTAGCTGACAGTGGGCTTGGCACCCAATCCATAAAATGCTATTTATCAGCAATCTGTTCATTCTACCACCTCCGTGGTGTGCCATCATTCTTCAAGGAGCCCCTGGTGAGGGCTTTTCTTAGAGGACTTTCCAACTTGCATCCTCCCGCAACGGTACCGACACCGGGGTGGGACCTCGGTATCGTTCTCTCCAGGCTTTCAGCAGCTCCGTTCGAGCCCCTGGCCACCACGGATCTCAGACTGTTATCGTGGAAGGTGGCCTTTTTGGTAGCAATTACCTCGGCCCGCAGGGCCAGCGAGCTCTGTGCCTTGAGAGCGGATCAACCGTTCCTCATCTTCCACAAGGACAAGGTAGTCTTGAGGCCTGACATCACCTTTCTACCTAAGGTGGTGTCTGCATTTCATTTGAATCAGGACATTGTGCTCCCGACACTGGCCCCGAATCCTACTACTATGGAGGAGAGACGGCTACACCTCCTTGATGTGCGACGAGCCCTAGCCTTCTACGTTGATAGGACATCGAGCTGGAGACAATCCAATCGCCTTTTCGTCTGCTATGGGGAGCCAAAGAAGGGCCTGCAGGTCTCTTCACAGAGATTCTCCAAATGGATAACAGCCACGATCCGGCTCTGCTACGAGCTCGCCAACAAGGAATTCCCAGCTGGAGTGAGAGCCCACTCAACTCGGGCTGTGGCAGCATCCTCCGCTTTTTTATCGGGGGTGCCACTAGAAGACATCTGCAAGGCTGCAGTCTGGTCTCAACCCTTGACATTTGTCAAGCATTACAGAATGGATGCAAGAGCCAGACATGAGGCAGCCTTCGGGAGGGCAGTCCTGCTGTCGGGGTTACACTAAGTGATCGATGCCAGCCATCGACTGGACACAGTGAGTGTTGTGTTTCCCTGATCCTTGCGGCATCGTGTGTGCCGGTACCGTGTTCTGGCAGGGCACTCCCCCCTCCTGTCACCTAAGCTTGTCAGTCCTACCCATTTGTGTGATTCGCAGAGACCACGAAGAAGAAGGACAGGTTGCTTACCTGTAACAGTATTTCTTCGAGTGGTCATCTGCGAATTCACACAAATCCCGCCCATCCTCCCCTCACTGTGCCTGCTTATGTTTCTGTTTATTTCACAGATGGCGGCGAACTTCAGGAACTGAAGGGGGCGGTACCGGCACGGAGCCTATATAGGGATGGGCGGTGCTACCGCCAAAAAGTTGCAACTTAAGCCCAGCCTAACGGAAAGTTGCAACTTTAAGATCTGCCTAGCGATTCTAGAAGGATCCGAAGTTGCTGCGCATGCGCAGTGAATACCCATTTGTGTGAATTCGCAGATGACCACTCGAAGAAATACTGTTACAGGTAAGCAACCTGTCCTTTCCCCAATAACGCTGGGAAGAAGGAGGTATTCCTATGGTCTTTGCCCCCAGCAGCGGTAGAAGTCAGATTTGTAGAAAAATGTTGCAGCATGCACTACTCCGGTTGAATGAGCCAGCCAGCCAGCCCCTCTTTCACTTCACTCCTTTCCACCACCACTGGCATTCTGTAGCCACTGGTCACCCTCTGTCTTTGCAGACTGCCAGAAATAGTGCAAATTGAGTCCACTTTAAGGGTTAGGGTTAGTGCTAGGGAGTCATGGGAATTGTTTTTTTTCCCTGAGACATTGAGCCTTCTCTATCAGAGAGCTCTGGTGCCACAATAAAATACAGTTTCCATGATTCCCTAACCCTAACCCTTAAAGTGGACTCAATTTGCACTATTTCTGGCAGTCTGCAAAGGCCCTATAACTCTCATCAGCTAAACTACTAAGCTTCAGTTACATGCCAGTCTCAATTGCTATTACCTCTAAATATACTTTTATAGATTATATACATTACCAATATGAAATAACAATAGCAAACCATTATTTATGACAGGATCTGGCAGAATCCTGACAAGTGCCTAAGGTGTTTTGCTGCCTGAGGCAGAACAGCAAATGACTCCCCCTAATCAAACCTATAGTCTCTCAGTCTGGTCAAGTAATTCACACAGAAAGATCCCAGCAGTACCTCTCACTAGGAACAGAAATGTGATTTGAATTTAGATTAAAATAGCTAACAATTTGTTGCCCGAGACAGCCTCTTCACACTGACCACCTCCTTTTGATTTCAAATCAAAGCTGGTTTGTGGATCCTGGGAGCTATAGTGCAAAATGTAGGCATGTTCCTCCCACAAGCTTGGTTTCTTTATGTCTATCTGGAAAAGGTGAGCTTCCATGTTTGCCCATAGAGGCCAAAGCCCTTTGGTCTGGTGCCTTGTAGAGTCGCAGCAAAGAGAGGATGCCTTATCCAACCTTTTCTTCCGGGGCAGGGGGGGGGGAGAAGAGAAGGACAGTGAAAAAGGGTGGGATCAGAACCCAGAGAGGAAACCCCCACCTGCCCCCCACTCCCCCCAGAAGTACTCATGGTGGTATGCCTTGCCTCCAGGACCCTGGGATGGACTCTGAGTCAGAGAATGAAGGCTCTGATAGCCTGAGAGCCCAGAGGACATGCCAGTCTGCAGCCACAAAGGCAGAACCTCCAGCAGCCAAAGGAGCAGAGTTCCCAACAGTCACAACCTTTAGAGGAAGAGTCAGACTTACCTATACCTACACCCGCAGAGAGATGTCAGGACAAAGAAAGTCACAGATGTGCACAGTGTTTTTTTATGGCAAGCACACTGCAATTAGGGAGCACCTGTGAGACCTGGGCAGGCTGTAAATAAATACCTCCCCCAGACAAGTGTGGCTGACAACCAGGCTTTCTTGATTGAAGCTACATTGGTGCCATGTTCTATGACTGTTTGACTTGACCTCTGCCTGGACTTGTGACTACCCTTTGGGACAACCCTTTGGACTTCCTGCTTATACTGTGCAATGAACTGTGAACGACTTGGACCAGACTGGACTACCTCTGTTTCTCAGTTGACTTCATGGTGAACTCAGACTCTATCCCACTATGGACTGATGCAGACTGGCAGTTTAGGCTGGCCTGGGGGTGGAGTTGGGGCAGGGCAAATGCATGCTGGCCGCCCCGACTCTGCCCCAACTCCATGCACCTGTCTGCATGGTGCGCAGCATCAGGCTGCTCTTTTTGGTGCAGCGTGTGCACACACTGCATCAAAAGGATGCAAAAGAGCTATGGCGGCGGCTCTAAGGGTGGCAAAAAGGAGGATCGTAGCCACTGCGTGTGGTGACTGCGGCCCCGATCCGCTGCTCCTGGGGTGACCCAGAGCCACCCTAAATGAGCCGTTTGCATCAGCCCTATAACTCTGTGAAGCACTAGGCTTTCATGCTAGGAGTCTGGTTTGCTTCCCAAGAGCAAAATAGGACATACTGGAGGCGGAGACGGAGTCCACCTGGAGCCAAGGAGCTGCAGTGACACAGTTTGTCACCAGTGCCTGTTAGGACACTTGGGATCAGGATTGGGATTGGGATCAGGTTCTCTTGTGTGCCTGCTGACCAATCAAGTGTGGGTCTCTGGTTCATCTCTATGTATTGCACAGGTTGCACCAGTGCCACCTTGAGATGAAGAGGCTGGGGGGATGCATCAATCCCAGACAGGACCTTGGAGAGCAGCAAATCCATCCCCACCCCCTTAAAAATCCCTCTCTCTTTATTTAACATAAAATAGCTTTAGCACTCATCAAACCTTCCAATACCAAACTAGCCATTTTGTCCCATCTTCCACCCACCTACCCGTTTCAGGCCCATGTGGGCTTTTTTTCAAGGCCCAAACAGCTAAGGGGCCTAAACAGGACAAATGGGGTGAACATGCCATAACACAGCTAAACCACCCAACCCTGGTTCCAGGGTGTGCAGTTGCCCAGTTTTGGTGGAAACATATTGCAGGGATTTCCAGTGGGGGCCTTGAGGGGGATCTGCATGCTTCATGGGCCTCGCTTGGCCCCCCACCTCTCTTTGCCCAAGCAAGGCACTTGGCCACCCAGTCCAGAAGTCCCCACTCTGGTTGGCAGCTGCTCTGTGTTGCTGTCTGCTCCTGCTTCCCCTCCATGTGGGAAGTGTGTGGCCCCTGAGTCTCCTGAATTCACAGCCAGGAGCAACAGCTCCTGGCCCCCCAGTCTTGCCTTTTCAAGCACCCCTCTTAGGATACACATAGAATCTCTTTGCCTGCTTCTCCCTAGGCTGGAGGATAGGGAGGGGGAACGAGGGCAGAAAATGATGCCTAGGTTTCCCTGGAGTCTCTGTCTGATTTCTCGCAGAAATTTGTGGCGTGGCGTGGCATGTTAGGAAAACTGGGCTAATTAGAGAGTTGCAAAGAGATGGTTGTGTTTTCCAGTATAATTAGAATGTCCTGGTTTCCTCCTCAGGGGAAAATGTTTCCCTCGAATTGTTCTGCCATTTTTTGGATCCCCTACCGATTACAGCTTCAAGTTGATGTAGAGGCAGGTGATTATTGCCAACTTAATGCAATATTAAAATGTTTTGTGTGTACAGGCGCACCCACCCACAATTTATCCATCACCCTCTGAAAGTCCCTGGCAGGTAAGGCAACTGGCAGAGAGAAATTTCAATCAGATTAAGCAGATTCAAACACAGCTTTCACTTTCTGTGTCACAAGCAGGTGGAACCCTTCGATCTAGTGGCACTTTGCCACATTGGATCCTCTGTAGCATTATATCATGGGAGTTTACAAATTCCATCTCTGGAAAGTGTTGGTGTCAGCCCTTGCCAGTGGCTGGTTGGTGGTGACACTGCAGGAAGAAGGCAGATGCAATCGGTGGCAGCCCCGGTGTGTGTGTGTGCACATGTGCGTGTGTGCGCATGCCAGGTTATGTGGGTCCAGTCAGCAGCCAGAAAATTCTGGGTGATGCAGCTGTATGGTCTGCAGGCCAGCTGTGAAAGGTTTGCGTTTGGTCTCAGACGCAGGTGGGTTTATTTAGATTTGGCTAATAAAGATTTGGTTAGTGGTTCAATGAACTTTTGGAGCCAGAGGGTCACACATTTTGCTTGTCTCCCTGGTTGTCTGGGTTCCAGATAATATATTTTGAATCAGTAACTGGACTTTGTAATGAGGGTTCATGTGTGTTTCTTATTTCAGCTGAAAAAAGTTTGCTTTGGTGTTTGCATCAGGGGCTACATAATCTGTAAGAGCTTGTGTTTTCTCTCTGTTTTGTTCTCTTTCTCTCTATCAATTTAATAAAAAGGATGTTCAATCCAACACTTAGTTAGCTATAACAAGGACTTTAGGGAGGAAACAGCTCTTTCTACATAGATCTCTTTAGCTCTGCTGCTTCATTAGTTCAGGGAGCTGGGAGGATTCCATTACCACAAATATTTCTGTATAATTTAGAGAAAAGAATGAAATGTGCATATTTTTCCCCTGGTGCTCTTTGCTCTTTAGCTTTGTTTAGCTTTTTCATCTGGTGTGTGGGTTGGATCGTCTTGAATATTTCAAAATTTGGAGACTCTTTACCCTCTCCCTACCTTTGCCTTATGTTTATCTGGGAATAGATATCTTCAGGAACTGCAGCAGGTTTATGACTCAGAACACCCCATTAGCCAAACTGCACTGCCAGGATAGAAATTGGGTGGCCTTAGACCTTTTTGCCTCTAGTGCTGGGTGCTCAGAGAAGGTGATAGATGTTCAGCCACCACCACCAGCAGACTCTGGGCTTTTTCAATTATGCATGTGTTTTCTTTATGAAAACATCTCTATTCCACCCTTCCTCAGAGACTCTTGGAGCAATGGAAAAGTTGAAACACTTCTTAATAAAAGAACTTAAAACCTAAAATGCACTTTAATGGAGAAGAACAATCAGCTTGACATACAGTGAAACCAAAATAGCAACAACAATAATAATACGGTCAATTAATATTAATTAATCTACTATATCTACCACATAATATTGGTGGATAGGGGTTACTACAAGTGAGCCAAACTGTAGAAGAAAAGATCCTTGAGTGAATACATCAATGTAGTAGTATAGAGAAAGACAAAAGATGTACTGTATATACTCATGTATAAGTCGATGCCGAGGATAAGTCAAGGGCAGGTTTTGGGGCCAAAATCAGGGTAAAATAAGTCAAGGGTAAAATGTGGGTCTCAGTACCCTTCCTTCCCCTCTGCAGCCCAGCTGTCCCTTCGGGAGACAGCCAAGCTGGGGAGGAAGCTTCAGAGGTTAGCACTCACTCTCCCTCCTCCTCTGCAGCATGGCTGTCCCTTCGGAGGACACCAGACTGGGGAAGAGGAGGGAGGCAAGTGTTTGCCCCTAGGACTTTCCCTGATCCCGGCGTCCTCCAGCCTCTGGACGACACAAGGACCGTGGAAAAGGAGAGGAGACAAGTGTTTGCCCACAGGACTTTCCCCAATCCTGGCATCCTCCAGCCTCTGGTGGACACAGGGACTGGGGAAAAGGAGGGAGGCAACCATTTGCCCCAGGACTTTCCCCAATCCCGGCATCCTCCAACTTCTAGTGGACACAGGGCCGGGGGGAAAGGAGGGAAGGAAGTGTTTGCCCGCAGGACTTTCCCCGATCCTGGTGTCCTCTAGCCTCTGGGGAAAAGGAGGGAGGCAAGCATTTGCCCCAAGCCTTTCCCCAGCCTGGCTTTGGGCTGTGGAAGAACCTTGAGGGGCAAGCCTGTTACCATATTGCCCTGTATATAAGTCGACCCAGGTCACTTTTTGGGCAAAAAAATCTCGACTTATAGTCGAGTATATATGGTATATAGAAAGAAAATCATGAAAAGTTGCCTTCAGGCCTGGCAGAAGAAACCACTTTTTCAGGCTTGGCGATTGGGGAAGGCGCAGGAGGGAGGCACAATTCTCTCCCCAGGAGACCTTGGAGGTCCACCTCCACAAAAGTCAAAACCATTTTGCCCCAGGTGACCTCTAGGTGACATGGGGACATTTTCATGGTTTGGGGTGTGTGTGGCCATTTTAGTCCCAGGAGAAGCCTTTTTAAACAACAAGAAATCCAAAAGTTTCCAAAAAGGCCTCTCCTGGGCCTAAAATGGTACAGAGGAGCAATATGCTAGATTTCTCCCCCACAGCCATAGAGTGCATCTGATGACATTTTAAAGCAAATACATTTTGCTGGGTGACTCCTGGAAGCTAGAAAAATTGTCTTGAGGGATCTCATGTGACATGTGGACTATCCTTTGCCAACCCTGGCACTACGTGGTCAGTGGATTAAAAGCATGGACTCTGTTTAGAGTTTAGACTGTTTCAGGTTACTCACAAATATCTGGAGGTGAAAGCATGCTGAGAAGGGGAAAAATGGGAAATTTTTGATGGAAGAAAGAAGTGGAGGACTTCTGCTTCCAGCTCAGGAACAGCTGCTTTGGACAAATAGCATCAACATATAGACTGAAAAAAAATTGTTGCATGAAAGTGAGTGGCATAATGGTTTGAGCATTGGACTATGGCTCTGGAGTTGTTGTTGTTGTTGTTGTTGAAAAAGGTTCTTGAAAATGGTAATGTAAAAATCTTATGGGACTTTACGTGAACCTCATATGCCAGACCTCACTGTGGTTGAGGAAAAAGACTGCTTGGGTTATAGAAGCAGAAGTCTTGGAGGGACAGTGGAATAAAAGACAAAGAGAGGGAAAGATTACAAAATATTGAGACCCACAGAGAGAGATTTAGCCCTTCTGGGAAAAGAAAATGGCTGATTCTGGACATGGGGGTTGCTCTGGGAGTAATGCTAAACATACTGACAAAATTTCTGAATGAGATCACAACAGTTTTATATATATACATACAGAGAGAGAGAGAGAGAGAGAGAGAGCAAGCGCCACAAGTCACCACAGCGGCACAGTTACAAGAAGTGGCACTGCTTGGAATGTGCCACATTATCCACTATCCAACAATGATTTGAAGATTCTTGGATAGAATCCAAATCATAGGTGGTCCAAAATTCCTGTCGATAATACCTGAGAGACTGTGAAACCGACAACAACAATAACAGCATGGTTGTAGTTGTAGTTGTTAATATCCCAATTTCCAGTCCTGGGACTCAGGGCACCTGGCAAAATTTTAAAAAGAAACAGCTAAAAGGGCACAAGTGCTAAAAGTGATGTGCCTTTCTGTCTGCCCAGACCCTCCCTAAGCAAGATGCTTGCTTGGCCTGTGGCTCTTTGGGGCCCTTACTTGGCTTTCCTGCATGCTCTTTTTTAACCTGTTCTGTCTGGAGCAGATGCCAGGGGCTGTGAAAGCTAGCTGCAGAAATGAATTTTACACCTTCTGGTTGCCCTAAGGAAAGTGTTGCCACATTTTGGACCTTCTCACCTATCTTTGTTCAAGAATGGCCACTCCAGGGTCTGTGACCGAGTTGGGGGGGGGGGGGCTGAGATGCTCATGCCAGGACCATATTGTACATGTGCAAGTCTGAACCTTCAGCCCATGGCTTGGCTCACTGTCTCAAGCTATCTACTCTGCAACTGGGTTATTTCCTACTTTCTGACTCGGTCAGAATTGTAGTCCAGATTTATGTTGTGAACTGTGAGGGCTCTGATGGTATTCAGGGCAGGTACTTAAGCCTTGTAAGCTTAAGAAAAGCCACATGGAAAGACTGAAAGGTGACTCATAACATCTAGATATCTATGATCTCTTGTCATAAGAATGTACACATTGAATTGGTATAATAGAGTATAAGGTAGTATGAAAAGTAAGAGGTAACAAACTGGGTAAATATGTATAATAGAATATACACAGAATATACATAGAATGTACATAATATATATATATATAGATAGATATGAATATTTTGTTTTAGATATGTATAGATTACTTTAGATTATAAATGATTAGGATAAAATGGGAATAATTCCAATCCAAAAAAGGAAATATGTTAATTATTAAGACAATAGCAGAACAGTACAATAAGGAAAGAAACAATGATGATCTGAAATTATGAGAAGAGAAGAAGGTTTAATGGAATTTTAAAAAAAAGAAATAGCTGTCACTATAAACTTGGAAGTTGTTTCTTTTAAATTGTTAATATGTTTAGAAAATTGTGTATGTTGCGTAATTAATTATGCCAAGTTAGTGATAGGTGTTTTTGTTTTTTGTATTGTTTGTTTATTTTGGTAATGGATATGTCATGATATATTATATGTATTTTAATATAATAAAGATTACATTTAAAAAAATCTAGACACAAAAGTAAGCAGAACATTTTCTCTGGTCCCTGCCTCTAAGCTGTGGAGTCGACTGCACCCAAGGTGCTCTGTGGAGTTACTAGACTCTTTCAAGAGGGGGTAACCCTACAACACTTGGCCATATTGGCCCCTTGTCTCCCTCCTGCCTCCTTCTTATAGTGAGGGAGGGGCTTTAGGGAAGGGGGGAAGGGGGTCCTCCATCTTGCCAGGTCCCTACCAAAGTAGAGCAGGTGTGGCTGGATGAGTCCCCTCCTCCAAACACTCGCCATGGCCCTCCATTTCTGCTCACCTCTTTTTATGGCATAAACCCTTTATAAACCCTTCACTGAAAGTATTAAATCTCTTCTTCATCCGTCAGGGTTGGATTATTGAAGGCCTCCCACACACTCGGGAACTTGCGCGGACCTTACAGGCAATGGGGATCATTCCTAGGCATGTTGGTAAGAAACTTCCCTGGATTCATTTTAACATGGTCCTTCCCAAGTCTCTCCAACCAAGCTTTGAGAATGGTGGAAGAGGAGGGAGACCACACATGGCAATCGGGGTGGGGATTCTTCACAGAGCCACAAGGCCCTAAAGCAGGGGTAGGCAACCTTTCCCCTTTAAGGGCCGAGGGACTTCAGCTCCCAGAATCCCAGGAGCTATTGGCCAACATGGGACTATTAGCCAACATGGCTGAGGCTTCTGGGAGCTGAAGTCCCTCGGCCCTTAAAGGGGAAAGGTTGCCTACCCCTGCCCTAAAGGAATCCCATTGCCGAAGCAGAGCTGTGGGCAACCATTGAATAGAAGCCAGGGATAAACCAGGTGTCTGAGCCGGAGGGTCATGCTGAGAGTCAGAGCCAAGTCAGAGCTAGAGGAGATGTTGTTTTTGACCCAGTGACAGGGAAGTGCACACCCCTCTCAAGTGCCACAAAATCAGGCAAGGAAAGCCATGAGGCCAAGGGTTCTGCTCCACCACAGAAAGTATTCAGGCACTGTCTGGCCCTATAAAGAGCAACCTCAGTGCCTGGCATTAGGGGTCCTTCTCCAAACCAGGCTGTCCCAGGGACTCTCTTGTACTCCTCTCTAGGGTCATAGAATCATAGGATCATAGAATTGGAAGAGACCACAAGGGCCATCCAGTGCAACCCCCTGCCATGCAAGAACTGAAAATCAAAGCATCCTCGACAGATGGCCATCCAGCCTGTTTAAAGGTCCCTTAGGTCTTCTCTAAGACACCCCCTCCAGAGGTTGGAGAGCTGTGAGGAGCAGGGATGCTTCTCTAGAGTGGCCAGGGCTCTCAGCTGTACAAGTGTGTGCAGTAGGAGGCGGGTTGTGGGGAGAAATTGCTGGTCCTGGTGCTCCACCACCACCTGAGCTGACTGCTTCCCTCTGCCTAATGATAATCGGTCTGGCCCAGGGCTTATTAGAAACCCAAATACCCTGGAAGCCCCATTAGATCCTGTCTGGTCTAGGCAGCTAAGCCAGGTCAGCCCTGGTTAGTATTGGATGACAGACCATAAATGAATCCCAGGAACTTTAGGCTCTGTTTCATAGGATGGAACTGGCAATACCACCTCTGAGGATTCCTTGCCTAAGAAAACCCTACAAAATTCATGGGGTCACCATAAATTGACTGACGACTTGAAGGCACATATACACAAACACAAGGCTTGTTGCCCTGTGGCTGTTATCTAGTTCCTAAGTGATGTGGTGTGTTTTTTTAAAGAGAAGGGGCTATTAAATAGTGTTTCTAATTGTTTTTTTTAATTTTTATTGTGCCTTTAATTGTTTCAATATTTGCTGTTATGTGTTTTCATTGCACTTTTCCTTTAGTATTATTGTGAATTGCCCTGTGTCCCATATTTGGGTGAAAGCTAATAAAATAGTGAATAACTAACACTGTATTTGTTTTGCTGGCTTTCCAGTAGTGCTTCATGCTCCAGACACCGTGTTGATCGAGAGGAATCTTGGGAAAAGAGTAGACTGTGTTACTGGAGGTGCGTTGGCTTTCTGAGGTAGAGAGGGGAAGATGCAGACCAGGAATGGCAGAAGGAGAAATGGGGGATTTGCAGGCCAATCTGGGCACCTTTTACTCTTTAGTTCAGGTCTAGATGTTTAACACAAGCCAGACTGTCTGGGTCTGATGGAAGTTGTTTGCCACCATTGGGAAGGTCAAAGGTTTCCTTAGTCTTGATTGATCTCCAGAATTTTCACTCTCTGTATTTCAGATTTAATGGTACCTTTTTACCTGTCTCTTTCTGTGTAGCTGCAATGTGTGTGTCTTCTTCCCTTCATGTTTCTGAACATGCAAAACCTCTCTTTGGCTTTGGGGGTGGGGTAGGGTGGAGTACCCCCTTGGCACGGGCACTTCCTGCAGAGTAGGCCTTTTGCACAGTACCAGTAACTTCTACTCCGATGCGCTCAGTGCTAGCCATGTCACTGTGTGGGATGTCATCATGGCTGAAGCCTGATGGTGACTAACTATGTAAGAGATTCTGGGTATTGTAGTCCTAGAGAAGTAACCTTTCGGACTATAAGGCAGCTCCCTCAGTCCCATCAACTCAGAGCTGGGTGACAGTTCCCATCTGCCCCAGCCAAAGCAACCAGTCATAAGAGGTTATGACAGTTGATACTCAAAATCCTTGAAAGATGCTGGAGGGAGAGAACTGGCGGATGCCACTTTCTGCTGCCTTGGGTGTTGCTGCTAGCTTCCTCTGCTGCTCCTCTCCCTCTTCTCACCTTTGTCCGGATGGGTTTTGCTGATGATTTTCAGGGGCATTTTGCAGTTGGAGACAAGTCTGGTGGTGAATGCTTTGCTTAATTGCATTTTTTTTCATGGGCTGATTTCCAGAAGTCTATCATACAACATTTGACTGGCCTCCAGATGAGACTGTGCAGATGAATTTGGTGGTTCCTGAAGGCATCTCTGAGGAAGAAACAGCCAGGCAGCTGCTGGAATATCATCAGAACTATTATGGAATTCTGCAGTCTTTTGGGAAGTCTATGAAGCTGATCAATGCTGACCAGCCCTGCGTGGATGCCCTTGCACAGGGTAGGAACAGATCCTAGCCCTGGCTCTAGAGGTGACATTGAGGGACGTTGGCAGGGCATAGCCTTCCTTTAAAAACAGCTCATTTGTGTAATTGATTGTGGTGATTTTGGTCATGGGTAGTGATGTCACCAGGTCTGGTGTCACCTGTTTTGTGAGAGGGGGCTGCTGGGGGGGGCAGTGTCAGCCTTCCCTGCCTCCCCCACTTGCTCACTCAGCCACCTGCTCAGCTAAGGTGGGGGGGGGACTGGCCAAGTGAGACAGCAGGAGGGAAGAGGCATGCTTGCCCCTTCTCCTTTGCTGCTGCTGGAGCTTCCTCCTGAGGAGAGAGTCCAAAGCTGGTGATGCCAGAAGGGCCATGCTTGCCCCTCCTCTTGCTGCTTCTTCTCTGGCCTGCCCCCCTCCACCTGTCACTTGGCCAGACCCAGAAAGAGCTGCAGGGAAACAGTGGCCTTCCCTGCCCTCCCTCTGTCGCCTTCCACTGCCTCAGTTGCTCTGGGCGCCTCCAGGGAAGCGAGGCAGTGGGAGGTGATGGAAAGGGTGCATGCTGCTCGTCCTCCTCTTCCACTGCCTTGGTTTCCACCTCTTGGAGAGAGCCATAGCTGTAGAGGAGGCGAGGCAGATGCAGCAGCAGCGCACCCTGCAGTGAGAGGAGGGCCCAACTGGGTGTCACCCCTCTTCTCAGTTGTCACCCAGTGCACATTGCACCCCACACTCCCCTATTGACACCACTGATCAAGAGGTGGGCAGTGGGGACCATCAGTGAGCTGAGAAAGATGTTGAATTTCTTATTTCCAGCAAACGAGACAGTTTTACTGGGCCACTGCTTGACATCACCATCCATGGCTGGTCCATTTTTGAGTGAAGCACCTTGGCCATGAAGGCTAGAAACTTGCTACTTTTAGGAAGCTGTTGACACTCATGATATTGTTAAAGCTGAGAAGTTTTGAGCAGGTTCATTATGTGCCAACGACCAAGAAGGTAGATTTTGAACTCTTCCCCATGTGTATGCAGTTTTGGGAGAAGGAGGGTGGCTTCTTCTCACGGGAAATGGTCTCCATCTAACGACCCCTGAATCTACCTGTGTGGGAGGGGTCCAGGCGGACGATGGGGAGACATTTTTTTCTGAGGAGGGGAACAGTAGTACATGAAATGTCCCTAGAGGACTGTATTTGAGTGAAATGCAGGACATGAAAAGAACTCCCACCGTGTTTTCCAAAGTGTGTCTTTGTGTCTGTGATATTCCCTAATTAATGTTGTATATTAACTGCTCCTTTCATTTGAGACTTTCATAGGGAAAACACAGAAGTTGACAGCTCTAAAGCATGTTTTACATTTCTTTCTTCTTTTTTTCAAATTGCCCCGTTCCCAACAATCTGCCAAAGGTCTTTTTATATAGCCTAGCTATATTTTCCATTTTGAAAAAAGGTCTCTGCTTCTAATTACAAGCAGTGCACTTTAAGGTAAACAAGTTGGAAGTTTATATTTGGAATTTACAAATTAATTACCCTTAAATTACTTAATTAAATCTAAAAGTTCACATCATCTTTCATAAACAATTCATGCCTTGAATTGTAAATATGTGTGTGGAGGCTGAATATTAATTATTATTAATTAATAATGCAGTGAGATAAACTGAAATTTGGAATGAAAAAAATCCTCTCTAGATCTCTCTATGTTTTTTAGCCGATGCACCAAGCAGACAGATTTTTTAAAAGAATAATTAGATGTGGAGACTGTCTGGGGGATCATTACTCCTAATTAACTTGGTTATTTACTGCAAATTAAGCATAATTTGTAAGCAGGCTGGTTGGCCTGTTCAGTTGGTGCTGTGGATATGTTGGGCTGGAAGGAACAGCTTAGAGCCTGTCTCTGGTTAGCTGCTATTTATTTGGGGATAAATCATCTGCAAATGGACTGTTTTCTGCTGCTAGCAGAGCCAGCTACAGGATTTGTGATGTGAACAAAGAGGGAGGAGGCTGCTGCTGACATTGGCCAGTGAGGGATGGAAATGTGTGTAGAGGGAAGTCCCCAGAGTCCTCTGCCCAGAGATATTGTACAAGTGAGCCAAGCTTGTATGCCAGCAAACTTGCAGCAACATGTGGGGTGCACTTGAGACACCAGGGCTCCACCATTCTGTCTTCATCCCAATTTATCTGCAGGCATGGTCATAGGTGAAGCACAGTTTGGTGTGGATGCCAGGGAAACAACCTCTGTTAGGAGTCAGTAGTTACTTTAGGTGTGCAGAGGCATTAAAGGCTCTTTGCTGGCTCCATCAAAAGTGCCTTCAACTTTTGTTTTGCTCTGTATTTACTTTTGCAACTTTACTAACTTATTACCTCCCCCCCCCACACACACACTTTTTTCTTAAGTTCTGACGCATATTCAGGTTCCTCCTCGAACCCATGCTCCGTTTTCACCCCGGATTCTCCTTTGTGGACCTCCAGGCTCTGGGAAAAGCCTCCAGGCTGCATTGCTCGCTCAGAAATATGGCATCATCAATGGTTAGTTTGGAATAAGTACTCCCTTTTCCTCTCCTGGTCATGTTTCTCAGATTGTTGGCCTCTGTTTCTCCATTACTGAAGAGATAAATTTCCCACTTCCTACACCTAAGTCAACCAATCAGTTTGTCTTGTGATCAACACTAGCATGATGTAATAGACTATAGTATAGTACACAGTTCAACCACAGTTAAAAAAACCTCTGACAAAGAAGCTCCTTTTTACAAAGTTTATTTCTGGCTGCACAACAGCCTTTCCTTTTTGTCCTCTGTCCAGCTGAAAGGTTTTTTTAGCAGCATTGATGCGAAAAGAGGGCTGGACAAATACAGACTTTTGGTGCTGGAATGTAGCAGCATGTCTCCAATAAACAACGCAATAAACAAAGCTTGATCTGGAAAAGAGCAGGATTTTATCATATCCATTGGAAACCATGCCTTATGAGGAGTGGATTAGGGAGCTGGATATGTTTAGCCTAGAGAAGAGAAGGTTAAGAGGTGATATGATAGCCCTGTTCAAATATTAGAAGGGATGTCGTCTTGAGGATGGAGCAAGTTTGTTTTCTGCAGCTCCAGAGAATAGGACCTGGAGCAATGGGCTACAGGAAACTGGACTACAATGGAAAACAATTCAAACTACAGGAAAATAGATTCCTCCTCAACATTAGGAAGGACTTCCTGACAATAAGATGGTGAAATAGGTTTCCTTAGAGGGTGGTGGAGTCTCCCTCTTTGGAGGTTTTTAAACAGAAGCTGGATGGCCATCTGTTGGGAGTGCTTTCATTCTGTGTTCCTGTGTGGCAGAATGGGGTTGGACTGGATGGCCTTTGGGGTCTCTTCCAATTCTAGGATTCTATGTGTGCTTGACCAAACCAGACAAGATAAACATCAGCTGCCTCTAGAAGTTCTTTTAGAGGGTATGTGAACAGGGAGATAAGAGAGAAAAAGCGAGAGCAAATAAGCTTGTCTCACCAGCAATTCCCACCAAGTTAAAAAAGCATAGATCTATAGATTTGGCCACCGCAATAGAAACCATAAGAAAAGTGGAGGCTGGTGGAAGAAAGGTCATTCCTAGATGCATTTTGGAAGAACCCTTTAAGTAGTCTCTAGATGGCTCAAAAGTGTTTTTCTTTACTTCTGGATGGCTTACCTGACCTGGTTGCTTCATTGCACTTGTGTATATTCTTAGTTTTGGATAAAAACTTTACTGAATCATATTGAACTGCTCTTTTTCTTTGTGGTGTAGGAACCTAACTGTTATTTCCACATTATTTCTACTTCTGGTACTAAATTCTGTATTCAAGAAGACATTGACTTCATTAACTGAGAGATATGTGTACTATATACTGTGCTGAACTATACTACACTATTGTGTATGAAATATTTAGAGATTTAATAATATCAAACAGTATGTCAGTACTACTAATAAATAATATACAATCGTATGATATAAATATAATATATAATTATAGAAATGCAGATCCAGATTTGTCTTTCTGCAATTACCTAAGTGTCCGTGTTGCTCTAAGATGTTGAGTAGCAGTTTTCAAGCCTCACAGGACTCCAAGCCTTTAAAAGACATCTGTGTATGACTTGGGAAGGATAGTTCTAATTTTTGTGTTCTAGTGTCTATGTTGTTTTTTATATTGTATTAATTTATATATTAAGAAAGTTTTTGTTACTGAAAAAGGTGCATGCATTTAACTTAATTTGATTTCTTTACATAAGAATTTGTAAACCAGCATGGTGTAGTGGTTTGAGCACTGGATTGTGACTCTGGGGACCAGGGTTTGAATTACAGCTCAGCCATGGAAACCCACTGGGTGACCTTGACCAAGTCGCACACTCTCAGCCTCAGAAGAAGGCCATTGCAAACCCCTTCTGAAGAAACTTTCCAAGAAAATCTTGTGATAGGATCACCTTAGGGTTGCCCTAAGGGAGGTGACACCGCTGCTCCCCAGACATCTGCTTTTGGCAGGAATGTGCTGTGGAGTTTGCCTGTATCCCTTTAAAACACTGTTCAGCAGTGGAAGGAGAAAGGAGAGGCCCTAGGTTTTTTAAAACAACACATTTAAAATTTTAAAATGTTATTTTTTTAATTTTAATTTTTAAAAATGTTTTAAATTATTCTAAAATTTTCTTTTTAAAAATCACATCTTATTTTGACTTTAATCACAATAAACTACCAGTATGTACATATAAATACATTTAGGCTGTGCATATGATACTGTAATTTCGTAGAATCATAGAATCCTGGATTGGAAGGAACTCCAAGGGCCATCCAGTCCAACCCCATTCTGCCATGCAGGAAGACACAATCAAAGCCCTCTTAGCAGATGGCCACAGAGCCTCTGTTTAAAAACCTCCAAAAGAAGGCGATTCCACCACTCTTTGAGGGAGTGTGTTCCACAGCTCCTACCATCAGGAAGTTCTTTCTAATGTTGAGGTAGAACCTCTTTTCCTGTAGTTTAAACCCATTTCTCCATGTCCTGTTCTCTGGAGCAGCAGAAAACAAGCTTGTTCCATCCTTCAAATATTTAAACATGGCTATCATGTCAGCCCTTAACCTTCCCTTCTCCAGGCTAAAAGTACCCAGCTCCCTAACCCTAAGCCGCTCCACTTAGGACTTGATGGTTTCCAGACCATTCACAATTTTGGTCATCCTCCTCTGGACATGTTCCAGCTTGTCAGCATTTTCCTTAAACTGAGATAAGGATAGAGAGTGGGGCAGCTGCCTCAGGTAACAGATTCTGGGTGGGAGGGAACCTCCTCCTCGATCCTGGCCACCCCACTACCTTTACAGGAAGGAGTTGTGCATTGCTATACAGCTTGGCCTGCACCCCCTAAACTCAGGTGTGGTGAAAGTTCCGCTCCCAAAGTCAGGTTGCTAGTCAACCCAGCTTATGTATATGAAGCATATGTGTGTGTGTGTCTTGTTCTAAGCTTCAGGTGGCCCTGATGGTTGTTGTTTTGACCCTGACTCATGGACCCTGTGGATGAGACATCTTCAAGAACCTCTGACCTCCACTGCTCTGCTGAGGTCCTGCAAACACAAGCCTGTGACCTCTCTGATTGAGTCTATTATCCATCTAGTGTGTGGCTTTCCTCTCTTCCTACTGCCCTCCACCTTGCCCAGCATCATTGCCTTTTCTAATGTCCAACGTATAACAACCTTTGGTCATCATGGCTTTCAGGAAGAGCTCAGGTTTGATCTGTCCAAGGACCCATTTGTTTGTCTTTTTGGCCATACATTGTACCCTTAACACTGTTCCCCAGCACCATGTTCAAATGCATTGATTTTCTTCCTATCTGTTTTCTTCATTGTCCAGCTCTCACATTCGTACATGGTTATGGGGAATATAATGGTTTGGACAATTCTAACTTTTTGTTACATACCTACTGTATTTATTTATAATGGACAGAGAGTAACCACAAGCTCCCATCAGGCTCAAAGATCACAAGGCCCAACATGTAGGGCTCATCAGCCCCCCTCCCCCCCCCCATCATGAGGAGGGGAAACTAGGCAGCAATGGAGGTGGACAGATAGGTCTGCTTAGATTTCTCCTGGTTTCTGTTCTTAAGACCATTTCACATAGTTTCAGCATCCACTAGATTTTTCAAATGTCAGCACAGAACTTGGTGTGCATTTTTTGTGCGTAGTTCTTGTCCAGATGTAAAACACACATTGTACATCGCAGACCCTGTTTGCTGCTTTTCCCCAGTGTAATGCATATTTGTATGTCATTTTCACCCGTATACCTATTTTTGTACACAGTTCCTATAACATGGACTGGAGTGCTGTGTTGCAAAATGTGGAGAGGTGTTCATACTGAAGGATAATTGCATTTTTTGGCAAGTTAGGTGACTTATCACTGAAATACAGACTGGATGAGTTTCTTTCCCCTCCCTGGTCAGATGATACTTTTGTTGGGGTGGAGGTTGGGTGTGAGTCTGGATTAGAGGGCTTTTGGAGTCCTCCCAGGGATCAGAATTCTGACTTGTATGTTCAGCAGCAACCCTTTGGGCCAATTTGCTGTACCTGTGAGATTTTCATCCCTGCAGCAGAACAATTCAGAGGGTCCAATTTCCTTCAGCAATTACAGGTTTATAATTAGTGAGTGAAAAACTCATCCCATCATCCCTTGACCTGTTACTTCCACCTCATATTTTGTTTAGTGTCTGCCATTAAAAATGATAAGTAAATACAATCCCAGCTAAATACACTCCTCTCTCTTTATATATATGTTGTTGTGTGCATTCAAGTAGTTTCCAACTAAGGCAATCCTATCATGGGTTTTTCTGGGCAAGATTTATTCAGAGGAGGTTTGCCGGTGCCTTCCCCTGAGGCTGAGAGCATGTGACTTGCCCAAGGTCACCCAGTGGGTTTCATGGCCCAGCAGGGGATCAAACCCTGGTTTCTAGAGACATAGTCCAACACTCTAACCATCACTCCACACTGACTCTCCCTCCTTGCTTCCTTTTAAAAAATTAACCAAGTGTCTTTTGTTCCTCCTTCCTCTCAGTTTGCTGCAGGCAAATGATAAAGGAGGCTGTAGCTGATGGTACAAAACTTGGAGAACTCATTAAACCCTACCTTGACAATGGATTTCCAGGTAAGTTGGGCTCCTGGCTGCCTGTGTGGGGACCAGGTGGGCACACTGGCAGGAGAAAATAACCTGTGGGATTTGCGGGGTGGGGAGAGCAGTACCTCCATATTGCAATTCAGACTGGGAGAACCCTCCACAGGAGGTATTATGTAAGGTGAAGGCTTATTGTTGCTATTACTGTCATTGGTATGTTTTTTAAACAGTTTTACAGTATTTTAATGTGGGAATTTTAAATTGGTTTTAAAACTTTTTGTAAAGGTTTTTAATTTGTTCTGGAAGCCACTTTGCAGTGGCATCCCTCAAACTGGTGTCACCCGGTACAGGGGGAAACTACCTTGTCCACCCCCCACCCAGCAAGACCACTGGATCCAGAAGCCCCACCCCACCCCAAGCCATGCCGAATCCTGAAGCCCTACCCCACCCCCAAGCTCTTTAGGGTCTCCAAGTCACCTTCTCATCACCAATCATACTCAGGTCTTGTAGACTCAAGCCAAACCTTCCTTAAGTTTTACACTTAAGGATCTTGTCAAGTTCCTTCATAGCTACCCTTCCAAGTCCCAGGCCCAAAACACATGGGCCAAATAAGGCAGCCTCTGGCTGCTTTGGGGGCATGGCATTCAAATGACACATGCCCCCAAAGTGGCCAGAAGCCGTTCTGATGCCAAGCTCCAGTCCAAATGACTGGAGCAAGAAGAAACCGATATAATCCCGCTCCTGGCGACCAGCCATTTTAGAAGTGGATGGTGCAGCTGCTGTAGTCCCAGCATGATTGTAGCCGGAGCGGTCTCTGGCAGTTCTTTACCTGCCATGTGCTTCGGCCCTTAGTCTTCTGATTTCTTGACTTCAGACACCATTCTGATTAATGGCTAAGTCAAGATATGGAAACACTTGAATTATTTCATGTTTTCATTTCATTATCTACTTTAAAGTTATGTAAATCATCTGTGGTCATTATCTTGTGTAAAAATTGGAACTGGTGGGCACATCTGATTTGGAGGGGTTGTCATCACATTTTGGGAATGTGTGTATTCTTTTTCCCAAACATGCCCTCCACTCTTGGGGGCCTGTTGGAGCAGTGACTGCTTCTTTTGGGGTCAGTTTTCCTACTCCTAGTGTAATTTTTGGCCATGGAATGTGGGGGTGGAGGTACATTCTTCACTTATGGTGTAGAAGATCTGGAACTAAGTAGCCCCCTGGTTTGGCTTGGCTCAGGGCAGCTTCCTCTGTCCCAGACTCTTGGGTCCCTGAGTAAATTTGGCACAGGGCAGGATCAGAAACTCTGCAGCTGGTGTGAAAATGGGCCACCCTCATACCCATGTGCTGTGGAGGAAGCAGCCCTTGATCTTCCTCTCCAAAGGCTTCCCCTTCAGTTTGTCTCATCCTCTGTCAAAGCTGACCAGGTTGGCGGCTGTCTTCGCTGCAGCTTACATGTGCGCAGAAGTGAATTCCTTGGTTGGTTGGTTAGATTTATATCCTGCCTTCTTCCTCCAAGGGATCCAATGTGTTTTACAAAATTTAAAATAAAGGTTTAGCTAAAATGTACTATTATAAAAGCTAACAATGAAATAACAATATTATTTTAAAATCATAATTAAAAGTAGTTAAAATACATTCAAGATGCAGTTACTAATGAAAGCTACTAAGAAACATTGTGCTGCTCCATAATGAGGCTTGTCTAATTGAAAAGGTTTCTTCCATTGGTCAGGAGAAGGAGAGCAGGGGAGAGGCTGACTTAGCCTTCCTTGGCAAGAAGTCCCACAGATGCCTGGGAGCCCCCGTTAGTTGCATCCTCCCCATAGACACTTGGAGTGGTGGTGGCGAGAGGGGGGGCAACTTCTCTGGGCCCTGATGGTCTCTGGTCCTTTGACTCCCCTCTGCCCAGTCCTGCCACTCTGCCATTCAGGCCTTTGCTTCCTAAGCTGACCCCCTTCCCTTCAGGCCACGTCTCCGGGCATTGGGCCAGCCCCTTCCCTTGGGGGTCCAGGTTGTCCTTTCCTGCCCTTTGGCCACAGAACTTCCCTGGCCTCATCCAGCACTGTTGTGTTTCCAGAAAGGCCCCCCAGAAGGGCTTTATGCAGGGTTGGTTTGGTTTCTTTGGTTGGCAGCATCTGGCCCATCTCCCCACAGGGGCTGTCAAGGCCATTGAGAAGCTGGAGTGTCCAGAGGAGGGTGACCAAAATGGTGAAAGGTCTGGAAACCATAAAGCCCTATGAGGAGCGACATAGGGAGCTGGGTATGTTTAGCCTGGAGAAGAGAAGGTTAAGAGAATATATGATAGCCCTGGTTAAAGATCTGAAGGGGTGTCGTATTGAGGATGGAGCAAGCTCTTTTTCTGCTGCTCCAGAGAATAGAACCCAGAACAGTGAATGCAAGCTACAGGAAAGGAGATTCCACCTAAACATTAGGAAGAACTTCCTGACAGTAAGAGCTGTTTGACAGTGGAACACACTCCCTCGGAGTGGTGGAGTCTCCTTCTTTGGAAGTTTTTAAACGGAGGCTGGATGGCCACCTCTGTGGTTTTTTGTTGTTTTTTTTTGCTTTGCTTTGCTTGTGTCTTCCTACATGTCAGAAGGGGGGATTTGATTATCTTTGAGGTTTCTTCCAACTCTCTATATAAGAACCTCCAATTCCTGCCTTTCCTGGTGGGGCCTCGACCCCCAGGGGGCTGGAAGGACTTTTCTTTGGCTCCTTGAAACACAACTGGGACCCTCTTCCTCCTCCTTGTGCATCTAGGCTTTTCCCAATTTCACCCTCTGGCTGAGTTTGGATGGAAAACATTGGGCCCGCTTTGACTATTACCCTTTGGCATCACTCCTAAGAGTTTGGACCAGGATAAGACCCTACGCCTTTGAGGCTGAGAGAATGACCCTCTCCTGCAGATGGACTTAACTTGCCCAGAATTTCTGAGGTAAAGGCTGGGTGAAATCCCCCTCCCTGTGGCTGAGGTGAAGCGAGCTTATTTTTGTTTCTTGAGAAAAGGGGGGGGGGGGGAGGACCATGCTAGAGAAAGAGAGGGAGGGAGAAGGTGATCAGACATCCTCCTTTTCCAGGACACATCCTACATCTCAGCCTTTTGTTCAGGAGGAATTCCAAAAAGTCCTCCATTTGGAGTGATACTAAGAAGCATGGATTTGGTCCAAAAGTTCTCTGACAGAAAAGGGTAGGGATATCTCTCAAAACTAACAATAGCAATAGCAATAGCAAGTACATTTCTATACAACTTATCAGTGCACTGAGCCCTCCCTAAGTGGTTTACAACTGTAAGCTCATTGCCCCCCCAACAGTTGGGTACTCATTTTAGCGACCTCGGAAGGATGCAAGCCTGTGTCTAGCCTGATCCCTGGCTGATACTGAACTCACAACCTTGTGGTTTGTGAGTGAGTGGCTGCAGTACAGGCATTTGACCACTGCGCCACCAGAGCCCTAAGAATTCCCCGAATTCCCTAGCCTTGAGCCAGGGCAGCTAAAGCGTTCTCAGACTGGATTATTTCTGCAGCGTGTTTTGGACCTAGGAGTGTTTGTAGCTTTTCTCTGGTCATATCCTCCCTTATTTCTGGAATACCCTCCATTTTTTGTAGTGCCTTGTCCTCCTTTGTGGTTACTAGGTCATCCTGAGGGTAGTGACGTCACAAGGGGGGGTGCGGACCGCACCAGGTGACACCCTAAGGGGGTGTGTGACACCAGTGCTCCTCAAACACCTACCTTTTGGCAGAAACGGGCTGCGGTATTCATCTGCTTCCCTTTATAGTGTATGCTGTTGTAATTTGAAGGTATAATTTTAATTTTGCGAGTTGTTTATGTCACAGCTATTAGCACGACATTCCATGGTATATATGAGAATTATGATTTACGAGTAACAGTGTAAAAAAACATTACTAAGAGTTCTGTATGGTGTGAAATGGGAGGAGGTTAATGGGGGGGGTGACACAGAGTTACTACACTGGGTGACACCAACCCTAGGGATGCCACTGCCTGAGGGATGGAGGAAGCGGGGGCTCTTTGGGGGGCCTCTTGGGGCCCCTCCTTCCCCAGTGGGCCCTCTGCTTCCTCCCTCCTTCCCTCCCAGGAGAGCAATTAGGTGGGAGAGCGGGAGAAGGGGGAGAACCGGAGTCAATCCCCTTCCTCCCTTTCCCTCCCACTCCGCCTTGTGGAGGAAACTTGGGGGCCGTTTGAAGGCAAGTTGGGAAGAGCATGGTGCGTCTCGGTGTTTGATGTGGAAATAGGACAGTTTGAATCCGCCGAGTTTAATTTTTCACAAGCTGGAGGGGCCCTGCGGTGCTCTCTTCGCTTCTTAGGAGTCCAGGGAGGGAGAGGGAAGGGGGGGGGGGGGGGAAGAAGCCCAACACACAACACACACATATCCAAACAGGGACTAATACACTGATTATTTTTCACTTTTCTTGAAAGCTTGTGCATCTAGGCTTTTCCCAATTTCACCCTCTGGCTGAGTTTGGATGGAAAACATCTTTCTTTCTTTCTTTCTTTCTTTCTTTCTTTCTTTCTTTGCTTTTGCTTCTGCTAACCTTCCTTCTCCACCTGCATTTTAAAAAGGGAGCTCCTGCCCCCCTTTGAGAAAGCTTTTGAAGTCGCTTCCCTGGAAACTTTTGCCATTTTCTCCCTCACCTGGGAATTGCAACAGAACAGAGGTTTTTTATTATTATTATTAATATTATTTTTCCTTGGAATAAAAAGCAGGCAAGCTCCCTCTTTCTCTCTACCCGCAACTATTGGTGGTGAAAATTGACAGTCAGGAGAACAAGATAAACATTTATATAGATTTTTGAGCTCTCTGCCTCTCTTTCTTCCCTTCCTTGCACTCTCATCCAGACATTTTCAGTTTCTAATCTTTTAGAAAAGCCGGGTAGTGTCCATGGTGCTGATTTCTCAAAACATAGGATTTCCCCTGTATGACTAGTTTTATATTTTGAGTGGTAAAATAGCAGGATTAATTTTTTATGTGTCTTTTTCTGTATTGTTTATTTAATTCCCCTCAATCCAATCTCAAAGGGTTAGTTTCACCATGTGTGTGTGTGTGTTTAACTCACTGCAGTAAAACTGTGAATAAGGTTCCTGATACAAAGGAGAAGAGACCTTCCCTCTCTTTGGATGCAGGAGAGAATTTTGGACTTAGAATGATAGAATCATAGAGTTGGAAGAGCGCTTTAGGGTCATCCAGTCCAACCCCATTCTGCCTTGCACCATGCAGAGTGTGTGAAGTTAATCCACACATACCGTAGTTCCCACTTCTGTATCACTGGGAATTTTGACAAAGCCCTCAACATGCTTCTTCCCAAAGGTGGAGGAGGACTTTGCAGTCGCAGACACCCCCCCCCCCGCTCCACAGGAAACCTGGGCCTCCTTTTTCACCCACCAGAGCAGCCTTCCTCCCACCACAGTCCCAGCCTCAGCTAACATAACTAATACTAGCCTACATTCTAGGGCTGTTGTATGGTTTACTGAACAATGAGCTCTCCCAGATTGGTCTAAAGTACGGTGAGGTCTCATGATATAGCAGCTCCTTGGATTTCACTGGTTGTTGTCTCCTCTGCATTCACTCTGTCCATTTTTGAGAGGCTGTGTGTTGCTCTTTGTAGTGATTTCTTCAATTTTTTTCTTTAAATAAATAAAAAACAACAACAGTGGATCAGTTTACTATAATTAATCTATAGTCTGAAAGTCCAATTTCCCCTTTTTTCCTTTTTTCTTAACTTCACCCCCTTAGAATTGTAGTATTATAGTGCAAATTGCCCTTTCACTGATGCACTATGACACTAAGAATTTTCTTTTTAAAAAAAGGAGAGAAAAAGGAGACATTGAAAAGCAACCCACCTGTTGGGGGCGGGAATAAAATGTGGCAGCCGGTGCCAGGAATTGCCAGGAAAGAGTCTGGGTCAACCGAAGCATTATTTGGATATTTTTACTCCTTCATTCCCACCCCCACACCCAAACTGCAGCTACAAATATCACAACCTCACAAGGCATTTCTTTCGTCTGGAAGTGTCCCATGATCTGCCATGTCACTCCAGCCATTTTCTAAGAAAGGAGGCTACAATTAAACATAGGATGATGACGTTCCTGAGGGTAAAAGCTGTTCAGCTGTGGAACAGATCTTTCATGGAAGATAGTGGTGTGTCTGCCATATAGAGACTTGGAAATGGAGTCTGGGGGGCCATCTTGCAGAGGTGCCATAGCAGCAGAATTGTAGCCTCCTCAGACGACTGGAGGAGGCATCAGTGGCAGCCTTTGCCTCTTGGCATCCCAGCCTCTGGTTACAAAAATTGTTCTCTTGAGGCAACTTTAATGAGATCTGGGAGCTCCAAGTGGTCTTGCACCGAGAGATCAAGGATGCTTGAGGATGGTGGAGGGTGAGTGGCCACTAAGGGCAACCACCCTCCTTTGGGAAGGGAAGCACCATCCCTGGTTAATCTGCAGACCAATTATTCACACTTGCCCCCTTTAATCAACTCACAGAGCATCCTGGGTTTGTTGGCCAGCCCAGTATTTTCAAAGGAGTGCTCAATTGTTTTCTATCTTAAGGACGCTTAAGATAGTGCCAGTAGCCAGGAGTGGTGGCCCACCAGAAATCAGTAAGAATGCTGACCCTTTCTCCCTGTCCCACAGAGTCCTCTGGTGGTGTTTTTCTTGCATCCCCTCTAATTCCAGTAACATACATGGGGATTTTAGTGGAAAAGATGGTTGGGTTTTTGTGTGCAAAATCCAAGATTTTGTGTATTTCTGGAAATTGGAGTCTTTTAATGGTTTTTTTTTATTTGCATAAAATGCCCCTCTTTTTCACACAACCCCCTTTTTACACAGTACGGATGTTTTTCTGTGCTGAATAATTTCCCTAAACACTCCGGTGTGTGTGTGTGTGTGTGTGTGTGTGTGTGTGCGTGCAAAAACGAAGTACAGTAGAATCCTTGCCTCTGTACATCCTTTTTTCTTTCTAGTAGAAAGTATTGCTGTGCAGCAGGTCTTGGACTGGATGGCCCTTGAGGTTTCTTCCAACTCTATGATTTTGTGTAGCTACCCCACCCCATTCCATTGAAAGACAGTGAATTCTTTGACTTGGGACAAAGGATCCGTGGATGGATGTGTGGAGCTGTCTCAGTCTAATGTCTCAAGCTCCACAGATGCCTGAAAGAAGTTACTGCAGTTGCCAGCTGAGATTTCAGGGCCAGAACCAAGGGAAGGCATGGTAGCATGGAGCTCAACCACAGTTACTCAAGAGTCAAGAGTATGTATTTAAAATAATGAAAAAACCCAAATCTAACAGGACTGTATACACACACACACTTGAACACTTGCTTTTCAAGGCTGTGCTCTCACCCTGAGATTCTTCCTCCTCACTGTGAGGATTGGAGACCAGGGTCCAGAACCTGAGATTTAGAACCAGGCCTAAAGATCTGGGAACCCTAGAAGTGGTAGTGGCTGTTGATAACCACCAGATGGCAGCAGGAGTCAGGCACAGATGGAGCTCTGTTCCAAAGGAAGCCTGTGGGTGACTGTAGCTGGTGGGAGCTGCAAATGTAGCCATGCAGGATCAGATCCAGAAAATGGTGAAATCAGAGCTTGAGAAAAGTTCTTTTCTTTTCTTTTTTTCTTTTTTGGTCTATAAGTCTCCCAGACTCCAGCACCCAGCTTTCCCCAACTTGAGGGAAAAATGATTGCCTGGGGTGGTGGCTGTGACAGTGGCTCACCCCCTTCCCCAACAGCACTGCCACTCATATTGCAGAGAGCATGCAGAACATGCAGAGGCAGCCCAGCCAGATTCATTGTCTGTTGCCCATCTTCCCTTGCTTTAGGGAATCAACAGGAGGGGATGCCAACAGGCTCCTTCCTTGTTGCTCAGACACTGGAAAAAAGGAGAGCCTGTTCCATGTGATCTTTTTGTTTTATTGTTGTTTTAACCCCATACCATTTTTCTCTCTAAGAGGGTTGGACTAGGACTCTGGAGATCTGGGTTTGACTCCCTGTTCAGCCATGGAAACCCACAGGTTGACCCTGGATGAGTCATACTCTTCTCTCCACCTCAGAAGAAGGCAAAGGCCACCCCTCTACATACACCATTCTGCCAAGACAACCCTGTAATATGGTCACTTTAGGGTCACCATAAGTCAGAAATGACTTGAAGACACACAACAATAACAGTTTCTTTCTCCAAGATGAAGCACTAAATGCTCATTCATTCAGAGATTCTTGGGAGTCAGCAGCATAGAATGTTCTGTGAAACCAAAAATGAGGAGGATGCCCTTTTTGGGACTATATGTCCCAGACACACACATACACACACACACCATTCCCCAGCTGGTTTGGGCACAGGAAAGCACCGTTTTGTGTGAATCTGCTTCCTGAGGACCTCTTTAAGGTGGTACCCCTTACGATCCCCCCCCATTTCATTTGGACTGGTTAGTAGCTTGTGAGACCAGAGAAAAAGGTAATCTTTTTATTAAACAAGAGCAGAAGTAGTAAAATAGAGCCTGTGTTGTTTATAGTGTCTTGTCTTGTCTAGTCAAAGAGTAATTCCAGGTTTTGAAAGCATAACAGAAATCTGCACAACCTCTTTAGCTGGTCAGGACAGAACTTGGAAGCTGCTGGTGGATGGACATCTTCTCTGCCTTTCCTGGAATGAGCAAAGAGGTGGACCTGAGTCGGATCACTTGGTGTGTGAAGGAAAGCAGAGCCCCTCCACACACCCCAGTTTCCCTTCCCTTCATGTTGTAGGAGCCCTGCGTGGGCAGCAGGTGGCACTGCGTCATAAGCAAAGCGGCAGCCCTGCCAGGCGGCTTTGCTCTGCCCACTGCTGGGTCTGTTGATTAGGAGTACATCAGAGGCAGAGTGCTAGCAAGCAGCAGACTAGAGCTGCAGTTGGCAGGACTCAAAAGCCACAAAAACAGCTGTGGTGTTAAAGAAATAATAATGATTGTCTCAGATATCGCCTGTACTTATTATGTTAGCCACGCTTTGAAGGGGTCTGAACCTTGGTTTCCCATGGAAACACTGTAGTTTACATGCATACTTGTAATGCGGCTGCTGGACCAGATGTAGCTTCAGAAGTCCTCTTCAAAGCGAGAGCCTAGTGGAGGCTTCAGACGGAGAAGCCACACGTGATGAGACAGAAAGTGCCGAATAAAAGGCAGCTTGGCAAAAGAAAAGAAAAAGGGGTGGAGAAGAAGAACCTTTGCAGACTGGAGAATGACCAGGCCTCATCTTTCTTAAAATTAAATAAAATTCCCCTGCCCTGGAGACAGGGTAAGGGGAGAGGCAGGGAAGGCACTGAGGCCTTGACCATTGCCAACAGAAGCATCATCTGGACACAGACAGTTTCTCCAAGCAGAAAGTGGAAACTTTTCTGCCTAAATTGTCTCTTGAAACTTGAACAGCCAATTGGGGGCTGGATCACAAACTCAGAACAACTTTATCTCCATTGTTTCTCCCTCCCCCATCCCCCCCATCCCTGCCTTTATTTAAATTCAAGTTCATTTTTTTAACAAAACTTTCCCACCATTAGAAGAAAAAGAAATGGGATTAGTTGTCCCCTACCCAGACTCCAAATCACACAGGTAATATAATAATAATATATTTATATCCCGCCCCTCTGCAGAGCAATTGGGGCAGCTTACAACATTAAAATTACCATAAAACACAATTCTGGTCCCACCCCAGAAAATCTTGAAACCCACCCACCCTTAAAAAGATATTAAACAATGATATACATTTAAAGATTCTAATATAAAAATCATTAATAAAGACATTAATTAAGACAGTAACCCCAGCTATAACAGGGAGTAGAGGAAGAGAAGGAAGGACTGACCGGGAAATCTAGTCACGTTTAATTGTTATTTTGTGCATCTGCTGGAAAGGGTAGGTGGCTGCTGCCATCCCAGATGCCAGCACAGCCTTTGTCTTTGTGTATTCTGGGAGTGTATTTCAAACCAGGAATTTCCTCAAGCTCTGGATATGCCATGAAACGCATTCAAGCTGAACTTTCTCTGAAGGGCCACTGCTCCCATCACTGGTGCCTCTGCCTCTGCATGGCTGAATTTAACCTCATCCAAACAGGGCTCCGGATCACTTGTCTTCTTCAGTCAGCTCACACCAGCTCTCTGTTCTGAAGTGACACAAGTGGGGAAGAGGACGGGGAGGAGGACACCACCACCATCAAACCTCAGCAACACTGCCACCGAGGGAGAAGATGAAGGTGTTGCCACTCCAGCCTCCAAACCTTTTGGGAGTCATCCTGGTTTTGCACCATGAGAGAGATTTGCAGTACTGTGTAGAGACACTCAGCCAGTCCTAAGCTATTCTTTTCCAGTGTGAAATAGCTCCCAGGGAAAAGATACATCACTGAGCACCAAAGTCAGGACTACCCATGCCATAGTATTTCTGTGAATGGTTTTGAAAGGTGGGTAGTGAACACAACTCGGAGGAAAGAAAATCAAGTAATTGATTATGGGTTTGAGGAGATGTCATGGACTGCCCAAAAGAGCAACAAGTGGGTCTGACACAAATCAGGCACGAACTCTCACTAGAAACCCAAAGGACTCATTTTAGGCTATCATACTTTAGCTACATCATGAAATGACGTGACTGATTGGAAAAAAGAACAGTGCTGGGAAAAATGGGAGGCAGCAGAGAAAGAGGGAGACTACATAGCGGGTGGATGGACTCCACCAAGAGAGCCATGGATGTTGCCCTGAGCTTGCTAGGGACTTGCAGAGTTCTCTCAGAGTGTCATCATAACAGCAATGACAACAAAGTGATGCTGCAGGGGCAGAGAAGGGAGAAGGCCTTGGCAATTTTGGCAGTGGTGCTGGTGGCTGCAGCTGAGCCTGTAGAGGCGAGTGGGGCAGCTTATAGGTGTAGGGTGACTGTTGTTCATCCCATCATCATTCACAGAGGGTTGTCTGAGGGTGGCTGCCTCTCTGTCCCATACTTCTTCCACTAGTTGCTTTGCTCCAGGACTGTGAGGAACACTTCCCCCCCCCCCCCCCGTTCAGACCAAGTGCGGTTCCCTTGTTGCACTAGAAGAGGCCCAAAGTAGCCATATCAGGCCAAGGGACACATTCTGCCCCCACACAGGCCAATCAGTCACCCTGTGGGAAACCTGCTTTACCTTCCATTGCACCTACTTTGGGGGGGCACCAAGTGTACCCCTCATGAAGCTCCTTGCAGTGGCTCCCATGCAGGCAAGGGCTGAATTGGCCACAGACAGTCACCAAGAGAGTCTTTCCTTTGAATCCATTTGCTAATACTTTTTGCAAAGAACTGAAAACTTGGTGGTCAGCAAGAAAACCCACAGTTTCCCTGGAGGTCTCAAGTAATCTTAAACCAATTTGACCTTTGTGGAATAATAAGAGATTCTAGTCTCACACTTTGCTGAATTTAGGGATGAGAGGCCCCACCAGCGATAGTAGCCCTTGGCAGTAGCTGATAATCAGGGCAAGATGTTAACTGTCAAACCCTGAGATCAACCCTCAGGCATCAGAATTAATGGCGGAAGACTTCAGACCTGGTGGGAGAAGGAGGGGAAACAAGGAGACCTCTGAAGAGGAGGGAAAAGGCTAAGTGGGCAGCACCATCAAAGTGGCTTTGGACATGAGGCAGCGGAGAAGCCAAGCCTTAGCCCTCCCCAACCCAGTCCCAAAAAGACCGTTGGGCGGCTGGTGGATATCAAGGATTTATCAGTTGAGAGAAGAGGTCAATATATGTCAGCAGCAGCTTCTGATTCTTTTTGAAAGGCAAAGATACCGGGCAGGAAAGCTGCAAATCAGAAAGGGTGCTGAGCTTGAAGTGTGTGAATTTTGGCAGTTTTGCAGATCCATATGTTTAGCTTTAGAACATTGGGTAGTTGGTAGTGGTGTTCTTTTTTTAATAGAGAAAAATACTGCATGTACCTAGAAGCATTTTTGCTGCACCTTGAGAAGAAGAAAAACTATTTTAGTTTTCAGGTGTTTTCAATGTACTCTTGGCGGGCCTGTGTGTTATTTCACTGTCATGCATCAAGCAAGCAGAGGAATATGATGCTGGATGTATAATTCAGCATCCTGAGGCACTTGACTTTTAGATCTTTTTCAAAAAACAAGAAGCCAATTTCTGTTCGGGGGGGGGGGGAGCTTGAACAGCGAGGGCATTCCCCTATAGAGGTCCTCAATGGCCAGGTCCACTGGCCATCTCCTATCCAAGTACTAACCAGGTTAGGTTCCAAGATCAAATGGAATCTGGTACCTAATTACAAGCTTTCTTGGTGATATCCACCAAGTTATACCCTCTGGTATCAACGTCCCTTCCTGCTAGTGTTTGGACCTTCAGCATTTGATCAAGCAGCCTTTTAAAAAACATTTGTCAAGGAAGCAGCCCCCCCTCCCCAATATATACATCCTGCTTTCAATAACCTTTAATTTAGCTTGGCTGCTTCCATTTTGAGGGTGCTGGTTTTTCATATATTTATAGGTATTTGTGTCCAATCCTTCTTTTGTCTATATGCCGTTACGTGAGAGTTCCTTCCTGGAAAGCAAGCTATAAATGTCCTGAACTAAGCAGTCAATCAGTGCATTCTATCTGTCTGCTATCTGTCTAGCTAGCTAGCTAGCTAGCTACCCATCTATTAAAATATTTATATCCCACCTTATATGTAAAGATTCCAGGGCAGTGTACAATAAATTCAGTTTGACCAATTTAGAGGAATGTAAGCAAAAATGGGTTTTAAAAGGCTAAAATATATTAAACATTTAACAAGAGAAGACAGTTTAAAACTGATTAAAATTATTGAACAGCATGTATGTCTACAAACTGGATAAAATCGTTAGACCAAAGGCCTGATTAAGAAGCCAGTTTTTAATTTGATGCTGAAATTATCCCAATGTCAGTGCCAATCAGGCCTCCAAAGGAAAAGCGATAGCAGAGAAGGACCTCTCTCACATCCTCACAAAGAGTGTTGGTCCTACTAGTGGGGACATAGGAGGTGCCCTCTAGCAGACCTCTGTCCTTAGGAAGCCATATATGAGGAGAGGTGCACTTTCAAGGGTCAAGATCACAAGCTGTTTAGGGCTTTAAATGTCATTGCCAGCATTATTTAGACTGAAAGCATATTGACAGCCAATACAATTTCTTTAAAACCAGTGTATGGTTTCTCTAGAATGTGCCAATTTGCAGTCTAGCTGCTGCAGTTTACCCAAACAATTTTTGCTTAATCAATCAATCAAGATTTCTTTGACCAAGGGACAGCTCTAAAGTACTGTGGTTGTCTCTTAGAGAGTCCCAAACATTTCACATAGAGGATTTCAGCCACCCTGTAGGGCTGTTTAGCCAAAGGAATAGGTTGATAGACAGAAGGGCAAAACACAACATGAGCAAGGAAAATTTAATATTTTTATAAGAAGTGGGAAAAGGATGCAAAAAACTATTGTGTGCAAGGTGGATTGAAGGTTCTTTCAGTTGGTGAGAACGCCAAACAGATGACCTTGGAGAGGCCTCAACAGTTGGCCAGCAAGTGCACAGGAGCGCCACATGGGTTTCGGTTGGTTTCTCAGGACACCTAACAGAACCTAAAGACGTATATATTTATATCCAAACCCCTCTGTCCTACATGCATCAGCTGGATCATTACTTCCCCTGCCTCCACCACCTCCCTTGGCTGACTGGCACTCTCACCACAGTTCAGGAGAGCTGACTGAATTGGTCATGCCTGCTTACCAGGTCATGTTCCCTGACAAATTTTATAAGGATAATTAATCCACCCTGAAGAGGGAAGAAGGACCTCTCCCAGGTTCCAAGGCCATCTCATCTGGAGCAACAAAGGAAAGGGAAAAGGCCCACCTGGCCTGGATACCTGGTGACTGTGCACAGAAGGGGGTGCAGCACACACACACCCCTGGCTCCTTGTGACAGTGGCCTCTGCTGGTCTCCTGTGCCAGGGGACTGGTGGTCCCCATAGTGGCCAAGTCAAGCACAAAGTTTAAAGGGTCTGTGGGGGCAGCAGGACCAGGAGGATGGCACAGTTTGGATGGAGCTTGTTATAACATGACATTTTAGGGGTGACTATTTAAAGCAAGATTGGAGAAAGTGCAGCCAATGGGCCATGAGGAGGGGCCTAGACTCTTCTTTGCAGCCCCTCCAACCCCCCACAAAACTCAGAAATGTTTTTCCAATTGCAGGTGAAGAAATTGCCCCGTGGCAGTTTAATTCCAAACAGCCCTCTTGTTGTCCTCTAGTTACTTCTGGGAGCAGTTTATAGGTGATTTTCCATCAAAACTGAACTGGGACAGCCCCACATGGGTCTATAGGGGTCAAAATGTCCCTACTGCCATTGCCCACATTGATTTACTGAGGCATAACTGAAAGTTTCAGTTGTAAAACACCCCTTTTGTGCTATAACAGTAACTGCTTTTCATGGAATTGTTGAGTTTGAAGGGACTCTTAGGGTTGTCTAGCCCAACTCCCTGTTGAAAATGCACAGATCCAGTCCTGGCAAAGATGACCATCCAACCTCTGTTTGAAAACCTCCAGTGAAGACTCAGCCTGTGTTATCCTGGGCACTGTTGCTTTCATTTGGACATCCGTTCCCCCCCCCCCCGCTGCGGTGTCTGATGCAGAAATGGGGTGCCTGGCCACAAAGGTACAGCTAGGCACCCCGTTTTCATGTCAGACATGGCAAAGGGGGGGAGCTTCTGAGTGAAAGCAATGGCTGGCAAGGTAAGGAGTGTGTGTGTGTGTGTCTGTGTGTGTCTAGGAAACTCCACAAAAAACCAGAGGTATTTTTCCCGGGGGAAAGGCTGTTTATTCCAGGATTGGGCTGGATCCTCTGGATCTGTGTCTGGTCTTGCAGGGTTGGATCTGATCCTACCCCAGGGTTTTTGTCCTGCATCATCTGAAGTAGATGAGGGAACATGAGCCTTTTGGCCCATGAGCCAGCATGGATTTCTCAAAAACAAGATTACACTAATCTTTCCTCCTCCTTCTCCTCCTCCTCCTCACAGTTACAAGCTTAGTAGATCAGAGGATTAGTGCAGATGTAGTATATCTTCATTTCAGTAAGGCTTTTGACAAGGTCCCTCATGATATTCTTGTAGGCAATCTGGTGAACTGTGGGCTAGACAGTGTTACCATTAGGTGTATATGTAATTGGTTGACAGACTGGACTTAGAGAGTATTCTATTTTGCTTTCATCAGACCTCACCTGGAATGCTGTGTCCATTTCTGGGCACAACAACTTAAGGATATTGACAAGCTGGGACATGTCCAGAGAAAGGAAACCAAGATGATAAAAGGTCTGGAAACCAAGCCTTATGAGGAAAGATTTAAGGAGCTGGGCATATGTAGCTTGGAAAAGAGAAGACTGAAAGGGGATGTAATAACCATCTATATATAGCTGAAGGGATGTCATGTAGAAGATGGAGTGAGGTTGTTTTCTGCTGCTCCAGGGACTAGAACACAAACCAATGAATTCAAATTACATGAAAAGAGATTCCACCTAAATGTTAGGAAGACTTTCTTTTGCTGTAAGATAGCTGTTTGATAGCAGAATCTCTTTTGCCTTCAAGTGTGGTGGATTTTCTTCCTTTGGGAGGTCTTTAAACAGACATTGAATAGGCATTTTTCAGGGGTGATTTGGTTGTGTATTTCTGCATGGACAGTGGTTGGAGTGGATGAGTTTTGTGGGTCTTTCCAGCTTTAGGATTCTATGATTCAGCCAATAAATAAGAGTTTGCACTTTTTACAGTCAATGGCACTTCAATAAGATATCTTGTTTAATTGTACTTTAACTTTTTAATCATGAAGTTTTTAGCTTTATTTTGTTTTATTCTTGTTGTAAAACACCAGGTTGGAAGAGAGGGGTAATATAACTAAATTGATTAGATAAATAATACTTTAGCTGAGGTCAACAAGCAGGATCTGGTACTGAGCATCTTTAAAGTCATTTTAATTGTACTGTTTTTAAGTGGCCCTTTATTATTTTTAATTGTTGTGTTTTAAAGTGTTTTTGTATCATTTACAGTTTCCACTTTGAGGTTAGCCTCTAAATTTATGGTTTATACATGTATGTTTTAGCTATACTGCCCTTGTTTTAATGAGTTAGTCGCCTTGAATCTGGTTTTGTGGAAAAAGGCAGGATGTAATTGAAGCCTCCTCCTCCTCCCCAAAGTCATTTTCTGATGCTCTGACTCTGGTCAGCATTGCCATTTGGCATGGTTGTGGAATGATGGTAGAAAAATGGGGACTGCCATTGCTTCAGACCCCGTGGGAACAAACCCACTCATTTTAAAAACTTGCATGTTAAAACTAATATGGAGCTGAAGTCCTTTTGGGATTTGTTGCCAATGAGATCTTATTTAATCCAAAATCCACCTCCATGCCCATGTGTTGCTGCTTCCAACCCTAAAGATAGCTTGTGCCTGTGCTGTGGCTGCCCACAAGACTTTTGGCTGGCATCTCTTGCCCAAAGGCAGGGGCTGTTTAGCTCCAGGTATTGGTGGGACTGCATCTCTCAGCTTTCCTCACCATTGGGGAGCCGATGGGAGTTGTAGTCCATCTATTTCTGGGGAGTGGGACACATGGCCCTTCTGTCAGCTCTGTCTCACATTGTTACATGAGGGGACCTTGGTTTTTTTCTTACCTGAAGAGCAGTTCTTCTCCCAGGCCCCTAAGAACCACAGGTGGAAGAGCTGCTCCACTTCTGCCATTCTGGGGTGAACCTCCTCCAGGAATGTTTCCTGCCAATAGGGGGAACAGAGTGGCCCAGCACTCTTTGCTGCCTGAGACTCCCCACCTCCAAATCCCCACTTACCCCTCATAAAGGAGTCCTTCACCTTTTCTAAAGATTTCTCTGTAGAGAATCTCATTCTCCCTCAGAGATGGAAACTTGCTCATGTTTAGGATGAAAGGGAATTGATGGTTTGAAGTTCTCCTGTGCCTTCATAATCCACTTAAAGCACATGGATTGACGACTTCATCAGAAGGATTCTGAACTCAACTGCGCCTGTGAGTCGTTCACTTGAGGCCCAGAGACACAGGGCAAGCTTTTGGGGCTACTGCTGGCAATTATCTAGACTCACCAGTTTTCCTAACAACCTCCAGGAAGTCCCCTGCGAGGGGAGAGGATTGCTGCCTTGCATTTGTGCTAATCGCAGGGCAATGGAAGCAAGACTAGTTTCTTTGCTTCCTCCCCTCGCTCATCCTGGTTTCTGCTTTGCAAGCTGGCTGAGATGCGACAGCTTGCTAAAGGGCCATGCAATTCCCCACCTGGTGCAAAAGTGAGATTGAACCCATGGTGCTCTGTGGTGCTTATTCAATTAATAGTTGCAAGTAATTAATTTTTAAAAAAGGCCTTAGTTAAACGTTGCCCAGCATTTAATAGGAAAGCATATTTTCAAAAATACAAAACTCATCTGTGGCAGATGTTGTCTGACAGAAGAGGCACAGAGAGGATGCCACGTTTTGGATGGCAATGACTGTGGCACACATGCAGATCAAACTTTGATTGAACAGATCAAAGGAAACACACTGTCAGAACTATGAGAAGTGTCCCTCAGTTAACAAAGCCGATGTGTTCCTGGGCTTTAGTTCTTCAACAGAAACTTTGGTACCAGAGGGAGAAATAACACAGAGAGAATAGGGATAGTTTCCTACACCACAAGAAAAGAACAGCCATTAAATATGTTTCAGTAAACATTTAATTCAAAACTAGCATGACATTGATCAGAATGGAGACTGAAGTCAAGAAATCGGATGAAGATTAGGAATGAGAATGGTAGATATAAAAGAACTAGACAAAATCCTAAAGTGAATATATACAACTGAACATTAAAGGTAGAACCATTCCAGCCATTATATTCCCCATTATCATGTATAGATGTGAGAGCTGGACAGCAAAGGAAGCAGATGGGAAGAAAATTAACTCACTTGAGATGTGGTTCTGGAGAAGAGTGCTAAGGATACCATGGACAGCTAAAAAGACAGATCAAGCCAGAATTCTTCCTGCAAGTCAAGATGATCAAATTGAGGCTGTCATACTTCAGCCACATCTTGAGAAGGCACGACTCATTAGAAAAGACAGTGATGCTGGGGAAGGTGGAGGGAGGTAGAAAGAGAGGAAGATTGCATGCCTGATGGATAGACTCAGGGGGGTTGCAGACTGCCAGAAATAGTGCAAATTGAGTCCACTTTTAGGGTTAGGGTTAGGGTTAGGGAATCATGGGAACTGTATTTTATTGTGGCACCAGAGCTCTCTGACAGAGAAGGCTCAATGTCTCAGAAAATAAACAATTCCCATGATTCCCTAGCACTAACCCTAACCCTAAACGTGGACTCAATTTGCACTATTTCTGGCAGTCTGCAACCCCCCTCAGTTAGGGAGACCATGGGCCTGATCCTGCAGGATCTGAGCAGGGAGGTAGAGGATAGAGGGACTTGGAGACGTCTCATTCACAGGGTTGCCATGAGTCAGGATCAACTCGAAGGCAGCTAACAACAACATGCACTTGTGAAATGAAGTAACCAGGCCAGGTAGGCTTTGCATAAGTAAAAAAAACAAAAACATTTGAATTTTGCTGAGACTGCTTGAAGAAGCCAAGCTGGTCTCCCCCTTTCTTTCTGTTTTGCTGTGCACACATGCTCAGTAAGGGATTCTGGAGATGGAGATTTTTTTTAACCATGTTCTTGTGCTCACAGCAACATTTGGGTTGGCTGGAAAAAGAATCCCATTCTTTCTCAGCTCAAGTTTTATTGCATTACAGACACACTGCTACAACCTGGCACCAGAAGTCTGTTTGTCTAGCCCTCTATCCTCATCCTCTCAGTGCTGATGCTGTTGAAAAGCTTTCAGCTAGATAGAGGACTGGGAGGAAAGGGAGCTGGGTGGGCATAAAAAACTTTGCAAAGAGGAATTTCTTTGTCAGAAGCTTTGTTAATGGAAGTATGCCTGTATTTTGTTTGGATGCAGATTTCTTCAGATGGGTGCTTTCATTAATGAGTTTATATGCAGTTGATTTTCCTCTTATCTGCTTTTTTTACTGTCCAGCTCTCAGATGTGTACATGGTGATGGGGAATACAGCGGATTGGACAATTCTGACTTTAGTGCTCAGTTGACTTTAGTCTTTACACTTTACACTTTAGGATCTTTCTAATTCTTTCATCACTGCCTTTCCTATTCTTAGTCTTCTGGCTTCTTTACTACAGTCTCCTTCCTGATCAATGTTTGATCCAAGGTATGGGAACTCTTTAGTTGAATGTATGTAGTTCCTCTGTGGTCATTATTTTTGTTTTCTTTATGTTCAGTATTAAGCCTGCCTTTGCACTTTTCCCCTTGACTTTCCTTAGTAATTTTTCCAAGTTTGTGATGTTTTCTGCTAGTAGTATGATGTCAACTGCATATCTTAAATTGTTGATGTTCCTTCCTCCTATCTTCATTCCTCCTTCTTCTGAGTCTAAACTTGCTCTTCATATGATATTTTCTGCATACAAGCTGAACAAGTAGGGTGATAAAATGCAGCCTTTCCTGACCCTCTTGCCAGTTGGGAACCATTCTCTTTCTCCGTATTCTGTTGTAAAAGTAGCCTCTTGTTCTAATACAGATTTGTCATCAGGACTATCAGATGTATTGGCACTCCCATGTCATTAAGAGCCATCCATAGCTGTTTGTGATCTATGCTGTCAAGGGATTTGCTGTAATCTATAAAGCACATGCTGATTTTTTTCTGGAATTCCTTGGTGCGCTCCATTAACCATTGTATGTTTACAATATGGTCCCTAGTATCTCTTCCTTTTCTGAGTCCCGCTTATAACTCTGGGATTTCTCTCTCCATTTATGATTAGAGTCTATGTTGCAAAATTTTGAGCATAATTTTGCTTGTGTGGGAAATTAATGCTATGGTCCTATAGTTGCTGAGTCTTTTGTGTCCCCTTTATTTGTGGATGGGGTATATATTGATCTTGGTCTGTTGGCCACCATTTTGTTTTTGATAGTTGTTGACATATACAGTGGGACCTTGGTATCCACAAGGGTTCTATTCTGGACCCTCCTGCGGATACCAAAAACCGCGGGACTTTAAGTCCCATTGTCTCCAATGGCTATGCATGCACATGGCTACACCACCATTATAGCAATAACAATAGCATCTTTCTCTGAAGATGCCAGCCACAGATGCTGGCGAAACATCAGGAATAAACTCTTCTAGAACATGGTCACATAGCCCGAAAAACCCACAAAAACCAGTAGCATGTACATTTCTATACTGCTTATCAGTGAACTCAGCACTCTCTAAGCAGTTTACAATGTGTAAGCCAATTGCCCCCCAAAAGCTGGGTTCTCATTTTACCGACCTAGGAAAAGATGGAAGGCTGAGTCAACCTTGGAGCCTCTGGGATTGAACTCACAACCTTGTGGCTGCAGTACCAGCATTTAACCACTGCACCACCAGGGCTCCCTTCAGGTGAAGTCCCGTTGTCCCTAATGGCAGTGTGGCCGTGTGCACATGCTGCCATTGGGGACAACGGGAGCTTGCCATCCGCAGATGCTTAAATCCGTGGATGGCAAGTCCACGGATAATGAGGCCCCATTGTTGTATTAGAATTGTCATACTGTTTTTAAATTACCTCTGCAGCCACAAGGGCTAGAGCAGGGGTAGGCAACCTAAGGCCGGGGGCCAGATGCGGCCCCCCCGAGGCCTTTCGACCAGCCCCAGCCTGCCATGATGATATTGATTATTGTTGTTATTACTTGTTCTTGGGGTTTTCTTGGCAAAATCTCCACAGGGTTTTTGCCATGGCTTTTCTGGGTCTGAGAGAGTGTGCATGCATATTTTTTTAATTTTAATTTTTTTTAAAAAAATTTTTTTTATATTTATTTATTTATTTGTTTGTTTTTGGTGCTTCAGCCCCCCCAATTGTCTGAGGGGCAGCAACCCGGCCCCCGGCTCAAAAAGGTTGCCTACCCCTGGACTAGAGACTTAAAAAGTAAAAAAAAAACATCTGGTGTTTGTGGACTCGTAAGGTCTGTGGGCACCCCTGTCTTTTCATCTTTGAATTCTTGCTCTTCATCTAGTGTGAGAAGGAAACCTTGATGTCCTCAGGGGTTGGAACAAGGGGCCCATGCAGGTGATCTGACTGAGAGGTTCAGGGACCAGGACTGGACCACATAGGCAAAGGAACTGCTTTGCTTTTCCCAGAAGGAAATGGAAACGGGAAGGCAGGGTGGGCTGCAGGTGAGGCAGAATGAATGTTGCATATACCATGAAGCCTGGTTCACACACACAAATCTTAGAGGCTTAGAGCCTTCTCATGCCCCATCTTGGAGGTGCTTTCTGTGCCCCCTACTTGCGCTGATTTGGGGATGACTTCTAGAAGTGCTGGGTTCAGATCTCACTTTAGTCACAAAGTCATAAGACACCCCTAGGTGAGCTGCTATTCTTTCAGGCTTGGTTCCTTATCTCTGTGAGCAGGGCAAGGCAGATGGATGGAAGGGCAGAAGGAAGAGGTCCCATTCTCTAGCCCCTCCCCAAAGCAGAGGCTCACATTTGGGAGAGTCTTTGAACTTTTAGAAGAGTCATCAGGCTCCCCACAGCCTCCCCCTGGACTGTCTCTCTAGCACTAGCACCTTCCCCAGAGTGGCTACTAGCTCTGCACTCCACAAGCCAGATTCTAGCAACTGGGCCAGTTCTTTGGTTTACCTGTGTGTGAAATACAGAGAGTGAGTTAGGATTTTAGGTGATAGATCCTCCAGTTCCTCCCTTCTTGCTTTCTACTCTGATGAGATGTCTTCTCCCAATCTCTATTCCAGTGGCAGACAACATTGTCTTGAAGTTGCTGTCACAGAGGCTGAACCAGCTGGACTGCCACATCCGAGGCTGGGTGCTCCACGGCTTTCCAAGAGATGAGGATCAGGCCAAGCTGATGCAGCACATGGACATTTATCCAAACAGGTAATGGTTTGGCCTAGTGTGCTTGAGAAGCGTGGAGGGCTAGAGCTTCGCTGATGAGCAAAACTCAATCCCTTCCTTCCTTCCTTCCTTCCTTCCCAGACTGGGATGTAGTGGCTCTTGTTTCCACCCACCTGATCCAATGGTGTGACCACTGGGCTGCTCTGCCTGGGTTTCCACTCCCTTCCTTTTACTTTGGCTGTTGGTTTTTTCCTCTCCTAGCCAGAGGCTTTTTGTTGGCCCTTGGGATGGGACTTCTGGCCAATTGCTCAGTGAAGAGCTCAGTCCAGTGCATGGGCAATGGCTGTGAGAAAAGGGCATGTCCCATGTTGGGGTTCCATTAGGAAGGGAACCAAAGGGACAGACAGCCTTCAAAGTTATAACTATTCATAGATTTACCATATTAGGAGTGGCACATGGCGCTCCCCTCTTGATGACATGATGGAGAGCTCAAGGAACATATCAGAGTACATGGCCACTGTGGATAATGGCCAATTCCTTGCTAGAATTGTAAGGGAGGACTAGAAAGGAGACTCCTGCTGCTGAAATGCTCTTGGAGACTCATCCACAGGATGTGGTAGTGGTGGTGGTGGGACTTTGGGGGCTTTGGGTCTGGGAACAGGGATTCAGCCTGTGTTAGGTGGGATTACTTGTTATTGTGGGCCTTCAGGTCATTTCTGATTTATGCCAACCCTAAGGCAACCCTATCATAGGTTTTCTGGGCTGAGACTGTGTGACTTGCCCAAGGCCACTCATTGGGTTTCTATTGCAGAGCGTGGAATCAAATCCTGATCTCCAGTGCCATAGTCCAATGCTCAAACCACGATACCATGCTGGCATCACACTCCCTCTGAAAACATGTGTTCACCACTGGGGAGTACTTTTGGATTCAACCTTGAACCTGGAGGCCCAGTTTCAATGGTGCCATGAGTGTTTTTGCACCCTTCCAGCTAGTGTGCCCACTGCATGTGTTCCTAGAGAAGTTGACCTGCAGCCATATTATTAACTGGAACTGGCTGAAGCACACAACTCCCTCATTGCAACAGCTGTACTGTTGCCGGTCTGTTTCTGGGAACAATTCAGAGTGCTAGTGATGTCCTATAAAGTCCTATATGCCTCAGGTCCAGGTTTTCTGCAGGACCACAATTTCCTTTTTTTGGGCTCTAAGATCATCTGGAGAGGCACTTCTCTCTGTCCCACCATTTTCTCAGGCACATTGAGTGGGAAAAATAGAGACAATGGTGCCTTATGAGTGACTGCTCCCAGACAAGATGGCCTTACTGTCCTTATTCTCCTCCCGCCAGCATATTAAAAGTTTTATGGCGTTGGTGGGGTTTAAATGCTGCATGATGCTTTTTTTAATGGTTTGTGCATATTTTTTTAAAAAAAATTAAAATTGTTTTAAAAATAACTTTTATATTTATATGTTTATTAAAGTTTTTGCATAGTTTTAATCTGTATTATTTAAAATGTGTTGTTAGCCACCTTGAATGGTTGATAATAATAATTTGGAAGTGGCTGAAGCACCTTCACTAATGGAGGAGGAGGAAGATGGTAGCCTGTCTCTGAATTCCAATGGCTGGAAAGCAGAGCAGGGTGGGGTGGGTTATTGGCTTCCTAGAAGCCTCTGATGGGCTGCTTTGGGGGACAGGATGTTGGGATGCTAGGGAGACCTTTCCGGCTGATGCTCTTGGCTTGTTAAGAGCAAAATGATAAGCAGTGCTGTTTGAATGAAAGAGGCAAGTTCTGCCAGGAGGCCATCTCTACCACTGGGCAAGGTGGGTCTGTCTCTCAGGTGACAGGTAGTTGGGAAGCAGCCAGGCAGTCCTGAAGAGGGAACAATATTTGTGACAGGGCCTGTTCTGGGCCCCCTCAGCTGGGCTACTGCCATCTGGTGTGGTCAGTGCTAAAAAGAGATTCCTCTGCCCATTCCGTAGCCGCCATGCATGGCAAGGGGGGGGAAGGACAGCAGGGCACCATGTTGTTCTTTGCTTTGGGAGGCCAAATCTCTTAAACCAACAAGTGGCCAGAGGAATGCAAGCACTGGAGGCAAGCATAGCAATTCCAGAGGAAGGGGATTGTGTGCCCACTGGGGGTAGGGTGGAGGGGCTAATGGATTCAAAGGCCAGCACGTTCCAGGCAAGGTAGCCATTTGCCCAGCACTAGGCATGCAGGAGAAAAGTGATGGGGAGCACATGCAGCAGCCTAGTGGAATGAAGCAAGCCTGTAAATCTTTTTCTTGGAGGCACTGAGGCTATAAAAATGGGCAGGTGGAGACTGTTTCTGACACTGGGAGAAAAAAATTCAGACAGAATGAGTGCCAGGAAATCAATCTGGGAATAGAAATGGAGGGGTATAAATCACAGTGCCTCCCTCTCCCGGCACCTTCTCATTTTTAGGTGGGCTTAGGTTGATGAAATTAGATTAAAATAAATTTACATATATATCAAGTTTATTATTAAAACCCCATCACATCAGTAAACAAAGTTATTGGTGGAAAGGCCTGTTACTCCGCGCATGGCCTCTCTGGCTGATCAAAAGCAGAATTATTGTCGAGACATCAACCTGTAAGTCTGTTTCTTAGAAGTAATAAATGGTTTAGTGTACAAATGCTATGTTTTATCTGGCTTCCATCTCATAAACCTGCAGCAAATAATACTAAATTATCTACCATCGAGCAGGATTGGTAGCTTGGCTCCTCTGCCTTATAGAAAGGGAAACAAAACAAACCCCATGATTGATGGGAAAAAAAGGAGGGGAAAAATCACATTATTTTGAGGTGGGGGTGAGAAACCCCCAACAGCCACAAGAAAAAAATTGGGCTATAAAGTTTCTTAATATGTAATAATAATAATAATAATAATAATAAAAAAGAGATCCCTGGTAGCCTCAGCCATGGCATCCAAAGGCCTGCCCAAGCAGAAAGGAAAATTATTTATTTCATGTGCCTGCCAGCAGAAAGTGTTAGATTCATCAAATTCATAGAAGACAAGGCTTGGACAAGGCTTGGAGACTGCCATAGCTGGAGTCTCCTGGAGCCAGTTCTGTAAGTCAAAACCATCCCTGCCTGCAGTCTTACAGTCTAAAAAGAGTGGTACAGAGGGGAAAGGGGTGCAAGGGAAGAAGAAAGGGCAAGTAGCCTTTGGGTTGGGCTGGTGGCACAGCCCTGTGTCTCAACCCATCTCCTGCCTCTTGTCAGGGACAATAATAGAATCACAGAGTTGGAAGTGACTGCAAGGGACATCTAGTGCAGCTTTATTTTACCATGCAGTGATACACAACTAAAACACTCTTGAAAGATGTCCACCCAACTGTTGCTTAAACACCACCACCTTCTCAGGCAGTCCACTCCACTGGACTGCCTCAGCTCAACACTGACATAGCACTGCCCCATTGCATCTACCCCATGGTGTTGCCCCATTACCTCATTAAACTTCTACCTCTCCCTCCTGAATGAGTTAATAGGGATGCCTCTGCAGAGGAGGAGGAGTTGGGCAGTTCATCAGTTGAGGACCCTTTGCTTCATCCCTTGACCCCAATCTCCCTGTCACATGACCTGGGCTTCTTTTCAAAATGGGCTTAGACTCTAGATCTTTGAATTAAGGAACCTGAACTGTCTCTTCCAAGCCCAGTCTTTAAGACAGTTGAACCTCAACACATTGATATCTATTTCTATGCTTCTGGTGTTGTGGAAGGTGGGGTGTTATTCATGACAGACTCTTGCCTTGGTTCTTTCCATTGAGGATCAAAAATCTCTAATGTATACAAGAAGAGAACTGCACCCACAGCCAAACTCGCTGATTGTCAAGGTGCACAGTCCAGGCCTCCTAAAAGACTGTGCTTCTCTGACTGATAGAGGGGGGCATAAGATTGATGCTATGACCCCTAAGTACTCCATGTCAGCACTGTTGCTTAGAAAAGCAAATTACCAAGTGTGCATAGATGTCCTCAGGTTGCCCCCCCCCCTCTTATTGATCACCTATTGGAGACAACTTGGGTCTTCCAGTCAGATGCACATAATTTAGTGGCTCAGTAGATTACAACAGTGAAGCAGGCAGCAGACTGTAGCAGGAAGGCCATTGCTAATGCTATAAATCTCTATTCTACAAGTCTTACTCAAGATGCACATGGTCCATGATCGAGGATCGCCCATACACTGGACAAGAGTTGTTTCACTTTTTTGTGGATGAGAAGTTGGAACGCAACCAGACGATGAGGTTGACAGCTAAAAAGGAATATCTCCAGTCACTGTTAGAACTAGTTTAACTCTCCCTCCAGTTCAGTAAATCAGGCTTCTGTGGACGATCAGCAAGCTTTATTTTAGTAGTCAGAGAGATGCAGCTAGTAAAGCTTCTTGGACAGAACTAAAGGCTAAGCACAAAAACATCAAACGTAAGCATGCCAAAAGCATTAGTTCCAGCTTACAAAATTGGTGGTCTCAAACATTTCCCCATTCTCAAAACAGCTGGTTCATCTTTGGTTGTTTTTTTCTTCTTTCTCAGGACATCCTTGCTTAGATGTTCTAACCATCACAGAAGGCTGATAACAGCAGTCTAACAAGACCAAAAAAAAAAAAAAGGGGGGGGGAACCCTACTCATTCCTTTCACCAAGCATTCAGTGAAAGTCAATTATTTCTCAAGCTGTCTCTCTAAAGCGGCATTAGGCTGTATAGTTAACATAATTAAATTATATAAAATCATCACACATTTAGTCAGCTATATAACCATTAATCAGCAACTATCAGCATATGGTTACCTGCTTGTTCAACATATATAACCAACCTGCATCCCCCCTCCAGAGTTAATACAAACCAGTTTCCACCCACCATACCAGCTAATAGGAACAATACATCATATCATCATGAACCTATAGCTATATCCAACCATATGTATCAAAAGCTTGTATATGTCAACAATTGTACACAAAGCATCAGATGACCAGGTTTGCATCAAATACATATCAGTTAGCACACCTATCAATCAAGTACATACCAGTTAGCACACCTGATACAAAACCCTTTTTATAATCTTATAAAACAGAACATCTAAGTGAAGCATCATGACATAATATCATACCTTCCAGCTGAAACCATGCGTAGTATAATACCATATATCACAGTTGGATCATACACATTATACATAACATGGTTCCCCAGTGCAATAATCATTGCAGGATTAGCCCAATGTTGACAGTCACAGCCTTCCTAACAATTCAGATCAAAGTCATATTAGTTCAAGCTGTTCCCACCTAAATGTATTTCTCATTTCAGATCAATGTCCTCCAATTGTGTGCTGTGTGGAAAGCCCTTCCACGTTCCAAAAATTGTTCTAACACAAGGCTATATTCAGATGGCTACAGACAACACTGCAGTATTTTATCTCAGCAAGCAAGGAGGAACACAATCCTGCATACCCCTTCAGCTCACCATCCCAATCTAGGACTGGTGTATCTGCGGGGGGCACATTCCTGTTGGTGATGCACCTGCCAGCTTAGTGATCTCCTCCTGCCATGAATGGAAAAAGGACTCAGCCTTCCTTCAATGTCTCTTCTGTCACTGCAGCAGGGGCTGTCTAGGAGATGTGTTTCTTTTTACCTGGGATGGACCTCTGCTATCTGCTTTCCCTCACTTTCTTCTCACCATAGAATCATAGAGTTGGAAGAGACCACAAGGGCCATCCAGTCCAACCCCCCTGCCATGCAGGAACTCCCAATCAAAGCATCCCCAACAGATGGCCATCCAGCCTCTGCTTAAAGACCTCCAAGGAAGGAGACTCCACTATTCTCCGAGGGAGTGTGTTCCATTGTTGAACCACCCTTACTGTCAGGAAGTTCCCCCTAATGTTGAGGTGGAATCTCTTTTCCTGGAGCTTACATCTATTGTTTCGGGTCCTAGTCACTGGAGCAGCAGAAAACAAGCTTGTTCCCTCCTCAATATGACATCCCTTCAAATATTTAAACACGGCTATCATATCACCTCTCAACCTTCTCTTCTCCAGGCTAAACATCCCCAGCTTCCTAAGTCGTTCCTCATAGGGCTTGGTTTCCAGACCCTTCACCATTTTAGTTGCCCTCCTTTGGACACGCTCCAGTTTCTCCACATCCTTTTTGAATTGTGGTGCCCAGAACTGGACACAGTATTCCAGTCTTCACAAAGATTTAGAAGGATACAAACGTTATTCTGCTCACCCAGTGGTGACCCCACCAACCACGGTTCCCTAGCCTCAGGCTGTCTGGTGGCTGCTTTCACCATTTTCTGAGACACCTGGATCTCTTTTCCATGTGTCATGGAAGAATGCTCCACCTGGATGTGACCACTCTCCATCTGACGGCTTGGTGAGCCTGCCCTCCCTGGAACTTTTGGATGACATCTGGAAGATAATGTCTGCTGCCTGCAAATAGTCAACAAAATGCTTCCATGAGATGAAGCCCTTTCTTTCTTTCTTTCTTTCTTTCTTTCTTTCTTTCTTTCCTGTGAAGCAAGGGCGTTGCTCCAGATAACTTCTCCCTCAAACAAGTGCTTCGCTTCCTTATGTCTCTGTGACCTAAAATTCTCTCGCATTCTTTAAGGGTCTATATGGTCACTCTAAGCCATATCTCTGTTTACTCTAAGCCACAGATTCCCCCTCTTGACCAGGGCACCTGAACATAAAGACCTTTTTGAAGGGCTACATACACTGCCATCCCCATAACTGAGGGCTGCTACCCATGTGGGAGCGTCTCATTAGTCCTCTCCAAACCTGTGGTGTGTCCCTTTGAACCCATGGCATCCTATGATCTTCACCTGTTCTCCTGGAAGACAGTCTTTTTCATCACCAATGGTGAAAAATCCCCCCCTTACTTATATTTTCATAGGGACAACGTAATCCTCTCCACAGATGTCTCTTTCATCCCAAAGACAGTTTCCTCCACCCCATGGGCATATCTCAATGCAGCTGTTTACATTCGTGTCTCTGTAGAAACTGGATGCTTGGTCCTGAACCAATGCTGCTTTTGGTAGGGCAGTTGTTGGTCCTGGCATGACCCACTGTCCTCACTGAGTTATCTTGCTATTCTTTCATATCTGTGAGTCACAGAGACCACAAAGAAGAGGTTGCCTATCCATAACTGTGGTTCTTCAAACAGTCATCTTTAAACTCGCACATGTCCTCCTCCTCCCCTCTCTCTGCTGTATCTCTACTCCAGGACTCCAGCTGGCAGAATTGGGTTTTTGACAGAAACAACTACTTATATCAGTGCAAGTTAGGGAACAGGGTTACTGCCAAAACTCTGCTGTAGAAGCTTCCAAAAATCTCTGAACAGGTACAGAATGACTGCTCAAAGAACTACAGTTACAGCTAGACTACCTGTTATTTTTGTGTGTAAAACGAGTGAAGATGCCCTTTCCAGCACTTGCAGCACAATCTGACTCACACTTATTTTGAAGTAAATTTGGTCAGACTCACTTTCTGTAAAGGCTATGTTGCAATAAAACCAAAATCACAGGTGGCCTTAGGTGGATTGGGTGCCAAAGGTTAAAAAAATGAGACGGGCGGAGAGCAGCTTTTCAGAGTAGAAAGTTGCACTTCTACTTAAAATCAGTCAAAGCATCCTGCTTTGCAAAAGGTTAGAAGAGACTCCCATGTAACTCCAGGGCCTCCTGAAGCCTCCCCTCCTCCCTGGCTATTTTTGCTGCTTCCAAAATCCCCAGGTGACTTTCTTTCTGGCCTGAAAAACAAGGGGATGAATTGTCCTTCTGGGAGCCTTCAGGAGAGGCAATTCTCCTTTTAATTAGGTTATAATGTAACACAGGGGTAGGCAACCTAAGGCCTGGGGGCCGGATGCGGCCCCCTGAGGCCTTTGGACCGGCCCCAGGCCGGTTCTGTCACCGCTGCTGCCGCCGCCGCCCGCCATGATGATATTAATTATTGTTGTTATTACTTATTCTTGGGGTTTTCTTTGCAAAATCTTCACAGGGGTTTTGCCATGGCTTTTCTGGGGCTGAGAGAGTTTATTTATTTATTTATTTATTTTTGGTGCTTCGGCCCCCCAATTGTCTGAGGGACAGCAACCCAGCCCCCGGCTCAAAAGGTTGCCTACCTCTGATCTAACATGATTTTCCCCCAAAACTAGGAATTGGCTTATGGTTACTTCTGGCTTTGTTTCTCCATCTTCTGGCCTTTCTGGCAGTCTTTGTGGCCCCAAGGAAAAAAATTGCCCCCAGACATATCACAGGTGCCCACTTTAAATTAGAAACCCTGCAGAATGTGTGTTGTTTCATGTTTTTCTGCTCTTTCTCTTCTGACTGTCAGCCCCCCCAACAATTTTTCTTTCTCCTTGGACTTTTCCTCTAAAGAACCTGCATTTTCTTCTCCCCGTCCCCTCACCATGTAGTAGGACAACCCTCTCCCTCCATGTGCATGTGCATGTGTGGCATGGCCTTCTTTCCCACCCCTAAAATACATGCCGTATTTTCCAGCATATAAGACGACTGGGCATATAAGACCCCCAAAATTTCCAGTTAAAATATAGAGTTTGGGATATACTCGATATATAAGACCACCCCTCTTCCAATGGGGGGAAATGAGAAAGTGTTGGGGGGAAGGAGTGCAAATATACTAGGTGATGCATTCTGGAATATGTACAATTTGCAGCCAGGTAAGTGACCCTGGGCATGTCACATACTCTCAGCCTCAGAGGATGGTAATGGCAACCCCCATTTGAAGAAACATGCCAAGAAAACCCCATGATAAGGTTGCCTTAGGGTCACCATAAGTCGGAAAGGACTTGAAGACACACAAGAACAACAAAAAAGTCTGCATAGGTACATAGGTAGTACATGGGAATAGGAGCCAGTATGATGTAGTGGTTTGAGTGTTGGACTACCACTCTGGAGACCTGGGTTTGACTCCCCACTCTGCCATGAAACCCACTGGGGGAACTTGGACAAGTCACACACTCTCAGCCTCAGGGGAAGGCAATGGCAAACCTCCTCTGAACCAGTCTTGCCAAGAAAACCTCAGGATAGGGGTTCACCTCTTATTTGCTGCTGCTTCCTCCTCCTGCCTCACGCCACACCACACTGCCCCTTCCTCCCCCCTCCCCCTCCTCCTCTGACCTGGACTTCCTCTCTTCCTCCTCCTCCCGCCTCCCACCGCGCCACACCTTCCTCCTCCTCTGCCACCTGGCGTATAAGACGACTCCCGAGTTTGGAGAAGATTTTCCTGGGTTAAAAAGTAGTCTTATACGCCAGAAAATACAGTATTCAGATGCCCTGTAGAGGGAGGCAGATGGTGGAGCTGCCTAGAGGCCCTTTAGAGAGATTAATGAAACAGGTTTAAATTCAGCTTTCCTCCTGAGATGCACACGTCTTGGATCTCTCTAGCTACAGGGTTCTAGGTTTCACAGTCAAGGAGCTATGGAGGAGGCAGGTAGGTAGGTGCTCTCCCGCATACAGACAATCTTTTATTATTACATATGCTGTATACTTCTGTTGAAATATTGAGGCCCCTGGAGGGTGGTGGAATCTTCTTTGGAGGTCTTTAAACAAAGGTTGGATGCCTATTCTAACTAAACATTAGACGGAACTTCTTTGTGTAAGAACTATTTGAAGGTGGAGTAGACTGCTTCAGAGGTTGCTTCTCTCCTTCTTTGGAGATCTTTAAACAGAGGTTGGATGGGTGCCTCTCATGAGTACTTTAGTTGTGTCTTCCTGCATGAAAGTACGGGGTTGGACTTGATGACCCTTGAGGTACCTTCCATCTCTATGAATCCTACTGTGGGAGAAAGGCAGGATATAAATCTTGGAAATAAACAAATTCTGTCATTTTCTGTTAAAAGAAGGTAGTGGCTCTTCCAGGGGCATCACTTCCTCTTTGTATGGCATTTTTCCTTTCTTCACTTACAGGCGAGGGAGCAAATGCCATTTCACTTTCCTAAAACTTGATCTAGGATGTGTGTTTAAATTTCAGGATTCCTTCCCCCATGGTGTGTATGTGCATATGTGGGCTGACTGTGATGAAAGAGAGGGAATGGCAATTTTATTTTATCTCCTTTTGTCGTGATTTGGGACTTCCTATTTCAGCATCTGATTTCCAGGGTGGATTAAGGATAATAAACAGCCTGTTAATGGAGGCCTGAACTAGGAGATGGAGTTTGAACCAGCAGCAAAATTCAATGGCTGGGAGAGGTTAATAACTCTATTACTAGCAGCTCTATTCTTTAGCCATTTGAAGAGCTCGGTATTAGCCCTATCTTACTCCTCTATTAATTGAGCTAATAGAACCTCTGTGACCTGCGCATGGTGCCATTATCTCCAAGTTTGCCAGACGTGGGCTGGAATACTTATCACTGAATATGTATTCCATGGATGCTCTGGTGTCTGTTGGAAGAGAGAATTTGGTTAAAGATCATCCAACTTCAAGTTCTCCGTTCCTTCCCCTCTTAACATTTACCTGCTGCCGTTTGCAGACCAATCGAAAACAATGTGGAGAGGAGGCTACGTGACTTCATTAAGGTCCTACCAAGGAAGGGAGGAAAATTTTCAAGCCCATGGTGTTTTGAGAAGTCAGTTGCCTTCTGGGTTTGGGGCCAAAGTAAGATAAAACCCTGGAGCCCCCTTGACTACCTTGGGTGGCCCTCCGCCAGGGTTTAGGCATTCTCTCACCAGTGATGATAGAAGATTCAGTAACTTCTCTGGGTGCCATTTTGTTCTTTACCTCAGGCAGCAAAATACCTAGATGGTTCTGGATCACACTCCATCTCCAACTCTCCAGCAAGTGTTGATGGGCACTAGGCTCAACACAGTGGCTGTGGGCTCCCTTCAAAAGTGGCAGCCAGGTGTTTGCACCCTCTTTGGTTGGAGAGAGGCAGATGCCTTCAGTCGGGTGAGGCTTCTGGCTCCCTTCCCTTCAAGATGGGAAACCCTCTCCTGGCTGCAGAAGGCAGGACCTTAGTGGCAGGCCTGGCCCAGGTTGGCATAGGGCCTGGGAAGCAGATCCTGAGATTGCCTAGTTAGTTTCCTCTTAAGGTTTCATCTGTGACATAATGCCCCAAAGACAAGGAGCCAAAGATCCTTATGCCTGTGAGGAAGGGCTCTCTTACCCACACCCACCCCACCATCTCTCTTTCCCTTCGCATCGTGGACCCATCCTCTGGAGTCCGGTGGAGGGACTTGTTGGAGCAGCAGCCTGGGGCTCTTTGCTTCTGGCCCAAAGAACCAGCCAGACCAGAAGACAGCAAGCCTCTCCTCCTCCTCCACTTCCTCCATGCTTTGAGTTTCCATCCCACCATGAATTTGGATACTTCAGGCCTTGGAAATGGAACAAGAAATAGAGAGATCATTATCCCACTACACAGCAGAACATGAGGGATTAGGAGAATCAGCATGGCCTGATCTATTAGTCTTGTCAATTAAAGGTTTTTTTTTTAAAGTTTATTTCTTGTTTGTTCATAGAAAGACAGAGGCATGAAATAAATGAAAGAATAAAAAAATAAGAAAGAAAGTGAAACCCTCCTACAATTTCCTGTTGACATTTGGGTATTTATTTCCATTGTGGTGATGGGAGGGAGGAAGAGAGACTGGAGAATATTATTATTCTGTGTAAATGTGGAAAGGTCATTCTTGCTCCTTGAAGGGTTAAAACTTAGTTTAAGACATTCTTGTTACTACATTTGCTGTCTGCCTTTTGAGAGCTCTGGAGCAATTACTTTGGAAGCAACCATATCAAAAAGGTACATTACCTCTGAACCCCCGATTGGCAGCAGGCAGCAACTTTGGGAATAAAAGTGCCAAGTGGGATGCTGTTGGTGGAGGGTGGCCTCATCCCAAAGGAGAGGTTCCCTGAGACAGCTGGGACTGCCAAGGGTGCAAGGGGTGCCTACTCAAGAGGCAGAACCAGGTGGCAGGTTCTGTGAGGGAGCTGGAGAAAACTCGCTACCACTTCCCTCACAAGTAGGCCACTTGCACAGGGCATCTGCTTTGGGAAAACCCACCCAGCAAAAGAAGCTTTGGGGTCTCCTTCACAGTGAAGTGGGCCATTGCCAACGCGGCTCAAGACCAACACTTGGGAGCTCCTCAGGGTCAACAGCCTTGGGCAGCTCTCCCAGCCTTTCCCTCTGCAGAGAAGCCCCTGTGCTGGAAGCACTCAGAGTGAGCCTCACTTCTTGACATATTTTTTCACAGCATTTGTAGCTCCTACTACTACCAAAAAGGCTCTCAGGGTGGACTATATGTTGATAAAAACAGGATAGCCCTGGACTGATCCTCAAGCTGACACTGTGGGCCAAAGGGGTGCAGAGAGAGAAGAGGGGACACAGCTGCAATATCAAAGTTTGTGAGTGTAGAAATAGGGAGTCAACATGGTATAGTGGTTTGAGTGCTGGACTAGGACACTGGGAAACCAGGGTTAGAAGCCCAGCAGGGCGATGGAAACCTACTGGGTGACCTTGGGCAAGTCACACTCTCTCTGAGGAAGGCAAGGGCAAACCTCCTCTGAACAAATTCTGCTAAGAAAACCCTCAGATAGGTTTGCCTTAAAGGTAAAGGTATTCCCCATTGATAAGGTTGTCAAATCGTGTCTGACTGTAGGGGGCAGTGCTCATCTCTGTTCCTAAGCCGAAGAGCCAGCATTGTTCGAGACAACTCTGTGATCGTGTGGCCGGCATGATTGCACAGAACGCTGTTTACTTTCCCACCAAAGTGGTACCTATTTATCTACTTGCATTTGCATGCTTTCGAACTGCTAGGTTGGCAGAAGCTGGGACTAGTGATAGGAGCTCACCTCATCATGCAGCACCTGGGCCTCGAACTGCCAACCTGCCAGTCTTGCAATCAACAGAGTCAGTGTCTAAGGTTTAGGGCCTCCATAAATCAGAAATGACTTGAAGGCACACAGCAGCAGCAGGATTTAGAAATACTATTTCTTCTTTTTCTTCTTTTAACTGCCTGGCCACAGTCTGTAAACTTAGAGAAAGCTGTGGATTCAGGTCAAGAGCTGGTTTCTCCCCATCTGGAGAGCCCCACTTTTGCCGGCCCCTTGTTTTGAAGACAGAGGCTGCAGGTCTGGTGCTGCCAGGCTTTGCATGACCAAATCCTCCTCCTGCTCCTCTGGCTCCCTGGGTTTCCACTTGGGTCTCTTTGCCAGCCCTCCCTTCCTGAGGAGGGATGTTTTCCCTTGTCGGTGTTTTGTCTGCATTTGCTGCCCCTTCTTTGCCCGAGGCGGAGGGACCTGCCCCCCTCCCAGCAACAACAATTAGCCTTGTAAGACTAATGGAAGGAATCGTGTCTAATTACCTTGCTGAAGGCCCAATTATGCTATTAACATTCCAGGGCTAGAAGCTAACGATCAGGAGAGCCACTCATTTGCATAGCATTAAGTTAATTGAGCTGGAAGCTATAGGGCAGAAAGGGGAGGGGGTGCTAGCCCGGTAGTGTTACAGAGCGGATAAGGATGTCCAGCGCGGGACAATTAATCTGACAGGTTTATTAATTAACGGCTATCTGATTACCTGGAAAGAATCCCATTTGGCAGCCCTTTGGACAAGCAAAAAAGGAAGAGAGGAAAGGAGCAGCAGCTCCCTCCCCCACTTCACTCCTTCCCCCATCCTGGGGTGCACCTTGCCATCTCTCAGTCAGGAGGGGGCAGCATCCCACAGCCCCACCTTGTGCTTCCTCACACAAGGAGACTGGTCCCCAAATTTTGGTGGGCCTTTTCTCATGGGGACCTGAGGCCCCCAGAGTTTGGGAACCAGGCTCCTCCTGCAAGGAGGCGTGGGGCTGTGGGATGCTGACCCCTCTGGCCCCGTCTTACAGTCTCCTTTCATGGGAGGGTGAGATAGAGGGGTAGAGCCCCCTCCCCTGCAATTGGCAGAAGCACCTTCCATGAGCAGATCCATCCATCCACAGAAGGCTGGTGATGGATCCAATGTGGTATTGTGGAGGTGACGGTGGTGGAGGTGCTACCTGTGGTGTGCATTGCTAATAGGGTGGCCATGTGCCTTTCTTTGCCAAGGGCTTTCCTCTGCTGGAGGGGCTGTTTGCTTCATGTCCAGATAAAGAACTCTTAAGGGGAGAGCCAGCCAGGACCTTGAACGTGCCCTTTGGCCGGAAGCCATGGAGCCTCTTGCTGGCGACCAGTTTCCTAGCCCTGGCATCATGAGCTGCATTGCCAATCATTCTTCCTAGATTTGCATTGTACATATACACTGACACCTGCCATTTTTATGCACACCTATGCCCTCTTTTTTATGTGATGGGCTCTCTTTCTTTCTCTCTCTCTCTCTCTCTTTTGGCAATGTGTGAAAGTCTAACCTGTTTCTCCCTTTAAAAATATTGCCATATGAAAGGGAGGTTCTCACAGGTGCATGAGAATCAAGGGCATCCATATGAGGTATAGGAACTTTTGTGCATAAAGATTCAGGGGATATGTAATTCAGGGTTCCTGTGTTGCCCAGCAAGTCTCTGACAAAATGTGAAGGGGAGACCATGTCAGCCAGCTGGAGAACTTGTGGCTACTTCTCTGCTGAGCAGCCTCGTTTTGACTGTAAAAGAAAGGTTGGCTGTCCAAAGAGCAGTTTTGACCTTTAAAAAGCTATCATCTATCCTGATTTCCCTTCCTTTTCGAGCATTTCTGACCATAGAATCTCATGCAATACGTCTCTCAGCTTATTGGAGTTATCTCTCCTAAAGTCTAGAGTGCATTCCTCTGTATAACAGAGTCCAAACGTTGTCACTCTTATGCAAGGATTCCACTACTTTCACTTCATTGATCAATTCTGTTGTTAGGATCGAGTCCAAAATAGCTGATCCCCTCATTGCCTCCTCCACCTTCTGAAAAATGAATTTTTTTGCAGGACAAGTAAGGAATTTGTTAGAGTTTAGATTAATTGCAGTTTGACCTCCAACAAATATCAGGGAGGTTGAAATCTCCCATTACTACTATCTCTTTCCTTTCTGAAAATTTGGTCATCTATTCTAGGATTTGGCCATCAGTTCTTTAGTCTGGCTTGAAGATGCATAGTAGACCCCTACAATGATGTCACTGCGGTATCTCTCTCCTTAAATTTTCACTCAAATGCTCTTAAACTAGTTTTCATCCTTTACATCATGAATCTCCTCACAGAAGTACACATCCCTGACATATAACAGTACTCTTCATTTCCTGTTTGATCTATTCCTTTGGAATAGTGTATACCCCCTCTATTACTATATTCTAATTGTGATTCATCCCACCAGTTTTCATTGATGCCTGTTAAGTTATATTTGCTTTTCTGTGCTAGAAGTTCAAGTTCATCTTGTTTAACACCATTAACATGCAAACCATTTACCCTCAAACAAGGGTCCCACAGGTGTTTATATTCCACACACTTCCATTCCACCAGTCTCTGAAGATGCCAGCCACAGATGCAGACAAAACGTCAGGAATAAATTATTTCAGAACATGGCCACATAGCCTGAAAAACCCACAGAAAACTATTCATCTTGTTTATTTCCTAAGCTCTGTGAATTAGTGTAGTGACATCTGAGACCATTTCTCTCCAGCTGCTTCCTTATTTTATTCTTACTCTCATTGTTGGTTGGTTGGTTGTACTGTTGGTCAACTTCCTTCTGAATAACTGAAGCTTTTGTCTCCCGTATCTCTATCCTTTCTAATACTGTCTCCCTTCCCCTCATAACTTGTAATCCCTCCTGATCAGATTTGTGAATGTCTTAACAAATGTGTTCTTGTCAAATGCCTTGAAGTGCAGCCTATTTCTTGCCAGAAATCATTTCTCATAAAAGTGCAGATCATGGTACAGTAAGCCAACCTTTTCCAACTACAACATCTGTGGAGCCAAAGCCAAATCTTCTTGTTCACTTCCTGTATTCTTCTCTCCCTCCCTAGTCCATGTTTTTCAACAGGAAAGTGATGAAGTCAGATCTTGTGCTACAAGATCTTTCAGCTTCTTACCTAGGCCTATACACCTGTGATGGTCAGGGCCCATCTGGAGTACTACATTCAGTTTTGGGTACCTCAGTTTAAGAAGAACAAAGATAAGTTGGAATAAGTTCAGAGAAGGACAACAAGGATAATAAGAGATATAGAGGGGAAAAACATATAAGGAGAGCTTGAAGGAGCTGGGCTTGTTTAGTTGGTGAAGAGAAGGTGGAGGGGTGACTCTTTAAAAAACTCAAGAGCTGCCACAGGGGGTAGGGCCAAGTCTAATGATCTGAAGTTACAGGAGAGAAGATTTCACTTGAACTTTAGAAGAACTTCTTGACAGTAAGAGTGGTTCGGCATTGGAATCAATTGCCTAGAGATGTCTTCTGGATGTCTTCAAAAAAAGGCGGGACAGCTCCCTGCTAGGGATACTCTAGCTGGAGATCCTGCATTGAGCAGTGGGTTACACCCAGTGCCCCATGAAGTTCCTTCCAATTCTAGGATTCTGTGATTCATATTCCCTTGATATACGTCAAAGACTATATTTTGCAGTATCATTAGTTCTTCTTCATGGTCTCTGCAAATCACACAAATGGGTTATATCTGTGCATGCGCAGCAACTTCAGAAACTTATGGAATCACTAGGCAGAACTTTAGTTGCAATTTTTTGGTGGTGGCTCCGCCCATCCCTATAAAGCCCCCTAGCAATCCCGCCCTTTCTCAGTTCCTTTTGTCCACCGCGTTAGCAGCTTTGAAGGAGCTTCTCTGTTAGTTTCACTCTCCCTACGGTCTACTTATCTGCTTTTGACCTTTGCTTACGACTAAAACTACACTTTTGGATCACCCTCTTACCATCTGTTTGTTGATCGACCAACCTTGGATTGTTTGACTTATGAATTGGATTCTCGGACCAAATTTTGTACTACTCGGATATGGCCTCCCACACCTTCAAACAGTGTGGAAATGTGGGGGTAAGATCCCTGTCTCAGATCCCCATTCCTCCTGTCTACTGTGTTTGGATGAAGACCACATGCCTCAATCTTGTGCCCTGTGCAGGTCTATGACCTCCCAAGCCCTGAGGAACAGGGATAAGAGGCTTACGAATAGGCCCTTAGACCTGCTTCAACCCCGACTCCCGGACCTTCTACAACTGTGGAGAATCCAGATAAATACAAGGCTAGCCCCCAGAAAAAAAATCTTCAAAATCAGATGGGGATGCTGACAAGGATCGGGGAAAACCTAAGAAGGCACATTCAGAGTGTGGCTGTTCCCCGGATGACCATCGGGCTAAAAAGGCCTCAAAAAGGAGACACTCTTCTGAGAGGGAGAGACCTGGAGAATCCTCTCTGAAGAAAGTTCGTCCCTCATCCAGAGAGGGTTCGAGATTCAAGGAGCCCACACCTTCTACGTCAAGACCTCTATCACCTCCGATGCCGTGTCATGGTATTGACGGCAATGCAACAAGAGCCGCAAGTGGCCTCGACTCCGAATCGGAAGGGGAGCTACAAGAAGAACTACCCATATTGACCCCGCAGCTTCTTCATTTATCCAGCTGGAACAGGCTCAGGGGCGCGCCACTAGGATTCCTTACACACTGGGGCCGTGGGACTTTAGGTACTGAGGCAGCTGGCGAGGCCCAGGAAGAAGAGGATGATCCCCTCCTTCGATCTTACCTGGGCTTGGTCTACGATCCTGTCTCCCATTGATATCTGTTGCCTCTGGTTCCAGAGACTCTTCAATCCCTTACTGTGGCACCATCTACATCTTACACCACTACTGTGCAGGCAGAAGTACACAGACCTGCTTCATCCGAGCTGCCGATGCCTCCACCCTGATGGCAGTCACTTCAACAGAGGCCGCTATTGGATTCTTCCCAAGAGTCTTGGTCCCGTTCGCCATCGCCCCAGTCCCGTGGATCTCGGTGTTCTCCGTGCTCTCATTGGTAGCTCTCATCTTGCTCGCCGTCCCCTGAGTCCGATCATTGATCTTCACTCCTAGTGGAACATCTCCCGGCTTCCCCGACTGACAACATGAAATCCTTCGTGGACCGAGTTGTTCGAATGAGGAATGCCTTGGAGATTGAGGTTGTGAGAACTGACGCCAACACCCTGGATGCAATTGAGAGGAGTGTCCACAGCAAAGTCCCCACGCCTCCTGCCTTGGGCTTTTTGCCTTCCCTCCAGAAGATTGCCCAACGCTCTTGGGCTACACTTGCAACTATACCTTCTACATTGCGGAAAATTCAAAATCTATACAGGATTGCTCTATCACAGGCATCGTGGCTCTTCAAGGATCCCAAGCCCAACTGCGCCATCGTAGAAGGTGTTCAAACACTGTCCACCCCGAAAACCTCTACATCACCAGTGGACAGAGATAGCAAAAAAATTGAAGGATTGGCCAAAAAATTTTACGCCTCTGCCATCCTGGATATGAAGGTAGCAAACTATGCAGCCTGCATGGGTGTGTACCAGCAGCACCTGATGGAATGCCTGCTACCTCTGCTGGATTACCTTCCTGAGGACAAGAAACCGTTGGCGTTGGCTCTTCAGGCCAAGGCCCACTCCATCGGGGGCCAACAGATTATTTTGTCATGCCACTCTACCGATTGTGTGGCCAAGCTGATTTCTAGTTTGGTGGCACTGAGGAGGTATGTGTGGCTCAGGTCCTCGGATCTGACCCCGCATGCTAAAACTATGATAGAGGACATGCCAATTGACAGCTCTGGCTTATTCAACAAGAACATGGATGAGCATCTTAACTTCCGCTATTGTATGAAAACAGCAGCGAGGAAGCACGGTATGTCATTCTCTTCCCAATCCCCAGCGCCATTGATTTGGAGGTCATTGTCCATGGTACCCATCCCAACAGCATAGGCCCTATTATCCTCAAGAAAGGCAATTCCAGTTAGATCAGACCAGGCAATGACATCCATCTCAATCGTCTTCCTCTTCTGGTCACTGCCAGCCCCCACAACCACGGTACCGCCAGGGATACCGTGAAAAGGACACTGATCGTCCTAAGAAAGCATTATGAGGCATAGCCGCACACTCCATCTTCCAGACCTTTGGGGATAGATTGAGACCGTTCCTTAACACCTGGTCTCAGATAACTTTGGACTTGTGGGTACTTAGCATCATTGCCAATGGCTATGCCCTCGAGTTCATTGAGCTCTCTACCACTGGGGCCTTCATCCCCACCCCCCACCCCCGACACCCTACTCAATGAAGTGCGCACTCTCTTGACCAAAGGCGCTATCAAGCCTGAAGACCCTATTAATTTCCGCTACTGTTTCTTCTCTTGATACTTTATGGTACCGAAGAAGGACTCAGGACTGCGTCCCATCCTAGACCTTCGCCAGCTAAACAAACATATGGCCTATCGGCATTTCCGTATGGTAACCCTTGCATCTATTCTACCATTGCTGCAGGAGGACCATTGGCTGGCGACTCTTGATCTCAAGGATGCCTACTTCCACATTGGGATTTGAGAGGATCACAGGAGGTTTCTGACCTTTGCTGTGGGACATCGAGCATTTCAGTACAGAGTTATCTCCTTCGGACTCTACAGCCCTGAGGGTGTTTATGAAGTGCATGGCCCAAATTGTGGCTTACCTCCACCAGCACGCAATCTCGGTCTTCCCATATCTCAATGACTGGCTCTTGGTCACCCTGCCCCAGGAACAGCTCATTGAGAACATCAACTTCACTCTTTCCTTCCTGCGGTCTCTGGGCCTCATGATCAACATGGAAAAATCCAACCTCACCCCGACCAAAAGAATCAAATTCATCGGATCCATCTTGGACTTGGAACGCTCAATAGCATACCTTCCTACAGACAAGTTCCTGGCCTTAAGGATGGCGATAAAGGACTACTTGTTGTGAAGACGTGTCAAGGCTCACACCATCTAAACAGCCTTGGCCTCAACAACTTATGTGACCCCTTGGGCCCCTCTTCATCTAAGGCCCCTACAATCCTGGTTCCTCTCTGAGTTCAATCCCATGCATGATCTATCCTCGCACTAGCTCACATTTCCGAGGGCAGTATCCTGATCCCTGCGTTGGTGGCTTGATCCCAACAACGTCTGTGTGGGGATGCCCTTTCTACCCCCCCAGCTGCAAATCTCCTTGATGACAGACACATCAATGGAAGGATGGGGCGCTCAAACCCTCGACTTCATCTTCAAAGACCATTGACTTTCTCAAGAACGACAGCTCCATATCAATGAGCTTGAGATGCTAGCAGTGGAAAAGGCCCTCCATGCCTTTGAGCCTCTTCTTCTGACCAAAATGGTTCTGCTGTCAACAAACAGTACCACGGTCATGTATTACATAAACAAGCAAGGAGGGACCAGATCCCCAACTCTTCTTGAGACCACCTTATGGATTTGGAACTGGTGCATCCTGAGGGGCATTAATTACCCTTCAAGCAATCTACCTCCCTGACGAGCTTGCGGACCAGCTCACGAGTGGCGCCTCTACCCTGAGATGGTTGCCCACCTTTTCTGTCTGTGGGGAGAGCCCGAGGTCGATCTCTTCTCCTCTCATCTAAACAAACAGTGTTCCCAATTTTGTTCCAGGTTCAAGGCCCCAGACTCTTGAGGGGATGCGTTTCTATTCCAGTGGTTGGGGAAGCTGACCTACATCTTTTCATCCTTCCCCCTCATTACGAGGGTGATAGCCAAGATAAGAACGGATCTTGCCGACGCCATCCTCATCACTCCCTGGTGGCTGAGGCAACCATGGTTCACCTTGCTCTTTCACCTATCCCGAAGGGAGTTTCTCCATCTCGAGCCACGTCCCGACCTGCTCTCTCTCCACGAAGGGCAGGTTCATCATCCAGACATCAACAACCTGCCATTGGTAGCGTGGAGGATTTGGCCTTGAGCGCCCTCCCGGATTTGGTGAGGGTTGTAATCTGAGCCGCTCTGAAACCAGCTACTTAGAAATTCTACGCTCTTAAGTGGGGCAAATTCCTGGACTTCCCTGTGACCAAAGATCTTTCTCTGTCTTGTATCTCGGTACCGAAGGTTCTGGAGTTCCTAATGACCCTCGCTGACTCTGGGCTTGGACTGACATCTATTAAGTGCTACTTATTAGCCATTTGCTCTCATTACCAATTTCAGGACAGACCGTCCTTTAAAGAACCCTTGGTAAAAAGTTTCCTCAAGGGCCTAGCCAACCTATATCCTCCTGCTTCAGTACTGACACCAGCTTGGAGCCTCAATCTGGTTCTCTCAAGCCTTTCATCTAAACCCTTTGAACCAATGGCCACCATGGACTTAAGACTGCTGTCCTGGAAAACAGCCTTCTTGGTGGCCATCACTTCAGCTCGTCATGTGAGTGAGTTGTGTGCTCTGCGGATGGACCAGCGCTTCCTCTATTTCCTCCATTTTCAGAGATAAGGTTGTTCCCCGCCCCGACATTACCTTTTTGCCAAAGGTGGTATCGACATTTCACATGAACCAGGACATCGTGCTGCCCGCCCCAAACCCGACCACTGATACCGAGCACTGGCTGCATACACTTGATGTTCGACGGGCACTTGCCTTCTACTTGGACAGAACGTCAAGCTCAAGGCGCTTCAAACACTTGTTTGGAGGCTAAAAAGGGGCTTCCTGTATCAACTCAGAGGTTTTCCAAATGGGTGGCCAATACTATCCACCTCTGTTATGAACTAGCAGGAAGGGACCCTCCAGCCAGGGTGTGGGTGCATTCAACCAGGGCGGTAGCTACATCCTCCACATTTTTGACTGGGGTGCCCCTGGAGGATGTGTGCAAGGCTGCCGCCTGATTTCAACCTTTGACCTTTATTAAACATTATAGACTGGACTCTAGAGCCAGACGAGATGCAGCCTTTGAGAGGGCAGTGTTGTTTTCCAGTTTACACTAAGGTGATTATGTTTCTCTTTATAAGAAACCAAGAATAACTAAGACAAATGCTCATTAAAGCTAAAGTTTATTGTTGTTAATAAATACTACTTGTTTCAATTTAAATTGGTTTCAGGACACTCCCTCCTCCACTGACTCAAGCTTGCCAGTCTAACCCATTTTTGTGATTTGCAGAGACCACGAAGGAGGACAGGTTGCTTACCTGTAACAGTATTTCTTCGAGTGGTCATCTGCGAATTTACACAGATCCCACCCATCCTCCCTCAGTCATGTCCTGCTCACTACTAAATTCCTGCTGTCGCTGCTTGGCAGCGTACGTTTTGGAACTGAGAAAGATTGGGATCGCTAGGGGCCTTTATAGGGATGGGCAGAGCTACCTCCAAAAAGTTGCAACTAAAGTTCTTCCTAGCAATTCCAGAAGTTTCCGAAGTTGCTGCACATGTGCAGCTATAACCCATTTGTGTGAATTCGCAGATGACCACTCAAAGAAATACTGTTACAGGTAAGCAACCTGTCCTTCCCACTTGCGTCAGAAGAAAGAGGTAATAGTTCGCAAGTCTTGTCAGGCTCTGCATTACATTTTGGATCCTTGCCACAGAGGGACAATACATCTTTCAAGATACCTTGTCTAGCTGGCATACCACTGCTTCTTTTATCCTCAGGAGGGAATCACCTGCAACTACTACATGTCTTCTGTGCCTTTGGGAATTGGTGGGAGCACTGCCCTACAAAGCAGAATCATAGAATACTAGAGTTGGAAGAGACCCCAAGGACCATTCAATCCAACCCTCTTCGGCCATGTAGGAAGACACAATCAAAGCCCTCCCTGTGACAGATGGCCACCCAGCCTCTATTTAAAGACCTCCAAAGAAGGAGACTCCAATGTCCAAAGCGTATTCCACTGTCAAACAGCTCTTTCCATCAGGAAGTTCTTCCTATGTAACTTCTATGCTTTCTGAGGACTGATATTGTTCTCCCTCCTGTTGTGCCTTGCCATCTTCACTCAAGCAGGGAACTTGGAATCGGGTTTTTAGTTCCATATGGACAGCATGTTTTCGGATGAATCAGCTTCTGTGCATACATTCTTCCAAGTGTCTTCCTGTATTTGATAATTGTTGTTCTTCCTAGTGGCATTCCCTGTGTGTTTGTCTTTCATGAGAGTCTTTTCTGCTGTGTTCAGAAAAGCTTTATCCTCTTTGCTAAGGTGTAGTGCTGATATGTGGGCCTCAAGCTTTTCTTCCAGCAGGAACTTTTCTTCCTGCAGGGCCACCAGCTTGCACTTGCTGCAGATATACCGCCTACATCCTCAAGTAAGAAAGCAAACATAGCTCTGCAATTGGAGGTCAGTGCAGCAGCTCTCTCATCATTTATGATCAGTTTGGATGAAAAGCAGGTGGTGGCACAGCCCCTGCAAAAATCTCTGCCTGCCTTGCCACTATCCCAGAGCTGCTGTTTGCCCAGCTTATTCTAAGTCTTCCACTACTCCCACAACTAAAGCACCTGTCTGCCTTTTCCTATTTGCCTATAAAAGATCAAGCATCCTCTGTTCTCTGCATCAGCATGGCTGGCCCTCTCCCTCATGCCACCCTCAAAGTGGCTCCTCCAAAGGGGTGGCTTCCCCCTTTATGTCACCCCCTTTTGTGGTGACCCTGCTGGCAATAGCCCCAGCAGGAGTCCCAGTGATAAAGCCCACAGGAAACTTTATATTGGACAGAACGTCAGGCTCAAGGCGCTTCAAACACTTGAAAGGATACCTTCTCATGTAGTGGCAGTGGTGGCACATAGCTGAACTCCCTTGGAAGTACCAGTTTTATATCCTGACCTGCTAGGTAAGGAATTGTATTTTAACTTTTTTAAATCTCCAGGCTTTTAGGTCTATGTTGCTTTAATTACAATACGTCTTTCTATGGAGAAAGGCAGAACATAAATGGGTGGCTTTGGAAGAAAAGTAGGGTATAAAACAAATAAAAAAAATCCTGCCTGACTCCTGGAGTGATGACAGTGGAGATTGCTGGTCTTAGCTCTGAGGAAAGATCCAAGAAGGAATGGGCCATATACACACAGGGAATCTTCAGCACAGTCAGCAATATGTCTCTGGATGGCCCTGCATCCTCCTCAGCTCTGCAGCTCTTGCCACCATTTCTCTCTAGGCAAAGGCTCCTTTTATACACTGTGCTGTTTTTGCAAGTGAATAGGGAGAGTCCTGCATCCCTTGATTATTGTAAATCCAAACAAAAAGCAGGATCTGGTCAGAGGCACTGGTTCCATGTAACAGGTGCAGAAAACTCATAGGTTCCAAGCAAGGACCTCCTTGAACTGTGCTGTGTTTGAGATAACACCACCAGGCCTTGCAGCACTCTTTGGATGAAAGGAAACAGGCCTTGTCTTCACAACGGAATTCTTTTGTAAGGAATTCTGAGGCTGAGCAAAGAGAGAGGAATGCCTCCTCAAGTGGAGGTTTGCTAGATCAAGAATGATGTTTTTTAATTCAGACTTGTATGCAGAGTGCTCGTAAAACCTTGATCGTGATGGAGGGCTCCATAAACATTGGGATGCTGTAAATATTTCTCTGGGAAATGACTTTGTGAAACATTTAGTTGTTGTGTAATAAGCAGATCAGAGTCAGACTGGGGCTCTCAGGATAGTAATCTTGATGGGCTGGAGAGATATATGTGGAAGCCTGAAGAGTGCAGATGAGAGAAGAGGATTTTTCTTTTAATACAGCTAACGTATTGCATTCCAGAAAACAGGCACACACACACACATCTCTCTGCATCTCTTGCATTTCCATCAGTTGTGCTGACTTTCAGGGAACATTTGCTATGACTGAGAACGAGGCAGGTCAAGGGTCTATAAAAAGCTCATGTTTGGGCAATCAGTCTAGAACCCAGCATGCTCAGCTGCCTTTGGAAAAATAGGGTTGAAAATACCACATTCCCCCAAACACCCAAACCTTCTCAAGCAAGCCATGAGCAAGTCAGCCATGGTGAAGCTGCAAAAGGAGGCTCTTCTCTTTCAGCCAGGGCCAAATGGCTTGGTTGAATAAACAAAACAATGCTTCTATCCTTTTGTCATCTCTTTTTGGGGGGGCTGGTAGCATTTGGGACTTTCTGTTTTGGCAATTGGGCCTGGATAAGGAATGTAGGAAGTTACCTAACACAGGGACAGATCACTGTCCCCCTACTTTCACCCTGTGGACATTGTGGACAACAGCTCCCATCATCCCCAGCCAGCATAATCATTCCTACCCTGGGTTACTTTGCCACTGACCATGATGACTGTGAATTATAAGAGATGTAGTCCAAACACTTCTTCACAATGACAACCCAGTGTACACCAGGAATGAACAACTTGTTACCTAATGTCATGCCCTGCCTGGATGAGGATTTGGAGGACGAGCCAGAACTTCCTCTGGATTCTGAGCCTACAGCAGAGGAGCCCCAGCCTGGCTCTAGCAGCCCTGCTTTGCCAACTCCCGTGGAGCCTCCAGCAGAGCCTGTGGCGTCTCAGGAGGTCCCCCCCCCCCCCCCCGCAGCCAAGCCTCCTGATGACAGAACCGTCAGACATGGAGGAGGATCGAGGGACTGTGCCTACCTTTAGTCAGCGTTGGGCAGAAAGGGCAGGCCTTCAGCGCTCAAGGAGGCTTTATGAAAAATGCTGAGGTAATCAAGGTGATCAGCCCCAGCTGAGGTCCGACAGCTCGGTATTTAAGCAGGTGTGGAAACGCTGCCTCAGTACCAGAGATTATCTGAGCTTCCTGGTGAAAGCCTCTTTTTTCTTCGTAGTCTCTGCGAATCACACAAATGGGTAATGACTTCACATGCGCAGAAACTTCGGAATCTTCTGGAATCACTAGGCAGACTTTAAAGTTGCAACTTTTCACTGGGCTGGACTTAAATTGAAACTTTTTGGCGGTAGCGCCACCCATCCCTATAAAGGCCCTCTAGCTGTACTGCCCTCTTCAGTTCCTTTCGTCTGCCACATTAGCAGCTTCGGAGGAACCTTTGCTTGCTTTGCTAGCATCGTCGACTATTGGAATCTCACGTCTTTGACCTCGGATTGTTTTTGGACTACGCCTACGCTTCTCTGACATTCCTACTGCTCCCAGTGACTTGGTACGTTCGACCACCGCTATTGTCTTTGTGAATTTGTTGAAGAGATGGCATCTAGATCGTTCAAACAATGCGCCAGATGCAACAACAAGATCCCTAATTCGGATCTGCACGCTCTATGTTTGCTCTGTTTGGGCAAGAACCATGACATCAAGGCTTGCTCTGACTGCCACTCTATGGCCTCTCAAGCTCTCCATAACCGAGACAAATGGCTTAAAGTGGCGATTTACGAGGAGGTTTTGCGTCCTACTCCTATGGAGGCTCCGCAGGGATCTGGAGGTGCAGGGGCTCCTTCCATCAAGCCCCCCTCTAAAAAGAATCCTGAGAAATTGGGGGGAGCCCCCTCTAAATCGACCAAAAAGGCCCACTCTGAGCGGGGTCGCTCCCCGGAGGCCCGTAAGGAGAAGAAGGCTTCTAAGAGACGCTATTCTATGGAAAGAGAAGGAGGAAAGGCTAAGGATCCTTCATCCAAAAAGTCTCGTGGGCTTTCTGCTGAAAAGCTTAAGGACCACCATGAGCCCGTGCCAAAACCCCTGTCTCCTATTCGAGCAAGGTCCCCATCGCCTGTTCTGGGACCGTCTTCGGCTGTGCTAGGTCCACCATCTCTCGAGGTTGTCCTAGAATCTCCTCAGTCACGCCCCCCCCATCAGGGCTGTGATATCTGAATCCGAATCATATGGCGAAATTAGGGAGGAAGTTCCAGTCCTGGCCTCTGAGACTTCTGCTTGGTACAAGGACCATGCAACTCTTGGTACTGAAGCCGAGGATAACCCGCTTGACCCTGAGACTGAGAAGATCCTACAGGAAAATCCTGACCTGGTCTATGACTCTTTGACCGGTTGCTTTCTGATGCAAGTGGATCCGAGAGCCCACCGATCTCGCCCTTCCACCATCCAGGTCCAGGCTCAGGTCCATAGAACACGCTCCACCTCGCCGCCGGCTCCACCATCCCAAAGCCAGCCTATTCCCCGGCACCCGTCTCGATCCCATCGAGGACATTCACGTTCTCGATCTATCTCACCGCCTGCTGAACCGTCCTGAAGCCATCCAACTCCTCTGCAACCTACTCAATCCCGCCGAGGACATACACGGTCTCGGTTGCCTTCGCCACGCTCGAGATCTTCCTCCGTGGTGTCGATTAGATCGGTTCCTTCCTCACGATCTTCCTCTCCGATGTCGGCACGAGAAACCAGGACCTTGATTGAGCACCACCCTGCCTCACCTACGGACGATGTAAAAATGTTTACTGAGCAAATCGTCCGCATGGCAGAAGCACTAGACGTAGAATTGGTTCGCTCAGATAGTGAGCCCAAGGACTCTATCGAACGCAGAATCCATAGCAGGGTCCCCACACCACCAGCCCCAGGCTTCCTCCCATCTCTGCGAGTCATCGCAGAGTGTTCCTGGTCAGCTCCGGCCTCCGGCCCATCCACCTCGAGGAAGATAAAGAATCTCTATCGTATTGCTCCTTCACAGTCATCTTGGCTTTTCAAACACCTGAAGCCAAACTCTGATATCGTGGAAGGAGCCCAGACAATTGCGACCTTGCAGTTTTCTTCTCCGGTGGATAAAGATGAAAAGAAGGTAGACGGGCTGGCCAAAAAGTGCTATGCCACAGCGATACTCAATATGAAGGTCGCCAACTATGCTGCCTGTATGGGAACCTACCAGCAGCATATCATGGAAAGGCCTGTACCGCTCTTGGATGACCTACCGGAGGATAATAATAATAATAATAATAAAATTTTATTCGTAGCCCGCCCCTCTGCAGAGCAATCGGGGCGGAGGACAACAGGATTTAAAACAGAACGACATTAAAACAATCCCTCTCCCCATACTTCCTTCCTCCCCCCACCCCATCCCCTTAAAATAGAATTAAACCAAGGAATAGTTAAAATACTATACTAGTTAAATTAATTTAGTTAAAAACAAAGTTGTTTCCCCCCCCCCCCGAGGAGTCAGACAATGGGGCCCCTTATGGCCCTAGCTATCGCGCTGCAATCGGAAGCCCACTCCATCGGTGCTCAGCAGATTGTCTCAGCCAGACATGCAGCAGACTGTTCTGCAAAGCTGGTTGTGGGATCGATAGCCTTGAGGAGGTTTGCTTGGCTTAGGTCTTCAGTCTTGACAACCAATGCAAAAATGATGATAGAAGACTTACCATTCGATGACTCCGGACTTTTTAACAAAAGCACGGATGAGAAATTGAATCTCAAATACAAGATGAAGGTTGCGGCCAAAAAGCATGGTACGTTCTTGTCATCATTCCAACAACACCGCCGTCGATTTGGAGGAACAAGGCCCTGGTATCCACAACACCACCAGAGGCCATACTATCAGGACAGCTCCTACCAAGCTGATCCTTCCAAGCAGAGAAACCTGTCACAATCATCTTCCTCCTCAGGCCGACATCCCCCTCCACAATCCAGGTTCCGGCAATACTGAAAGAAGGACGGGGATAGACCCCAAAAGTCCTTATGATGGGTTCCCGCGCACTTCGCTGGCCCCTTTCTGTTTGGAGACAGATTGAGACCTTTAACTCTTGGTTTCAAATTACATCTGACTCTTGGGTTCTTTCCATTGTAGTTAACGGTTATGCCAGGGATAGGCAACCTTTTTGAGCTGGGGGCTGGGTTGCTGTCCCTCAGACAGTTGGGGGGGGGCGAAGCAACAAAAATAAATAAATAAATAAACAAATAATTTTTTTTAAAAAAAATGCATGCACACTCTCTCAGCCCCGGAAAAGCCATGGCAAAACCCCTGTGGAGATTTTGCCAAGAAAACCCCAAGAACAAGTAATAACAACAATAATCAATATCATCATGGTGGGTGGCGGCGGCGGCGGTGGCAGGACCGCTCTGGGGCTGGTCCAAAGGCCTCAGGGGGGCGCATCCAGCCCCTGGGCCTTAGGTTGCCTACCCCTGGGTTACGCCCTCGAGTTTTCTGAACTTCCTGTTACAGTGACCTTTGTCTCCACCCCCCCCCCCCCATCCTTCTCGATGAAATGCGCACATTACTGGACAAGGGCGCTATAGAGCCTATTGACCCTTCGACCTATAGTTCCTGTTTCTTTTCCCAGTACTTTATGGTACCAAAGAGGGATGGGGGCCTAAGACCTATATTGGACCTTCGACACCTTAATAGATGCATGGTCTACAAATGCTTTCGCATGGTAACTTTGGCATCTGTTTTACCATTACTGCAGGAGGATCACAGGATGGCAACCCTCGATCTCAAGGATGCCTATTTTCATATTGGGATTCGAGAGGACCACAGGAGATTTTTGGCCTTTGCTGTGGACAACCAAGCCTTCCAGTACAGGGTCCTGCCCTTCGGCCTCTCCACCGCCCCAAGGGTCTTTACAAAATGTATGGCTCCTGTTGTCACCTTCCTGCACCAACAGGCCATTCCAGTCTTCCTGTACCTCGACAACTGGCTTCTGGTGGCTCCCTCTCGAGAGCGTCTCTTGAGAGACATAGACTATATTCTAACTCTCTTGCAGTCGCTAGGCCTGATGGTCAATTCTGACAAGTCCAACCTCATCCTGTCCAAAAGATGCAGGTTCAATGGGGCTACTCTGGATTCGAGGATCTCCACCGCATTCCTCCCGACAGACCGCTTCCAGGCGTTGAAGCAAGCGGTCAAGGACTGCTTAGCCAGAAGACACATTACAATTCACACTGTGCAAGTGGCCCTCAGCTACATGGCTTCGACTACGTTAGCGACCCCACGGGCTCAACTTCATTTCAGGCCCCTCCAATCCTGGTTCCTATCGGTCTTAGATCCAGCTCAAGACCCTCCATCCCAACAGCTCGCGGTACCGAGGTCAGTGGCTCAGTCCCTGCACGGGTGGCTCGCTCCCATCAACGTGTGCTCCGGGATGCCTTTCCCCCCTCCACAGCCTCAAATATCACTAACGACGGACGCTTCGATGGAGGGATGGGGAGCCCATGTCGATGACCTTACCATCAGGGACCACTGGAACCTGGAAGAGAAACGGCTCCATATCAACGAGCTCAAGATGCTGGCCGTAGAGAAGGCCCTTTGCGCCTTCGAACCCCTGCTCCATTCCAAGGTGGTGTTGCTGTCTACGGACAACACCACAGTGATGTATTACATCAACAAGGTCACTGCCTCTACTACAGGCCACTCTTCGTATTTGGGACTGGTGCATTGCGAGGAACATCACCTTACAAGTGATCCATCTGCCGGGAGAAGAAAACGAGCTGGCGGACCAGCTCAGCAGGACTACGGGCTTGTGCCATGAGTGGCGCCTCCATCCTGGGACAGTCGCCTTCCTGTTCAGGATGTGGGGAGAGCTCGAGATCGACGTCTTCGCATCTCATCTGAACACCCACTGCTGGCACTTTTGTTCCAGGTTCAAAGCACCAGGTTTCCGGGGAGAGGCTTTCATGTACCAATGGTCGGGGAAACTGCTTTACATGTTCCCACCTTTCCCCCTCATCACGAGGGTGGTTGCCAAGATCAGACTGGATTGAGCCGATACCATCCTAATCACCCCGTGGTGGCCCAGGCAACCTTAGTTCGCTCCACTCTTGAACCTTTCCGGGAGGAGGTTTCTCCGCCTCGAGCCTCGGCCAGATCTCCTCTCGGTCCACGACGGTCAAGTCCTCCACCCGGACATGGACAATCTCCCACTGGTGGCGTGGAGGATTCGACCTTGAACAACCTACCTTCCACCATAAGGACAGTCATTAGAGCCTCTCTAAAGCTTTCCACACAGAAATCATACGCGCTGAAGTGGGCCAGGTTGCAACTCTTTTTGGACTCAAAGAACCTGCCACCATCCCGGGTCTCGGTCCCAACAGTACTAGAATTCCTTATGTCATTAGTCGATAGTGGCCTCAGCCTTCAGTCCATCAAATGTCATTTGTCAGCAACTTGTTCCCATTATCAACTTCAAGGCAGACCCTCTTTCTTCAAAGAACCTCTGGTGAAGGCTTTCCTCAAAGGAGTGTTAAATTTACACCCACCTGTCTCGGTACCGATGCCGGGCTGGAGCCTCAATGTTGTACTTTCACGGCTTATCTTGACACCCTTTGAGCCTATGGCTACTGTAGACCTGAGGCTTTTATCATGGAAAACAGCCTTCCTTGTAGTGATCATGTCAGCTCATCATGTCAGCGAACTCTGCGCCCTCAGAGTGGACCAACCCTTCTTATGTTTCCATAAAGACAAGGTGGTTCTTAGACCTGACATCACCTTTTTGCCAAAGGTGGTATCAGCTTTTCATTTAAAGCAAGACATTGTACTACCCACCCTTGCCCCGAGCCCGACCACCGACAAGGAGAGATGGCTTCACCTCTTAGATGTTCGCTGGGCCCTAGCGTATTACATGAGCAGAACCTCGGACTTGAGACAATCTGAACGTCTCTTTGTGTGCTATGGAGAAGCCAAAAAGGGCTTGCCTGTCTCCCCACAGATGTTTTCCAAATGGGTGACCAGCACCATCCACCTCTGCTACGAGCTCGCAGGAAAGGAGCCTCCGGCTAGAGTGCAAGCCCACTCAACTCGGGCGGTAGCTGCATCCTCCGCCTTCTTGTCTGGGGTGCCACTGGAGGAGGTCTGCAAGGCTGTGGTCTGTTCTCAACCCTTGACCTTTGTCAAGCATTATAGGATGGACTCGAGAGCCAGACGTGAGGCAGCCTTTGGAAGGGCAGTGTTGCTGTCGGGACTGCACTAAGATGACAACTCCTACCATCATTTTGGGACCAGTGAATGATGTGCATTCCCTGATTTTGATTTACCATATTGTATATGATGTTAACTGTATTTGTGACAGGACACTCCCTCCTCCACTGACCTAAGCTTGTCAGTCTTACCCATTTGTGTGATTCGCAGAGACCACAAAGAAGAAGGACAGGTTGCTCACCTGTAACAGTATTTCTTCGAGTGGTCTTCTGCGAATTCACACAAATCCCACCCATCCTCCCCTCAGTCGTGTCCTGCTTATGTTCTCTTTGCTTGCTTCACAGCTGGCGGCAAACTTCCGGAACTGAAGAGGACAGTACCGCAAGAGGGCCTTTATAGGGATGGGCAGTGCTACCGCCAAAAAGTTTCAACTTAAGTCCAGCCCAGTGAAAAGTTTCAACTTTAAAGTCTGCCTAGTGATTCCAGAAGATTCCGAAGTTGCTGCGCATGCGCAGTCATTACCCATTTGTGTGAATTCGCAGAAGACCACTCGAAGAAATAGTGTTACAGGTGAGCAACCTGTCCGTCTCTGTCTCTCCTTGTTCCTTGGCCTGAATGCTTGACTCTTGGCTTATCGTGGACTACCGGAACCCTCGACCCTTGGACCGCTAACTACGCTTGGACTTTTAGAACCCTTGACCTTTGGACTGTCTTGTCTCTCTGCTTTGCTGGAACCCTCAACCTTCAGACCGTGTTTGACCTTTCACTGGCTGACCCTTCGGATTGGTAACTAGAACTTGGTTTGGGACTTTCCTTGGCTTTGGCTATTGGCCCTTCGGCTGGCTTTCCAGGACACCTAAAATAATAGAATCATAAAATTCTAGAGTTGGAAGGAGCGCTATGGGCCATTGGGTCCAACCCCCTACTCAATGCCAGATCTCCAGCTAGAGCAATGCTTCTTAACCTTTTGTTTACCATGGACCCCCTTGAAATATCTTTTGTTGCCATGGACTCCCAAGACCTAACAAAACTTAAAACCCTAAAGTGCATCAAATACTGTACTCACTATGCACCTTGACTTGGGATGGCTGGGGTTGCCTTTTGCACTACGTGTGCTCCAGCTTAAGGAGAAAAAGGCAAAGAAGAAGGCAGAGAGGCCAAGTGACCCCTCCCCCCCATGGCCCTGTAGACATTGTGTGAAGACATTGCAGCCCTTCAAGTGTCTAAGAACCACAGGTTAAGACAGGGACCGGCAACCTATGGCCCCCGGGCCGGTTCCGGCCCAGGTTGCCGGACTTATCGGTCCAGGCAGACCCCTGGTGCCGCCGCCGCATGTTTTTGCCTCTGTCCAGCCGCGCGCGTTGTGGCCACCATTTTGCGGCTGTGGCTGCGCGTGGCGGCGGCGGCGGCAGCACGTGGGGGGGCGCGTGGGGGCACGCCGCCATTCCCCCCCCCCTCTGACCCAGTGAAAAGAAGGACTTCGGGGGACCTGCCCAGGCAGAAAAAAGGTTGCCTACCCATGGGTTAAGAGCTGCTGAGCAAGAGCATTCCCCGCAGGTCCAACTGCTTTTTGAAGGTGCCCAGAGGAGACCCCACCATCTCTCTACACAATTAGTTCCATTTCAGAGACACTCTTACTGCTAATAAGTTCCTTCTAATGTTAAATCGAAATATGTTGTTGTTGTTGCTGTTGTTAGTTACCTTTGAGTCGACCTCGACTCATGGTGACCATGTGAATGAGATGTCTCTGAGCATCCCCTATCTTCTTTGTCTCTGCTCAAGTCTTGTAAGCTCAGGCCCGTGATCTCTCTGATTGAGTCTATCCATCTGGCATGTGGTCTTCCTCTCTTTCTACTGCCCTCTACCTTCCCCAGCATCATTGTCTTGTAACTGCAGACCATTAGACCTGGTCCTACTCTCTGAGACAGCAGAGAACAAACTACCCATCCTCTCTGGGACAACCATTGATATATTTAAAGAGTGTGATCATGTCATCCCTCCACCTTCTCTTCACCAAGCTGAACCAGTCTGGGGGTTCACAGAACTGACTACTAGGGTTCTTTCACCTGCAGGCTGGATGGAGCAGCAGGGCTGCATTTCTTGAATGGGCAGTATGGAGGCACTGCGGAGCCAAACTGCAGATTCAGAGGCCTTTGGACTCCTTAAAGATAGACATGAAAAGCCAAACAGGCTGCAGTTTGGAAACAGATGGGTTGTGAATGCGAGGCAAAGGCCAGTAAGAAGCAGGGTGACAAGACAGGAGCATGACAGACACTGGGTTTTCAGAGCCCTGAGGCTGAGGCAGAGTCCCCAGTGATGCTTGAGAGGGGGAGGAGGGAACTGTTGGGACTCCCAGGCCACCTCACCTCACTCCAGAGGGTCTACAACAGCCATTTCAAAGCCATGGGCAGCAGGGCAGCCATACACACGGACACACACTATTGAAGGCACTGCTCTCACCCCGAGACTCCTTGTCCTTGGGGAAAATGCAGGCTGGAAAGGTTTTAAATAAATAAAGTTACGGTACTCTTAAATATTTTAAATAACAAGACTGTAGAACAGAACACAACATTCTGGCAGTTTAACTCATGTTCCCCTAAGAGTGAAGGCTGGAAAAATCCTTGAGAGGACGAGAGTCTCCGGGCAGATGAGAGGTGCATTTCCTTGGCTGCAAAGATTTGTGGAGGGAAAAGAAGGATTCCAAAGACAACACTCACACTGTTACAGTCTGATCCCAGTGAGACTTCCAATATCAAGTCCAGTCTGTGCACTGAAAGTATGTGTTCCACAAGGAGTGAGCATGCTTTTTTGTTTTTCAGGACATAGTGTGTTCTGCAGTTTCCAGAAACCCTGAGCCAGAAAATAGACATGAAATGGAGATGTTATGGCAAGGGAGAGAAGTAACCCAAGTCAGACCAGGGAATGTTTGCCCATCCCAGGAGCAAAATTCTGTGTGTACCTCAATATGTTGCACCACTTGAGCCAAAAAAGACCCCAAGAGCAAAAAATCAGTAGCTGTGCTAGTATATTTTTCTGTCCCAACGGGACATGCAACCTACAGTATTTGTTTCTTTTAGAGCAAAGAGAGCACATGGCAAGTGGCTGGAACTGTGGAACCTTGTTTACTCCTGTGCAGGTGACATTATCCAGCAGTGGAGGGTGATACAGATTTTGCACTTGAGGAAATAGACATTGTTGGGCATTGGGATCCCCCTCCCCAAGGAAGGACACCCTGAAGTGGGTTTTGTGCACCATTTAGCAGCAATAAAAATGGATCTGGAGGCCCAGCAGAGCCCAAGGCAGTAGGAAGTTCTCCTGCATAAAACTAAGAGAAGAGGGAACTGAGCTCTCCATCCCTTCCCCCGCCCCCTGCCCCCAGTATAATTTGTAAGCCAGAGTGACATTTAAAGTGGTTGCTGCTTGGGGGCCTCCCAGCCAGTTCTGTTGCCACCTAAGGCCAGGAACAGTGAAGGAGAGCTTAGCAATAGCAAGTACATTTCTATACTGCTTATCAGTGCATTTAAGCCTCCCTAAGCGGTTTACAATGTGTAAGCTAATTGCTTCCAACAAGCTGGGTGCTCATTTTAGCAACCTACGGAAGGATACCAGGCTGAGTTGACACTGGAGCTCTGGGATCGAACTCATAAATTTGTGGCTGTGAATGGCTGCAGTACAGGCATTAAAGGCAAGAATTGATGGGGAGGTGGACCAATTGGGGTGATGATGGACTGCCCACCTGGGCCACCTCCACGGAGGGAAGAGCTTGGAAAAATGCAGTTAACATGGCTAAAGGGAGCTGAAAGTTTGACCTTCTGCCATGAACATTTTGGGCAAGGGGGAAAGCCTGTTGGTGTTGCCCAGTCCAGTTGGCTGAGAGAGGGAGCCTTCACAACCCCCTTCCTTTGCTCTTTGCCCACTGATCACTGATTTCCCTTGAAGGGCCAGCTGCTCAGAAAGAGCGAGAAGGGAATTGTCCTGTCACTGCTCAAGAAATCTCATTCATTCCAAAGGTCTGCGTGGTGGCATTGGTGCTTTTTTCTTCATCAAAAAAACCAATGATCACTTCTTCACACTTCATTGTTACTGTTATTATATTTCAGAGCCTGAACAGTCAGTTTTATTTACTGAGCTTCAAAAGCTTCTCAAGCCTGTTTTTTGCTGGTCTTCTCTTATTGCAGCCAGTTTCCATGGCAAAGGCATACTGGGCACAGGCAGAAGTTCTTATTCTGTGTTTAATCAGAGGACTGCAAGGGGACCTTGATCAGTCATGCAGTGGGCACTAGCCAGTTGGTGCCCTCCATAGCCAGCAGTATCTTGTTGAAATTGAAATGCCTAGGAAGTGTCCACATGTGGTCACTTGGACACCTTCACTGAGGTGAAGCATCTGCTGCTTGAAGGGGTCCCAGTCCAAAACCAGCTGAAAGACAGAGCCCTGAAAACTTTCCCATCATCTCCAGTTAGTGGCACAGAGATATACAGACTGCATACAGACTGCTGGGTTCCTTCATGGTTGTATTTCTAGCTGAATCATAGTAATTTGCTTCCCAGTTAGTATCTGTGTGTATACAGTAGCACACACATGTCATATGCACACCTTTATCCACTATTGTCCTCTCTCTGGAGGTGTCTTTCCTCTTTCTTGGTGATGATGCAGAAGTGGTCACCTGTAGCCATTAGGGTAGCCTTTAGTTTGCTCTATCAAAGGCTTCAGTCAAAATGGTGACACTTATTTTGTGAAAATGTTTATATCCCACTCTATATTCAAAGATCTCAGCTCTCAGAAATGGAATTATTGTGCCTTCTTTGTTTAAAAGAAGTTACTTAGTGAATCCCTCTGTGACCCTCACAATAGGTTTCTTTCCTCTCTATACCCACAGCAGGGGGAAGGGGGTTCCTGTCTCTGGAAGCCATGGGCAGGAGCAGCCCTATAATCAGCTTCTGAGGCTGTAACTCCCCCAATCTTCAAACTGTATTAAGTAGAAATCTAAGCAGGGTATAGAGGAGTCTGCCACTGAATGGCTGAAGATATTACTGCAGGCTGCAAGCCCATCTGAATAAATTGAAATCGATTTATTGAAAAAGAACAAATATGCATGCCAAGATGTCAGTATCTCAGTTTCATGGTCTTAGAGCTCTGGCAGATGGGCAGGCAGGCATCCACTCTTATTGTTATAGACAATAAAGGGAGTGCTCAGCCAAGTGATTTCTCCTTTCCTCCCTCCCAAACTCGGAGCTATGAGGCAGAGGATCTTCAAGAAATTGCTCTGAGGTGTGGAGGGCAATGTTTCACTGACTATTTTTATGTGCCACTGTCCTCAGCCTGACTTGCTGCTGCTTTGTCTGCATTTTTTTTTGTCTGTGAAACTCCAGAAGGAATTCAGCTCTCTCATCTGCTAAAGTCTTTCCATCAGAAAGGAGGGACTGTTTGCACAGGAAACAGTTTCATTTCCATCAGTTCCAAGTGAGATTATTGTTGTTGTTTTGTTGTTAACTGCCCTCTAGTCGATCTGGACTCATGGGTTTCTGGCTTGATCTGCTCCAGGACCCATTTCTTTGTCCTTTTGGCTGTCCACAGGATCCTCAGCACCACATCTCAAATGAATTGACTTTCTTCCTATCATCTTTCTTAATTGTTCAGCTCTCACATCCATACATGGTCCTAGGGAATATGATGGCTTGTATAATTCTAACTTTTGTGCTGAGTTGTATATCTTTGCATTTTAGAATCTTTTCTAGTTTTTTCATAGCCACCCTTCCCATTCTTAATCTTCTAATTTCCTGACTGCAGTCCCCATTTCTATCAATATTTGATCCCAGGTATGGGGATTCTTTTACTACTGTTTCTATTTCTTAATTGTCTAAGTTGAACTTGTGAAGGTACTCGGTGGTCATTATTTTTGTTTTCTTTATGTTCAACATTAAGCCTGCCTTTGCACTTTCTTCTTTAATCTTCCTTAGTAGGTGTTCCAGGTCTGTGAAGTTTTCTGCTAGTACTATGGTGTCATCTGCATATCTTAGATTGTTGATATTCCTTCCTCCTGTTTTCTCTCCTCCTTCTTCTGTGCCCAAGCCTGCTTTTCCTAAAATATATTCTGCATATAAGTTGAACAAGTAGGGTGATAAAATGCAGCCTTGTCTTAGCCATCGTGTGTTTGCAATGTGATCCCTAGTGCCTCTTCCTTTCCTGAAACCTGCTTGAATCCCTGGGATTTCTCTCTCCATGTATGGTTTAGTCTATGTTGCAGAATTTTTAGCATGATTTTGCTTGTATGGGAGATCAGTGCTATGGTCCTATAGTTGCTGCCCTTTTTGTGGATGGGGATGTTTATTGATCACTTCCAATCTGTTGGCCATCATTTTGTTTTCAATATCTGTTGACATATGTTGGTTAGCACTAGAGCACTAGACTCTGTCAATGTGGATTGCAGCAGTTCAATTGGATATCATCTGTTCCTGGTGATTTGTTTTTCGCTATTTCTCTTATTGTAGTTTTCACTTTGCTTTTTAGAATTTGGGGTTCATCTTCATATGGCCCTTCATTCCATGTGTCCTTCATTTTGTCATCTCTTTTGTATAATTCTTCTGTGTATTGCATCCAACGTCTTTTTATTCCTTCCTGGTCTTGAATTATGTTATTGTTATTGACATAGAGCATCCCAGTACTTGGTTTGAATTTTCCTTTCATTTCCCAGATCTTGTGACATAGATCTCTTGTTCTTCCCTTTTTATTGTTGTCTTTTATTTCTCTACATTTGTTGTTGTAGTAATTTTCCTTGTCTTTGTGCACTAGTTGTTGTACTGTTGCGTTCATGTTTCTTAGTTTATTTCCATCTCCTTTTTGTTTTGTTTTTCTTCTCTCTTGTATTGCTTGTAGCATTTTATCTGTCTTCCATGGTTTCTTCACTTTCCTTTTGTCTGTTGGAAGTACCTTTATGCATTCTTCTTTTATTATGTCCCTGGCTTCAGACCAAAGCTCTTCACGATCTATTACACTTAGTATTGCAACATAGACTCAACCACACATGGAGAGAGAAATCCCAGAGGTCCAAGCAGGTTTCAGGAAAGGAAAAGGCACCAGGGATCACATTGCAAACATATAATGGCTAATGGAGCATAGCAGGGAGTTCCAAAAGAAAATCAGCATGTGCTTTCTAGACTATAGCAAAGCCTTTGACTGTATAGATCATGAAAAGCTATGGAATGCCCTTAAAGACATGGGAGTGCCAACACGTCTGATAGTCCTGATGAGGAATCTGTACTCAGGACAAAAGGCTACTCTCAGAAAAGAACATGGAGAAACAGAATGGTTCCCAGTTGGCAAAGAGTCAGACAAGGCTGTATCCTATCACCCTACCTATTCAACTCATATGCAGAACATATTGTAAGGAAAGCAGGCTTGGACATGGAAGAGAGAGGAGTGAAAAGAGGAGGAAGAAATATCAACAATATGCTGATGACACCATAATACTAGCAGAAAACCTCCCAGACCTGGAACACCTACTCAGGAAGATCAAAGAAGAAAATGCAAAGCCAGGCTCACTGTTGAACATAAAGAAAACAAAGATAATGACCACCGGAGACCTTCATCAGTTCAACCTAGACAATGAAGAAATGGAAATAGTAAAAGAGTTCTCATATCTGGGATCAAACATTGATTGGAATGAGGACTGCAGCCAGGAAATCAGGAGAAGATTAAGAATGGGGAGGACAGCTATGAAACAAGTAGAAAAGATCCTAAAATGCAAAGACATACAACTCAGCACAAAAGTCAGACTCTTACAAGCCATTGTATTCCCTATTACCATTTATGGATGTGAGAGCTGGACTGTCAAGAAAGAAGATAGGAGGAAAACCAACGCATTTGAGATGTGGTGCTGGAGAAGTGCGCTAAGGATCCAATGGACAGCCAAAAGGACAAAGAAATGGGTCCTAGAACAGATCAAGCCAGAGATATCCCTAGAAGCCAAGATGACAAGACCTAGACTGTCATACTTTGGACACATCATGAGAAGGCATGAATTGCTGGAAAAAGACAATAATGTTAGGAAAGGTGGAGGGAAGTAGAAAGAGAGGAAGGTCACATGCTAGATGGATGGACTTTATTAAAGAGACCACGAATATGAGTTTGCAGGAGCTGGGCAGAGCAGGAGAGGACAGAGTGGCCTGGAGATGTCTCATCCATAGCGTAGCCATGGATTGATGCAAAGGCAGTTAACAGCAACAATGCCTTCAGGCTTACAATTTAAAAAAAGACATGAAACAAAAGAAGGGAACGGCAGTGGGGAAGGGGATCAAGTCTAGTGGTTCTTCTCTCTCTCTCTCTCTCTCTCTCTCTCTCTCTCTCTCTCTCGGAGGCCATGCCCATGGCAGATGAATGGAGGGAAGGCCCTTCTTATGTCTCTGGGCTAGGGATGATGGAGCTTTGCTTGGCCCTTCCCTCCCTCTGAGGCCAGGGCAGCGACAGGTGGAATAGAGGGAGGGCCCTTCCTCTTTCTTCTGTTGCCAGGTGTTTAGGGCAATCCAAAGTGATGGACTGAAGGGACAGGAGATTGAGGAGAAAAGAGCTCCTGGAGCCCTGAGTGGAAGGCAGTGGGCTGGAGGCCCCTGTGGGGTATGTAGTCCCCTGAGGCCCCCCCAGGGGCATAGTCTCTGAATGGGGTTGGTGAAACCCCTCTGAAGCATCCTGAAAGGCTACCTGGCTTCCTCAGGGCAGGATGACCAGGAGCTCTCCTTTTCCAGGACATGTCCTTCATTTGAATCTTCTTTGTTGTTGTTGTTGTGTGCCTTCAAGTCCTTTCTGACTTATAGTGACCCTAAGGCCAACCCATTTTCTTATGACTGGGAGGAGGTTTGCCTTGGCCATCCTCTGAGGCTGAGAGCATGTGACTTTCCCAAGGTCATCCAGAGGGTTTCTATGGCCTGAACCCTAGTCCAACACTAGGCCACCCTGGCTCTCCCTCTCAACCTTCTCTGCAGTAGGAGGTCCCAAATGCCCTCCATTTGGAGCATGGCTAGTGTTTTTAAAAATGTATTTAGTCAGGGCCTCCCTTTCTGTGGAGTGCCCTCCATTTTCAGGGGCCTTATACTCTGGTGGTTATGAGGGGCCCTGGTCTCATTCAGTGTCATCACAAGTGGCGTGCAGACTGCACCAGGTGACACCCTAAGGGGGAGGTGATACCACTGCTCCTCAGACGCCTACCTTTTGGCAGAAACGGGCTGTGGCATTCATCTACTTCCCTTTAAAATGCTTCAAGACATGGTGGGAGTGGGGTCAAGCTCAGTGGGAGGCAAAAGGAGAGGCTCCAGAATTTTTTTTAAATTAAAATTTCAAATTTCAAAATTTTATTTAAAAATTATTTTTTTAATTCTTTTAAATTTTTCTTTAAAAATATCACATTTTAACCACATCTTCACTGCATATATGTAAATATATGTTGTGTGTATGATATTGTAATTTGAAGGTATAATTTTAATTTTGCTAGTTGTTTATGTCACAACTACACTTGTCCCTCTACATTTGCAGCTTTGACGTTTGCAGCTTTGATTATTCATGGATTTGATTAATATGTTCTCTTTAGGAATCTCTAGGTCCTCCAGCACAACTCTATAGTCAACTTTAACCAAAAGTCACACTGAAGGACCTAGAGGGATTTCTAGAGAGAGCACTCCACTAAGCATTTGTAGCTCCTCTGGCACAATTCTTTGGTCAATGTCTGGCAGACATTGACCACAGAGTTGCACTGAATGACCTGGAGATTCCTAGAGAGAACACTCCACAAAGCTTTGCACTGGAAGAGCTACAAATGCCAAGTGGAGTCTTCTCTCTAGGTATCTCTAGGTCCTCCAGTGCAACTCTGTGGTCAACATCTGCCAGACATTGACCACAGAGTTGCACTGAATGACCTAGAGATTCCTAGAGAGAACACCCCACAAAGCTTTTCTAGCTCCTGCAGCACAATTCTGTGGTCAATGTTTGACATGTTGACCACACAGTTGCACTGGACGACCTAGAAATTCCTAGAGAGAACACTCCACTGGGCGTTTGTAGCTCCTCCGGTGCAATTCTGTAGTCAATGTCTGGCAGATGTCGACCACACAGTTGCACTGGAAGACCTAGAGATTCCTAGAGAGAACACTCCACTAGGCATTTGTAGCTCTTCCAGCGCAATTCTGTGGTCAATGTCTGGCAGACAGTGACCACAAAGTTGCACTGGAGGACCTAGAAATTCCTAGAGATAACACTCCACTGGGTGTTTGTAGCTCCTCCAGCGCAATTCTGTGGTCAATATTCGGCAGAAGTTGACCACAAAGCTGCACTGGAGGACCTAGAGATAACACCCAGTAGGCATTTGTAGCTCCTCCAGCACAATTCTGTGTTCTGTATGTTTTGGGGGGAAGGGTGGGTGGGCAAAGGAGGGATGGGATTCAATCTAATTTATTGTTTTGAAGTTTTGTATTGTTGTACGCCGCCCCGATTGCTTGGCAGAGGGGCGGGATATAAATAAAAATTAAATTGTAGAGGAGCTACAAATGCCTAGCACCCCACTAGGCATTTGTGGCTCCTCTAGCGCAATTCTATGGCCAATGTATGGCAGATGTTGACCACAGATTTGCACTGGAGGACCTAGAGATTCCTAAAGAGTGTTCTCTCTGGTAAAAAAAAAACATATTGTTTTTGTTATTTGTGGGTTTTCCACATTCATGGGGGTCCTGTGCCCTTAACCTCAGTGAATGTGGAGGGATGAGTGTATTAGCATTACATTCAGTGGTATAGGGGAATTACATTTGACAAGTAACATTAATACAAAAAACCTCCCACAAACATTACTAAGATTTTTGTATGATGTGAAATGGGAAGAGGTCTGTTGGAAGAAACTTATACATTCTCTCTCCCCTCTTTATATAGGCAGGGATTCCTATTTAGGTCTCTTTTTAAGACTGTCTCTCTATCAAGACTCTAAACTGTCTATATCTTACAATTAGTCTAACAGTGTCTTCTCCATCTTCCTGCTTATAAAAGATGGTAATGATTTATCTCTTTACCCCAACCATCTTTAGTTAGATCAGAATTAATTTTTATTGTTGTTATGTAATTATTAATTAAAGCCATTATTATTGTTTTTTTTAACGACAAAGTTATTGTTTATTCTGTTTTTTAAACTACATGTCTGTTGTCTTTCTGATGAGTCAGTCTTCATACTTTAGAAGGGCAAGTTCACATAAAAATATTCAGGGTCACAGTTCTGCTGTTCTGCTAATGAAAGACAGGCTGTAACAGGAATCCATCAGTGATATCTTTATTGGCCAACCGAAATGCACAATATACTTGTTGCAAGCTTTCGAAGCTCCATGGGGTTTTTCATCAGGAAAGGTGTTACAAACCAAACAGGAGAAAAACAATTGGAGATGTTAGTCAGATGCCTACATGTTGTTTCAGTCTTTAATTAAGATGTATATGGTGGGGAGGATATATTTTGCAGGCAGGCTTCTCCTCCTTCTGGCCATGCGGCTTTTGGGAGATTTGCAAAGTCCAGAAAATTTAAAGTCCATTTGCATCTCAACAGGGACCCCTCATTTGCAATCCAATATGTCTCCATTCCAGTGAGGTCACAGGCCTCTTTACAGGCAGGGAACAATGGATTCCTCAAGAAGTCTCTAACAGGTTTATCTTTCATATGTGTATATTTAAGGAGATTATCGCAAGCCTTAAATAATACTCCTTACCTCTTCTGAATGTAACTCTAATTCGCGCTGCAGCCGTGTTTTATCGCACAGCTTTTGCAGCGGAATCCAACTTCAGAGTTGCTCCCCGCTCCAATTCGAATTGGGAAACGCACTCCGGGAGACATTTTTCCAAGGCGGAACTTTCTGAGTTGGAAAAATGGCAGCTGGAGCACATTTTCGAATGCTTATTGGAGCGGGGATGTACTCTGAAACTGGATCCCGCTGCAAAAGCTGTGCGATAAAACATGGGTGCAGCGCGAATTAGAGTTACATTCGAGAGAGGTAAGGAGTATTATTTAAGGCAGGGGTAGGCAACCTTTCCCCTTTAAGGGCCGAGGAACTTCAGCTCCCAGAAGCCTCAGCCATGTTGGCCAATAGTCTCATGTTGGCCCATAGCTCCTGGGATTCTGGGAGCTGAAGTTCCTCGGCCCTTAAAGGGGAAAGGTTGCCTACCCAATTTAAGGCATGCGATAATCTCCTAAGGGGGGGTTGCAGACTGCCAGAAATAGTGCAAATTGAGTCCACTTTTAGGGTTAGGGTTAGTGCTAGGGAATCATGGAAACTGTATTTTATTGTGGCACTGGAGCTCTCTGACAGAGAAGGCTCAATGTCTCAGAAAAAAAAAAAAACAATCCCCATGATTCCCTAGCACTAACCCTAACCCTAAAAGTGGACTCAATTTGCACTATTTCTGGCAGTCTGCAACCCCCCTAAATTTCTTTTAAAATGGATTATAAGTTTCTTGAAACAAGGTCAATGGTGGTTGTGGGGGGGGGGTGACACCATGAGTTGCTGCACTGGGTGACACCAACCCTAGGGAGGCCTCTGGTTTCTCTCAGGGCAGGAAGAAGAAAGGCCCTTATGGCGGACCAGGCAGGCCGAGGCCGGAGGCCCGCGAAGGGGACCCCCTTCCTGAGGCAAAGGCCTGCGCGGAGCCACCTCAGGAAGGGGGTCTGCTTCGCGGGCCTCCGGCCTCAGCCTGCCTAGCTCGCCGCAAGGCCTGCTACCAGCCGCTGAGGCGGAAGGCCCGCAATTAGCGTTCCCCTCAGCTAAATGGCGCTTGTCTGGGCGCGTCGCAGCAGCTCCGCTCACACTTCCCTTAATTGCCTCATGCATTATCCAGCGGGCCCGCCGGTGCCTCTCATCACCCGTAAAGAGGCCAGGAAAGGGGGGGGGGGTAGAAAAGGCGCTAAACGAAGGGGAGGAAGAAGAGGAGGAGGCCTAGGTGCCTCGGGCCAGGAGTCGTCCTTGTCGTTGCCGTCGTGAGGGGAGTCTGTCAGGGCCTGTGAGTGACAGGCACCGTCGGAGGAGGCTCCTTCCTCTTCAGGCTGCCTTTCAGCTCTGAGGCGGTGAAGGCAAAGTCGAGCCAGGCTGCCCCCCCCTTTGCTTCTTTCTCCATCTCCTCCTCTTCTTCCCTCCCTATGCATATTTCATGGCTGGTCCCCATAAATATTAATCCTAATAGCTCCACGCGGTGGTTATTATTTCTGTCTTATGACAAATATTCATAAAATATTCAGCACCCTGTTTTGGAAACACTTACGCACCTGACGGGGGTGGGATGGCTTCCCCTCCTCCTCCTCCTCCTCCCCTGCTTCCCGAACATATTGAGGTCCTTTTGATGGACTCTTTCCAACCCACTCCCCTTTCCCTTAATTAACACCACGGAATATAAATATTTAATGGGATTTATTTCCCTCCCCCCACAAGCGGAACCCCGATTAGACTGGAGAGGTTCTGTTTTGACAGGATTTAAAAGGATGGGAAGGGGGAACGTATTCCTTACCTATTAGGAAATTGGTTGCTTTTCACATGTTCGTCAAGTGACACTTCATCAGCTCTTTGCTTTTCCTCACCTTTGCAGTATGTGCGTGTTCGTGTGTGTGTGTGTCTGAATAACAGCTGCAAATTTAGCAATAATTATCATGGTGATGGTAATGGTAGTTACCAGAGGCCTAAATATCCTGAGGGCACCATTAAAATCCCATTTACTCTTGGAAGTTAAGCAAGATCAGCTCTGGTTAGGACTTGGAGAGGAGATCGCTGACCAAAACCAGATGATTTGGGCTCTGTTTCGGAGGAAGGGACTGGCAAAAACACCTCTGAGGATTCCTCGTGTAAGAAAACACAGTGAAATTCATAGGGTCACCCTAAATTGACAGGTGACTGGAAGGCTCTTACACATCCTATAGTAAAGTACAATAACATCCAATATCCACAAAGAGTGATACCTTTATTGGCCAACCAAAATGCACAAAATACCCAATGCAATCATGCATTTTGCAGATTTTGGTTGCCCATAAAGTTAACACTGTTTTGTGGATTTTAGATGTTATTGTACTTTGCTGTATGGCCAACACAGTTATTTAGTTATTTCAAGGATTTACATCCTGCCTTTCTCCCACAATGGGATTCATTGTTACCCATGGATATTAAGTATTAAAAGACATAGCTGAGACCTCACAAACCTTCTGCCAGAACCCTTTTGGGGAAAGAGGCAAAGGACCACCCTTTTCTTTTGATTGCAATGACAGGAGTCTCTTTGTAGTCAATGCTTTGCAGTTATCAAGTTACTTTCAAGTAACAGAAACCACAGGCATTGAGAGTATGAGTTAGTGGGTAGACTGTGCTGGACTGGGGACTTAGGAAGCTTGAGGTTCTTGCTTCCCTGGTGTTGATCCTGAGCCAGTCATGCATTTTCTCAGCCTGATACAGTTTTTGTTGAAAGGATGAATGGGGGTGGGAGAATGGAAAGCACTGCCTGAGACCATGAGAATAGGGGTCTGGACATTGGGAGATGCATTTAATGCGGGGGAAGAGTCCCAGGGTGACCTACAAATATTAACAGTATGACAGTCCCCATAGTTCTGATCTGAAAGGCATGTGTCAAAAGGAGAAGGAGCTGGGAGGGAGAAGGAAGGAATCAGGGACAGGGAATCTGTCAATACTGCCAGGTGCTCTTTCTGGCCACCCCCTTGTTCATCTTCCTATGGGCCAAGATATGAGCCCTTGGTGGTTTCCCCCTCACCTTTGTGTTTATCTTTGTGGGGAGAGGGGTGCACTCATGTCACACAGTTGACATTTCTGTGAAAAAGACATGGGCATCATTGGTCCTGTACTCAGGACAAGAGGCTACAGTTAGAACAGAAAGTGGAGAAATAGAAATGGTTCCCAATCAGAAAGGGGTCAGGCAAGGCTGTCTTCTGTGTGGATGTGCCTTCAGGAGTGCCTGTCAACTTATGAAGTCTCCATACATTTTTCATAGTTTTTCTTAGGCAAGGAACAGGTGGTTTTGCCAGTTCTTGAGGTGGTTTTGCCAGTTCCTTCCTCTGAAATAAAGCCTATATCACCTGGTATTCATTGGCTATCTCCCATCTAAGTACTAACCAGGGCTGATCCTGCTCAGCTTCCATGATCATTTATTTAAAGCCCCTTCCCCTCAACATTCCTTAGTAAAATTGGTGGTAAATTTTGTGGGACACAGACCTCTTGGCCAGCACAGAACAGACAAGGAGCAAAACTACTGGAGTGGCAGTTCGTTGTTCAGCCCCACAAGTCAGCCCAAGAAACATGTACCTAGAGTGCCACATAGTTCCTGATTTCATCTGTGTAGGTAGCAATCCCTTCATTGGTGCAGATTCCCAGTTGTTTCATGGTTTTCTCAGCTAATTCATCCCTGGATGGCCAGCCACCTTCTGGTCCTTTGAAGTCCTTGGATGGCTTGGTACCTGGTGCTGCTTGAACCAAAGCTCAGTCTTTCCAGCTTGGCAGAACTGGTACTCCACTGGCATAGGCCTTGAAGCTCCAGGGCCACCTCATGATAGCCTGACGTTGCATAGTAGGATTCTGTGTTGGATAAGTATCCACACAATTTTTTTTTAAGGGGGGGGGATAGGCGTGAGCCTCTATGCTAGCCTATGGCAAGCTTCCTGCCAAAGCCCTTCCCCATCAACATCACATGAGGCCCTCCTGCACTTTGACACAAAATACCCATTCAGAAAGGAAAGCACTGGTGGCTCAGTGGTTAAATGCCTGTACTGCAGCCACTCACTCACAAACCATGAGGTTGTGAGTTCAATACCAGCCAGGGGGCTCAGACTCGACTCAGGCTTGCATCCTTCTGAGGTTGCTAAAATGAGTACCCAGCTTGTTGGGGGCAATTAGCTGACACATTTTAAACCACTTAGGGAGTGCTTAAGTGCACTGCTGAGCGGTATATTGCTACCATTAACAGGAGATTTCAACTATCCTGATATTTGCTTGAAAATTTAAGGTCCGACAAATTCCTCCCTTGCTTTCCAGAAAATTTCATTGTCCAGAAGTGGAACAGGCAACTAGGGGATCAGCTATTTTAGATCTGATCCTAGCCAGCAGTGAAGATCTGGTTAATAGAGTGGAAGTGACAGGATACTTAGGTGAGAGTGACCATGTTCTCTGGAGTTTGTAATACAGTGGAAAGGGGAAGCCAAGTGTAGTCAGATATGCATTCTAGACTTTTAAGAAAGTTGATTTCAGTAAACTTAGGGAAATATTGGTGGTAGTGCCATGGTCAGGAATAATAACAGAGAAGGGGGTTCATGAGGGATGGGAGTTTCTTAAAAGTGAAGTCACAATTTCAAACAGTTCTAATGAGGAGGGAAAAATGGGAGGTGTCTAAAGAAACCAAGATGGATGTCCTGGTTGTATCCTGGTTGCATATAGGAACAAGGTCAAAAAAGCTAAAGCACAGAATGAGCTCACTCTTACTAGTGAGATTAAAAACAGTAAAAAGGGTTTTTTTGGTTATGTCTGGAGCAAAAGGAAGAACAAGGAAACAGAGAAGAGGCGAACTACGCAACACCTTTTTTGCCTCTATCTCCTCCGAAAAGGAGAACAGTGCTCAGCCTGAGGAAAATGGAGCAGATGATTCAGTAGGAGAAATGCAGCACACAGTAGATGAAGAGGTAGTACAGGAATACCTAGGTACTCTAAATAAATGCAAGTCTTCAGGGCCAGATGAACTACCTCCAACAGTATTAAAAGCACAGGCAGAAGTAATCTCAGAACCACTGTCAGTAATCTTTGAGAATTCCTTGAGAACAGGGTAGGTCCCAGCACACTGCAAGAGGACAAATGTTCCCATCTTCAAAAAGGGTGAAAAGAGGATAGAGTCACAGACTTAGCAGATGAAGGGAATGCTGTGGATGTTGTGTATCTTGATTTCAGTAAGGCCTTTGACAAGTTCCCCCATGATATCCTTGCAAAAAAGGCTAGTAAAATGTGGCCTAGACAATGCTACTGTAGGATGGATTTTTTACTTGGGTGACTGACCAAACTCAGAGGATGCTCACAAATGGCTCCTCCTCATCTTGGAGAGAGGTGAATAGCGGTGTGTCACAGGGTTGGTTCTGTCCTGGGCCCAGAGCTATTCAACATCTTTATCAGTGACTTGGATGAAAGAATAGGGGGCATGTTTATGAAATTTGCAGATGACACCATTAGAAAGGGTAGCTAATACAACAGAGGGCAAGATCAGAATTCAAAATGACCTTAATAATTAGAAAGTTGGGCCAAACCTAACAAAATGAACTTCAACAGGGAGAAATGTAGGATACCAGACATGGGCAGTAAAAATGAAATGCACAGATATAGGATGGGTGACACCTGGCTGGATGACAGTTTATGTGAAAAGGATCTAGGAATCTTAGTGGACCATAGGCTGAACATGAGTTAGCAATGTGATGAGGCAGCTAAGCAAGCCAATATGATTCTAGGCTGCATCAACAGGAGTAAAATGTCTAGAGTGAGGGAAGTAATAGTACCACTTTATTCTGCTTTGGTTAGACCGCACCTTGAATACTCTGTCCAGTTCTGGGCACCACAATTCAAGAAAGCTATTGCCAAGGCTATTGCCAAGCTGGTGAAAAGTCTGGAAACCATGCCCCATGAGGAGTGACTTTGGGAGCTGTGTATATTTAGCCTGGAAATGAGAAGGTTAAGAAGTGACATGATAGCCATGTTTAAATATTTGAAAGGATGCCATATTTAGTATGGAGCAGGCTTATTTTTGCTTTCTTCAGAGACTAGAACATGGAGCAATGGATTCAAGCTACAGGAAAAGAGATTCCACCTAAAAATTAGGAAGAACTTCCTGCCAGTAAGAGCTGTTCAATATGCTGGGAAGGATCTAATTAGGGGAATTTATAATTAACTCAAAATATGCAAGAGTGGGGCCCTAACAACACCCCATGGACTATGTACTGTTATGTATACCAGAGGACTAAGGAATCCTGCAATGGATGATGCTGAGGCAGGCTTCTCCGATTAAAGTCTAAATATTTATTATAAGGGGAAAACTGCACACACATAAATATAGCACTCACACACACTGCACACTTAGAAATAAAGGAGGTGAAAGCGGGGATAGCTTGAGAATGACCAGACTGAGGGAGTTACGCAATTCCAAAGGCTTCTCTGGGATCCACTGTGGATGTTGATGATAATGATGATGAAGCATGGCCGCCGAAATGGGGAGGGGGGAGGAAGGATGGCCGAGGGAGCTATGATCAGAGTTCAGACTGACATGGAGTCAGCATGCACTCTCAAGATAACACATGGAGTCTAGAAATCCAAGGGTTCTTACAGGAAATTTCTGCCTTCTGGCTATTGACTAAATGGCTTGACTGAAGCCAGAACAAAGGTGTTGATAGCCTTAGCTAGGTGTGAGGATAGCCTAAACCAGGGGTAGGCAACCTTTCCCCTTTAAGAGCCGAGGGACTTCAGCTCCCAGAATCCCAGGAGCTATTGGCCAACATGGGACTATTGGCCAACATGGCTGAGGCTTCTGGGAGCTGAAGTCCCTTGGCTCTTAAAAGGGAAAGGTTGCCTACCCCTGGTCTAAACAATGCATTTGGTTTCGGAACTATCAAGGAAGGGAGGCTAGAGAAAAGGGTGCAGCCAAATCTGATCACTGCCCCATTAAGTGTGAGACTCAAAACAAACAAGCACTATTATGTGTCTTTTCCAGTATAATGGTTTTTCCCTTTTGGCAACTCCCAAACCTGTCTGGTAGGGAATTTTCCAGTATTTCTGGGCAGATCTCTCAGTGCCTACATGACCTGCCATCTAGGGGATTATGGCTGACGTTCCTCAGAGGTCAGTTTGAGTCATAGAGGAAACTCCACATGTGTCCAAAATTTTATGAAAAAATCACATATGCTAACAAATAGCAGAACACGCTGCCTCAGAGCATGGTGGAGTCTTCTTTAGAAGTTTTTAAACAAAGGTTGGATGGCTATCTGTTGGGGGTGCTTTGATTGTGTATTCCTGCATGGTAGAATGGGGATGGACTAGCTGGCCCTTGTGGTCTCTTCCAACTTTATGATTCTATGACTCTATTATTCGATAGGCAGGCAACCTTTTCTCTTCTACCCATTCTTGGGTCTTTGCACCATTGGCCCAATTCCCTCTGTTATAATTATGTTTATTGTTCCCAGTCCTTGCTGTCACTGCTCTCTGGAATTTTGTCTCTCCCTTCTTCCCATATAACTCAGTTTAAAACTCTCCTGATCAGATTTTTTTTTTTGTGAAACTCCTATCAAATATATTTTTAAAACTGCTGTGAGGCACAACTCATTTCTTGCAAGAAGTCTCTCTTCATGAAAGCACAGAACAGATCTTCCTTGATGGCACCACCTGCGCAGCCACCCTTATTTCTAGGATTCTTCTCCCTCTTCCTGGATCAGTCCTTCAACATGAAGGAGCAATGAAATAACAACCTGTGTCCCAAGGACCCTTGCAATACATTCAGCAGTATCATGTTCCTACATGGATCTGAAGGAAGGGGTAACAGTCAGTGGGCTTGATGAGTCTTGTCAGCCTCTCTGTTACAACACTGATCTTCACCTCTGGGAGATGTCTCTTGAGGTACCTAATCAGATTTGCACCCCACAACTTCTGTTCTTTGTAACAGGGACTCATCTACCACCACCATAAGTCTCTGAGAATTGGCAGGAGCTCTTCCATCCACAGAACCACCACCACCACCACCCAACTTCAGAGATATGAAGCTCTTGTCCTTGTCGCTGTGCCTCATAATCAGTGTGTGTGTGTGTGTGTGTGTGTGTGTGCTTGGAATCAGTTCCTTGTAGAATAGTTTGGATAGTTCTGCTTCTATGTGTCACATTCTTCCAATTCTCTGCCCCAAATCATAGAATTACAGAGTTAGAAGGTGGTGGCTGTGGTATCATCTGGGGCTGCAGATGGAGTGCTGGTGGTGACAGTGGGACTGTCGCCAGCGGCTGCCTGCTTGCCTATCCTGCCAGAGAAGGTTGTTGGCCCTGGTGTTCAGAAGGCCTGTCTGTCACTGCCCAGCCTCCTCCCTCTCTCTTTGACAGTAGCACCTGCATCAGGCCCCACAACATATTCACTTCCTCTTGAAGTTTGGCTTTGTGTTCTTCCTTCTCCAAGTTTTGCATGGGACAGTAGACACACACATTCCTCTTCAACAGCCTTCCCACCCTTTGCCATTCCCCGAGAGGCTGGGGCACTTGCTGGTATGAGCAGGGTGGTTCAGCCATTGACAGGGTAGCCAACAACCAGTTTTCAGGGAATGCTAGCATCTCCAGTAGGTGCCCTGGTACCTTTACCTGGTCCCAAATCTGCTGGTTCCAGTCACTCCTTCATCCAGTTCTGTTTCCCTTTCTGAGTGTTGGTGACTGAATATTCTTTATTAGTTGTAGGATTTTGAGTTTTAACATCCTCCTGGAAATGCATTTTGAATCACTTGAGGACCAAAAGGAAGCCAGAGAATCTGTCATGTACAGGATTGCTTCAGTTCAGAAATTCCAGCTTCAGGTGTAAACTAGAAAACTTTATTTAGAAAACCAAAGATGTTTCCAGTAGATATATGTTGTCAGGACTGAGAAGCCAGCATTAACTCAGTATAATTAAAACATCCAGTAATTCACATTTTATGTGGTCAGACACCCCATTCACCCATAAAACCAAACAAGCTCACTTTTCCCAGGGTCACCCCTCCTTTCACCCTGGACCATCTGTTCTCCTGAGACTGACCTAGTAGCTCCCATCACAGCCTCTCCTTCTCTCATATCTGCATATTGACCTCAAAAGGAATGTGTGCAACAAGTGCCTTAGCAATTAACTTATAACCACTTTTTCCCTCATCCAGTATTAATGCAATGTAATATGTTGCAAGCAAGCAAAGCGAGTTGCTGTTAACTATACAGGCAAACCGAAGGACACTGAGGGAACCATCCTGACACTTTCCCTCTCAACAGACATACAAAAGGCAGACAAGTCTATAAATGTTGCTTTCCTTCTTCTTGCTAATTTTAATACATGCTGATCAGAAACAAATGGCCATAAATATTCTCTCCTATCCCTAATTATTTTCTCATGGACTGCAGCAAAGGCAGTCTAGGAACCTCTGGCAAGCCAGCAGTGACCAGTCCTGGTCCTTGGAAGCTTATTTCCCTTCTCTCCTTCTCTTTCTCTCTCTCTTGCCCCTGGAGAAGGTTTGGGTCAGCTGAGGAGGGCTTGGTGTGATCAATTATGCTCTGTTTTAAACTAGGGACAGTCAGTGGGAGCCTTGCTTCAAAATAATAATAAAACAACAAGGACGGAGTGCCGAGCAGGCAAAACAGGCTGAGGGCAGCTGGTCCCTGTGTGCCAAAGGGAAGATGAATTGGTTCTTTTAGCAAAAAAGGGAGACAAGATGAATGGCTTTCTATTTTCAAAACTTGCAGCTTCACCATAAAAGGAAGTTAAGATGATGCATTTGAAATGGGTTCAGATTGCCTAGTTTCCATCTCCTGGCCGAGCACAAAAGATCTTTTCCATCTGTACCAAGGCTGGAACCAAGATCCACTGAGGCCTGAATATCCTGGCCAGACCCACCACTGACACAAGTCCTATTTTTTCTGGTGCTCTGATGGAGGCCTGGCACCATGGAACCATTGCTTTGAATTTGCTTCAGTTCCCCACAGTCCCCCACAACACCCTCACACTGGGCTTCTCCAGAGCATTGCAGGCAAGTTAAAAGTTGGCCCCCATCACCAAGTGGGAGGCTCTGCTGCCCAGGTGCTTATCTGGCTTGGAGAACTCAGCTGTGGAGGGGCTCTAGGGACCACTAAGCTCAGGGCTAAACAAGCCTGGGCTCGGCCCTGACCTGCTCTGAGATATTTATGGCCAATGGTTGTCACCCCTGTCCTGGCCCAGAAACAAACCAGGGTAGACAATGGTGTTGGGGTGCTGTTCCAAGAGAGTTACATGAAGTGGGGAGCCCGAGATCCTTGAGTTACCCAGAAGTCAAATTCTATAGTGAAAGTATCCCATGCTGTTGTGGGGACAAGAACACCCCCCCTCTGTTATTTGGGGGGGAGCATGTACAGCTCTCCAAATTCCCCTAACCTAGGACAGTTGTCCACCCCTGAATTCAATGGTCATCCTCAGTTTTTCTGATCCTGTTTCCCCCTTGGAAAGTCTCCCAGTGACCTCCATACCTCTAGCTGTGCCATAACCACTGCCCCAAAGTCTTCTGCTTTAGCCAAACTGCCCATTTCCTCCTACAACCTGCCCCTATTCTTCTCTTAACCTTTTCTTATGGACTCCCATTTTTGTGATGCCGTTGGTAGAAGGACTGCACTGTTTCCATGTGACAGATGCAAGAGCAGCATGGTCCTGATGTTTCCAGAGTGGTTGCAGGAGGACCCATGAAAGGTGACAGCCCACCCTCCCACGTGGTCCAGGTGTTGAGCTGGTTGCCATGGTGGCCCTGGTCCAGTAGGAGCAGGAGAGGGTCTTGAATCAGGGCCTCTGGCTCAGACCTGGCACCTTCCTCAGCTCCATAGCAGCTGGAGTGGCACATAGGCTGAAGCCAGAGGCTCCTTTTCAACCTCAGCTAATAAAGGAATTGGGATGAAAGGCTGCTACCAGATTACCCGCTCAGACTGTGCCAGGGCTGGGAAATCTGCCTCTGCCTCTGCCTCACAGCTGTTGGATTCCAGCTCCCAGAAACCCCAGGCAGCCTGGCATGTGGGGAGGAATGACGGGCTCAATAGTCCATCAACAGGTTCCCCAGCTCAAGACTACCAAATGACAGGTGCATATGAGACCCATTTGATGGGCTTTCCCCCAGTTGCCAGCCTGTCTCTTCAGCCTCGTCTGTTGGAGGCTCTGGCGCTGAAGCATCACGTCCTAGGCTGCTTGGGAATTGGATGCCTGAGGCATTGGCAGACACTCCTCCCTCCTGAAGTGCCTTTTTGGGATCATAGAATCATAGAGTTGGAAGAGACCACAAGGGCCATCCAGTCCAACCCACTGCCATTCAGGAACTCCTGGGGGGACACCAGTGGTCTAAGATGCTGTCACCAGCAAGAGCAGCCCCACTCTGATGGGCTTTGACTGAGATCCTTTTTTTTTTAGGGTATCAAAAATATCCATGGGTGGGGTTGATATGCAATTCCTACACTGAATACCAATCTAGCAGAATGTGTGTGGATCAATGGCCACTGCGCATGGCTAACAACCTACTATGTACAGCTACTATGTACGATGCACAAGCAATGCACAGAGGCTGTGGCAGGAATCCACTTAGAGGCATGCACATGTGTAAGTCATGCAGTGCTTGCGGGGCCAAAATATCACCATTGCCCAATGGCCATGTTCTGTTGATACTGCCAGAAGTGGAGTTGCACAGACAGCCTGAATGTTGTGCATGGTGCATTGAGGCTACGCATTGTGGTTGTGCATCCTATACTTTACCCCATGGTTGTGCCTTGTGCTTTGTGTAGTGGCACATTAATATTTGTTGCACAATGTTGCTATTTTGTTGTATGACACTCATGTAGCATATCTCCACACATGGGTATTTACACTATGCTAAAATGGATGCTGGCTATGACCATTGCATATTGTCAAAACAACCACAACCACAACAACCCCAGCATGCTTAGCACAACATATCCCTGTTTCAGGAACCAGAACCTGGCAACCTCTGGAGGGCCACAGATGCCCCATCCATCCTGCAACAGTCAGAGGCACCAGGGGAAGCTATGTCCTTGTACAACAAAAGGATTTCCAGGCCTGGGAATTTAATTCCAGTTGCTGCTTTGCTGTTTGGAGCCATTGCAATGGAGCATTGGACCTGGACTTTGGGAGTCCAGGGTTCCAATTGTTACTCAGCCAAGGAGACCAACTGCGGGACCTTGAGCAAGTCACACTCTCTCCACCTCTCACTCTCCCATTCTTGCTATACTGTGTTTGTTCTTGTTCTTAAAGTCTTCTCCTGTATTTGACAATACAATGCTCTATTTGCTTAGAATATTTTGTTTAACTTGCTGGAAGTTTTTCTTAAAGACAGGTTGCAATTTAAGAATAGGAATGAACATCCCTCCACCCCCAGCTGTGTAATTCCCCCCTCCAGGGTTCCCCAAGCCCAAAGGATCAGTTCCCAGGCAGGCAATTGTGTGCTTTCGACTAGCTAGGAAAAGGCCTCACTTGGTTGTGGCATTTTAGGCAATGATCACATCTGTGGAAAGAAGGAAGGAAAGAAGAAAAGGAAGGAGGCAAGGAAGAAAAGAAGACTCACCTCCATTTGCTTTCTGTAACACAATTTCCCCCTTCCCTCCCCCTCTGCCTGTCTTTAATGCTGACACCAGACTGAATAATAAGATGCATCTCCTCTTTATAAAAAAAAAAAAAAGAGAGAGAGAGAGAGAGAGACAGGATTTCCAATAAGGTGCTTCCTTCCAAGGTTCATTTTCCTGGCAGCTTTTTAAGTGTAGTGGATGCTTTTTTGTGTGTGGCTCTTCCATCTCAGCTTCACACTACATCACCCGCCCCTTTTCCTCACGTTAGCAGCTGTGAGTTGTGACAAGGATTCTTGATCCACTGGGTTATCATCCTTTTCCCTTTTGTTTTGTTTATTTTGGAATATAATGGAGGAGCAGTATCAATTATCGCGGCTGTATAAGCAGGCACCCGCCCCTCACCCCGCTGCCTTTCCCTTCCTCTGCTGGAATATTCATCTCCAGACACACATCAGCACCAGTTACCCATTCTGACAATCATGTTTCCATACGGTTGTTGGGCAACGGAAACAAAGCAGAAACAAAATGTTTGGAGTGTAAGGGATAAAAGACTGTTGAAAACTCTTATATTCTCCTGCTGTCTTTGGCATCATTGAGATCTTCAGCTTTTTTAAAATGCCAGGTTATTTTTTACTTTAATTTTTGTTTTAAAAAACCCCATAGACCTCCAATGTGAATGGAAGTCATTATCTCTAAACATTTGAAGAGCAAGCAGGATGATTTTCATAAGTTTTAAGTTGTACAAAGGAGCCTTGTTGTCACCTGTTCAGCGCATGCCACAGAAAAACCTCTGGCTTTCATCTGATCTGATCCTCCCCAGTAAATGTAAAATGTTCTCTTTGGTGAATGTCTAAAGCTTACACTCACAGGTTTGGGAGGCACACATGCCAAAACAAAATAATGTAACACCAAATAACATAATACAGAGAATGCTGCGCAACATAGCTTTGAAAGCAGCCCAGAGAGAATCCACGTGTTGAGGAAGAAAGCCTGCAAAACAAAGGCTCCCATAAAAGTTGATTTCCATTAATTTGGAATGGATATTTAAAAACATCAGTTGCATCCTGTCTCCCCTCAGTGCTTTCTCTCATCCAGCCACTTGTCCAGCTGAACTACCCAGAGCTCTATCCTGACCCCTGAAATGACTTCTTTTTGCCCCTTTTCCTCTCAATGCCCCACAGGCCTGGAAACCTTATCTGCATGTGTTCCCCTCCTCCTGAGTCCCTCCTCAGAACTCGCCATTTCCTAGAAGCCTTGGAATCACTCTACTTGCCAGTCTTCCCTTCACCAACCTGGGACCTTCCAAATGTGTCAGACTACAATTGCCATCATGCTGGCTAGGGGATGATGGCAGTTGTGGATGGACAGGGCTGGAGGGCAGCCAGTTTGAGTAGGAAGCTTGCCCACAGCCCTTATATTCCCATTGATGGAATTAAGCACATTTTTTCCCTGTTTTCATTGTCTTCTTCCATTGATGTTCCCCTGTAGCTCTTTTGAGACAGTCTCCTGAGGCTGCCATCTGCCGCTGTACCTATTCTTTGCAAAGTATCAGAACCAGAGGTGGCTTCTTGTTCATTTTCTTTTTCTTCAGCATGTTGTGGCATGCTGTCCCCGTCTTTGTAAAAAACAACATTCCTCACACATAGTGCAACAATGCCTGTGTATGATCCTAATAGGATTGTGCAGGGCCTTAAACCCCACAGTCTGGTGCTGCTTGATGATGCCCACTGGCACTGGATAAGACCACCAACAGCCTATGCTGCCTAGGGCCCTGAAAGCTGGCACTACCCCTGGAGTTGACTAGGAGAGCACACGTTTGGCATCCAGAAGGTCTTAGTCCCCAATATCTCCAGTTGTAAGGGGCCAGTTATCAGTTGTAACTGGTTGGAGCTTCTGCCAGTCAAGGTAAACAGTGCTGTGCTATATGAACAAATAGTGCTGCCCAGGTAAAGAAGACTCAATGTACTGTTAATCCAAACCTTAAAATAGAATGGTTTTGAAAAACCTGCAGGAAAGAAGCAGATTTCTCAGAATCAGCCTACTAATGACACTGACCATTTAACTCATATTTTCTGTCCCCAACAGGGTGTTTTTCCTGACTCTCCCGACCGACACAATTGTCCAGCGCCTGTCCTACCGCATGGTGGACCCTGTCACTGGGGAAAGGTAAGAAGTTCTCATGTCCTGCATGGGTTGGAAGCATTTGATTTTGCCAAGCGCCTGTGATGTAACTGGGAGGTAGAAAGTCAGGGTGGAATGAAAGGGAAATGGATTGCCTTCTCATGTGATGCTGGATGCCAGTGGCTGGACAGAAAGGCCCAAACAACCCTGTTCTGAGGTCCACTGCCTCTGTCCATGGTCATTCTTAGCCATCTGGATTGGTGGCTCTCAATAGACCTCTCCTTCTTCCTAAATGTGGTTAATCCTCATTTAAAACCAAATCAAAGGATCTTATCATATCTTCTGACAGTGATTGCCATTAAGTGAAATGATCCTTTTTTGGGGTCACAATAAAGTGTGGTTCAGCACAACACACACCAGCGGGAGTGAAGCCACCTTGGCTTTCCTGCACATTCTGCTTTCAGGAAACATGGTTTGTGGTGCTGATTATTGTGGTGGTTATCTTCCTGTGTCATGACAGAGGGGGAGAAAACACCACCTGACCCACCTCCTCCACTCCAAGTGTAAATTTCCCCTTCCCTCATATCTGCCAGGCTCCCATGTTCCATTCAAACTGGAGGGATGGGAGTGCATTGGCCCACTCGCCCTGCTGTGTCTTTCAGGGCAGCCACTGCCTCCAGCACCTTAAAGTTCGGAGCATGAAAATGGGGAGCTTTGAGAAGTGAGCAGAGGGGGAGGGAGGTCCAGGTGAACCCACAGGAAGTCAGACACACACTCCCCAGCCATCTGGCTGTCTTCCCTGGGCTGCCTGGGTGGGGGCACCCCCTTCCTGAGCTCTGTCTGGAGGCAACTACAGGACTTGAACCCAGGACTTTTGGCAGCCACAGCAGGGCTTTATTGCCAAGCTACAGCCCCTCAGCTCTGAGCAGCTCTGGCCAGAAGTAAAACCCAAGGGTCCACAGGTCCTTCCTGGAAAGGGAGAGATCACGATGACCCTAATGATCACTAAGTCAGGTTCCCCAAAGAAAAACTTGTATAAATCAAGTATGAATATCAGTCTTAACGCCGAGCTTCTTTGTAAATTGTCAACATACACCTCTGTGCACAAAGTACACAGACAGTTGTCCCAGGATGCCCTCCATGTATGTTCTGTGTCACTCTCAGACCTTAGCCTGTGCCACTCTCACTTTCCATGGTCTACTCTTCAGACAGGTAAATATCATCCTCTAAATCCCAGCTTGGCCATGAAATCAACTGAGTGACCTTGGGCAAGTCACACTCTTTCAGTCTCAGAGAATGGCAAAGGCAAACCCCCTCTGAACAAACCTTGCCAAGCCTCCCTCCCCCAGATGGTTCTAGGTGGGAAACCTCATCCCCAGCTCCTTGCCACACAGGTTTCTTCTGCTGACCCTTCTTTTTGTTCATTTATTTGTTTGGAAATGGGCAGCCCGAGAGCTGATACTTATAGTATGTAGAGGGGGAAAATCCAATGACAGAGTAACGTGCTAAAGCAGGAGCTGGCTCCAAGGAATGCCTGAGTTCCAAAAGCGTCTGCTCCACTTCCCAAGGACAGCAACCAGGTCCACCAAAGAGGCCAAAGCCTGGGCTGGGCTGTGGTTATTCTCTGAGTCTGCCGCCAAGGGGTGTTGGGGTGTTACCCAAAGAAAGGTGGGGGGATTGGGGGGGTCCCCACCAACCATCAGTGTTACTTCAGATGTTGGGGAAATAAGCTTTGCAAGAGGCAGAGTTACCTTTAGGATTGTTTGCACCTGTATATATCAGTAATAACTGAAGAGAACTCCAGGTTTCGGTAAATTAAGAGTATTTTCTTTAGAAAAATAGAGAGAAAAATTAGAAAAATCACATATACGTGATAGCAATTCACACAGACACAGCATTCAGAGCTAACTAAAATGGAAATGTGGAAACAGGACAGTGGAGTTTGAGGGGTTTATTGTTGTTGTTGTTTATTTATTTATTTTATACCTATGCCACCTTTCTCTCAAAAGGGACCCAAGGCAACTTATGTGCCTTCAAGTCGTTTCTGACATGGCAAACCTAAGTGAATCTATCACAGGGTTTTCTTGGCAAGATTTGTTCAGAGGGGGTTTGCCTTTGCCATCCTTTGAGGATGAGAGAATGTGACTTGGCCAAGGTCACTCAGTGGGTTTCATGGCCGAGCTGGAATTTAGAGGATGATATTTGCCTGTCTGAAGGGTAGACCATGGAAAGTGAGAGTGGCTCAGACTAAGGTCTGAAGATGACACAGAACATACATGGAGGGCATCCTGGGACAACTGTCTGTGTACTTTGTGCACAGAGGTGTATGTTGACAATCTATGAAGGAAATAGGTGTTAAAACCAATATTTATACCTGATAACTAGTCTCTGAGGGTGTGCTTGATGATTTCTAACACTGTAACAAAGACCTGATGGCTTTCCCAGGAATTGACTGTGGCATTCTGGGCTGTGGTGTGGCTTTAACTTTGGAGTTACAAAAACAGTGATTGGGTTGGGACAACCCAAAGTTGACTGGACAGGAAGAGGTGGCTGAGAACACAGTAGGGGGCAGGCAGAGAGGTTGGCTTGCTGCTTTGGGTGCAAAAGAATTCTTTGTCTCAAGGTGCAAGAGGAAATGCAGAAGACTTGGAAGAAGGAAGGACCAATTGGTAGTTTGGGTTGTATTATTACCTGGATTATTCACATGCCTCAGGTCTCACTCCTTTTCTCCTGGGAACCTGACCTAGTGTTCATAGAATCATAGAATCATAGAATCATAGAGTTGGAAGAGACCACAAGGGCCATCCAGTCCAACCCCCTGCCATGCGGGAACTCAAAATCAAACCATCCCTGACAGATGGCCATCCAGCCTCTGCTTAAAGACTTCCAAAGGAGACTCCACCACACTCCGAGGGAGTGCGTTCTACTGTCAAACAGTTCTCACTGTCAGGAAGTTCTTCCTAATGTTAAGGTGGAATCTCTTTTCCTGTAGCTTGCATCTGTTGTTTCGGGTCCTATTCTCTGGAGTAGCAGAAAACAAGCTAGCACCCTCCTCAATATGACATCCCTTCAAATATTTAAAGGGGGGGGGTTGTCTTTAGACCCCTCCCATTTTTCTTCCTCATTGGAACTGTTTGAAATTGTGACTTCAATATCTCACTTTTAAGAACCCCCTGTCCCTCACAATCCCCCTTCTCTATTAGTATTCCTCACCAATGTTTCTCTAGAGTGGAAGGCAGGGTGACCCTCCCCAGGGAAGAGGTTCAATGGAAGGCCACAAACCAGTGTTTCCCCCCCCCCCACTGCCTCCTTGCTTGGGAAGTGGTCTAGAACGATGGCCACAAAACAGAATGCTCCCTCTCGGGCATGGGGTCGGCTGTCTTGTATATAATCACATAATCTGTTATTCTACAGTCTCCCTGGCAGGGGAGACCTATGTGGTTTCTGAATAGTCCTCTTCTCCTCCTCGTCCTCCACTGCTGTATTTAGGAAAGAGGTTGGAGCTGAAAATGAGAGGACAGAGGCTTCCCAGGTGAATTTTGTGGCTTCAAATGGGGAGGATTCAGATGGAGACCAGGGCAGTGCATGCAGAGATGGCTCCCCACTCTTTTCATGACGGAGAAACATAGCTGTGCTGAGAAATGCCTAGGTCGGCAGCTAGGGACAGATTTTTTCTGGATGACAACTCCCCAAATACCCCAGCTGGCATAGCCACTTTTGGACTGCTGCCATGGGCCCATGGAATTAAGGGAGGCACATGTTGGTCTCCTCCACCAGCCAGCAGAGAAGGGCAACTGGAAGGCTGCAGCCCTGTGTCCCTGTCTTCAAGATTACCAGGTGAGGAGAGTCAGCCTAGCTCTACCTTTGGCAGTGGAAGGAGGTGCTGCTCCTACATTTCCTTCCTTCTTCCCTCTTTTTTCCTTTTGTATCAAGTTGCTTGGGTGACAGGGAAGCAGTCTTATTTTTTTAGCATCTGTACTGTGTCTCCAACTGTTAGGAGCTGTAGAAGTTTAATAATGCTTGGAAGGTCTGGCTAACAGGAGCCACATTGATATTTCAAGGCATGCAATGATTGAGTTTAAACCTTGTTCCATATAATGTAGTCTTGCTAGAGAAATTATTTTTAAAAATCCACATCTGGTGGTAAGACTGGGCTCTTGTGAATTTCCCCTCTTGCTGCCTCCAATTTCCAGGTACCATACTTTGTACAAGCCGGCCGCCACAAAGGATGCCAACGATCGCCTCCTCCTGCACCCACGAGATGAGGAAGAGACCGTGAAGCTCAAGGTGGAGTCCTATTTCAGGCTTTCTGGTGGTCTGGAGACCTTCTTTGAAGATGCTATTTTTATTAATGCTGACCAAGATCCCCAGACAGTCTTTGAATACATAGAGAGCTACCTTGTTAATCCACTCCCTATCTTGCAGAAAGATTTCTAAGTCTGCAGGCTTCCTAAATGTTAAAGGGTGGTTGGGAGCATTGTCCTGAAATTTTGTAGGCAACAGTTTATTCCATTTATTGCTTTTTCCCCAGAAAGTAATTGCAAAGGATCCAGGGGGCCAGAAATCATAGGCAGCCCATCCTCAGAACTATACTAGAACCCTCTAAGAGGGAGCGGAGCTGCCAGAATACACATTTGTACAGCTAGAGCTGTGACCATCGAGGGAGATCAGGATCTCACTCCACAAATGAATTTGATTTTTAAAACCCTTTTACCTACTGGGGAAATTAGAAGCATTAACTTTCATAAATCATCCAGCTGACAGAATTTAGTGTCCTGGTAGTCCCAAGTGGATCAGTGACAATGAGATGGAGGGAAGGAGGAAAACACGCTGCCACCCCCATTTTGTCCTCTTCCATTTTGGTGGCTGCTCAGGAGAGATATCTGACTGCTCTGTCTTGGGTCTGAGGATGTAAGGTGGGGGATTAAAGACTCTTTGAATGCACCTATTGCTGTCCCAGACCCTTCTGTCCATGTGCAAGGAGCCTGTGCTGAAAAAATGAAAGGAGGCAACATGGAAGAGGGGCAGGGAAAGAGAACTGTATTCATGTCTCAGGTTGTGATGTTGGCGATGATGATGAAAGCCAAGAAGAGGGGAAGTCATGCACTTGTCTCAAGACCGGGCCAGACATTTTTTGTGGGGGGGGGGAAGGCAAGATCCAATCTCCCCCCCCCCCACCCCAGCTGCTCACAAGGTGTTCTCCCTGTGGAGGCTTAGTAGACATAGGGCACTTCCTACCTGCCACATTGGCAACCTTTTGTCAGGTTCCTCTAAAAAGCCAAGCTGTTCTGCTGTATGGAACTTCCTTTCCCCATCAGCCGGTTGGTGCCCAGATGTATGCCAGCACAGCATAGTGCACACCATGGAGGGTCTGGCCAAAGGATGGAGAAACAGCAAAGCAGCCTTCCCATTCATGGAAGCCTCCGGCCCCCACAAACTGGAGGAGGTCTGTAAAGCCCCACAGGTACATCCCTTGGAAGTGCTTCAAGCAGAGGTCTGAACAAGAGACCCTTGGGCCCACCCTCCATGGCAGAGGATTGCATCTTTATGAATCATTCTCTTGGACCATTCCTGACCCTCCTCTCTTGTGGCTCCTTCCCCTTGCTCTGTGCCTGGGCTGCTCCAGTCATCACCACTACCAGGATTGGCCATGTCTGGAGGCTTCTCTCCTTGCCTCCAGACAGGCCAGCAAGTGGCCTGTGTGGCTATTCAGTGTTGGCTATCTCCCACCCACCCCCTTGCCTATCAGTTACATGGGCCAAAAGCACTACAAGAGCTGCCATCCTGTAGCCAGATGGGACATCAGTACGTTCCCAGCAGGGTCCCAGTGGCTTGGCCCAGGGGGATGCGTGACAGGACTCCCCTTACCTGGGTGCCACATGGCAGCTCACCCCATGCACATCCCCCCGTTGTAAAGCTACACAGCCTCTCTGTGCATAAATTGGAAGGGCTGCTATTAATAATAAATGGGGAGTACATCTTGCTAATATCACCTCCATCGGAGTGTTCCTACTAAATATTGATAGGCAGAATGGCTTGGCCACGCATTTAAATACTGTTTGCCATGCACGGGAAGCTACAAAGGGGACAGCGGCTCTTTAATTAGACAGGTACATCTGCTTAATTAATTTAGCCATAGAGCCATTCCTCTCCTCCACCACCACCACCCTCTCCAGAGTTCTTTCATCTCTATGCGGCCACAATATTAGTTCCGCTCAGCCAGCTGCAAAGAAAGTGGAGGCGAACCAGCCCCACTCATTAAGATGTAGGGGGTGCATCTGCCCCCCCCCCCCCAGTCTCAAGTCAGCGGTCAACTCCCAGGGGCTCCTGCTGGCCAGGCGTACATGCCGTCTGGGTTAGCAGAACATGCTAATACTCTTGTAGAACTCTCCCTCAGAAAGGACTAGAACAATTGACATTCACTTAATTACTGGGAAACGCAAGAGGCCTTTGCATCCATTTTGCATAGTAAGAGGTCCCATTAATGCTTGAAAGGTTCAGCAGGCAAAAGAAGGAATTAAGACTTTTATAATTGGAAGGGCAATGCTTCACAACCAATTTGGGACCGGCCTGACCTGATTAGCATCTGATTCTGGCCAAATAAACATTAAACAAGATCACTAAGATAACAAGGAGGCCAGTCAGGGACAGAAGAGGCCATTCCCAAAGGGGTTTTGGGGTGGCCCTTCAACAACCCACCAGTACTCCCCCCTATTGTGCTGTAATCTCAAAGAGCCATGGCTACCACATGTGGCTAGTGGCTTGGTTTTTTTCTTCTGAGGCTGAACAGGAGGCCCATATCCAGCAGAAAGGTCTATCAATTTGTGGCTGTGTGAGGATTTGAACCTCCACCATCTCAGTCCTAGTCTGATGCTCAATAGAGACTGATAGTTGGGGGCTGCTTGCCCAGCCCTTAACCTAGGCAGGACGATTTCATGTTGTTCTTGTCTTGCCTTGGACAACAGAGCATTGGGTTCAGCTTGAGCAGCTTTCGTTTGGCAGGTGAAGTCATTTGCTGGAACTTGCACACAGTGGGAAGCAAGATAGGTGTCCATTTGGACCGTCAAAAAGCAAGGGAGAACTCAAGAGGAGCAACCAAGAAAGGTTCTACCATCAAGAGGTTTCCATGCTTATTTCCAGGAGAACTGCTGGAATCCTCAGGTCCCTGGCTACTGCCTGGCAACTGTCCACACACTGTGAATTCAAGCAGGTTGATTGCCAGTCCTTGTTTTGCTAGATTACCCAAGAATCAGGGTGATCTCCTTAGAACACATGCTAACACAATACAGGACTTGTGTATTTCTTTTATTTAGAAAGGGATTCATGTAACAGTGCTACTGTTGCTGTATACAAAACACATTCTCCAGATTATGTTTCACGTTTACAAAAGAACTCAACCATATATACAGCATGAATATTTACAGCAACTTCTCAAGGGATCTGGAAAACATCAGGAACCTGAGCATTTCCCAACACGGCCTCAGTTTGGTCAGACTGGTAACTTAAACACTGCTTAAGTTGACTAACACTTCTCATGTATTAAATATTTTGTTTTAGGGTTGTTTTTTTCAAAACAAGATGGAAAAAGCCTAATTAGGTCAAGGAATGAAACCTTAATCGTACTCCCTTATCACATTGAAGCACTCAGAAGAGCACATCTGCAGTTAGTGCAAATGCTCAAACCAATAACACAATGTATTTCACCTTTATGCTGAGCTGGCAGATGGATTTATGTCTTTACAAAAACAATGTCTAAGGGTCAGTGGCTTTTCTCCTTGGTCTGGTATATAAAGACTCTTATAAAATGTAGTTAAACAACCAGGAAAAGAAAAGGGAGTCAGTTTTTCAAGCTGGAAGAAAACTTTTTTGGAGGGAGGAGGAAGAGGTTGTCAAGTCCTATGAGGAGACCAATATAGGACTGATTTCTCAGGAAGTGTTGCAAGCGGCCCGTTGTTTCTCTTGGGAGATTCTCACGGCCCGAGCTGCTGGACAGTCACACCGCTGAGTTTTCTTCTGGCTCCATCTTGTTGAATCATCTTCCCCCACATCCTGCATCACCCATGAGGGGAAACAGTTTCAGAGTTAGGAGTTCCACCGGTACAGATATTTTAGCAACAAAGAAACCTCCCCCTCCCTAAGAACCCAACCTGTAAACAGTCTGGCAGAGATGCACAAAGGACCCAGTTAGGATGATAGCTACTGAGGAAAGCACATTCCTCAGGCTGCCACACTCTCGGGTCATGCTGAACTGATCAACAACTATGTAGAACCCAAGAATGGAGGCTAAGATAAGAACAAAGGTGTGTGCAAGAGGAAATGAGAAAGGTCACCAAGGACTTGGGAGACCAGAGGAAGCCTTCAGCTTGTTCCCCCCACTATGTTCATCACCAAAAGCATTCCACTCCAAGCACTGCTGCTTGGAAAATCAAATCTCTGCTTTGGAGGGAAACCACTGGCCTCTGCCTGGTCACTGGGAAGCCTGGCTCTCACAGATAAGACACCCAAGAGCCCAGAGATAACACATGATGGCATTCCAAACATTCTCATAACATGCAAGCCCTGTCTCTCAACACCACCCAGTAGACCAGTGGGCATTGCCTCCTGCTCTAACAGGATTTTTCCTCTTCATTCCTTGAGAAAGCAGAGTGACTATGAAGCAGCTGTTGAGACTTTGCTAAGTTTTGGTGCACAATATGATGTACCAAGCCTAAGCCCAGCTGGTGCTTCCTAAAACATAACTGAGCTCTTGACTGCACAAGAAGTCTCTCCCTCATCATGAGGATGGCCTGAAATGGTTATGGAGAATGGAATGCCTGAATCCACCCTTGACCGATGGCCTCTAGACAGGCTCAAGGGAGCTGGGAACAGCAAAGTCACTGTTCTCCCATGTGCTTCTAAGGGGCCGCCTCCTTACAACTGTGTACACTAGACTGAGATGGGGGGAGGGGTTCAATTAATGATGGGCTCAACAAATAATGGGTTCATGTCTCCAAAAAGAGAGACCAGACCCTCCATATGTTTGGCTAGGAGGAAAAAGAGAGAAAAGTTGCTTTGACAGAGGAAAAAATGGAGGCAGGGGAGTGTCTAACCCTCTCACCTTGACCTGCCACACACTGGCCCTCTCCCGACAGTCAGGATTTCTTTAGCAGTGCTGATGGATGAGGATTTGGCTCTGCACATTCCTCACTCAGCTTACCATAGCAAGAACACATTGTTCAATATTTAATTAGCTTTTTACACTGTTTTAATCCAATTAACCCAGCAAGCATCACTATCCAAGGCTTCCTATTCAGTCCTCAATAGGCCACAGACAGCCTCCACTACCATCAAGCAAGGCTTGGAGACAGAAGGATCTGTGGGAAACTGCCTGCCTGATTTTAGCCCACTCTGAAGCCCATGTGAAGCTGTCTCTCAAGCTGCTGATGGTCTGGGCCCAGGACTCATAATGGCTCCATCTTCTCCTACCTTTTCCAGTCTGAGATCCTAATGAGCTGTTAGATCAGCCTTCCTGTCTGGAAGAAAGGGAGCTAGGCTGAGGAAGGCTATTAAAACCCATGATGTAAAACACAACAAGTGGCGTAACTGGACTCAGGTGGCAACGAACCATCTTCCTCAGCAGTGGTGTCACTGGGGGTGTGGGGGGTGTGGACCACACCGGGTGACACCCCAGAAGAGGGTGATACCTGGCTGAACACCCCCTTCCCTGCCTCACACTATTTTTCTAATGAGTAGAGTGTCGCGTGGCAGCAAGGTTAGGGAACGTGCCTTGGAACCGGGTGCAAGAGGCTGTAATCCAATGGACTCTGGATTTCATGCCTTACCAGCCAAGTCCTGGAGAACTCTTCTTTCCCAGTTTAAAAATCAGTGCCCCCTTGAAGGCCTGATCTACACACACAACATGATGATGAGAAAAGCATGAACAGCGCCCCTCAAGACCTTAAGTGGGATAGTTCTTTTTAAAGCTCTATTAGGACAGAAGGAAAACGTAACATACACAGCACCTTGAGTCAGTAAGAAAATGACCCGAGAAGGTGGTCTACCTCAGCATTTTCTGGATTTCACTGGTTTCTAACTGCAGGAACTTTCAAAGTTAGCGAAGATGATGATAACAATGATGACGACTCCCCATAGTGTCACAAGAAGAGGTCCCATAGCCTCACTCACTTCTTTCTCCTGTACATGTGGATTTATCCATGCTGAGGTGGAAATTGTTATTTACTTTTATCATTTCTGAAAGATGATATGGGCTTTGCCTGGGTTACTTCTTAGACTAACAGAAGGAGCTGCCCCTAATGTCTGTGGAGGACTGCCAGAGCTGGGCCTGAATTCAGTTTTCGAGTGAGCCAACTGCCCAACCTAGCAGTGACAGAGCCCTTCCACCTGAAGTGGATGCTTGAAACCAGAGCCAGAGAGGGAGGCAACAAATGCACTGTGCTGAATTCAGAGATGATTCTGTGCTGGTGTCCCTGGTGGGCCCTGTGCCTGGAGCAGGGCAGCTGGATTCCAAGACATGCTCAAATGCATAACATTTTGCGAACCTACTTTTTAGAACTTCACATCCTACTTCTGCCTCAGAAGGCTATTTCAGCTGCCTGAAGATTTTTGATATGAGGCCCACTACTTGTCTATTTACCTGTGCAGGAGCAAAATGGTCCATTTCTCTTCATCGACTACAATGGACATGCAAGGTATTTTTTAAAAGGTGCTGAAACCCAGACATTCTTTCTAATAATTGTCTTTGACAGAGTAAGTGCCAACCACAGCCAAGCTCCTTCTGATCCACCAAACAGCAGCAGAGGCCTGACGTCTAGGCTTCCATCCTCACCACAAGGAAAGGCTCCTTCTGCCCAGCAAAAGAAGCACGTAGTTTCCAGCCCTGCTTGCCAAAAAGAAGCAAGCCAGCTGCCCAAGTTTCCAAAGTGTCTGTGCTGAAGTTTCCTAAGAGAAGGCCTGAAATGGGACCCTGGACCAGTGAGCTGATCCAACTCACAGGGCTCTGTTGACTTTTCTCTTCTGCATCATAACTCCTCTTCTGTGACTTCAGTCCATTCCCAGCTGGACAGTGCTTTGTGTGTTAAAGTAAGGCACTTCAGCCTCCCAACTATGAGCTCTTTTCTAGAAAACAGGAGAGTCGCAGAATGTACAAGGCCCTTGTAATAACCTCTTGATCCATTCTGGATCTGAAAATAAGAAAACAAGCTATTGAAGAACAGAATGAGCAAAAAAGAAAAGTAGGGAAAGCTTAATCCGAGACAATATGGAAAGGCCTTGGGAAATAAAGACATTATTTAACCCATCCAAAGTGTTTTGGAGAAAAAATATATTTGGGTGGCTGTGACACACACGGTTTTGGGCTCTCCAAACACCCCTCTAGAGAAACGGACCATTATGCAATTATTTGCATAAAAAGGGAAAAGAGAAAAAGTATTTGGAGAACACATCTCTGATTCAAAACATATTGCACTGTATTTTAACTAGCCGGATTAAAAGTGTTTCAATGTAAGGTGCTTATATCTAGTGATAACAAATTTTACTTTTCAACTTGTAAACCAGTGAAATGAGAGATCTAGTATGGCACATTGGTTAACTATGAGTGCTGAATTGAGACTTGGGAAACTCAGGTTCAAGTCTCTGCTAGAGCTATGAAATTTACTGAGTGACCTCAAAGCCAGTCAGTTTTTCTCCTAAGTTTGATCTACCTCACAGGGCTCTGTAAGCTGTTGTGGGCTGGAAGAGTCATGCACCTCCTTAGCCTCCAGCTCACAGGAAGAAAGCAGGGGTGGGAGTGTAACTTCTCAGTAAGCTGCTTTGAGAACACGTGCTGGAGATAATCGCCAAACTGTTATACAGAGAACATGGCAAATAGTACAAGGACTCAACAATAGGAGGAGAAAAACTTTACACAGACAGCTAGAGGGGATGTCCCATGATCTTAGATGTCTTTACACTAATGCACAGAACATAGGAAATAAACAAGATGAACATGAACTCCTAGCACAACAAATAAGCATCACTGAAACCTAAAGATATGAGTCTCATGATTGGAATGTAGTACTAGAGGGGTATAACCTTTTAAAGAAAATTAGGCCAAACAGGAAGTGGGGAGTAGCATTATATGCCAAGAATGTTTGCACCTGTGGAGATCCAGGACTTAAATTCTAGAAACTGGGTGGAAAGCATCTGGATAAAAATTAAAGGGAAGGGAAACAACATGGGTTTTTGTGGGAGTCTACTATAGAGCCCCAAGTCAGACTGAAGAATTGAATGATGCATTTCTAGAACAGATGACCACACACTCAGATAGGAAAGATGTAGTAGTGATTGGCGATTTCAAATATCCTTATATTTGCTAGATGTCAAACTCAGCCAAAAATTTAAGGTCCAGAAAATTCCTCACTTGACCTGCAGACAATTTCATTGATTAAAACAGGGGTGGAGAACCTATGGCCCTCCAGGATCTGATGAACTTCCATTCCCATCATGCCTCAGCACCAGCCAAAATGAAGGAATTTTTATCCAGATCATGAGGGCTTGGTTGTAGCTCTCCCCTTTATGGTGATGCTACATGAGTCCCAGTGGGTCACAAATTGAACATGAATCAACAGTGTGATGCAGCAACTAAAGAATCCAATGCGATTCTAGGCTTAAACAATAGAAGTACAGTGTCTAAACTGAGGGAAGTAATATGTAGTATCACTCTATATAGCTTTGGTCAGGCCTCAACTAGAATACTGCATCCAGTTCTGGGCACCACAATTCAAAAAGGATATTGACAAGCTAGAGTGTGTCTAGAGGAGGGCGACCAAAATGGTGAAAGGCCTAGAAATCATGTCATAGCAGGAACAGCTTAGGGAATTGAGTATGTAAATAAATAAATAAATAAATAAATATGTTTAGCCAGGAGAAAAGAAGGTTAAGAGGTGATATGATAACCCTGTTTAAATATTTAAAGGGATGTCATTTTGAAGATGAAGCAAGTTTATCTGCTGCTGCTCTAGAGAATAGGACCCGGGCCAGTGGGTCCAAACTACAGGAAAAGAGGTTACACCTAAACATTCGGAAGAACTTCCTAATGGTAAGAGCTGTTCCACAGTGGAATACGCTGCCTTGGAGTGTGGTAATTTCCTTCTTTGGCGTCATTTTAACAGAGGTTGGATGGCCATCTGTCAGTGGTGCTCCGACTGTGTTTTCTTGCATGGCAGAATGAGGTTGGACTGGGTGACTGTTAGGATCTCTTCCAACTCTATGCATAATTTGAGCTAAATAGAGTATCTGCTGCAGCCTGAGTTTCCTTTGCTTCCTTGAAGGACTGAGCAACGATGCAAAATAGGACCACATGCACTGCCAAGCTTCTTGGGGGAAATTTTGAGCTCTTTTTGAAATAAAGGAGTTACATGATGGCAACTAACAGAAAAGTCAAGATCATTCAATTCCACATATCATTGGGGAGGAAACAGGCTCAGTCTACACCCAAATGGGGAGTACTTGGCAACTGCCTAAGGCAGGAGAGCGAATCAGTGTACCACTTGCCTCCTGGTACAGACTGTGAAGGGAAGGTACTGCCCCTCCCCCCCTCCCCCAGTACCTAGAAGAAGGAACTTCCTCACCTTCTGGAGTGGGATGCCGGGCGATGCTGTCACGAAGAAGGCACCTTCTGTACACTAAACTCTGGCAGGCCTGGTAGGTCAGAAAGCACCTGTCCAAGGGGGAACAGAATCACAATGAAGCTTTGCAATCAGAAAGTCAGAGGTGCCCTCATTCCAAATGTGACTAATGGCCTTTGCAGACTGCCAAAAATAGTGCAAATTGAGTTCACTTTAACTGCCCAGACTCAGTGCTAGGGAATCATGGGAACTGTAGTTTATTATGGCACCAGAGCTCTCTGACAGAGAAGGCTCAATGTCTCAGAAAAAAATACAATTCCCATGATTCCCTAGCACTGAGCCAGGGCAGTTAAAGTGGATTCAATTTGCACTATTTTTAGCAGTCTGCAAAGGCCCTTAGTCAGCAAATGCTGAGTGGGATTTGGACTAAGGTGGCTGAATGCAAGGCCCATGGAAATGAAAGGAGTGGGTTAGTCACAATTCAAGTGTACGCCCATCTCCTTCAGCAGGACTCAAGATTTATCAACTTAGTCAGGATTCATCCCACTGTAAAAAACAACAACACACTCACCCAAAGTCAATGCAGCCCTCCATAGCTAAAAGGTTTCTCACCCTTAACCAAAGGTCTGGGGATGAACTTTGTCCACTCACCTTCCAACACCTGCTCTTTGTGGGCTCTCCTGACATCTCTGATGGTAAAATATGGGGAACTTGTATGATGTTGCTAAGACTGGGGTGGGGGGAGATTCCTGCATTATGCCCCCCACTCCCTCAACATTCACAGGTACTCATGCTGTGAACCCCCATCTCCCCCCATGGCCCCAAAGCATACTGAAACCATCTGGCCAGACTCCCTTACAATTAAGTCACACATTAGGTCTTTCTTTTAAGTGCGTTTTAGGATTTTTCTGAAGTGGAGATTTGAAAATATCAGACAAAACAGATAAATGAATTTGGAAACATTTGTTTGAAACCACATGCAGCACAGTGGTACATTCAAAGAGCACCCTGTCACATACCCTCAACTGCAAACTTAGGTTTGTTGCCAAATAATGTGGGGAAAGCAACCAAGAGAGAAGGTGGGCTGTGTAGTGCTTAGGAGAGTAGTCAGTCTTGTGCTGTAGCGAATTCCATGAAGAAAGCAGCAACCAGAAAGCCAGGTGGGGAAAAAACAGGCAGAGAGTAGAGGAAGAGTCAGAAACAGATAGCAGCACAAGGACAATGAGTGTGTGCAGAGAACATTTTGGGATGAGGCAACAGAGAGAAGCACAGAGAGAAAAGGGGGTGGAAAGGCCTAGTCAAGACTGACTAGGGAGATTCAGTTCTCCAGACAATCTGAATCTGAGGCATATAGGGTTTCATAGGTCACAACCAGCATTCTGAAGTGTACCCATGGGGAGAGGCAGGTAAGAAATAAACATCATCATCATCATCATCATCATCTGGAAACAAACAGGCAGCCAGTGCAGCTGTTGCAATGAGGGAATTGTGTGCTCACAGAACTGGAAGGGGCCCTATGGGCCATTGAGCCAATCCCCTGCTCAATGCAGACTCTCCAGCTAGAGCACACCCAGTAGGTAGCTGTCCATCCTCTTTTTGAAGACATCCAGAAAAGGAGACCCCACCACCTCTCTCAGCAATTGGTTCCACCCCCACTGACTCTCTCAGTCAAAAAGTTCCTTCTAATGTTCAGTCAAAATCCACTCTCCTGTATCTTAAACTATTAGACTTGGTCCTACTCAATCAGGCAGCAGAGAACAGGCCTGCCCCCCCCCCCGAACCCTTGAGGTATCTTAAGAATGTGATCATGTTATCCCCTCAGTCTTCTCTTCACCAGGCTGAACAAGCCCAGCTCCTTCAACTTCTCATATGCTTTGCTCTCCATACTTCTTGTCATACTTGCTGCTCTTCTCTGAACTCTTGTCTATATCCTTTTTAAAATGAGGCTCCAGAAATTGAATGCAGTAGTCCAGATCAAGTCTGACCAGCAGAGAATATAATGGGACTATTACATCCCTTCACTTGGAAACTATGGTTCTATGAATACATCCTAATATAACATTTGTCTGTTACACCACTACACTGCTGGCTCATGTTTAACTTATAGTCAGCAATAATCTCAAGATCTTTTTCACATGGAGTACTGGTGAGACAAGTATACTGCCTCCTATACCTGTATATCTGTTTTTTGTGGTCTAAATGTAGATTTTTGCATTTTTCACATCTACCCCACCCTCTTGGTTTGGTGGCCTGCAGTAAACTCCTACTACAGTGTTGTTTTTCTTTCTCCATTTATTTTTACCTAAATGCTCCCTATTGCGCCAGTTTGATCACTCACATGGATTTCTGTACAAGTGAATTTGTCTGACATGATGCTACTCTCCCTCTTCTTCTTCCCTACCCATTCATTTTTGAACAGATTATATCCTTCATTTGCTATATCCAAATCATGAGAGTCATCCCACCATTCTCTGTTACACCCATAAAGTCATATTTATCTTCCTGCACTAGGACTTCAAGCTTCCTGTAACCAGCTCATTAACAATCTTCCTGCAGCTCTTTGGACCTGCTGACGTTTCCAAACAGTTTCCAAAGATAGTTCCATGTACAGTGCATTACAATAATCCAAACAAGATGCAACTAAGGCATCCTGTTTGCCACCATAGCCAGATCCAAAAAACACCAATATGTTTCCCTTTTGTTTTATGCCAGGATGCATTTTTTATGTGAGAAGCAGCTCTTCAAGCCCAGGCTTCTCAATAGGTTCTGCTGCCTACCTGATATTATACGGTTACCACACCCTCCAATCCCAGAACCACCCAAATAGGTTCCCCACTACTATATGCTTTGACATCACTTCTTGAGAGAATTCTGACCGAGTTGGGGTGGCTGCTGAGGGGCCCAAACAGCTGTAGTTTCCTACTGCAAATCTACAATAAGGGTCCTCATCACCTCACACACACGCACTGGGAAGAAAAGGGGGGGAAAAGGGGGGGGGGAAGGATATGCGGCAGCCTGTTATGCTTTTCCTTAAAAATTAGTAGTACAGTCACCCCTCAATTTTTGCGGGGATCCGTTCTAGACCCCCCAAAAAACAAAAACAAACAAACAAAAAACCCGCAAATATTTAAGCTTCACTGCCCTGCACGTGCTCCATTTTATCCCTCCCCACTTGTCGGTCCACAAAGGACCGAGACCGCGGACTTGAAGTTTGTGAACAGGGAGGGATGACTGTAGTAGTAGTAGTAGTAGTAATACTAATAGTATCTAAACAGCACTGCATTATAAAATTAATTCACAAAACAGCAAATGTCTACAAATGCAATTATTTATAGGAGGCTACAAAAATTGGGTAATTTCAAAGTTAAAAGTTCAGTCAACATTTACCTAGGAAATATATATTCCTTATCTCCCCGGCCTGGTGAACTCCAGATGTTTGGAATAAACACTCAAAGTAATGGTCCCTGGACTAGTACTGGTCCAGAAGGGCTTTGGGTCCCTTCTGAGTTCCCAGGAGAAAAAGGCACTTGTAGCCAATGGACACAAATATGGTATGAATCCCTGGAAAATTAGGGGGGGAAATTGCCAGTCCTCCATATCAAATAACCTGAGAAACACTATATTTGAATTGTAATTCCCTAAGTCCTGGGCTTCATGGCCAGTTGTCATTCATTACAGGCAGTGAAGTCCAAAACATCTTGAAGAACACAGACTGGTCAAGGCAGATATCTAAAACTGACAGCCCTGTATCCACTTCTCTAGCAGAGATTGCAATGGGATTTACTTCTGAATAAATAAGCACAGGATTGTCTTCTGAGTAGTATTTTAAAGGTGACTGAAATCATGTTAGGTCCATTACTAAGGGCCTTTGCAGACTGCCAGAAATAGTGTAAATTGAGTCCACTTTAAGGGTTAGGGTTAGTGCTAGGGAATCATGGGAATTTTTTTTCTGAAACATTGAGCCTTCTCTGTCAGAGAGCTCTGGTGCCACAATAAAATACAGTTCCCATGATTCCCTAACCCTTAAAGTGGACTCAATTTGCACTATTTCTAGCAGTCTGCAAAGGCCCTAAGTTTTACTGGTTATCCAATATTTCAGTATAAATACTTCCAGCTGTTGGGGGAAAATAAAATATTCATACAGCATATAAAGCTATCCGATTTTTTAAAAAATTTCCTGTACCAATAAGCCTGTATCATAAGCCAAATTAAGACAACCAGCTCTCAACCAATGCTTCAAGTATTGGAAAACTAATTTGGTGGAAAATTAATGTTGCTAGCAAGGAGACAAGCAAAAAATACTAGCCCTGTGACCTCTTAATGACTAATACATTGATTGCAACATAAGCTTTTGTAGACTGGAATCCATTCTTTCATATCCAGTGGTTGTTTCAAATCCATCTTGTAACAGCAAACAAATCTCCAAGCAGAGTTTTACTGAAGCACAAGTAGGCAAGAGAGGCTGATAAGCAATGAGCCGGAACTGACAGCTCCAGCATTTTCCATTTCCCACCAGGATTCTCTCTTTGGCTGTTTATTTTTAGGCAGTGGATTTATAGCCCACCTTTCAACCCAACCAGGATTGCTCAGGACATGGATTACACAGTTCACACGTATTAAAATACATAACTAAGACTTAAAAACAATTGAACTGTGGTGTAATTTTAAAAGTACATGGTTTGGAGAAATTTACATGTCTGTTCTACCAGCACAGAGTGATAAACTTTCATGTGGCAACCATCACCTCTTCCATCTTCTAGCAAGACTAGTCACATTATAACCAGATGCACACACAAGGCAAGAAAGGACAAAGAAAGACTGAGAAACAAGTAAAAACCCCAGGTACAAAACCCAATACACAAAAAACATCCTGACTGGTGCCCATGTGCTCCCCACAGTGCACAGAAACACAACCATTCTTCACACCTCCTTTCTCCAGTCTATTCCAGCCTCAATGGAAGTGGGGCTTACCTGAGCCAAATGTGTCCGTTGGAGCAAATGGCCTGCTTGCGGTCTGTGAATGGCAGGATCTCTTTGCACAAGCTGCAGTGCTCCGGGAAAGTCTGTTTGTTCATTTTCTTTAAGATATGCCCAATCAGCACCTGGGAACACATAGCAGCAGCAGCAGTCAGCAGCCGCAGCGCTGATAGGAAGAGACAGCTGCCTGCTGAAAGGTGGAGAAATCTCCCAGGAACGCGAGCAGGGCTTTCTGAAGAACACAAGATGCAAAAACCCAAACCTGCTTAAAACAGAATATAATAAAATGAAAAAGCAACACAGGCTTTTGTGGGCTTGCAGAAGGCAGAAAGTGAATGAATGACTTCTCCACATGCCGCTCAGGTAGTCTGAAGAACATAATTGCCCTAATCCCCATGCATCTGAGAAGAAATAAAGAGCTGATGGTTGAAGGCAAACTGAAAGAGAGGAGCTCTGCCTCAAAGCACATGTTACCACTCAGAGAACATGAGAAAATATTTTTGAACACTCTCTCTTCTGTCAGTGGAGTTTCAAGTCTTACCTACTTAGGAATCTGGAGAAAATCTCAGGATTTTGACAACCACAGAACATTGTTCGTATTTATACAGAACCATGGATGGATGTGGTGCTTTACAGAGTAATGCAAAGAAAAATACAGTCCTCTGCCCCAAAGCCCTTACAACTGAAAATTCAACAGGAAGGAGAAAAAGAGGAGAAGCACTACCAGGCCTCAGGAGTGCCACACTTGTCACCTTAGGAAATGTGTGATGTTCTGAATTCTATATTTACAGAAAAATAACAGCTCTTATCATAATCCTCTCTCAAGTTATAAGTAATCAGGAACATCTTGTAATTTACTGATGTGTGCAGGTGGTGTGTGTGTGTGTGTGTGTGAGAGAGAGAGAGAGAGAGAGAGAGAGAGAGAGAGAGAGAGAAGCCAGTGGAAAAGGTACCCAGTTATTCCATGTTCCCCCTCTCTCATGGGGCATAAGACCCCCTCTCCAATGGGACTATGTTCACCACCAGAAGATCTGGCACTCAACGTAAGGATGCAGGCCTCCTCAGGGCTCTCCATTTTCCTGCACCAGTCCCCTGGACACAATGGCTTGTGGCCCCATGAGGTGGGAGACCAAATACCCTCAGGGTTATTATGTATTCCATTTTTATAACCTACAACTCTTATTTATCTCCAATATATCAACATTTCTAGGTTGATCTCTCTTTCTCTACTTTTATTTCTCTGTACCTCATCCAGTCCTCTTTTGCCTTTTCTCCCCAATTTACTGAAGGCTAAGCCAAAGTAGAAGCTTCAGTGCATCCTTCCATAAGGCAGTGGGTGCCCAATGAAACCCTAGCAACATCCCTCTGTTATGAAATATGATGCTACATTCTTGGGGCAAGATAAAATTATATATCATGACACTTTACAAAAATAATGTCCAAACAAGCAGGAGCACACGCACATACACATTTATGCAAATATGCATCTTTCCTTTAGCACTGTACAGCTGTGGCCTTTGTATAACAAGTCTGTTTTTTTCACTGTCTCTGAGGTCACACCAGGTTACTTCCCCAGACTCCTTGCTCAGGTATTAGATCTTAGGAAGTCAATCTTATCTATTTTGACATGTTTTTCTTGGCAGGCAGTTGTTCTGAATGCAGGCCTAACTCTCACTGTTTGCTTCTGTTTTGAAGCTGCATTTCATCACACATACCAGTCATGCCCAGATGAAACTGTGAGCTAGAACTGCTGATATCCCTGCCTTATCTGAGGGACCACTTGATTCAGTAGGAACCTGCAGTTACTGGAATCAGGAGAGGCCATCTGGAAGACAGTCTTCCACTTGCAGAGGGGCACTGGAAAGAGGCACATGGAAAAGGGCTTCCTTCTGCCTTGTTCCCAGACTCGGGAACTCGCTCCTTCAGAAGGTGTGGGTGGCTGGTCCCCATCTATCTGTATTCAGGAAGGAGGCCATAACACCTTTTTAACTTAGGGGGGTTGCAGAATGCCAGAAATAATGCAAATTGAGTCCACTTTTAGGGTTAGGGTTAGTGCTAGGGAATCATGGGAATTGTTTTTTTTTTCTGAGACATTGAGCCTTCTCTGTCAGAGAACTCTGATGCCACAATAAAATACAGTTCCCATGATTCCCTAACCCTAACCCTAAAAGTGGACTCAATTTGCACTATTTCTGGCAGTCTGCAACCCTCCCTTAATTGATTTAAAGTTTTACGTGTTGTTTCTTTACCTTTTAAAATCTGACTCCTGCACTATTTCTTAATATTTTTTTAATACCACCTTGACAGTATTTACATACCTTAAGCAATACAGTCGCCCCTCTGTTTTTGCGGACTTCAAATCCACGTCTCTTGCTTATACACAAGGCACAAACGGAGGAAACTAAAGGGGGGCGCCTCCGTGCACATGCCACCATTCAACTCCCCCATTTTCAAGGGGTGGGTGGGTCCAAAAACGGAGGGCCGACTATATTTACAAAATTATTGTTCCCACTGTGCCAGCCTTCTTCTGAAAGGAAGAACTAATTTATTAACCAGAAGCTGAGGAACAAATGCTTCTTGTTATGTCTGACCTGAGACCAGGTCTTGTCACTCTAACAAATCAGGAAATGAAAACACCTTCAGAATTTGGCTCCAGACAATGGACACTGGGTGGGGGTGGACTACACTGGGTGAGACCCAGGAAGAGGGGGGACACCTGCCTGAGTGCCCCCCTCCCTGCTTGGCATGGCTTTACATGTGTGTAAAGCTGCGCTGGGCAGGGAGGGAGGGCCCAGGGCACCCCTTCTTCCTTGCTTGATATGGCTTTACATGCGTGTAAAGCCACGCTGGGCAGGGAGGTGAAGGCGAGTCCTTTTGGCCCCATCCCCTGAAGCTCTGCCCCCCACACTGTGTGACGTCTCAGTGTGGGACACTACTGGCTCCAGACTCTGATTTATTGGAGAAGTAGCAAACCAGGAGAATGGGTCCAGATCTAACAAGAAGCACTTGCCCCTTCATTCGTTTCTGCTTAGCTTAACCACTCCCACTGATGGGAAGAGCCAGCTGGGGATGGTCCAAGTAGGATGATATTCACAAAGAGTCCAGATGCTCAGCAATCTGGGATTCAGTGTTCAATCTAGAGGCAGCCTTACCATCCCCAGCAGTTCTCACACTGAGATGTCCTTACCTGAGCTGTCCTGTCCTCATAACTGTCATCAACCATTAAGAAGTCACAGATACCCCGAGTGGGGATGCTGGTGTTTTCCGTTATCCAGGTGTGCAGGTAGACTTCCCCCAAGACCTGCTTCATGTGTTCCCGCGTCAAATGCATTTCCACAGCTTCAATCTGGGCCTGGATTTCAAGCAGCTTCTGCTCAATGGGCTCTCGCCTTCCTTCCTCACTTGAATGGGTGAGAGAATCCTCTGCTACGTCGTCCATCTCCACATCTTTGCTTGCCTCACTCAGAAGCTGCATGCTCCCCTGTTTCAAAGTCCCCTGCTCTTGTTGATGCTCACTGATGGTGCCTGTCTGGGGGGATGGAGATATTAAGACCTTTGTGTCCTCGTGTGTTGGCCTCCACAGAGCTTCAGAGGGCACCTTCTGCAATGACTGGTACAAAATTCTCAAGAGGAACAGTTTAAAGCGCCAAAAGTAATTTGACCCACAGTTTTCAATCTTTTTATCCAAGGCTTCCTGTAGGAATTGTGGAATGTGCTTATCTTTCAAGATTTTCCAACGAACGAGATCTGTCAGGTCAACCTGCCTGAAAAGGTTTTGGACAGACGACTCTAGCAGCTGAGCTGCTGCCTCCTCAAATGTTTTGAGGGTAACAAACTGAACCTGGTAGTTCTTGGTAATGGGGTGAAGGCCGTTGGTCATGCCTTCTGTTGTAATGACTGCCAAGTAGGCCCCACATGGGCTCATGGCAATCCCATGAGTCCTCACAGAGCCAAACACCTCAGACAGCTTAATTAGTTGGTGCTCAAATTTCAAAGCAATGTCTGTGAAGATAGGAATCAGCTGTCTCACCTTCCCATCAACAGAGCATGTATAGATGGTGCCATTTTGCCTGTCTGCCGTCATGGAGATGATTGGCAGAGAGTGGAGCCCTGTCACGTGGGAGTTGTGAATGTTTAGTCCGGCCTTGGAGATCAGGAGCAGGCACCAGAAGACATAGCAGCCCCTTGCGGCCACCACTAAACTGCAGCTGCACTTCTGATAGGGATGGTAGAGTGGGATGCTTTTGATGCTATGCACTGGCAACTGGTCCATCTCCTGCCACAAAACGACCGGCTGCCTTAGCGTGAAGTAGCCCTTGACCGCCTTCAGGTTGACTGGGAGAATTTTCACTGGCCCAAAAGCACTCCCCACAATGAGGCCACTCATCTTGCGGTTGCTGTGTTCATATTCCCACCAGGACAAGACACTGGGGGAATCGATCCCTGACTCAATGGTATTGCAGGATGTGATGGACTCCTTGCCTGCAAAAGGCAGCTGGAACTGCCAGACAGCAATGTTCCCGTTCTCAAACAGCACTGCCAGCAACACACTGCCCACATCCCGGCACTCGTTGTTATGCTTCACCTGCTGAGTGGTGCAGATGCCAGACCATTCCATGCGCACCGGGGTCTGCATGCTGTGCCTTCTCTGGAATTCGGAGAAATTCCCCAGATCTGCTGGAGGCATCTCCCCCTTGCAAAGCCTGTAGCCATTTTCTGACAGCCTCTCTCCATAGAGTTCAGTTAAGTCCACCAGCTGCACCCACTGCAGCCTGTTCAGGTTAGCATGGATGGTCAGCCTATTGTCCATGGTCAAGGCTGCTAACAGGCACCGGCCATTCGCATCACAGCCCAGGGGAGACCAGGTGGAGTATTTGTAGCCTCGCATTGATGGCAACAATTTCCCTTCAGGGTTGAACACTCGGTCTAACATGAATGTCTGGCTCACTGTCGGATCTTTTGAACTTGCAAACTTTTCCTTACATTCTGCAACTTTTTTTTTGGAACCGACCTGAAAAAGGATACATGGTGTTAGTGCATTCAAAATAAAAACTGGTGTAACACGTTTTAAAATCGTGTATCGGCAACTGCAGCTGATCCACTCTTGCTGCAGTGGAGAAATTTCATAATTGTCATGAGTGAGCTTATTTTTTAATTATTATTATTATTATTTTTATGAAGTATTTGACCTCACAAAAACAAAATAACTGCTGTTCTGGACCAGACTAAGGTCTATTTAATTAAGTACTCTGTTTCCAACAGAAAGACACGCCTGAGGTTCACAAGCAGAGTAAAAAGGCAATGGTTTTCTGTTGTGCATCCCCAGCACCTGATACTCAGAGGCCACATGGACAAAAAGCCCACAAAGTTTGGCACCTTGCCAGTAGTGGCCACACAAGATATTTCTGGGAAGCTCACAGAAGGAGGGCACTATTCCCACAGATAGTAAGAGAGCTGTTCTCTAGTACGCAGGTGCCTACTGCTCTTGAACATGGAAGTTCAAGGTAGCAGATGGGGAGAGTAACTGTCAATGTATCAGAATGATCTGCAAAATCTTCCTAAGAATACAGTTTCCATCTGGGGTAGAAACAGTGTGGTGGTCCAGATGTTGATTGGGCTGCAACTCCCAGCATTCCTTACTTTTGTCTATGCTGGCTAGGGCTGCTGGGATTGCAGTTCAGCAACATCCTGAGAGCCACACAATAGCAAGTACATTTCTATACTGCTTATCAGTGCACTTAAGCATTCCCTATATGGTTTACAATGTGTAAGGTGATTACCTCCAACAAGCTGGGTACTCATTTTACGACCTCGGGAGGATGGCAGGCTGAGTCAACCCTGGAGACCCTGGCTGGTATCAAACTCACAGCCATTTAACCACTGCACCACAAGGGCTACACTCCTGGATCTGGAGTTGTTGCAAGGGCAGATCCCACAGTGCTGTCCCCACAGCTAGATTCCACCCCCCCCCCGAGAATCCAAAGGCCCAGGCACTGCGCTGATTTTTCTGTAAAGCCCATTGGTTATAGGTGCTCACAACATGCTGTTCTGGGAAAGCCCCCTCCCCCCATGGTGCTGCTTCAGGGTTCGCAGCTCAGGTGAGAGAGAAAAGAGAAGCAAAGACACCCCGAGCCCTGTCAAACCAGGGTGACCAGATGTCTTAACCACAAAGGAGGGCAAGGCACTGCAAAATGGAGGGCCTTCGAAAAAAATGTAGGGCATTAGCACATAGAAGCTAAAAGCACAATATACAGTGGGCCCTTGGTATTTGCTGGGGTTTGGTTCCAGTACACCCCCCTGTCCCTGTGGATACCCAAATCTGTGGATGTTCAAGTCTCATGAAATATGACATAATAAAATGGTGTCCCTTATATAAAATGGCAAGTACAAAGAAGTTTGCTGGGGAGATATATATAATATAATATTTTCAAGCCATGAATGTTTGAATCCATGGATTAAAAAAATCTGTGGATACCAAGGGCCGACTGTAAATGTAAATTCATGCTTCTTCAAGGTAAAGGTATTCCCTGTTGACAAGGTTGTCAAGTCGTGTTCGACTGTAGGGGTCATCTCCGTTACTAAGCCAAAGAGTAAGCATTGTCAGAGACTACTCTGCATGACTGCACTTAGTCCTGCTCAAAAGGAGTCCTGGTGGCGCGGTGGGTAAATGCCTGTACTTCAGTCACTCACTTACAAACCACAAGGTTGTAGAGAGATTTTGTAGCACCTTTGAGACTAACTGAAAGAAAGAAATTGGCAGCAGGAGCTTTCGTAGAGGTTGTGGGATCAATCCCAGCCAGGGGGCTAAGGCGCGACTCAGCTTTGCATCCTTCCAAGGTGGCTAAAATGAGTACCCAGCATGACAGGAGCAATTAGCTTTCAGTTGTAAACCACTTAGAGACTGTATGTAGAGAGATCTTGTAGCACGCTTGAGACTATGAGCCCATACAGACTGCCAGAAATAATCCAGTTTGAGACCACTTTAATTGTCCTGGCTGAGTGCTAAGGAATCACGGGAACTGTAGTTATTGTGGCACCAGAGCTCTCTGACAGAGAAGGCTCAATGTCTCAGAAAAAACTACAATTCCCATGATTCCCTAGCACTGAGCCAGGACAGTTAAAGTAGTCTCAAGCTGGATTATTTCTGGCAGTCTGTATAGGCCCTAAATGAAAGAAAGAAATTGACAGCATGAGCTTTTGTAGGCTTCAGTTTACTTCCTCAGATGCATTTGGTGGAGTGGAGGCCAGGGACAGACATATATATGTGAGGATGTCAATTCAAATTGAAAATGAAGTGACAGGTCCAGTTTTAACGATGGTAGTTAGTGCACAAAGACATAGGAAGCTAGTCTTTGTGCATGGGGCTGAACTGGCAGATCCAATTTTGTGATGGGACTTGACTGTGGTAAGAGGACTAGATGAATGTAAGGCACCCATATGGCAACGGGGTCAAACAGTGTTGAAGTGTGTGTAGTGAGTAAGAAACCCATTTTTTTTTTGTTCAATCCATTGCCAAGGGACTGTAGTTTGTGGATAAATTCCAATTCTGCACTCCACCAAATGCATCTGAGGAAGTAGACTTAAGTCTAGGAAAACTCATGCTGCCAACTTCTTTCTTATTTCAGTTAGTCTCAAAGGTGCTACAAGATCTTTCTACATACTAATTCTACAGACTCACACGGCTATATCTTTGAATTCTACGCTTAGAGACTGCTTAGGGCCTTTACAGACTGCCAGAAATGATGCAGCTCGAGACCACTTTAACTGCCCTGGCTCAGTGTTAGGGAATCATGGGAACTATAGTTTATTGTGGCACCAGAGCTCCTTGATAGAGAAGGCTCAATGTCTCAGAAAAAACCACAGTTCCCATGATTCCCTAGCACCGAGCCAGGGCAGTTAAAGTGGCCTCAAGCTGCATTATTTTTGGCAGTCTGAAGCGGTATACAAATGAAGCTGCTATTGCTCTTGCTCAAAACGGAGGACATGTTGGCATCCCTCCTGGGCCGGGGCTGAAAGATAGGACGTGTCCTGGGAAAGGAGGACGCCCTCCGTGTCCTCCCCTCCTCTCCCTGGGGACCCACCCGGAGGTGGCAGGCGGCGGCCGGGGCTGGGACGGCGGTGCGGTGGAGGACGAGGTCGGTGCCGGCGGCCCCCTGGACGTCGCTCAGCTGCTCCAGGACGGCGACGCTGCGGGCCGTGCTCACCGACACGCGGTGGTCCTCCGACCAGGCCAGGGGCTCCAGGCCGCTCACCCCGTGCTGCAGGCGCACCGCCGGCTCCCGACGCGACGCCGAGAAGACCGGCCCCGACGCCGCCGGCCCCGAGGGCTCCGCTTCTGTGGGAGGGGGCGCGGGGGTCCCGGGGCCCTCCTCCTCCTCCTCTCCCTCTCCCTCCTGGCCTCCGTTCTCCCCCTCAGGGAGAGAAGGCGGCGCGGCGGCCGTTGGAGCCGAGGAGGAGGCCGCCATTTTGTCCGCCGGCCCCGCTCTCGCCTCTGGGGCCGCGCATAGGAACGCGCATGCGCACCCCCGAGGAAGGACCCTCTCCATGGGTGTCCTGCTCACTCGCCTGCTTTGCCTCCTGAGTCGCAGCCCCGCTCTTGGAAGGACGCTCTCCGCCTTCGCTTCAGGAGGAGCGGCCAGCGGAGTCCCGCTGCGGCGCCGAAGAGGCTCAGGCAGGGCCACAGAGCCAGCGCAGAGGGAGACCGCCTCAACCGCCCTGGCTCCTGTGGAACTCTGGGGATTGTAGTTTGCTCTGTGGAACCAGGGTGCTCTGACAGAGAAGGCCAAACTCCAGGATTACACGGCTCCGCGGCGCCGAGGCCTTTAAAGCGGTGCCAGACCGGGCTGAGGCGGCAGCGCAGACGCTCCGGCCGTGTTTTACGCGGCTGAAGCTACGTCCACACTGCAGAAGTAATCCGGGTTGACACCGCTTTAACTCTTTCTGGCTCTGGGAGAGGGAGCCTCCTCTTCCTCCTCCTCAGGCGCCGCCTTCCGGGGTCTTTACGTCGGGGGCACGTGGCCCAGGGGCCCCGGTGCGAATCCTGCTCCTTCCTTCCCTCTCTCTGTGTGTGTCCTTCCTCGCGAGGTTGGTTTTCTGCTCCGGTCCTGCCAGGCATGGAGGCGGAGGAGGCTGCGCTGCTCCTGATCAACGTCGCACCGGAGCCAAAGGCGAAGGCGGAGGAGCTCCAGGGGGGCCGAGGAAGGCGACCCCCGCCGCGGGGCAAAGGCCGGAAGGTGCGAGGGGAAGGCTGGCCTGGGCAGGTTCCAAGGGGCCTCACAGGAAAGAAGAACTAGAGCTGCAGCCACAGTGGAGAAATAACCCGGGTTGGCAGCGCTTTAGCTCTTTCTGGCTCAAGGCTATGGAATTCTGGGAATTCCATAGCCTTGAGCCAGGGCAGTTAAAGCGCTGCCAAAGCGGGTTATTCCAACACTGTGGATGCAGCCAAGGAACCTTGGAGAGGGAGGATCTGAGCGGGCCTTTTAAAAGCAGAAAAGAAGTAGCTTGTATGAAGTAGTCATTGAATTGCTTATAGCTGAATAGTGCACTTTATAATGACTTTCGGTGGGCCTTTGCAGACTGCTAGAAATAGTGCAAATTGAGTCCACTTTAAGGGTTAGGGAATCATGGGAACTGTAGTTTATTGTGGCACCAGAGCTCTCTGACAGAGAAGGCTCAATGCAGGGGTAGGCAACCTTTCCCCTTTAAGGGCCGAGGGACTTTAGCTCCCAGAATCCCAGGAGCTATTGGCCAACATGGGACTATTGGCCAACATGGCTGAGGCTTCTGGGAGCTGAAGTCCCTCGGCCCTTAAAGGGGAAAGGTTGCCTACCCCTGGCTCAATGTCTCAGAAAAAACTCAATTCCCATGATTCCCTAGCACTAACCCTAACCCTTAAAGTGGACTCAATTTGCACTATTTCTGGCAGTCTGCAAAGGCACCATGGGCCTTTACAGACTGCCAGAAATAATGCAGCTTGAGACCACTTTAACTGCCTTGGCTCAGTGCTACGGAATCATGGGAACTGTAGTTTATTGTGGCACCAGAGCTCTCTGACAGAAAAGGCTCAATGTCCCAGAAAAAAAAACAAAAAACATTTTCCATGATTCCCTAGCACTGAGCCAGGACAGTTAAAGTGGCCTCAAGCTGCATTATTTCTGGCAGTCTGTAAAGGCCCTATGATAGCCTATGATTCGGGGTCAGACTAGATAATCAACTGGGACACCAGATGAGGCTCTGAAGATTTTTCTGTTTCCCAGGTTGCTTCTTTTTAGCGAAGTTCGGGAGATGTTCTGTACTGCCATCAAGGTTGCATTGATAAGGCCACAGTCTTCTTGTACTGTAAACATTTTCTACATAAGATTCCTATGTTCTGAAAACAAGGTCTGCTTACCAAAAAGTGCTGGATATTGTGAAACTAAGGGCCTTTACAGACTGCCAGAAACAATGCAGTTTGCAATCATTTGTGGACGCGGTGGCTCAAGTGGTTAAGACACGGACTCTGTTGATTACAAGATTGGCAGGTTGGCACTTCAAGGTGTGATGGGGTGACCTCCTTTCCCTAATCCCAACTTCTGCCAAGCTAGCAGTTTAAAAGCATGCAAATGCAAGTAGGTAAATAGGTACCACTTCGGTGGGAAGGTAAACAGTGTTCTGTGCAATCATGCTGGCCCCATGATCACAGAGTAGTCTCTGACAGTGCTGGCTCTTTGGCTTAGTAATGGAGATGAGCACCGTTCAACTTGACAGCCTTGTCAATGGGGAATACCTTTACCTTTACCTTAGTCATTCGTGAGGGGTTGGCTGTATTGGGAGTGGGGCAAGAGGGATGTCATCATGGACCTTTCTGTGCCTCCTTTCTCTGTTGACCCCAGACTATATTCTGATGTTTATCCTGTTCTTCCTTTTCTCTCTGAAGCCCCTAAAAAGGACGTGGGCACCGGAAGGGGCTTCCTTGAAGCGGAGGCCGGCTTTTCCTTCACCCCAAATCAGCAAACCTCAGAAGAAGCCTGAAAGTCCTGCCAAGAGGGCTGGGCAGCCCCTCTCCCCCTCAAAGAAGCCCCTGGATGATGGGAAAGACAGTTGCCATGTGGGGAGCAGCAGACCTTTCGTAAAGACCTCCAGCCTCTTCAGAAATAACCCTGAGGTTCCAGAGATCAAGAGGTATTTCATTCTCCTCCCCTCCCCTCCCCAACACACACACACACGCACACACCTTTTTCATAAAATGTGAGTGGCAATTTCTGGTGTTGGATTAAAATACCAGCAAAGTCCAATAAGCAGAAAGGGGGAGGGGGGGAAATCAGATGCAGGAGAGCTAAAATTAGTAGATAATCTGGGGCTTCTTAATATATTGGATTTCAACTCCCATCATCCCTTGCAAATGACCATGCATGATGGGCCTTGTTCATGCAAACATGTGCTTTATGGCAGAGCCATTGCCTTCCCTTAAAATAGTGGGGAAAACATGCAGCCCTCCAAATGCCTCTGGATTGCAGCTTCCATGATGCCTCACCATAGGTAACACTGGTTTAGGGCTGCTGGGATTTGTAGTTCAAAAAACCCTGGCAGGCTAGACAATCCCAAACTTACTTTAAGAAGGAGAAACTAAGAAGCTGCTTTACAGCACAAGATGCAGATTCATCTTCATTTTTGTAACTTGACTGGAAGTCAGCTTCTTGTAGAAAAGGTTTCTGCCCAAAACATTATTGTGGTCTTCAGCATTTTATTACAACAAACAGTTTTCCAGCTTTTGCTCATGTCTTCCTGTCTTCTCTCTCTCTCTCTCTCTCTTTTAAACAATAATTTTTATTATATCACTTTGAACATAACATCATATTAAATTCTGTAATCAAGTCCTGTTGTTTTCTTTTTAAATACAGTACAAATTATCCCCATTCCCTTATTACATACAAATACAAATAACAATCACCTAGTTTATAAACCGCATTCTTCCACTGTTTCTTCTATTTCAATGAATAAATCAATAAACCAATTCACTTCTTACATTATAGATTATGTATTTTCTTCCTTTTTTCCTTTCCCCCCTATATTATATGAATTCTGTACTTTTTTCCTAATTCTTCATTAATCAATAATATATAAATTTCACTTTCATTGTGTTCCTATCCCTATAGCATATCATCTATTGTTTATCTTTCCCAGATACATTTAAATAAACCACTTCTTCTTACAATATTTGAAGACTGCTTCCCAATCTTTCTATCTAATGCTAACATATATAATGTTTTCATAAGCCAATCATCAATTGTTGGTAACTCAGAGTCTTTCAACTTTTGTTCAGTCATCATTCTTGCAGTGGTTATTAAGTATAATATACATTTTAAATGGTTTCTTTCCTCTTTATCATCTATATTGAGAAGAAAAAACTCAGGTTCTAGATTAATTTTAATTTGGAAAATTGTCTGTAATATCTTATGACCCTATTATTAAAATATTAATTTGTATATTAAAATATTTAAAACTGACCCTTTATTGTGGGATCTCATTTCCAAATTAAAGCAGTAATATAATTTCAGCGGGATTAAAACATATGAAGTAAACACAGTAACATAATTTCAGCAGGATAAAAACTTATGAAATCAGCAAAAAGGTTAAAACAGCTTAAAGGCAACAACAGTTTAAAAACATAGGCAATGGCAAATCATTTCTGAGTATTCCTTGCTTAAGAAAACCCTGAGAAAATCATGGGGTTGCTATAATTCAAGAGGAAGCATGAAGGAACCTATAGATGTACACATGCATGTGCATTTGAATTGGGCTCTAAGGACACTCTCTCTTTTTTTTAATTTTTAATTCATACACTTGTTCCTTTCTCTCACAGGGTATCAGTGCAACAAGTGCAGGAGGAAGTTTTCACCTCTGATTCCTTCGATCAGCTGGGCCTTCATCCCCATTTGGTGAGAGCTTTCTGCCTTCTTCCTTTTGTGGCTAGTGCAACAGGCTGCCTGCCTCTGCTGTAACCCTTGGGATTCATGACCATGGAAGGGTGTTTGTGGGTGTAGGTCCAGGGTAAGGTGTTGATGCCCTGCTGGCTTGTTTCCTTTACTTGTTGGTTCAGTTTATATCCAGCTTTTCCTTTAAGGAGCACAAGGTGGAGTACATGGTTCCTTTCCTCTCCACTCTGTCCTCACAACAGTCCTGTGAGGTAGGGTGAGCTAAGTGAGAGTGACTGCCTCAGCATCACCCAATGAGTTTCATGACTCTGGGAACAGGGTGGAAATCCCACGATAGTCCAAATGCATCTCCCAGCATTCCTCATCATTGACTGGCTGGGGCTGATGGGACTTACAGTCCAGTAACTTCTGGAGGGCTGTATAATACCCACCCTTTTTCTATAGATGGATCTACCAAGTCCCTGTCCAACACATTAACCTGAATATATTTACCGGTACTTTGATGTTATTCTAGCACCGCGGTATTCGCATAAACATTAACCCACAGTGCTGTTAGCTGAACTTTTCCTTCTCCATATTTTCAGTGATATCATTATTTCGGTCATCAAGTAACAGAGGGCTTTTGCAGACTGCCAGAAATAGTGCACATTAAATTGAGGCACTGCCCTAGCTCAGTGCTTGGGAGTTATGGGAATTGTATTTTTTTCTGGGACATTGAGCCTTCTCTGTCAGAGAGCTCTGGTGCCACAATAAATTACAGTTCCCATGATTCCCTAGCACTGAGCCAGGGCAGTGCCTCAATTTAATGTGCACTATTTCTGGCAGTCTGCAAAGGCCCAGAGTTAGGCTTAAAATGTTCCCCAGTGGATCCCTCGACTCAGTATAGGAGCATCCCTGAGAGGAAGCCACATAGACTTGGCTTAAATCCCTCCTGTGAAGGAGAGTCCACCAGATCCCAAGGCAGCCTCTTCCACTGCCAAACAGATCTTCCTCTTAGCAGGTTTCTCCTAATGCTGAATATCTTTGTTGTATCTCTCCATTGCAACCAAGATAGTCAGCATTGGGAGAAGCCTGCTAAGAGGGAGACCTATTTGGCAGTGGAAGAGGTTGCCTTTCTTGTATTTCTTGACTGAAACACAGCGTGGCATAGTAGTTAGTGTTGGACTATGACCTTGGAAACCAGGGTTCGAATCCCCATTTGACCATGGAAACCCACTGGTGACCTTGGGCAAGTCACACTCTCTCAGCCACAGAGGAAGGTAATAAATAATAATAATAATAATACATTGATTTTTACCCCGCCCCTCTGCGGACAAACCACCTCTGATCACATCTTGCCAAGAAAACCATCTGAGAAGGTCACCATATTTGTAGAGTCAACACAGTGTAGTCATTGGAGTGTTGGACCAGGAGACCACGATTCTGATCCTTGTCAACTGTGAAGGCCCACTGGATAACCTTGAGCAAATTGTTCTCTTTCAGCCTCAGAGGAAGGCAATGGCAAACCTCCCCTGAAGAAATTTTATCAAGTAAACTCTGAGACAGCGTGTGTAATGATAAGAGTATAATATTCGGACTCGGCGGGGGGGGGGGGGGGAAGCGAGGTTCAAATGGGATTATCCATAGAAACTCAGTGGGTGACCTTGGACAAGTCATGCTCCCTCTGCTAGAGATGCATCTGCACTACAGAAATAATCCAGTTTGACACCTTTTTAACTGCCATGGCTGAATGCTGTGGAATTCTGGGAAATGTAGTTTTGTAAGACATTTAGCCTTCTCTGTCAGAGAGCTCTGGTGCCACAATAAACTACAGTTTCAAGAATTCCATAGCACTGACTCCCGGCACTTACAGTGATGTCAAACTAGATTATTTCTGCAGTGTGGATGCAGCCTAAGAGGAAGGCGGTAGTGGCAAATGGCCTTGAGTAAATTTTGCAAGAAGACGCTATGATAGCTAGAGTCACCAGCTGTTGGAGCTGACTTGAAAGCACATAACAACAACACAGTTCTCTTGAATCCTTTTCTTCTTCTTCAGATTTACTGTGGCTTGGCCTTAACTACAGCTGTGCCATCCAAACTTTTATCTATTGTTTTAGGAATTGAACATTTGACCCTGCATTTTTTTTCTCATTAGGTTTCAACAATAACCTCTGTCTTGAACATATCTAGTTTAACCAGGTAAAATCTTTGTTGTGTGTGTGTGTGGTCTAAATCACAAGAGTTTAACTTGCTTGGTGTAACTTGATTCTTCTGGCTGGATGTGGGGGAAACTGTGCTATCAATGCTCATTTATTTATTTAACACCCTTAAATACCCTGTCTTTCTCCAGCAGACCTGAAACAGGTAATGCTATTGATACAACAGGTGCAAGATTTGGAAATAATTCCAGTAGCAGGAAATAGAATAAGGATTACTCAACACCACAGTTAAATCAGCTTTCCCTCATCTTCCAGCTATGTTGGACTACAGTCCCTGCCATACACAAATAGGAAGAGTAGGGATTGTAGTCTAACCCATTGAGGAGAGTGGCTGTGCTTTGTTGCTGTTGTTTTTTCAATATATGCTCTGTCTTAAAAATAAGGAAGAGGCCCTGCTATTGTTAGATGAGCCAGCAAAGCAATTATTAGCATTTTAATAACTAGATTCAGGATATTTTTTCTCTCTCCTCCTCTCCCTCTTCTCTGTTTTCCCCCTCCACACACACTTTTCTTTTTAAACATTGGTGCGAAGCATCCAGAAGCAAACAATTCCTGTGCTCTTGCAAGGCAGGGATGCACTGGTGAGATCACAGACTGGTTCAGGTGAGTGTGAGACAGCTCTGATTTTTTAAAGGAACTGCACTGGTTGTCAATATGCTTCTGGTCTGAATGCAAAGTGTTGGTGACAACCTTGATACTATACATGCCTTCCCAAAAATCAACTCCTATTGGAAGAGTCTTCTTTCATATCCCACCTATGGAGGCGATATATTGTAGGAGGACATGGGAGCAGGTTCTGCTCTACTTTGGCACCCCAGTTATGGAGTACACTCCCTTTGGAGGCCAACGGTTACCAGAGCTGTAGTCATTCCAGTGCCAAGTCAAATTAAGGCTTTTTTAAAATTAAAGCCTTTGGGCGCTGATTTTGTCCAGCTTGCACGTGTGCCATTGTGGGTATTATATGAAATGGTTTAACTGGTTTTAACCTATCTAGTTTTAAGTAAAAAATGACTTAATGTATTTTAATATTTCAAATGTTGCTACTGTTATTTAATATCCTAAGAGCCATTATGGTATAGTGGGTTGAGTGCTGGACTATGACTCTGGGGACCAGGGTTCGAACCCCCGCTCAGCCTTAGAAACCCACTGAGTAACCTTGGGCAAGTCACACTCTCTTAGCTTCAGAGGAAGGCAATTGCAACCTCCCTCTGAAGAAACTTGCCAAGAAAACCCCATGATAGGCTCCTTAGGGTTGCGATAAGTCAGAAATGACTTGAAGTCACACCACCACCACAACAAAAATGATGTTATTATATTCTGCCCTGAGATTCTTGGATATAGGGTGAACTATAACTAACTAACTAAATATGCAGATCTTCATAAAACATTTGTACTTTATGTTTGGATGGGAATAATAGACATCTCCCCAAATGTATCTCCCATTTCTTATAATAAGCCAAATAATTTGTTTCTGTTTTCTGTCTGCTTCCCTCCTGACTGTCCTGAAGGTAAAACACTTGCCTATGTTATTCCTCTGGTGCAGTCTTTACAAAGATTGGAACCCAAGATACAGGTGGGTATTGTTGCAGTCGACCTTCCCTTTCCTTCTTGGAAGAACAATTGCACTTTTCTTAATCCTGTCACCTAGAATCACCGTAGCCTAGAATTGAAAGGGACCATAAGGGCTATCTAGTCCAACCCCCTGCCAAGCAAGAGTACAAAACTAAAACACTCTTGAAAGAGGTTTGCCACCCAAACTCTGTTTAAAGACTTCCAAAGATGGAGAATCCATCACCGTTTGATGGAGTCCATTCCACTGTTGAACAGCTCTTACGGTAAAAAAGAGTGTCTCTTGTAATTTGAACCCCTTGGTTCATATTCTAGTCTCTGGAACAGCAGAAAACAAGCTCACATAGTAGTAAATTCTCCCAACAACCCCTGGAGGTAGGCTGATTATAAATTCTGCGATGGGAGGAGTAGATGTTTTAAAGCAGTGGGAAATCGTTTTTGTGAGGTGTACTCAAGAGCATGGATTCTTCTTCTTGCACTCCACATCTTGGAGATTGGAACTGCTGTTATTGTATCTTAAATTCTAGAAGGTTAGAGTTCAGTGAAGTGGAGTTATCCCAGAGTTCCCCTCTGCTACCAGCACCACGCTCCTAGCATGTCCTTTGGGAAACACCACTATATATATGCTCCAGAAGTACTCAGTGCTGTAGGAAAACAGAGTGATCCTAGATCAGGGGTAGGCAACCTTTCCCCTTTAAGGGCCGAGGGACTTCAGCTCCCAGAAGCCTCAGCCATGTTGGCCAATAGTCCCATGTTGGCCAATAGCTCCTGGGATTCTGGGAGCTGAAGTCCCTCGGCCCTTAAAGGGGAAAGGTTGCCTACCCCTGTCCTAGATATTGAGGCCTGTTCCAGTTGTCTCCTTTGGATTTCACTGTTCCATTTTGTTACTAAGTTCTCTTCCCGTTTCTCTTATTTTTGCAGCGCAGTGATGGGCCATATGCTCTCATTCTGGTTCCAACTCGAGAGGTAAGTGGGATGCCCGTAGTTCACTTTGCTTTTGACTCCACCAATTTAGCTACTTTATTGTGTCAGGGAAGGCAGGAAAAGCCTCTGGGAGCCAGGAGAGATTCTTGGTGCCTTGCCTCATTTCAGCTAGGACCTGCCTCCTATCCCATCTTTTATTATCTTTCTTTCTCTGTCCCTTTGCAGTTGATGCTGTAAATAATGTATACAGAAAGAAATCAGAAATAATAAATCACCAAGAACAGATAATATCCCAATTGAATTACTACAATCCACACAGACAGAAGCAACTCTAGCATTAATAAAATAGACCAACAAATATGAAATACAAAACAATGGCCAGCAGAATGGAAACAATCAATATACATACCCATCTACAAAAAAGAGACACAAAAGACTGCAGCAATTATAGGACTATAGCATTAATTTCCCACTCAAGCAAAATCATGCTCACAATACTGCAGCATAGACTCTCATCACACATGGAGAAAAAAATCCCAGAGGTGCAAGCAGGGTTCAGGAAAGGAAGAGGCACTAGGGATCACATTGCAAACATACAATGGCTTATGGATCACACCAAAGAATTCCAGAAGAAAATCAGCATGTGCTTTATATATAGCAAAGCCTTTGATCACAAAAAGCTATGAAACACACTTAAAGACATGGAAGTGCCCATACATCTGATGGTCCTGATGAGGAATCTGTATTTGGGCCAAGAGGCAACTGTTAGAACAGAATAAAGAGGAAAAGGATAGCTCCTAATCAGCAAAGGTGTCAGGCAAGACTGCATACTGTCACCCTACTTAGGAGGAAGGAACATAAACAGTTGTAAGATATGCAGATGACACCATACTACTGGTGGAAAATATCAGAGATTTAGAAAAACTCCTAAGGAACATTAAAGAAGAAAGTGCAAATGCAGGCTTACTGCTGAACATAAAGAAAAATAATAATGTGAAGTTGAAGGCTTTCATGGCTGGCATCCATAGTTTTTGTGGGCTATTTGGGCTGTGTGGCCATGTTCTTTTTTTTTTTTATTACTCTTTATTGTTTTCATCTATTATAAAAAAAATCACATTTACATACATTCATGAAATATATAAATACACATTACATATAAAAAAAACACAGAAAAAAACCCCACAAAACTACACTAGTTACACAGTTTCCCATTCATACAAACTCTGACTTCAATACATAAATTAAAATGACTTCCTTGTTTTGTGGGTCCTTTCCTTTATATAAACTGACTAAATTTCACATCACTTCTTATTTACTAATATTTCATAATTTTAAAAATAATTTGTTTCCTCTTAGTTATTCATTTTATATCACATTGAAAATCATCTGTATTATATCAATCCCATGGTGTAACAAATTTTTTTATTTTCTTGCATATAAGTAATAAAGGGGTTCCAAACTTGAAGATATTTTTCTGTACTTTTTCCTCCTAATAGATTGGTTAATTTGTCCATTTCCATATATTCATACAGTTTAAGATACCAATCATTTATCTTCGGGCAAGAGTCTTTTTTCCATTTGGAAGCAAATAATATTCTCGCAGCTGAGATCATATACAATAGCAGGGGAAGGCAACCTTTCCCCTTTAAGGGCCGAGGGACTTCAGCTCCCAGAAGCCTCAGCCATGTTGGCCAATAGTCCCATGTTGGCCAATAGCTCCTGGGATTCTGGGACCTGAAGTCCCTCGGCCCTTGAAGGGGAAAGGTTGCCTACCCCTATACAATAGTATTGTTTCAAAATTCTTCCTTATTTCTTTATCTACAATCATATTAAGTAAGTACTGTTTGGGATCTAGCTGAATTTTTATTTTCAAAATTTTTTGAATTTCAGAATGAATTTGTTTCCAATAACTTCTGGTCTTGCAGCAGTTCCACCAAATATGAAAAAAAAACACCAATGTCTTTGTCACACTTCCAACATAAATCACTTGTATTCTTGCACATCTTAGCTAATTTATATGGTGTTATATACCAACAGAACTGCATCTTAAACCAGTTTTCTTTCAAGCTGTAGCAAGCAGTAAACCTCGTACCTTTATCCCAAACATATTCCCACCATTCCATTTGTAAAGGACTCCCTATATCTTGGGCCCATTTAACCATACAATGTTTCACATTTTCAACTTCTGAGTGCTGATTTTTCTGTTTTGAAGGACTGGTAACCAAACTTTGTTTATTTTACACTGCAGACTGGGTCAGCCATTAAAATCAGTATCAGAACACATTATAAACCATCCTGGGCATAAAATGCTCTTTGAAAACACTGAAATCCTGGACCATGCCAACAACTATCAAGTCAGAATGCACAGGGAAGCCATCGAAATCCACAAACACTTGGACAACTTCAACAAGAAAGAAGAAACCCTTAAAGTAAACAAAGTTTGGCTACCAATCCTGCAAAATAGAAAAATCAGCACTCAGCAGATGCAAATGAGAAATCACCCAGGGTCAGGGGCTTTCCCAGCAGACAATGATCACCAATTAGCAGACACTAATCCTCGTTTGCATATCCTCCCACCCTGGGGCCCTGCCATCAACAATAGAACAATACACAGTTTACATGGGAAGATGCCAGCCACAGATACTGGCGAAACGTCAGAAAGAAATTCTTCTAGAACATGGCCACACAGCCTGAAAAACCCACAAAAAACTAAAAATAATAATGACCACAGGGGATCTACATAAATTCAACCTAGATGATGAGAGAACCAAAATTGTTAAAGATTTCTTATACCTTGAATCAAATGTTGATCAGAATGGAGACTGCAGTCAAAAAATCAGAAGACTAGGAATGGGAAGATTAGCTATGAAAGAACTAGGCAAGATCTTGAAGTGAATATAGAACTGAACACTAAAGTTAGAATTGTCCAAGCCATCATATTCCCAATTACCCTGTATGATGGTAGTGAGAGCTGGACAGTTAAGAAAGTGGACAGGAAGAAAATCAACTCGTTTGAGATCTGATGCTAGAAAAGAGTGCTGAGGATACCATGGACAGCCAAACAGAGAAAAAAGAGAATAGGTCCTTGAACAGATCATGCCAGAGCTCTCTCTGGAAGCCAAGATGATAAAACTAAGGATGTACGTTGGTCACATCATGAGAAGACATGACTCATTAGAAAAGACAATAATGCTAGGAAAGAGAAGACTACGTGAAATGGCTGGACTCAGTCAAAGAGTTTATGGGCCTGATTTACAAGACCTAAGCAGAGCAGTGGAGGATTGTTGGGCTTGGAGATGTCTGATCCACAGGCTTGCCATGAATTGAGGTTGACTCAGCAGCTAAAAACAACAACATGCAGAAAGAAAATTATGAAAAATAGACTTTGCAAAACAAGCCATTGCATAGTCAGGATGTTAAAAGCATAGAAAGAAAAATTGAAGTTTAATAACATGCTTTAAAAAACAAAACCTGTAGCACCAATCTAATAAAGGCTCCTTTGTCAGCACCCTGTCTCTTGCCGAAAGCCCAGACTGAATGAAAAGACTTTTGCTTGCCAGCAGAAAGATGCCAGGGATGGGGCAGTCTAGCCAAGGGGTTCCACTGCTAGGGACCAGCCTGTCTGTGTGGTCTACCAGAAGACTCTGCCTTGTGTTCTACCAGTGGGCCTCTGGCAGTGGAAGGGAAGAGCTAAGAGCTTCCCCTGAGGATTTCAAAACCCAGACGGTCTCAAATGGCTAAATCTGTATACACCTGACTTTGTTGTTTATGCCCAGCACCTGGTATTGTGCCCAGAAACAGACTGGTAACCACTGGGGCTTTATCACAAGGGAGCCATGTGCTTCTATGGGAAACTCAGCAGGGGTGGGCAGCGTGTTAGAGCTCAGAGGAGCAAGTTGAGCAGTTTGTCTGGGTCAGCAGCTTCACAGCATTTGACTAGCCCTCTGTATCAGCTGCAGTACCCCTCCTGGCCATCTTCACTGGTGGTGCTGCCGGCCTTCCCCCAGTGGTGGGAGGAGGGGCTCCAGGGTCTCTGGTTTGAGGGCTTCCCTGGTTTTAACCAATATTCGGCATTGTCAGGATATGGAAGAGCATGCTTTTTCTTTGAAAAGAGGGCCCCAAATTTTAAAATTTTAAAAGTTGCTTTTGATGCAAATGATGTGTGCAAATCTGTTAATTTCCTTTAACCTTACTTTCTGCAGCTCGCCTTACAGAGTTTTGAAACTGTCCAGAAGCTGTTGAAGGTAAGAAGGAGAATGGCTTTAAATGTTGACCACCCTCTAGTTGCTGAACTGGCAGTAGGAGTTAAAGGAGCAGAGACCTGGCTTGAGTGTCTCTGTTTTGGGTGACTCATGGGGGAGGCAGGGAGCCATATCATAGATAGCCTTGTCAAGAGTTAGTGATGTTGGGGTTGTCAGCCTTTTAATATAAGGTACTGGGAAATAACATTCTTCTTTGAAGATATTGTGCTCTCAACTCCTGGTGAAAGCTCTCAGTAGTAGGGAAGGTGAGCCAAAGCACAAGAATACAGAGATAACATAAGTCCTGCTATAGAGGAAATAATAAGCAGAGGTGACAACTTTGGAGGAAAAGGTCAGCAATGGGATGTGTCCATATGGCACAGTTACAGGTTTTGATACCACTTTACAATCATGGCTCCTTCCAGTGGGATTCTAGGATATGTAGTTTGGTGAGGAACTTGGAGCTTCTGGTTTGGGAGCTCTAATTCACTTCCCTCAATCTATAGTACTACTAGACCTGAGTGTTAAGGCTTTCACCAGACTACAAATCCCAAGATTTTGTTGAAGCTATGGCATTTAACCTGAGATCAAACTGCTACAACTGTGGAATGTAACACCATTGCTCTAATTCAGGATCGGCTGATCAGCTAGTTATAGGAAGCCTTTGGTTATCTTCTGCGGGTTTTTTTCCCTCTCCTGTACTTTCATGTTCAGATGGGAATCATAGAGTCATAGAGTTGGAAGAGACCATAAGGGATACCCAGTCCAACTCCCTGCCATGCAGGAACATACAGTCATTGGGAAGTGGCCAGATATCCCTGGGGAGAAGCTGGTCTGAGAGAACCAGATAGAAGGATGAGACAAAGGAAGGAGGACCAAGGGGACATTGAGAACCTTGTTTTCCCTGGGCCGCTCTGAGGCCTTTCCCAGCAAACAAGAGGTCACCCTCTCTGATTCTCTAAAATGGGCCAAAACAAGGGAACTGTACAGACTGGCACTTTAGGCCGGCCTGGGGGTGGAGTGGGAGCATAGCTACTGCATGCCGGCCACCCCGACTCCACCCTAATGCTGCCATCACACCGCCCACATGACCAGATGGCGGGCGGCGAAAGGGCATGTCTTTGCCATAGCGTTTAGATGCTCTGCACCAAAGAAACGCTAAAAAGCCACTGCTGTTGCAGCAAGGGCAGCTTTTTGCCACTCTAAAAAGGAGGAGGATTTTGCCAATTCTTTTTAGAGCGGCAAAGTGCTGGATCGGGGCCGCAGCGTGCAGTTGCCGCTATCTGGTGAGCAAAGAGGCGCTTGCCACTGCCCCTTTTGGGCGGTCTGTTGAGCCTCAAGGTGAGGTTACACCAGATTTTTAGGTATGAAGTACAATAAAAAGGCTAGTAACAAATACTTAAACCATTAAACAATCACTTCTGTTAAAATACTAACTTGGAATAGTTTAAAACATATTTGAAACATAATCAAACAGATGATAGTTCAGCACAGCCTGTCAAAAGACTCTTCTGCCCCAACCTCTTCACAGCTAAAGCCCTGCCTGAGTGAAAAAAGTCTTTGCCTGTCTACGAAAAGAGATCAGGGAGGAGGCCAGTCGAGTCTCCCAAAGCGGGGAAAGGGGAGATTTTGCAGGCTGGGAGCAACTACCAAGCAGGCTCTGTCCTGTGTCCTCACCAAGTGTGCCTGTGAGAATGAGAGCAAGTCCTCCTCCAAAGATCATCATGGGCTCGTCTCATGTTGGCATCTGCTGCTCACTAATTTTCCTCTAGTATTCTCTGTTTCTGAGAGAGCCTTCGATTAAAAGGATAGATTCACTGCAGCTGGGCTGACAAGAAAGCAAAGCAGTGAAAACCTGCCTTTCCTCAATCATCTAACAATTTCTCTTTAAATGTTTGCTTGAGAGAGCCTTCAGAATAATTATTGCCTAGTGTGACTTACATATGACTGCTCTTTGTGTGAAGAATCTAACGTGAAGCACCATGAAGGACCTGAGAGCACCTCAGACTCACCCCCCCGGGATACACTGTGCTGTATAAACAGAGGTGTAACAAGAATGTTTCTTTGTGTGAGTGTATGTGGCTGTGTCTCAGGAAGAAATTGAGATAAGTCCTGGTCATTTGGAAGCAACTCCTTAGTCACTGTACGTGATCAGCTAAGTGACAGGCTGGGTCTATTCATTCTCTTCCAGATCTTGAAGGATTGGGGGAAACAGAGTATTGTTATAGACCAGGGGTAGGCAACCTTTCCCCTTTAAGGGCCAAGGGACTTCAGCTCCCAGAATCCCAGGAGCTATTGGCCAACATGGCTGAGGCTTCTGGGAGCTGAAGTCTCGGCCCTTAAAGAGGAAAGGTTGCCTACCCCTGTTATAGACAAATTGCTGCATTAGTTGCTTGGTGCTCAGTTCTGGGCAGGGCTGTCAGTGTACCTTAGGAGGTGTGTTTTTGCCTCCAAAAGTTCTGAATGCAGTCAGAGGAACCTGCATGGTTATGAAAGATCATCCAATGATGTTTGTGAAACCACATTCTCTCCCCCCCCCCCCAATATTTTACAACCCTTTTCTTTAGACTGGGTTGGCTATATTTCTGCAAGAGTGGGGCACCAAACTGAACTCAATAAATATCTTCTAGGACTGAGATCTGTTGCATTACTTGGAAGAATTCAAATGGGGGCATTTGCATGATTCCTTCCTCTGAGATGGCTGGTTGGAGGAGACAGAAAACTTTTGATTTTGTTTCTAACCATAGTTTGTATTATGTCAGAACCAGGTAAACTGTGGCTAGTCATAACTGTGGTTTACCCAAAGTGATTTCAAGCCATGTTTATGAAGCTGGATTGTTTGAATAAATCATCATGATTAACTATAGTAGGGTTTCAACTCTGTTAAACTGTGGTTAATTGATGATAACAATAACAACTTCTATTGTGCCTTTTTCTCAGTTTGAGGCTTACAGCAAGTTAAATACACATAAAATTCACAAAATACAAAAGTTAAAACAAGATTATACAATCAAAATATTTTAAAAACAGAATAAAATATACTGTATATACTCGACTATCATGTATAAGTCGAGGGCAGGTTTTGAGGCCAAAATTATGGATTTTGCCATGACTGGTGGATAAATTGAGGGTAAAACTTGGAGGCTCCTTCAGTGTGTGTATGTGTGCATACAGCAAGAGAGACTCTAATTGAGGCTTTTTATTTCATTTATTGATTTAATCCTTCACTCAGACAGTGACGGCCAGCACAGGCAGGAGTTTGTTTGTTTAAAAGCATTTAATCATTCAGGACTCTTTCTGCTTGGCTCAAGAGAAAAAGAAACTATCTTTGCACAGCATGGGGAAATCTGAAAGAGCTGCTATCACATTACTGTAGTGACCCGTAAATAAGTCGACCTGGGATGGTGGGGTCAATTTTTGGGCATACATTTTTAGACTTATAGATGAGTATATACAGTTTCTTCTTCGTGGTCTCTGCGAATCACACAAATGGGTTATATCTGCACATGCGCAGCAACTTCGGAAACTTCTGGAATCGCTAGGCAGAACTTTAGTTGCAACTTTTTGGCAGTAGCTCCGCCCATCCTTATAAAGTGCCCTAGCGGTCCCGCTCTTCTCCAGTTCCTTTCCTTCGCCGCATTAGCAGCTTCCAAGGAGCTTCTGCTGGCAATCGCTCATAGTGTTTGATTTCCTTGTGTTTCTAACTTCGGCTTGTTCTTTGACTACTCTATTGGATTTCCCTTGGTTGCTTTCCATCTGAAATTTAGTCTGGCTAACTACGTCTTGGATTTGCGATTTGGATACTGAGATGGCCTCCTGATCATTCAAGCAGTGTGAGAACTGCAATAATAAGATTCCGGGCTCCGATCCCCATGCTCTATGCTTGCTCTACTTGGGCAAGGCCCATAACACCCAATCTTGCCCTTTGTGCAAGTCGATGACTGCGCAGGCCCTCAAGAACAGGGATAAGAGGCTGAAGGCTGCACTCTACGAGCAGGCCCTGAGGCCTTCTTCAACTCCTGCCCCATCTACTTCCACTGGTAAGGGGACCCAGACTTCCTTGAAAACTAGTCCGAGGAAAAAGTCTGCTAAGTCCGATGGGGATGCCGATAAAGCCCGGGACTTGTCCAGAAAGGCTCATTCTGAGCGGGGACACTCTCCTGAGGAACGGAGGGCTAAGAAATTTTCTAAGAAACGCCACTCCTCTGATAGAGAGCGGTCTAAAGAGCCTATGCCCAAGAAGAGCCATACGTCTTCTTCTGAGGGCTACAAGTCCAAGGACCACCATTCATCGGCATCTAGAGCTCGATCTCCGTCAGTCTCGAGACCTCTGTCTTCCCCGACTCCGGGCCTGTTGTCTACGGTACCGAGATCTCCACCACCTCGAACCACATCAATGGAGAAGTCGATACCTACCCTTCAAGACCCTCATATGGTATCCGACTCTGGGTCTGAGGGGGAAATAGAGAGGACATCCCCACCCTCGTACCTCAGGAACCGGCTACTCATCGGGGCCGTGGCGTCCTCGAGACCGAGGCAGACGATTCTGAACACGAAGCCGAGGCGGATCATGTGTTGAAGGCGCACCCTGACCTTGTGTATGATACGGTGTCGCGTCACTACCTCATGCAAATCGATCCCGACACACTTCCACCATATGAAAGGTCACCTCGCCGGATTTCTGTGCGTACGCATAGGCCTGTGTCACCGCAACCACCGATGCCTCCGTGCCGTCTTTAATCCCTGGCTGACAGGTCTCTACCAGACCCGCCCAGAGCATCTCGTTCCCAATCAAGATCATCCCGATCCCGATGGAGAGAGTCACGATCTCGTTCAGCACCTCCATGTTCGAGAGGATATTACCGCTACTCTTTGTCCAGATCTCCATCGCCTGATTCTGAGCGGGAGTCCGCTGTGCTTGCTGAGAATCTTCTGGCCTCCCCGACAGATGATGTTAAATCATTCTCCGAACAGATCCTCCAGATGGGGACAGCACTTGAGATTGAGGTGGTCAAAACCGACAAGGATGCAGCGGATGCAATAGAGCGAAGAGTGCATGGAAGGGTGCTCACTCCTCCAGCATTGGGATTCCTTCCATCCCTTCAGAACATCGCAGAACGTTCATGGGTTTCACCGGCTTCTGTTCCATTGACACCTAGAAAAATTGAGAATTTGTATCGAATAGCCCCTTCACAATCTCTGTGGCTATTTGAACATCTGAAGCCGAATTCAGCCTTTGTCGAGGGTGCACAAACTCTCTCTACCCGCAGAATGTCAACTTCTCCGGTGGATAGAGACGGTAAGAAGGTGGACAGCTTGGCTAAAAAGTGCTACACTTCTGCTGTTCTGGACATGAAAATTGGCAACTATGCGGCATGCATGGGGGCGTATCAACAACACCTGATGGAGCGTATGCTACCTCTGCTTGACGACCTCCCAGAAGATAAGAAGCCTCTGGCCTTAGCTTTGCAGTCCGAGGACCATTCCATTGGCAGGCAACAAATCATCTCTGCCCAACACTCGGCGGATTGTGCTGCTAAACTCATCTCAGGTTCCATCGCACTGAGGAGATATGCTTGGCTCCGATCTTCAGACTTGACCCCCCCCCCCCCATGCGAAGAACATGATCGAGGACATGCCCTTCAATGATTCTGGGCTGTTCAGTAAGGGCACAGATGAATGCCTTAACTTCTGCTACAGAATGAAGACTGCAGCGAGGAAACATGGTATGTCCTCGTCCTCTGTTCACCATCAACATCACCGATTTGAGGGTCAACGTCCCTGGGGCATTCAGCAGCACAATAGATTCTATTACCCGCAAGACCGGCATTTCCAGCCCGACCCCTCCAGACAGAGGAACCCATCCCAATCTTCCTCTTCCTTGGGCCGTTGTCCTCCTCCTCCTCAGTCTCGCTTTCGCCAGGGATACCGCAAGAAGGATGGAGAACGCCCAAAAAAGAATTTGTGATGTGTTCTCGCGCACTTCGTCTCTTCCCCTAAGCTTTATGGAGATAGGCTGAGGCCGTTTTTCAATGCATGGTCTTGCATAATATCAGACTTCTGGGTGCTTACCATCATCCTACATGGATATGCCTTGGAGTTTTCTGAGTTCCCTATCACTGAAGCCTTTATTTCCACCCCCACCCCCACCACCCTCCTCGACAAAGTGCGCACGTTATTAAATAAAGGCGCCATAGAACCCATGGAGCCTTCAAATTCCAGATTTTGTTTCTTCTCCCATTATTTCACTGTCCCTAAGAAAGACTCGGGACTTAGTCCCATCCTGGACCTTCGGGAGCTAAACAAATGCATGACTTATAAACGTTTCCGCATGGTAATTCTTGCATGTATTCTACCACTGTTGCAGGAGGACCATTGGATGGCCACGATCGATCTCAGAGACACCTACTTTCCTCTCTGCCAACAACATTCAACTGTCTCAGGTATCTGTTCCTGTTGTTTTGGACTTTCTTCTGACCCTTGTGGACTCTGGACTTTGTCTCCAGTCCGTTAAATGTTATTTATCAGCTATTTGCTCTCATTATCAATTCCAAAACAGACCCTCTTTCTTTAAAGATCTCTTGGTGAAAGGGTTTCTCAAGGGCTTGGCAAACTTGCATCCTCCAACATCGGTACCAGCGCTGGGATGGAGTCTTGACACCATCTTAGCCTTTATTTCATCTAAGCCATTTGAACCGATGGCCACAACGGATCTAAGATTGTTATCCTGGAAGACGGCCTTCTTAGTCTCCATCACATTGGTCTGTAGAGTGAGCGAGCTATGTGCAGTCCGTGTGGACCAACCCTTTCTATGTTTCCACAGGGACAAGGTGGTTCTTCGCTCCGATATCACCTTCCTGCCCAAGGTGGTATCAGTGTTTCATCTCAACCAGGATATTGTTCTTCCGACCCTTGCTCCCAACCCGACCACTGACACCGAACGCCATTTACATTTGTTGGACGTTCGCCGGGCATTAGCCTTTTATGTGGACAGGACTGCGAGCTTGAGATGCTCAGAACGTCTTTTTCTATGTTACTCTGAATCCAAGAGAGGTTTACCTGTATCACCTCAAAGATTTCGAAACGGATAACCAATACCATTTACCTCTGTTATGAACTGTCGGGACAGACCCCACCGAAAAATGTGCGAGCTCACTCTACAAGGGTGGTAGCTACATCCTCCACCTTCTTGTCAGGGGTTCCTCTGGAGGATGTCTGCAAGGCTGCCACCTGGTCCCAGCCCCTGACTTTTGTGAAACTTTATAGACTGGACTCCAGGGCTAGAAGGGATGCAGCCTTTGGGAGGGCAGTCCTATTGTCTGGTTTACATTAAGGTGATCATTCCATGTTTGAAATAAGATTAATAACACCATTCATTGTTGTTAAAGTCATTTATTGTCTCTGTTGTACTTCTTTATAAGTTAATGTCATAAGGATTAGGACACTCCCTCCTCCTCTGACACTAGCTTGTCAGTCTAACCCATTTCTGTGATTCGCAGAGACCATGAAGAAGAAGGACAGGTTGCCTACCTGTAACTGTATTTCTTCGAGTGGGCATCTGCGAATTTACACAAATCCCACTCATCCTCCCCTCAGTCGTGTCCTGCTCTTTATTTAAACTCTTACGGTCGCAGCTTGCGGTGTGCTTAGGAACTGGAGAAGAGCGGGACCGCTAGGGCACTTTACAGGGATGGGCAGAGCTACCGCCAAAAAGTTGCAACTAAAGTTCTGCCTAGTGATTCCAGAAGTTTCTGAAGTTGCTACGCACGCGCAGATATAACCCATTTGTGTGAATTCACAGATGACCACTCGAAGAAATACAGTTACAGGTAGGCAACCTGTCCATATCATTACTCACTCCCACTAGAGTGCAACAATTATCAGGATCCAGTTCAATGTTTAGTTGAGATGGGCCTTATACAGTCTCTTATAAAATGCCTGCCAAAGCAGAAAGAGCTTTACTTGTCTTCAAAAAGAAAATAGGGAGGGTGCCAGTCTAGCTTCTCTGGGAAGCGACTTTGACTTATGGTAACTCCATGAGTGAGAGACCTCCAAATGGCCCTGTCCTCAGGCTCACTGCTCAGGTCTTACAGATTCAGAGCAGCCATTGTAACTTCTTCGACTGAGTCTCTCCCACCTGAAATGTGGTCTTCGTTTCCTACTGCCTTCTGCTTTGCTAAGCATAATGATATGAGTCACTTACATAAGATTTTGGGGGGAGGAGGGAATTCAGATTCTGTAATGAACTGAACTTTAGGTTGGAAAAATGAGAAACCTGAGGAAACAAAAGTTGACCAATTGGTCTGTCTCTCATTTCCAGGCATGCGCTCAGGGGTGGGAAACTTTGGCAGGTGTGTGTGTGCATGTGAGTTTTCCATGGTTTAGGTCATGGCTGTTCCCCCAGTGTATAATACTGGTATAAACAATTGCAGGTGCAAGTGGCCAGAGGCCAGCCTTTTGCTTTGGTGGGGGTAGGATGGGCTTTGGAGGAAGTTTTGGGCAAGTCTCCCTCCATTCCTGGAATTCTCCAGGTGCCAGTAACAAACAATCAGGAGCTTTGGGCACACACTCAGCTCTGAGTTAACTTATACCAATCTTTCACAAAGTTTCACTTCTCTTTCCCTTTGCTTTCACCATTTAGCCATTTACCTGGATCGTGCCTGGCGTCTTGATGGGAGGAGAAAAGAAGAAGTCGGAAAAAGCCAGGTAGGGTGCCAGCTTCATAAAATTCTTCTTTTTTTGAGACTTCACTCTTTCCTCGGAGCTCTTTCATCTGTCACTCTCTCCTGGGGTGCCCCCCTTTTAAAATTTTTAGTGGGGAAGAAGGCTTGTGACTCTGGATCAGGCTGTGAGCACCCCCCACCGTGGATCTTACAGAAAGCGGACGTCTGGGCCAGCGGGAAGTGTGTTCACATCTCTCCGCTGTTTTTAAAATGTTGATGAGCTTTTCTAAGCCGACAGTGACGATACCTCTTGGTGCTTGCAAGGTTCCCCCACTCCTCTGCCATCTCTCCATGCTCCCTGGTTCATCTGCATCTCTTGCAAGCTCCTGCAAGTTTGCCTAGCAAATGATGTGACCCAAGCAACTTGAGGATCACGTTTGTTGTCTGAATGCAGGTGATTGTAAGATGGAGTGGAAGGCTGGTTGCAGCTAAATCAGTCAAGGAACGGCAGTGATGTCAATGTTTTATTCCAGGGCATTCATTAGCACTGCAGAATGCTCACAGAGTGCTTTGTGGTGGTTAATTAAATTTGCATATGAAGGGACACAACTATTTAATTTGAGATGATGCCTGAATGCAGGAAGAAGCTAGATTTTTGATCCTCTCTTGATAGATCTCTGCGTGGTTTTGAGATTGATGATGACAGTGATACTGAGCAATGAATTCAAACCACAGCCAGCCCTCAGCATCCACGGATTCAACCATCCACGGCTTGAAAATATATTTTGTTTAAAGCTAAAAAGCAACGCTTGATTTTGCCATTGTACATAAGGGATAGCATTTTACTACATCATAATATATTATGGAACTTGAGTATCCATGGATTTTGGTTTCTACTGAGCACCAGACTCCAATGGATACCAAGGGCCAGGAAAATACCAGGAAAAGAAATTCCACTTAAACATTGGGAAGAACTTGCCGACAGTATGAGCTGTTAAACACTGGAAGATGCTGCTGCCTTGGAAAGTGGTGAATTCTTCTTTGGATGCTCTTTTTAATCAGAGGCTGGATGGCTACCTGTCACAAGGAATGCTTTGCTTGTGTCTTTCTGCATGGCAGGGAGTTGGACTGGATGGCCCTTGGGGGGGTCTCTTCCAACTCTATGATTCTATGAGTTTGTCTCAGCTATCAAAAGTCTAGGAAACATCTGTCATGACCAGCTCTCTTGGTTCATTAGTTATTTAATTACTTTGTGTTTATATCTTGGTTTTCTTCTCATCTTAAACTCATGCATGATTTGGCTTAGCAACACTGAGGGGGGGTCAGGGTGGTAGAGAACTGATTGACCAATCAGCCACCAAACCTCACAACTGACTGGGGACCTAAATCTAGTTTCTCAAGGTCTAGTCCAGCAAAACCACAACACCCTATTAGCTGAGGTCATACATTTTCTCAGAGCAGCAAAAATATCTGCTGGTGGAGTTATGTTGCATCGGCACAACACAATGCCTATGCCGCCATGGAACAATGTGTGAGAAGCAGTGGATACACAAAGCTGTCACCTCAAAGCTCAGCCACAGTGCACAGATAGTACACACATGCAGTGAATACTGGCACACTATTCTAGGGGCATTATTTCACATCTGCAACAGTTCTACTTGTGGAACTCCACTCCTGCCATCATCAGCTGGATACATCCGTCCCGCATCATCAAAAAAGGTCACTTTGCATGTGTGGCATGACTTGGGCCTGCATTTGCCACCAAGAGGACCCTGGCCCTTGTGTATCCACCACATGGCATTAGCTCTATTCCAGAGTCCTAGATGTGTTGGTGCAAGGGTGTATGTCCCAGTTCTCAAATGACAGGCAAATGATGGTTTGGCTGCCATAGGTGGGTGCTAGGCATCCATGCTTCCTCCTCCTCCTCCTCCTCCTCCTCCTCCTCCTCCTCATCTTCCTCCTTTTTAAAATTTTGCCACTAATTTTGGTTTGCAGCAAAACCATAGTTTGCTGTGCTGTTAATAGTGAGTGAACCATGGTCTGGGCCCTGGAAGGTTTGCTCATGTATACAGTCCTTCTTTGGAGTAAATCTACAATTTGGTTGGTTTTGATCATGACTGCTGACAGTGTATCACAAACCAAGGTGTGGGAATTCGTGTGAGTGTGTGTCTGTGTGCTGGGATGTGTGAATCATGAAAAGTAGATGGAATCTGTGAGCCCAGCTCAGAGGCTCAGCTGCCAAAATACAGCCTGGCTCTTCCATCCCAGCCTCTTTGGCAAATGCTCTCTGTTCCCCTTCAAACAGGTTGCGCAAAGGAATCAACCTTCTGATTGCTACTCCAGGTCGCCTGGTAGACCATATCAACTCCACCCAATGTGTTCACTTCCGTCATGTCCGGTGGCTGATTCTGGATGAGGCCGACAGGTATGCATGAAGTTCTGAGCCCTCCCACTTTGATGGAATAGTCTCCCCACAGCAGAATGAGCCAAGTCTTCTTCTCCACAAATCCTCAGACGTGCACAACCCGCTTGCTGCCATCATGCCTGGCAGCTGCCATGTCTCCAAGGGATGGAAGACTCATGTGATTTTTTTTTAGTTTTGCTTCACTTCTGTGTCCCATCCTGCAGGATCCTGGATCTGGGATTTGAGAAGGCTTTGACTGTGATCCTGAATGCCGTGAATGCTGACAGTGCAAAGCAGCAAAGTGTTCTTTTATCAGCTACCCTTACAGAAGGTGGGTCCTACAGGATGGACCACTTGCTTGGTGGGGTGGTGGGTGAGAGAGGATCACTTGGGAGAGATCCTGTGCAGTCCTAGCATTTGCTGCTGCATGGCGGGGGCTGAGGGGAATTGGGTTTCAGGTATCTCCTCCCCTTCCAGCTCCAGGGGCTCATGCATATGTTGTTTTAGTTAATTTATATCACACCTTTTCCCAGCACACAACCCAAGAAAGCTTACCACAGTTCAAAACAAATTTCAGGTAAAATCTTATTTTATAAAAGTTTTAATAAATCAAACCCTTCTGTTAAAAAAGCACATAGATAAAACAACGTAAAGCACATTTAAAACATAATTAAAAAGATATAAGCATAGCACACTGTTCTGCTGCCTAATTTAAGAACCAAAGGCCTGTTTTAATAAAAAGGTTGTTGCCTGCCAGCAAAAAGAGAGTGGGAACAACTAAACATATGAAGAAGCTCCTGTCTCCCATTTCCTTGCCCGTTTCCTCTCTCAGTCCCATTGGGACTGAGAGAAAACCCTCCTCTGAAGGTCTTGAGTTCTTACGGTGTAAGAACTTGAGCCTGTGTTCTTGCACCTTAGGGACCTCAGAGACTACAGATGTGACCAGCCTCTTCCATTTCCCACAGTGCAGTTCTGTTTTATCATTCCTTGGCACTGTGTATAAAAACAGGTAAACATGGAGGTCACCCTTAGAGTTGTCAGGGGGTTTTCCCACAGTGCCACAGAAGAAGATATTTCTCTTTCGGGCCCCATAGACATGAAATGCCTGGGAATATGAGGGGGGTGATGCTATGCCTGTCTCCTCCTCACTTCTGCCAGCCCTCCCCCAAGGAAAACTGCTGAAGATGTCAATTGTTCAGTAGATCTTATTTTTACAGTTTGTGATGGATTTTCTATTTTGGTAACAAATAATGTGATTTGGGGACTTGGACAGCCTGTTTTATTTTGGAAGGCCATTTCCATTTGTCTTGATGTTTCTCTGCCCAGTAAAAGCTGAGGCTGAGAGAAGTGTGTGTGTATATGAAGTGTCTGTCTTCACCTTTTCCCTGCTCCAGACTCAGAGGGGCTGCAGGTTTTTGATTGGCACAGCTAAATATAATGTGGCAGGGTGGAATTTTCATTTGGTAAAAGAAATCAAAAAGCCTGGGAAGCCCCTGAGTTCTTCTGGACAGCTGAAGCAAGAAGGATGACTGTGTGGGCCTCATCTCCAGACAGAAATTCAAGGGCATCCAGGAGAATTGCATCTTTTGGTCCTGAGAATCTGGTATGCTCCAGACTGGGGAAGGCCAGCATACAGCATGAATGTTAAACATGGTTTTTCTTGTCTTCTCTTGTCTACAACAGGAGTCTCAAGATTAGCCAACATCAGCTTGCAGAGTCCAGTCTGCATTTCTGTTGTGGGAGAATCCCAGGACTTAGACACGACCGAGGTGAAGGCAGCCACTTGGAAGGTCATGGGTGATCCTGCTGTGAAAGAGGAAAGAGACAGTTTTGCTGTGCCAGGAAAACTCCAGCAGAATGTGGTAGTGGTCCCGAGCAAGCTGAGACTTGTGACACTGGCAGCTTTTATCCTTGGGAAATTCAAGGTGAGAGAGACTCTTGTTTTTGTCATGTGCCAAAAAGTGGGTGGCCCTTCATTCTTACTCTGTTTTTATTGGACAAGACAAAGCAGTCAAGAGTTTTCCAGTCATCTTATAATGGCAGCCCCAGGTAAAGGACACTAAAGCAAGGTAATCTGGAAGCACACCCTTCCTCCCTGCTTTAAAAAACAAAGAAAGATCCTTCCTTGAGTAAAACTTTTAGCACACTGTAAACACACCCTAGCATATGAGAACGGAGCTTCTTAGTGGCTACTCCCAGATTCTGGAATTCCCTTTCTAGGAGGGCTAGACTGGGTTTCCTTCTACTGGCTTTAGTCCAACAAGCTATTAAGAACCAAATGTTTTCAAAGAAAGGACTTTGAAATAGGTGCTGAACTGTTTCTTACTGTATTGTTTCAAAACTGCTCATTATTATTTTTAATTTTATGTTTTAAATTGTTTTTAATGTTGCTGATCATTTAATTCCATTTAGTATTGACTTTTTTGTGTTTTAACTATATTCTGTTCCTTTTAATTCATAATTCCCTTTGAGTCCTGGTTTGGGGGAGAAAAGGAAGAATATAAATAAAAGTGATGGTAGATTGTGGTGATAGTGGTAGTACTATTACTACCAGTAGTAATAACAATAAGGGATGCAGTGGCTTAATGGTTAAGACACCAATTCTGACAATTGGAAGATCAGAAGGTTGGCTGTTCAAGGCCCAAGTGCTGCATGATGGGGTGAGCTCCTGTCACTAGTCTCAGCTTCTGCCAACCTAGCAGTTTGAAAGCATGCAAATGCAAGTAGATAAATAGGTACTACTTTGGTGGAAAGGTAACAGCATTCGGTGCAGTCATGCTGGTCACATGACCACCAGAGCAGTCCTCGAACAATGCTGGCTCTTCAGCTTAGTAATAGAGATGAGCGCTGCCCCCCACAGTTGGTTACAACTAGACATTCATGTAAAGCAACTACCTTTACCTTTAATAGTAATAAATGGTGATGCAGATGATGGATCCTAGAGCTGTGCCCTGACTGTGCAGTGAGTGCCCTGACCATGAGCTTGCCCATGGTGCAACTGTCAATTAACTCCCCAAATGGGAGAGAAAGGGAACTACGTGTACATGCATTTGTGCAACAGTTGACTGCATGAGGGACTGCTCGTATGCACCCTGTGATAAAGGATTATTAAACTAATGTAGTGCTCCCACAGAATTCCAGCTTTAATGACCAAAGGTGGCTACTCACTAACACATACATGCTCAGGAAGAGGGGAGAGCTAGCAACAAAGTTCTAGGCATGCAAATGAAGCTAGTGATGAAAATAACGATCTTGAGGCTGTGTGGATGCGCTCTTCTGTTTAGGCAGGCTATGAGGGAGATAGACAGATATTCACTTGAGGCATAGGACAGTGTTGTCTTCTATGGTATCTTCTAATGTTTATTTGCAATTCCCTTTTCACCAAAGTGCGGAAGATCAGATATACATATAATCAAGAACAAAACAATAAAATACAACACTATAATATACTAAAGATAAAATCCTCACCACCCCACCAGTTCCTATCCATCTTCGCAGCCTTAGGCACACACAGCAGTTTAATCCAGTGAATCAAAGAGGACAGTCTTCAGCCTTTTATAAAAATGGACCCTCCTCCAGCCAGAGGTAAAAAAGGAAGACTGCTCCACAAATGTGGAGCCAGATCCTGAAAGGCTTGCAGCCTTGACAGAGCCGTATGTGCTGGTGGAACCATCAATAATCCTTTTCCTATAAATCTTAAGTTCTTAGATGGTACATACCAGGCTAGCCGAGCTGCCAAGTACTGGGGGAGATTAAAGTGCAAGGCCTTAAATATCAGGACCAAAAGCTTGTAATAAGCCCTAGCTTGAAATGGTAGCCTGTTCCCTCACAGGATGAGGTGTTCAACCCGTCCAGAACCAGCAGTTACTCTATAGGGTAATGGGTATTTGTCCCCTCTCCAAAAGGGTTTCTTGCTTCAGCAGTTTTCAATCATTGTATATTAAAGGATGCAGCCATGAAAGTCACTGAGTGATCTTGACCCAGTGTCAGCCTGACCTACCTCACAGGGTTGTTCTGAGGAGTAAGTGGAGTGGAGGAGACCCAAGTGTGTTGCTTTGAGGTAAGGCAGGATAGAAAGATTGCTAACAAATAAATAAATAAATAAAAATGCGTTCTTGTCCCTGCAGTTGGAAAAGGGCAACAAGATGGTTGTCTTCTTCTCGAGCTGTGAGCAGGTGGATTTTCACCATGCCCTCTTCCAGAAGGTCTTGGCTGGGGACCTGGTGGCAGGAATACATGAGAGGTTGCAGCTCCCTCCTTCTGCCTTGGCATTTGTGCGCTTGCATGGTGACATGAAACAGGAGGTAAGCCCCCCTCTCCTATCTGCTCAAACCCTTGTCAGGTGCTAGGTTCAATGGAAGCCCCGACTTTTCTCCTGTAACCATCTCTCAAAAAGCATCCCTGTTGATTTGATGCCAGAGAAGTTCTTCTCTGGTGTTCTCATGGAGGAAGGTTGGCGCTTAGGTTTTCTGCCCTGAGGTGCCTGGCACAGAGCCATATCTGATAGAATAATGGCAGCATGAAATTCCTGCCATTTTGTCCTGTCCTACCAGGGCTCTTTTCTTTTTATACTTTTGTGTGTGTGTATCAGATAGTGACAAAACAGGTGGTTCTCTAGGCTTTGTGCACTTACTTTGGAACAAAGCAAGATCACAGTAGAGTACAATGGAGATCTGAAAGCACAACACCACAAGTCCCATGATAAAGATACACAGGTCCACATACACAAAATGTAACATGGTAAAAATAAGCCCTGGAACTAATCAAGCTTGAATTCTCCCTGGAAACTAAGGGCCCTTGCACACTGCTAGAAATAGTGCAAATTGAGTCCACTTTAACTGCCCTGGCTCAGTGCTAGGGAATTATGGGAATTGTATTTTTTTTTCTGAGACATTGAGCCTTCTCTGTCAGAGAGCTCTGGTGCCACAATAAACTACCTTTCCCATGATTCCCTAGCACTGAGTCAGGGCAGTTAAAGTGGACTCAATTTGCACTATTTCTGGCAGTCTGCAAAGGCCCTAAAATGACTAAACTGAGGTTTTCATTCCTTGAGCATGTAATGAGACCACAAGACTCAGGAAGATGATAATGCTGGGTAAAGTTTAAGGTAGTAGGAAAATCATAGAATCATAAGAGTTGGAAGAGACTACAAGGGCCATCCAGTCCAACCCCCCCTGCCATGCAGGAACTCACAATCAAAGCTTCCTGGCAGATGGCCATCCAGCCTCTGTTTAAAGACCTCCAAGGAAGGAAACTCCACCACTTGACAAGGGAGTGTGTTCCACTGTCGAACAGCGTTTACTGTTGGGAAGTTCCTCCTAATGTTTAGGTGGAATCTCTTTTCCTGTAGCTTGCATCCATTGTTCCATGTTCTAGTCTCTGGAGCAGCAGAAAAATAGAAAAGAGGAAGACCACCACACGGGTTAATTGATTCCATCATGGAAGCTGTGGCTGTGCTGTTTTTGCAAAACCTGAGCAGTCAATGGCTCTTGGAGGCTCTCATTTGGAGGGTAGCCATAAGTCAAAGCTGACTTGACTGCACATAACAGCAAAGGTGAAGAAGCTGCTGTTCTGTTCCTCCCTCCCCACCCAAAACGATGCTTCTCTTGTCCTGAGCTCCCATCCCCTCTTTTTCCTGAGCTGGGGAGAAAGAGGCAGATCAGGATGGGTCTGGCCTGATTCAGACCTGACCAGCTGTTAAGGCAACTGAAGCACCACTCTGAAGCTGACAAGGGGGGAGGAGGGGTTTTGCCTTTTAGTACCCAGTGTGTAATTAGCGTTCCATGTCTTCAAATTAAGAGCATTAATGGAGCTAAATTGTGGCTCCCATATGGTACTGCTGGGCACGGCTGCTGTCATCAAGATGGGGCTCTCTCCTCGGGGCCAAGAAGAAAGGGAGGCCAGGTCACTTTCCTCAACATACATGTTTTCCATGTCCATATTATTTGGGAGGTGCTGTGGGGAGCGTGTTGGGGATCAGGTCTGCCACGGTGCTAGAGCAGATTTATAACTGAACCTCCCTGCTGGTTTTAAATCCATCTTTCATCTGTTGCAATAGATAGGGGTCCCATAAATGCACGTGACACTTCACAAGGTTGAAAAAAACAGGAAGGAGTTCCCTGCTCCTAGCATCTTGCACTCTTCTGTCTTTCAAACAAATTATCTATTTTAAATTCTTGTTATGTGCAACAATGCATATGATAAAGAGCAAGGAAGAGAATTGCATGGTCCTCAGACTATTGTTGTACTGCAGTACCCAACCTAGCCCCCAACTCCTAACTTCTGGCTAAGGCTGCTGGGACTTGCTTGCAGTCAGACAGCTTCTGAAGGCCCATACTTTCGTAGCTGCATTCAGTCAAGTTTGCCTTTCCAATTTCACATCTTTCAGCGTTGACAAAGATGATCTGGCACTGATTTCTTCAATTTATTGCATGTTCAAAGATGTCTTTTAGATGATGTGTAGTTTTTTAAATGAATTAATTCAGTGGTACTCAAACTTTTTACCCTTGGGACCTCCCTTTAGATGTGGATGTTGCCCTCTCCTCAACACAATATATGAACAAAAATATTTTGTTTATTTAATCTGCATATTTTCATCTGCACATTCATATATATTCATATTTTGACATTTTATAAGGAAATAACACTGTTCAAATTAGAATAGATTTATTTAAGTAAATTCAATATTTAACTCAATGCATGTGTAAACTTTACACCTAAAAAAGTTTGGGAGGAGGAGGAAAGATCAGGACCACCAGGTCTCACCCCCCCAGGGGTCCTGTCCCACTATTTCAGAACCACTGAGTTAATTCCTTTTTAAAATGGAGTGAACAACATGTACCAAGCACAGAAGTGTTGTCACATTCATCTGTGGCAGCAAAAACAGCAGTTTTGTGCACAGGTGCCTTGCGACTTCAGCTTCTGTAAGGAGACAACCTGCTTGATCATAGAATCATAGAGTTGGGAGAGGCTTGTTGAGCCATTAGGATCAACCCCTTAATCAGTGCATGATCTCTAGTAAGAGCATCCCTAGCGAGGAGCCATTCAGCCTCTTTTTGAAGATGTCCAGAGAAAGAGATCCCACCACCTCACTAGGTGAACAGTTCCATTGCCAATCCTTTTCGAACCCCATCCTTTCCCCCCACTTGACCCTTTATTATAGAAGCAAGAAAGCTGCAGGTGAGCATGTGTTACAATTAATGTTTTTAAAATTAGTGCCACTAAATAGCTGTTAATTATTTTATTGTTATATATTTGTGAGTTATATTTCGGTCTGCTTTTCTTACAAGCGGTTCAAAGTTATCCTCTCTTGGCTTTCTGTCTTTATAGCAACCCTGTAGAGTAGGTTGGTTGCCTTCAGAGCCACCGAGCAAAATAGTTCAGGTTGAAAAAGAGAGAGACGGTGACTGGCTTCAGGGTCAGTGCCAGTGAGTTGCCTGACTCAATAAGGGGCATGGACCAGGATCTCCCATGAGCCAGTCCAGTGCTATAACCACTAGATCATGTTGGCTTTCACAACACAATTAACCCAGCTTTCATGTTATGGTGCCATCAGTGATTCTGTAGTCACCTACCCTAACCAGTTACCCTCCCAGTATGCTGGGCCGTGCCTCCCGTTGGCCATGCTAGCTGTCGGTTGATGGGTGTTGTAGTCCAACATTTCCAGAGGGCACCAAGTAGGGTGCTGTTTCAAGGAGCTTACGGTGTAAACTAAAAAACAATTAAACTGAATTTAAGGCCTATACAGACTGCCAGAAATAATCCAGCTTGAGGCCACTTTAACTGTCCTGGCTCTGTGCTACGGAATCATGGGAATTGTAGTTTTTTCTGAGACATTGAGCCTTCTCTGTCAGAGAGCTCTGGTTCCACAATAAACAGTTCCCATGATTCCTTAGCACTGAGCCAGGACAGTTAAAGTGGTCTCAAGCGGGATTATTTCTGGCAGTCTGTATAGGCCCTTAGTCATATTTCATATTTCTTTTCCATTTCTTGGCCTCTGGAAGTGATCGGGTTCCAGGCACTTAGTTTGAAATAGCTAAAAATTAAAATTAAAACCCTTGGTCATCTTCACAACTCTGTGTTTTCTCCTCTGTGGCATTAATTTTACTTGGAAGGTAAAGTGACTCTTGACTGATATTATCTTCTTCTCTTAGGAAAGGACAGCCGTCTTCCAGGACTTCTTGCAATCAAAAACTGGCATTTTACTCTGCACTGTAAGTTGCCAAATAATAACGGAATGTCACCAAATATAACTTGAGCCTAGTTTATCCTGTTATATGGTATGAGGATTGAGAGCGTGATACAGAACTAATTCAGAGTGAGAGGATTTCAGAATAAGAGGAGTGGTGTCTTGGGGCTGCCCTGCGCATTGCCAGTTACTGTGGCTGCACTGTAGTGTAGCTAGTCCTCATGAATAACCTAGAGAATCAAGAATGCTGGCTTTTAGGCAAAGCCTGCAAATGGGTTCCATTATTGATACAATGGGCTTTCTGTTCTGGGCAGGGTGCATTTGCTCTTCAGGTTTCTTTCAAGGGCAGATCGAAGGCCACCATCCTCAGCAGTTATTGGTTTGTGCTCTCTTCTGTCATCCCTCACCTCCCCATTTCTGACCTCCAGCTACATCAGGCTGCTGCATCGCTACACAATTTTACACAATTTGCTCACTAATTGCAACAGCTGTTGGCCTGGGAAAACGTGTGTGTCTTGGTGGTGTCTTCCTGCTGCAAATGTGTAAATTACAGTGATCAGGAGTCATTAGAGCTGAAAAGCTCCGGCCACCTGTGAAGTTCCATGGGGTTGCCTCCATGTATGGTTTGCTAGCATTTGTTTTTTTGGGCGGGGGAATGATTTTACATTTGGGGAGATTGACAAAGGTGGATATTGGAAGATCCCTGCTGGATCTATGCAGGGTCAGAGGTGTCCAAACATTGATAAATCAGAGGCCTCTGGTGACTCAGCAGGGAAGAAAGACAAAAACCCTCCCCTGCTGTCTGTTCCCTGCATCAAGTATTCTGAGGCAGACTGCTTTTGAACATGGAGCCTTCATTTATTTTAATTATTTGTTGCACTGAGTGAGTTTATGGTGGCATAGATGGCTCTCCAACTCCCTACATTTCCCTCACAACAGACTTATGAGGTAGGTCAAGTGTGAAGAGTGTGACTGGCCCAAGACATCCAGGAAGCTTTATGGACAAGTAGAGATTTGAACCCAGTTGTCATTAGTCTTTGTTTCACATTCTAATGACTATGCTAAGGTGGGGCTCTTAAGTATTGGGTGATTTCCTATCTGTAGTTTTCTTTATTTGGGGGTTTTAAAAGCTGTGTGGCCTGTCATCGTATCTTTTTTAAAAAAATTATAAAATGTGAAGAGTCACATTTTGACCCAGGAAGGGCCAGGGCCCCAAAGGCAATGTGCAGTTGGCTCTTTGTATCCACGGGGGTTCTGTTCTGGAACCACCACCCCCTCAGATAGCAAAATCCACGGGACCTCAAGTTCTGTTGTTTCCAATGGCAGTGCAACATACACGTCACCACTGGGGAGAACAGAGCAGGGCCATCTGCAGATGCTCAAATCTGTGGATGACAAGCCCATGGAAGAAAAGAGTTGACTGTAGAATGTAAAATTTTAAGAACAGTTTAGAAAGAATTAATTCAATCTTGTCAGGGGGAATTACAGGGAACAAAGTCAATTAATCAATCATCAGAGAGCCGTTTGATCTAATGAGTCAGTTGAATTTCAAAATGCTTCTGAAGAAAGATGTTCAGCAAAGCCTACTCGTGTGTCACTTTTCCCACCCCTCAGCGTTCTGTTTTGGTCACAGTTCTGCAACACTCCTCAGCCGTCTTGGTTTCCTGCTAGAGTGATATAATGTAAAATATGCTGCCAGTTAGTTAGAGACTCCTTTTTTAGTTGATTAAAAGGATTTCCTTACCACTGATCTGAATTAATTAAATGGACAACCCTAGTTAATTTCCATACCTTCACTGCACATTTTCTTTTTCTCTTCTAAGCCTCCTGTTAATCACATGTACTGGGCAAGATCCAAGACCTACTGCTAATATGAGAAGAGAGCAAAACCCATGCTTACTCTTTTCCCTGTTCCCTTTCTCTTTCTTGCCTCCCCATTATTTAGTGTTTCCTGCTTTGCTGCTCAGGTTCGCCTGGCTTAATCCTCTGTCTCTGAGGAGACTTGTGCTGTGCATCAAGGGTCTGGCGGCTTCTCTTTTCCCCACTTTGAACTCATGTGGTGGATGGCTTCCCTCAGAGGAACTGATTGTTGAAACACAAGGTAAATGGCAGAAAGGCAGACCTTTGGTACACCCAAGAATATGTTCCTTGTCCATTCAACAACATAAAGTGGCCTACTTCAGCTGGCCATTTTCACAAAGAACGGTGACAGGCATGGCACATTCTGGCTTTCATTTTAAATTTCCACCACCTCTGAGGCTGGTGGTAGGTGGTGATGGCTGGGAGTGGCTTGTCTCAGGGATCAAAATGGCTTTTCCCAAGGAGAGGAATAGAAAGCCTGAACCGCCTCAGACTTTCTCTCGTGCTCACAATCCCCATACCTGGGTCTAATGCAGGGGTAGGCAACCCTTCCCCTTTAAGGGCCAAGGGACTTCAGCTCCCAGAATCCCAGGAGCTATTGGCCAACATGGGACTATTGGCCAACATGGCTGAGGCTTCTGGGAGCTGAAGTCCCTCGGCCCTTAAAGGGGAAAGGTTGCCTACCCCTGGTCTAATGTCTCTGTCACAAAAAAGCTGCTGTCCTTTGGTCTCTTTCTATCTCTGGTATATCGTTTTCTGCAGCACAGAGGCAGGAGTGATCAAAGAAGAGCACTGCTCAGAGCACAAAGAAATTGGGACCACAGAAGGAGATGTAGCAAATCTTTGATCAAATTGGGAGGAGAACCTTTCTGTCAACCAGGGCCTGGTCCTGCAAATATTATCTCCCTTTTCTCCTTCACCAAAACTTTTTGCTCGCCTTCTCTTGGGGCGGTGCCCTTTCTAAAGCAAACTTGCAGGGAGAGGAGAAGATGGTTTTGGAGACTTCTGTTTGCCCGTTAAACTCCATCACGCTAACTCATCTTGCCAGTTTTCTGGCGGGTGCGGCCAAGTGCTTTCGCCCTCTGACAGCTTTCCGTGCTCTCTCCCATCCTCCTCCGATTACGCAGCCCAATCTGTCACCCGGCCGGCAGGGGTCTCTTCCCTGCTGATGGCTCTTCCACACTCGGCTGTAATGACTCTTGGCAGGCGGGGAAGGTGCGAGAGCTCCTGCCTCCCTGCTTGGCCCTCGCCTCCCCCTCTCTCCTCCTCTTTCCTCTCCCCCTGTTCCGTTAAAGCACTTTGTGTGCTGCTTTTGGTAAATAAATGAGTCATTTTAATCCAACTGACAGCCTGGCACCTGAACGAGCTGCCTTCCATCTGTACCTCTAGGCCTCACGTTGGTTGCCAATTGTCAGCACGAAGAAGGCCTTCAAGGCCTTGTTGGCCGCTGAGTGTCTTTCAAAAGCATCTTTACCTGAATTCTTTCACCCAAATTTGGGGCATCTTTAGGATCAGGATTGGTTGTAGGCCAGGTTGAGATTTGGGGAGTTTAGTTTTCTGCTGTGTCCCAGAATCCCTGAAGTTACTTCGGTATGAAGTAAGGGCTTTAGCTACAGCTTGAGGTACAGCAAAGGTGGGAAAGGGATGTTTAATTGTGCCTTCTGCCCTTGCCATTTATTTATTTATTTATTTATTTATTTATTTATTTATTTTTATATACACTGTCAAGGCCTTCCCTAGTTGTAGAATTGGTACCAGGACTAAGCGAACGGTATTTATACTAATACAGGCCAATCCACACGCTCCATGCTCCTGGCCAGTCATGGGCTGATGTCCCACACTTTGGTCCTCTTTTTTATTTGGAGGGGACACTGAGAGCTGAACCAGGGGAGATTTGGATGCAGTCACTAGTTCTGGCCCTGGGGCTTCACTTCTGAGGAGCCATTGACCTCTGGCTAAAGCATTTGTGGCCACAGCTGCCTTGATATCATGGGACAACAGGTCACATTGCACTTCCTTTGCTCAGCACACCATGGATTCTTGAGGGAAACATGGTGACTATTGGGTCCATTTGTTCAGCAGGAAGGCAGTTTAGCACCTTCTGTTGACACTGAACTAATGTGCCCATAAGCCACAGCCAGTGTGGCATATCCTCAGGAGGTTGGGGTGTCATAGTTCCAAATACTTCAAGGGACCAAGGTTTGCCTTCATCTCAAAGGCCACCCATGGTGAGAGGTACTCAGATTTGAGGGCTGGGTAGCTGGGTGTGATGTGGACAGCAGCTCCCATGAACCCCAGCCAGCATAGCTAGAGGTGAGGACTGGTGGGAGTTGCAGTCCAGCAGCATCTGATGGGCTTCAAGTTGTAGCCTTGTGAGGAGGACAGAGGGAGAGAGTGGGAGAGAGATGCTGGGGTCAACCACAAACCTATTAGGACACATTGTAGAAGACTGTAGAGTGTGTGCCCCTCAGGATGAGGCATGGTCTTGTCAGGGTCGGAAGGGAGTAAAACCTAGCAGCCTAAGCCTCTGTGAGTGGCTGGGAGTATGGCCTGTTGGCTCCAACTAGCACTTCTGTCCTTCCAAATTAAACCTGGTCCCTGGAACAAGACTACCAGACTACTTTGGATTTTAGGTTCCAGCTCAAAGGCTCCCGCGGGTGATGCTCTGTGTCGCTTTGTGCTTCAAAAAGACAGAGCTCTCCTTCACCAGCGCCCAGCCCTAGTCCATGCGACTTGTCTTCCTCCTTTTCCTGACATTTTGTATGAACATAGTGGCACTGCTGGTGTGCAGTATTTACTTCATCAGTGTGAAAGTGCCAGTACAGTTGTTGGGAAAATGTTTCGTAGCTATTTTGCAGAGGCGCAGTTACATGTGGTGAAATAGAAGGATGGAGTGTGATGTGTTTGTGTTTTATTGTGGGTGTGATTGTGTTAGGGGGCAGCTGGCTCTAATTGCACCGGAAGAATGGGAAAACCATGGTGGTGAAGGCTTGGAACGCGTTGTGGCGATACATTTGCATACTCATTACTGCTTTGCATGGTGTTCTGCCTTGATCTGCTTAAACTAATAACCTCTTTTGGCAGTGCCTCATCTTCATCAAGTGGACTGAGAACAGGCGGCAACTCAATGCCCAGCTCTGCTGGGTATAATAAATCCCCCAATTCTTCCTCATCAGCTCCTTGAAACTGAATCCAGTATCTTGGCATAATCGCACCTAATAAGCTCAAGCGATCGGTCAAATCCAATTTAAATCCCCCTTTTTGGCACCACTGAAGGAAAGCGGAACTAGAGCAAAGATAGGCTAAATTGGAGTAGATGGGGTCGTTATTGTTATCATGCAAAATATAGAGATGGATAGATAAAGATATATCAACATTCTTCTTTAGCCTGTTGTTAATCACATATGGTATGGTAATTTTTACCAGCAGAGATTGAAAGGAGATGTAGAACGTCTGCATGAGTTGCAGAGGCTGCAACTGTAAGGGCTGCCAGACACTTGGATTGGGGTAATTAGAGTTTGAGCATTGGACTGGGACTCTGGAGACCGGGGTTCAATTTCCCACTGGGTCATGGAAGCCCACTGGATGACCTTGGGCAAGTCATACATTCTCAGCCTCAGAAAACTCCATGGAGGCTTTGGGGTCTCCATAAATCAGAAATAACTGGAAGGCACATAACAACAACAAATTAGAAGAGGACTCGAAGGAAGGTGCATGCTTTGCCCATGGAGGCACGGGACAGGAAGGTCTCTTGTTGTGTGCAGTGGGGCTGGCTGACGTTCTCATGCTGTGGTCTGTGCATATGTATGCATGTGGTGGTGGGGATCCTGTCTTTTCTAGGGGGCTGCCTTCCCTTGTGATAATATGTTGGGAGGCTCAGTGCTGGCGGCAGCTGGAAAGAGATGGAGCCAGAAATGTTCTGGTTGTCCATTACTGTCTCCCTTTCACCCACTTTTCACTTTCTTCCTCTCCATTCTCCTACTCCAGTTTGTCTCTCTTTACGTGCTACTCCCTTTTCTTTTCTTTGCACCAACCCCCTTGCTTCTTCTGACTCCCTTTCCCTGCCAACACCAGTCTCTTTTTCCTCTTTTTCTCTCCCTAGCACCCCTTTTCTCTTTCTTCCTTCCTACCATTCCATCTCTGGTCTTGTGTCCCCTCTTCTTTGTTTCTCTGTTCCTGCTACAATACTTTCTTCTTTTCTCTCTCCTTGCTACCCTTTTTCTCTCTTTTGCACCTCTTGGCACCCCACTTTCTTCCCACTCACTCTTCTGTCTTCCTTTTCTTTTTACCTACCACCCCTCTTTGTCTCTTTCTCCCTACCAACTCATCTCTCTTATTGTGACCCTTATCCCCCTGTCTCTGTCCCTACCATACACTCTTCTTTTCCTTTCTTTTTTTCCCCATTTATCACAAACTGCCAAAGGAGGACAGATCTGTGCTGGTCAATCCCTAGAGGCTTTTGAAATCTGTCCAAGGATTGCAGGATGCCCACCGCTGTCTGACACAGTCTTGGGGTGGGGGGGTGGGGATAATAGTTCACATATTATCCATAATTCTGGGAAACACAATTTCTCCAGCTGTTGAGTTCAGATTCCTTGGTGGAATAGTGGTTTTGTGGCCTACAGTGTTGTGGTTAAGGGTGTGAAAGTGTGAATGGGGAGGCCCAGGTTCAAATCTTCCCCTCAGCCATGAAATTTGCTTCTTGGGCTGCTGTGCAGATGAAACAGGGTTTAAAGAAACCCATTTACTACACTGGACTTTTTGGATATAAATTTAGAATACAAAACCAAGACATACATTTAATGAACAAACACAAAATGCCTGTAATTCCCTTCATTTGCACACAAGCTTGGCATATATGTGCCTAAAATTTCAAGTTTTACAAAGTTATTTAAAAAAACCCACTGTAATTTAAAACAATGGTCTATATTGTTTCTTTACTTTCAGTAACTATTTTAATATTGCACTGAGCCAGATCCCACATACAAGTTATATCAAAACAAATTACATATTCCTATATACTCAAGTTTGCAATGGTATTCCTTCTGGTTGCATACTCCTTGCTCATTCCAGTTCAAAAGAAGTAATTGCTGATAAATCATGTTTTGACATTGTCTGGTAAACCAGCTTCCAACCCTGAGTTGCAGTTTCGCTTTGAAAGGCAGGAGCTCGGTCATGATGTAACGGCAGCCTATGACTTTCACTAACCAGGGTGTAACTCAGGGGTAGGCAACCTTTTTGAGTCGGGGGCTGGATTGCTGTCCCTCAGACAATTGGGGGGCTGAAGCACCAAAAATAAATGAATAAAAATAAAAATAAAAAATGTAAAAAAAATTTTTTTTAAAAAAAAATATGCATGCACACTCTCTCAGCCCCAGAAAAGCCATGGCAAAAACCCTGTGGAGATTTTGCCAAGAAAACCCCAAGAACAAGTAATAACAACAATAATCAATATTATCATGGCGGGCGGCAGCAGGGGGCGGCTGCGGCAGGACCCGCCTGGGCCTGTCCAAAGGCCTCTGGGGGCCGCATCCAGCCCCCGGGCCTTAGGTTGCCTACCCCTGGTGTAACTTTTTGAAATGGAATAAGCAGAGAGGAAGGGAGGGAGGGTGCAAGCACAGTGTTCATTATCTTATCAGTGATTGGAGATAAGAGACTATTTAAAACCCCAGAAGCTGTTGCGTGGTGAGCTATGCTTTGGAATGGAGCTGTCTGCTTTGCTGCTTGGGAAGGTATTGCACTGGTGCTTACTCCTGGAGAGACAGGCCTAAAACTGAGCCATGTGTTGCCTACTGGGGGTGAGGGGGAGAGTATCCAAGTGGGGCAAGTGACATTTCCTCTGCCCTTTGCTTTGGCCCGGCCCCATGTCCCTAGCGTCACCTGCAAGGGAGATGCAGACCCAGAAACCCTTCCCAATCTAGAATGCAGTCCCTGAGTTGAATAAGAACCCTTGGGCAATAAATAGGTGCCATTTGGCCAACAGCGCACTCATTTGTGAATCTTCTTTTTTCCCCCTCAAAGGATGTTGCTGCTCGTGGGTTAGACCTGCCACAGGTCACCTGGATTGTCCAGGTAAGGTTTCCACTTTTTCTGCTTGTTCCCAGTGCACATTGTATGTGATTTGACTGCCTGAGGGTGGATCTGTTCTAGTGTTAGGGACATCTGGCACAGAGATCTCTACAGGCAACCAAGAGATGGCATGCTATATGTTATAGGTTGCTTGGGCAGAAGCGGGCAGGCAAGTGGGAGTTGGTGCTGGCCTGATGGGAAAGAGTGCCCCTGCTCCCCTCGTGCACCCAGGAAGACACTTTCTGTAGCACCCAGGAGGGGTCTTCCGGCTTGTTGTGGTGTGTGTGAGGGAAACCTAAGGTGATGGCTACCACGACATTGACAAAGGCCCCATGCACTCCTAGCATTGCTATAAATGTGTTCCAGCAGGATTCAAGGGTTGCTTGACTTTGCAGCAGATGCTGAAGCCTTTAGCACATCCATTGTGTAGGGGAAGTAGCTCTCCACCCACTGAGTCAAAAGTGGGAGAAGGATTTGTGTGTGTGTGTGTAGCTTGTGGAACAATTGGCTATGCTGGAGACCAAACTTACACAACCTCTAATGAAGCACAACCATGTGCACAATTATTTTTACAGTGATGTCCTGCCTTGAAACAGTTCTGGCCATTGTGTACAGAGCTTTGTTTTTACTTGTAATTAATTCCTTTTAGTAGTAATTAATTTACATTGCCATAACTGGGGATAACTTCACTTCTTTTGCAGTGTATCTGTAACTTTCAAGTAACTTTTATAGTTCCAGGAGCTGTAACCTCAGAGAGTTGTGAGGAATGTCACATTGTCTGACTCATGCTCTGTTGTTAGTGCTAAAGTATCACAGAGTGGGTGGGAGAAGGAAGAGGTGTTTTGAGCCACAATTCATAATGTTTAGATGATTTTCTAAAGTAACTAAAAGCCAACTGGTTTGGTTACTCTGGAGAACCAAGAAAAGACATTGAGTTGCCTTTGAATATATTGCTGTAATGGTGGCTATTTCTGCCAACCTTTGAGATATAGGAGTAATCAGTTAATTTTCAACAGTAATTTCCCACAGAGCTCTGTGTGGCACTGAATTTCATCTTTTATGAATGGCTTCCTTTTGTCTGCCCTGAGCTGGTTTCCGCCAGGGGATCTCCAGTTCTAGTTCATCAGGTCCCCTGTTTCTGAAGTTTCAGCTCTGAGGGCCATCCTTTATTAAATCTGGGACAGGGAAAACACCCTGCCATAGGCCTCAGGTGACCCCATCCCTGGTTGTGGCCTCCAGAGCACTTTTGTGTGCAGCTGCTGAATGTGATCCCATGCCACCAATGTTTGTTAATGGAAGAATTTTAAAACTTTGGTTCTTTTGCTTAAAACAAGGAAAACAAGCAGCACCTGCCTTATTTTGAAGGAGAATTCTCCCCCCCCCCCCCAAAAAAAAATGTCTCTAGGAAGTGTAACCTGCCTGGAAATCACAATGTGTGGCCTCCCCCATACCTTGTTTTGAACAGTAATGAGAGATTTTGTTCTTCCCAGCCAACTGAAAATGGAATTGTAGTTAACATCTGTCACCAAATTGCAGCAGCATGGAGCAGCAGGGTGGGTGCATCCCAAGCAAGTCAGTTGTGACCATTGCTATGGTGTGCTCATTGTTCTGCTCATTGTTTTACTTAGATTGTACGCCTCTGGCAGGTTTTATTCTGTTTTATCCTTGATTGTCTTTTGTACAGCGCTGAGTGCACTGACAGCGCTCTAGAAATAAACTTTAATAATAATAATAATGTTGTGTGAGAGAGAGAGACAGACAGACAGACAGGCATGTTGGGAATGACATGTTTCCTGGCTTTCACTGTGTTCTGGGGTACTGTTCAAAGGGTTGGTTTAGATATGCTAATAAAGGTGTGTGTGTATGTCCCTGTATGTTTACATTTTCATGCCTCCCCTTTAAAAGAGCAGTGAGTGATGTTTTTGGAGGATCTGGGCTCCCACTCTGTCCCCCTGCATATCCTGTACCTACTGAGACCTTACTTCCCTTCCCCTGCCAAATCCAGAAGTGACTGGGATTCTCCTTCTGGTTTCAAAACCACCATGTTTGAAAGGAGCATGTGTCTCCTTATTTTGAAATAATCATATTATTATTAGTAGTATCATCATCATCATCATCATCATCATCATCTACAAGTAATGGTGGTCTTCCAGCAGCCACACTATCTGATGGTGAGGCACCTGTGGCCCAACTGTTTCAACCAAAGTGTATGGCTTTAACTGACAGTGACATGCCATGCCTTACCAACTTAAGCTACCTCCCTGGTGCTTCTCTTTTGAGTAGCTGAGTATTGAAAAGCTTTAAGCAAAGCAATTATTTCAGCTGTAATCCAATAAAATATTAAGGATTACCAGCGAAGGTGTCTGCTGTCTCACCTTCCTTCCCTTACTCTCCTCCCCATCTTTCTCTGTCTCTCCCTTCTCTTCCTCTTTCCCTCTAGCTTGCCTTCCCATTTATCCCAGTCCTGTGCCGAGCAGCTAACACACATTTAAAAAATAGAAGCGCCTTTGTGGGTCATGGATGGCACCCTCTGTAGAAATGAATTTTATGAGAGAGAGAGAAATGGTGAAGAGACAGCTTGGCCAATGTGTCATTTTCACATGTCAAAAATCCTTGTTATGGCTGCAGCAGTGAATGATGTTGCGCAGGTGGATATGATAGGTTCTGATAAGCCGTAGCTTTCTGAGATAACCTCATGTTTTGGGGTTTAGTTTTTAAATGATCTCTTATAATTAGGCATGTCTGCAATCTGTTAATTCTTTCTCTTTCTCCCTTCCCCTCTCGCCCCTTCTGCTCACCCCCTTTTTTATTTTTGAAGTATAATCCTCCAGCTTCGCTTGCTGAATATGTCCACAGAATTGGGAGGACGGCTCGGATTGGCAGTCACGGGAACAGCCTGCTCATCCTTGCTCCTTCAGAGGCAGAATATGTCAGCTTCCTGGCTTCTCACAAGATTAAGTGAGTCACAGACTCCCCCTATCCTTCCCCCCCCCCCAACCAAAACCCAAACTTCATAGCTAGCCCTGGCTAATAATAAAACAGCTGCAGCCCTGGATCACGTTGCAAGGGATGGCAATCATTATCTTGCTTCAGTAATTTTTTTTTTAAAGTTAAGCAAACCTGCAAATTATTTTAATAAATATATGTTCCTCTTTTTAAATGTGTAATCAGTAAAGAGGAAAGGAGAACAAGAGTGTAATGAAACAGTGTGTGAAAGACTATTTAGCAAAACAGTACAATTATACATTTAATTTTTTTAAAAAAAAAGTTGAATCAAGAACAGCACTTATTACATAAGGATAATTGGAAGGAGTGTTATGTACTGATAGTTTACTTCCAGAATGATAGAGAAGAAACCCCCCTTGTTAAACTGTTCCCAGTTTACAAATATGAACTACAAGGGCATTGTTTTCTCATGGCAGAGAGTGTAAATCTTTCTGTTTGAATGTGTAAACTTTCTATAGTTGTGAGATGCAACAGCTTCATTGATGCAACAGATTTTTAATACAAGCAGGGTCTTTAGCCACAAAATGTTGCAGTACAGAGCTCCAGATTGGTATTCCTGCTAGCCAGACCAGCCCCCTTTGAAGATTCTCCATTCCATTGCCCCTCTACAGGGAACATTCAGAGCCCACTGAGGATGTTGCCTCCCTCACTGAGCTCTTTCTGGGTGGTTATCCCTCCTTCAGGGCTTTTCCCTAAATATTTTTGCCCATCTGCAGATGATGGGCTTGCCAATCTTTCTCACTGATGTAGGGATGGTGCACTTTTGGCTACCTACGAATGAACAGCCCTCAAGGAGAGTAAGTTTGTTTTTCCTGTAGGGCAAAGGAATGTGTGGCCCTCCAGAAACTCTAGATCCTCATCTCCCTTCATCCCTAACTATTGGCCATACTGGCTGGAGCTGAGCCATGGGAGTTGCAGTCTAATAACATGGGGAAGGTGACATGTTTTGTGTTAATTCATTTATATCACACCTTTCCCCCAAAATTGGTGCTCAAGGCAGCTGACAAAATCTAAAGGAAATGCAGATAAAAGCCAATATAGAGGCACTAGTAAAAACACACAGGAAGTTGTTGTCCAAATGCAATCAAACTATCTGTTATTATTAGACACATTTCCTGTTTCTAATTGAGGGGTTTTGGAAATCTTCTAGAGCTGCCCCATTTCCTTACTTGTTGCTACTATTTAGGGAAAAGAGAGGAAAAGAATGATGACTTCTGATGCAGTCAAAGTTCTTCCAAGCAAGGATCAGCAGAGACCTTTGGAGAGTTTCTGCCTCCAAAGGAGAGCAGAAATGTAGGGGTCTTGAAGTTTTTCTCCCATGTAGATTGAAACCCAGACAGCAGAAAAATCACCTTCTAATGGGTCTCTGCCCCATCCACAGCTGGAAGAATGCCGGTCTCTTACACTCCCCATGGCAGGGGCACAACAGTAGGCAATTTTCCTGTTTTTGGGTTTAAATCTGTAGCCCGTAGGCTACAAACTTGGGTTCCTATCATACCCCACCTGCCTTGCCAGTAGAGAAGGATGATGGTAGTTCCATTCACCTTAATTGGGGAGGGTGGCCCAGGTTTCCAGGGCACAACAGAGGGGAGCTGTCCAACTTGTAGATTCATGTGGTTTTAATTTGTTGTAATCCAGGGGTAGGCAACCTAAGGCCCGGGGAGCCGGATGTGGCCCCCTGAGGCCTTTGGACCGGCCCACCGCCGCCTGCCATGATGATATTGATTATTGTTGTTATTACTTGTTCTTGGGGATTTCTTGCCAAAATCTTCACAGGGGTTTTGCCATGGCTTTTCTGGGGCCGAGAGAGTATGCATGCATATTTTTTAATTTTTTTAATTTTCTAAAAATTATTTATTTATTTATTTATTTTTGGTGCTTCGGCCCCCAATTGTCTGAGGGACAGCAACCTGGCTCAAAAAGGTTGCCTACCCCTGTTGTAATCCATTAGAAAAATTAATGTGTGCTTAGGGTATAAACTACTGTATATTAGCTTCTTTGATATTTTCAATTGTTTTAAAACCTGAGTTCTTTGATGATGGAGGAAAATGTAGTTCTTCTTTGTGGTGTCTGTGCTTCACACAAATGGGTTTTGTGCCTGTGCAGAGAACTCATTTGGAACTTTATAGAGCTGATTAGCTTGACGGGATCCCTTCCCCTCCATACCCACCACATAGACTCAAGATTGCCAAGCTACCATTACTTTTTGTAATGCCAAAAATACACTTCATTTTGTTTTTCTCTTGTTGAGTAGTCGTTTTCTCTCTGCTTCATTTCTTCTTCCTAGCATTTCTGGCATTTCCATTTTTGTTTCACATCTGTTGATTACTTAACTAAAAAATTTTTTCTTTACTTTAGGATCTTTTCCCAATTTCTCTGTTCCCCCAATCTTTCTTATGGCTTCTTTTTCGTCATTGTTAAACTTTGTGTTACTTGTCATCACAGTCTCCATTGGAAATACCAATTTGGAGAGCCTATTTTATTTGAGCGAAACACACAATATAGAGAAGAGTACAATTTGTGTGGTCTCACAGTGCAGGCTTTGAAGAATCAAGCATCTTCTCTCAAGTTTCATTGCCTGGGAAAAGTCTTGCTAGGGACCCAGTAGAGCAGCATTGAACCAGCCCCTTTTTGGCCCCACTATCTAAGCCGAAGAAATATCATAAACCTAGACACACACTAAAGTCAACTTCAGTACCAGTGTCTTTGATACTGCCTTCTGTACCTATGGCCTCGCTAGCTCCATTGGCTTCACACCTGCGAATCTCTCCCTTGCATATTCCAGCACTGTTGAAGCTGGGAGATGAAATACTGGCAAGGCATCCATCATACCACTCTAAGCCTTCTGATCCTGCAAAGTCTTCTGCATCAGCATCAGCATGTAAAATATCTTCTCTGACTCTTTTGGATCCTCAGACATATCAACCAATAGAGAAAAAGAAAATGAGACTAATGGCAGCTACAAGCATCAATACCAGTGATTGATATTAATCTTGTTCCTCAAAGGGGTCCAGTACTGATTCAGCCCGTGGTGGTGGAAAAACCAGTGAATGACCTACCGACAACCTCTCAACTTCTGTATCTTTGGGAGATCAACAGCAACTGAAACTGATGGTGACCTTCCTAATAGATATCCCTCCAGATTGTTGCCATGGTCACCAATGAGAGAGAGTTTGTCATTTCAGAAGGAACTCTCCTCTGAACCTTTGCGGCCCTCCTACCAAGAGTCTTCCTTCACCTCGGTGTCCTATGTGGACAGTATTATGTGGACAGGAGACAAAAAATACTGCAGCAACTATAGGACTATAGCATTAATATCCCACCCAAGCAAAATTATGCCAAAATTCTGCAGCATAGACTCCAATCATGTATAGAAAGAGAAATCGCAGAAGTACCAGCAGGGTTCAGGAAAGGAAGAGGCACTAGAGACCACATTGCAAGTTTAGGATGGTTAATGGAGTGAACCAAGGAATTCCAGAAGAAAATCAGCTTGTGCTTTATAGACTATAGCAAGGGATTGACTGCATAGATCATGAAAAGCTATGGAACACTCTTAAAGACATCTATACTTAGAGTAAAAAGGCTATGGTTAGAACAAAATATGAACAGAATGGTTCCCAGTTGGCAAAGGGTACAGGCAAGGTTCTATTTTGTCACTCTACCTGTTCAACTTGTACACAGAAAATATCATATGAAGAGCATGGTTGGACTCAGAAGAAGGAGTGAAGATAGGAGGAAGGAACTTAAACAATCTAAGATACATGGATGACACCATATTAGTAGCAGAAAACATCATTGACTGGGAACAGTTACTAAGAAAGGTCAAAGAAGAAAGTGCAAAAGCAGGCTTACTGTTGAACATAAAGAAAACAAAAATAATGACCACAGAGGATCTATATAAATTCAACCTAGATAATGAGGAAATTGAAATAGCTAAAGACGTTCCGTACCTAGGATCAAACATTGTTTGGAATGGAGACTGCAGTCAAAAGATAAGAAGAAAACTAGGAATGGGATAGACAGTCATGAAGGAATTAGAAAAGATTCTAAAGTGTAAAGATATACAACTGAGCACTAAAGTTAGAATCATCCAAGCCACTGTATTCACCATCACTATGTACGGATGCAAGAGCTGGACAGTGAAGAAAGCTGAAAAGAAGAAAGAAGATCAAGTAATTTGAGATGTGTTCTGGAGAAGAGTGCTGAGGATAATGTGGACAACTAAAAAAGCAAATAAATGGGTCCTTGAACAGATCAAGCCTGTAAATCACCTTGGAAGCAGAGATGCCTCTTGGGCTTTGGCCACATCAAGAGAAGGCATGACTCATTAGAAAAGATTATAATGCTAGGAAAGGTAGAAGGAAGCAAAAAGAGAGAAAGACTATGTGTCAGATGGGTAAACTCAAGCAGAGAGGCCCCAGGCCTGAGCCTGCATCACCTAAGCAGAGCAGTTGAAGATGGGAAGGCTTGGAGATGTCTCATTCACAGGGTCACATGAGTCAAGGCTGACCTGAGGGCAGTTAACAACAACAAACAAAACTAATGAGCGCATCTTTAGAGAGAGTTTCCACCATAATGCTTCTACTCTCCTTATTGGGATCAGTGTCATGTGTGTACCCCACATTATTGACCTACTAGAAGGTCTTCAGTTCAGTACCACAGTTGATTCTAGTTGATCCTAATCTTAGTTACCTAAGTGGCATTCTGTTGCATCTCCTCCAGCACTGTAGATCCCTGGAACCAAGGCATCACCTGCCTCCACCACACCCAGAACTATTGCTATAGTCTTGAGACTTCCAGCATTGCTGGTACTTTTTGAGTCTACTGCTTTGACTGCCCTGGCTATGACAACTGGGCATATGACTCCAGTCCCAACGGTTTTTCCAATCCCTTCTTTATCATTGATACCAACAGCCACATGGGAAATGTTTGCACATCCTTCAGGCAACACCATTCCAATGAACATAGTATTGGTAACCAAAGCAACAGTCACACCCTCTATTCCTGCTCCATCCCTGCAGAGAAACAGCATCTGCATCCTCTGTTCCAGACTATGACACTGAATCCTCCATTCTAGATTCTCCATCATTTGTTCTCTGCCCACAGTAGTTGAAGATGGACAGGTTACTTACCTGTAACAGTATTTCTTCGAGTGGTCATCTGTGAATTCACACAAATGGGTTTTATCTGCGCATGCGCAGCTAACTCGGAACCTTCTGGAATCACTAAGCAGAAGTTGGATTGCAACTTTTTGGCGGTAGCTCTGCCCACCTCTATGTAGGCCCTCGCGTTTCCACTCAATCCTCAGTTCCAAGTACGCCGCTTAGAAAAGCGACAGCAAGGTTATCAAATAGAGCAGGACACGACTGAGGGGAGGTTAGGCAGGATTTGTGTGAATTCGCAGATGACCACTCGAAGAAATACTGTTACAGGTAAGTAACCTGTCCTCCTTCTTCGTGGTCTCTGCGAATCACACAAATGGGTTAATCAGATTAGCAAGCTAAAGTCAATGCGGGAGGGAGTGTCCTGACACAAGGTTTGCAGGTGCAACAAGAACATTTATTGGCCCAAAACATTACCAAAGTAAAAGTAGGCATATCCAGCATTCATATGCATCAATTACAAGTGCAACAAGAATTGAATGTAACCCATGAATCAATGAAATCTAGTATTTAAATGGAATGGAAACTGAAACAGTTTGCAAAAATTAAAGACAGATTATAAGCAGAACCCGTACTGATATGCAATAATAACAAATAAATAGACCTTTAGTCCAATGAATGTTAGTATGCAAATGGAATGCAAGTGGAATGAAACAGTAAACAAGTGCACGAACTCAAGTCTGAATTCAAGTAGAGCCCGTATTGATATCAAATAATTTTAAATAAACCTCTAATTCAGTTACCAATGTATATACATTTGCACTACAAATCAAATAGTTAACATGCTCAAATTGAGCAAGTGCATAATGAAAATTAGTGCAAAACATTTGTACAAATGCATTCAATGAAGTCCAGATAATAATACTGCTCTCCCAAAGGCGGCCTCTTGTCTGGCTCGTGTGTCCAACCTATAATGTTTGATAAAAGTCATTGGTTGAGACCAGACAACAGCCTTGCATACATCTTCCAGAGGAACGTCAAACAGGAAAGCAGATGATGATGCTACCGCCCTTGTGGAGTGCACACGCACCCGGCCCGGTGGAGTCTTGCCTGCCAGTTCATAACACAAGTGAATGGTCGAGGTCACTCATTTGGACAGTCTTTGAGGGGTAACCGGCAGTCCTTTCTTGTGTTCAGAATAGCACACAAAAAGTCTCTCTGAGCGTCTTGAGCCCGAAGTACGCTCCAAATAGAAAGCCAAAGCTCTGTGGACGTCCAGTGTGTGCAGTCTTTGCTCGACCTCAGTGGTCGGGTTCGGGGCCAGGGTGAGTAGCACAATGTCCTGATTGATATGAAAGGCAGACACCACCTTCGGTAAAAAGGTGATGTCGGTACGGAGGACCACCTTGTCTTTGTGGAACCGAAGATAGGGCTGGTCCACCCTTAAGGCACGTAGCTCACCTGCCCGGCGAGCTGAAGTCAAAGCTACAAGGAATGCTGTCTTCCATGTCAACAGCCTCATGTCGGTAGTGGCCATTGGTTCAAAAGGTTTTGTAGACAGGTAAGACAATACCAAGTCTAGGCTCCAAGCCGGCGTCCGTACCGAGGATGGTGGATGCAGGTTATTAAGTCCTTTAAAAATCTCTTGACTAAGGGGTCAGAGAAGAAGGATGGTCGGCCCTCCAACTGGTAATAGGAGCAGATAGCAGAGAGATAACATTTGATGGAAGCAAGGCAAAGTCCTGATTTGGAGAGGGAAAGAAGGAATTCGAGTATTGTCGGTATCGAGACACGGGATGGAGGAATTGCTCTGGTTGACAGGAAGTCCATAAACTTTCTCCACTTGCAGAAGTAAGACCATCTGGTAGAAGGCTTCTGGGCCGCTTTAATTATCGCCTGTAAAGGAGGTAGAAGTGAGTTCAAGGTAGAATTCTCCATGCAACCATAGGTAGAGAATCCAGGTGCGGGTGGCGTACTCTGCCCCCATGCATGGTAAGGAGGTCCGGCCGAAACTCCAGGCGGTAGTAGGTCTCCCGCGATAGATGTAGAAGCGGAGCAAACCAAGGTTGTCTCGGCCACCACGGAGTGATCAGGATGGTGTCCCTCCTGTCCATTCGCATCTTGGTGAGCACCCTGGTTATGAGTGGAAACAGAGGAAATGCGTAAAATTTCCTCCCACACCACACTAACTGGAAGGCATCGCCTCAAGAGGCTCGTGTTGGTATCCTTGAGCAGAACTCTGTACAGTGAGCGTTGTCCTCCGTGGCAAACAGGTCGATGTCTCTGGTCCCCCTGATGGAAAACAATCGGGCTACTGCCTCGGGATGGAGACGCCATTTGTGACAGGGATTGGTCGATCTGCTGAGGCTGTCGGCCAGTTCGTTTTGCTGTCCGGGGAGATGAATGGATTGGAGCAGGATGTTGTGGGGTTGATGCACCAATCCCAGATGCGCAGAGTGATGTTGAGCAGGGTCGAGGATTTGGTCCCGCCTTGCTTGTTCAGGTAGTACATGACAGTGTTGTTGTCCGTCATGAGCAAAACTACCTGCCTAACAAGTCCATCTGGAATGCCTTGAGGGCCTTCTCTACAGTGAGCATCTCCCCAACCCTCCATTGATGCATCTGTGGTCAGAGTGGCGTTCGGTTGAGGAGGGAGGTACGGCATCCCTGTGCAGACATTGTCGGGATGGAGCCACCATTGTAGAGATGTCCTGACCCGAGACGGGATGGTAAGCCACTTCGAGGGGGAGTCGCAGGTGGCATCGAACGAGGATAGGAACCAAGATTGTACGGGTCTGAGTCGTAGTCTTGCCCATGGTGTCACAAATGTTGTTGAGGCCAAAGGTCCCATTGTTGTCTGCACCAGATGGGCCTTGACCCTGGTGTGTCTCAGGGAAGTTCCAATGGAGGTGGTGAGGGCTAGGAATCTGTCTTCCGGAAGGAAGGCCTTTTCCAGTTCTGAATCCAATATTGCTCCAATGAACCTGACTCGTTTGGACGGAATGAGGTTCGACTTTTCCTCGTTGACTGTCAGTCCGAGAGAACGTAACAGTCCGAGGGTGAACTGGATATTGTCCAGAAGCTTTTCTCGAGATGGTGCTGTGAAGAGCCAGTTGTCCAGGTACGGGAAGACTGTAATCCCCTTGCGATGTAGGTAAGCGGCGACCGGGGCCATGCATTTGGTAACACCCTCGGCGCCGAAGAGTCTGAACGGAAGGACTCTGTACTGATAGAAGTCGGTTCCGACTGTGAAGGCGAGGAACCTCCGGCGATCTTCTCGGATGCTGATGTGGAAGTAAGCGTCCTTGAGATCGATGGTGACAAACCAATGGTCCTTCTGTAGAAGGAACAAAATAGAAGACAGAGTTGTCATACGAAAACGCCGGTATTTGATAAAGGAATTCAATGATCTTAAGTCCAAAATAGGTCTAAGGCCAGAGTCCTTTTTAGGCACAATAAAGTAACGGGAGAAGAAGCAGTGTCGAGCCCGAGAAGCAGGGACGGGTTCGATAGCTCCCTTTTCAATCAAGGCGCGCACTTCGTCAAGTAAGGTGTCAGAAGGGTTTGTGATGACAATAGCTCCAGTTAGTGGGAGCTCTTCGAATTCCAGGGCATAACCCTTTCTAATAATGTCAAGCACCCAGGAATCGGAAGTGATGGTGGCCTAGGTGTCAAAAAAGGGCCTGAGTCTGTCATCAAATTTTAGGTTGACGGAGTGCGTGGCTACACATTATTGCCTTCTTTTGTTGTCAAATGGCTTTTTACGGAACACCTGGCTCAGCTGATGTTGCTGCTGCCTGCGGCCAGAGGACGAAGAAGAGTGGGAAGGTTGTCTCCTGCGAGGCTGATTTTGAGGCTGGAAATTGTCCTGTTGGAAAGAGCACTGATTTGGGGGGTACCAAGATCTTGATTGGTAGAATCCGAAATGGCGCCTTGAGGATTGTGGTGGTTGTATGCCGTGCTTGCGAGCGGCTGTTTTCATTTTATATTTCAAATTTAATTTTTCATCCGTTTCCTTGTGGAAAAGACCTAACTGATCAAGCGGTAGATCTTCTATGGTTGCTTTGGCCTGAGATGTAAGATCGGCCACATGCAACCATGCATGTCGTCGTAGAGAAATTGCATTGAAGAGGGTTTTGGATGAACAGTTGTTCAGATTTCAGGCACAGACAATTTGTTGTGTTCCAACTGCATAGACTTCTTGTTGAAGAGCAATTGCATATGGCTTATGTTCTTCAGGTAGGTGTTCCAAAATCAGGCCAAGCTTTTCCATTAGATGCTGGGAGTATGCACCCATACAACCCACATAATTGGCCACCTCGAGTGCCAAGACCGAGGTGGAGTAAGATTTCTTGGCAAGCATATCAATCTTTTCCCCTTCCTTATCTGTCGGGGAAGTGGAGGACTTAGAAGTCGATATGTATTGAGCACCTTCAACAATGTCTGAATTCTGGTGGGGGTGATCCGTCATCCAGTTAGTTTTAGGGTCAGCAATATGATATAAATTGTCCATGCGTCTCAATGTGGTCAAGGTAGATGTTGGCACCTCCCAAGATCTCTTCAAAATCTTGGCTGGAGGCGGCATGTACGGGATAGCCGGTCTATCTATGACTGCTATGAACTCGCTTCTCAAGCTGGTCAGAAGCTTCTTCCTCCTTGGGCTGGGTGATTTTAAGATCTAGAGCACATGCCATTTGGAGGACCTGATCTGCAAAGGCGCGTGCATCGTCCGATGGAGAAGAGGATTGTGTGTTCAGAGGTGGTCGAGCCTGACTAGGGGACCAGTCCAGATCTGCTTTGGATTCATCCTCCGGAGCCAGTGAAAAGGAACGGAATGTTGGGCTGGATTCGGGAGACGAGGGGCGACAGGGATTTTTGTGCTCACCTCTTGACCGTTGGTGTCTAGTTGTAGACAAATGAGTAGGAGATGAGGAGCGATGACGCTTGGTTGGAGAAGAATGGTGATAAGTAGTGAAGGAGTGATGTCTTCGTGGTGTTGAAGGTGAGGAAGATATGTCCCCTCACTTTGGATAAGCCCTAGAATGATGATGGCGCCGGGAAGGTCGAGGCGATGAAGAAGGTGACGGGGAATTGGAACGGTGCGTCGGAACCAGAGAGGAAAGGGGCTGCTGCATAGCAGGAAGGACTGGAAGCGACGGCACCGGAGAAGGAAGGGGCTGCTGTGTAGCAGGAGAGGTGTGATGCCTCTGAACCAATGGGGGAAGAGGCTGCTGTATAGCAGGAAGGAGTTGATGTCTGGGGATACTTTAGGATCCATGGATCCGAGACCGGTTTGGCTAAGGGTTGGTGTTGTTTCCGTCCGGTATCAGAATGAGGGGACGGTTTACCATCGGATCCGGAGCTCCTATGGGTTGGAGAAGGAGGAACGGCAGAAGGCGGTACGGAGCGTGGCGTTGGGGCCGGAGGTTGTTGCATCTCCGCCTCGGATTCGGTATCGATGCAGACCATTGGTGTGGTGGGCTTCGAAACTGACGGGCCGGTGGGAGTCAGAACAGGCACTGTAGATGGTGGAGGAGCGGAACGGGACGACAGTGGGGTTTTGGACATTTCCCCAGATTTTGAGTGTCTTCTAGGTGGTGTAGACTGCTCCCCTTCAAGAGAACGAGCAGGGGGAGCAGAACGGGCCTTTTTGGAGGACAGAGAAGTCTCCTCGATAGTCTCCAAGTGTTTGCGCTTGGAAGACCTCTTTCCATCCCTTTCCCCAGGACTCACGCTCTCTCCGTGCCTGGACGATCTTGTAGATGTCTCTCTGGATCTCCCCCTTTGTCGAGGGGGGTCCGAGGAAGGTTTAAAAATGGCTGCCGAAGCCAAGGCTGTGGCTGGTGCATCAGCCTGCAAGGCCTTTTCCCACAATGCCGCCCTCAGCCTAACCATTCTGCTTTTGAGCGCTTGGGGAGTCATCTTCCTGCACATCTTGCAGGATTTCGGGTTATGGGTGTCCCCAAGACAAAATACACATTCCTCGCGCTGGTCCGAGGTCGGGAGTTTGGAGTTGCAGGAGATGCAATGCTTGAAAGACGCCATGGTTATCGAATCCCAAACGTGAAGCGAAGTCGAAGTCATCAAACGGTCCAAATCAAATTTATCACAGCGGTCAAATAGTCCAAATCAACACAATAGAGTCGCAATCCAAAGAGTAGTCAAGCCAAAAACGTGGTCAAAGCCATCAATCGAGTAAACTGCTCAGTAGCGAGGTCCCTTGCTAGCTGCAAAAAGCGGTGGACAAAAGGAACTGAGGATCAAGTGGGAACGCGAGGGCCTATATAGAGGTGGGTGGAGCTACCACCAAAAAGTTGCAATCCAACTTCTGCCTAGTGATTCTAGAAGGTTCTGAGCTAGTTGCGCATGCGCAGATAAAACTCATTTGTGTGATTCGCAGAGACCATGAAGAAGAAACCCACTTCACTGCCAGAAGTCATCAAGCCTTTTGCAGACATTGTAATAATAATAATAATAATAATAATAATAATAATATTTATTTATATCCCGCCCCTCTGCAGAGCAATCGGGGCGGCTTACAACATTAAATTTACATAAAGATATGTTAATACAATGTAAACAGAACCTACATAAAGATATGTTAATACAATGTAAACAGAAACCCACCTGCCCCTTAAAAGGTAAGTTTTAAAAGATAGTCTAGGCTGGTTGGTGCTGGGCCTGTTGCCTCTCCCCCAGATGACATCAGATGGAATGGAGGAAGGGCTCTTCTTATTATTCTAGGCCCGATGGTGCTGGGCCTGTTGTCTCTCTCCCAGATGATATCGGATAGAATGGAGGGAGGGCTCTTCTTATCCTAGGCCCGATGGTGCTGGGCCTGGTGTCTCTCCCCCAGATGAGATCGGATGGAATGGAGGGAGGGCTCTTCTTATCCTAGGCCCGATGGTGCTGGGCCTGGTCTCTCTCTCCCAGATGACATCGGATAGAATGGAGGGAGGGCTCTTCTTCTTATCCTAGGCCCGATGGTGCTGGGCCTGGTGTCTCTCTCCCAGATGACATCGGATGGAATGGAGGGAGGGCTCTTCTTCTTATCCTAGGCCCGATGGTGCTGTGCCTGGTGTCTCTCTCCCAGATGACATCGGATGGAATGGAGGGAGGGCTCTTCTTATCCTAGGCCCGATGGTGCTGGGCCTGCTGTCTCTCTCCCAGATGACATCAGATGGAATGGAGGGAGGGCTCTTCTTCTTATCCTAGGCCCGATGGTGCTGGGCCTGGTGTCTCTCTCCCAGATGACATCGGATGGAATGGAGGGAGGGCTCTTCTTCTTATCCTAGGCCCGATGGTGCTGGGCCTGCTGTCTCTCTCCCAGATGACATCAGATGGAATGGAGGGAGGGCTCTTCTTCTTATCCTAGGCCCGATGGTGCTGGGCCTGGTGTCTCTCCCAGATGACATCGGATGGAATGGAGGGAGGGCTCTTCTTCTTATCCTAGGCCCGATGGTGCTGTGCCTGGTGTCTCTCTCCCAGATGACATCGGATGGAATGGAGGGAGGGCTCTTCTTCTTATCCTAGGCCCGATGGTGCTGGGCCTGGTGTCTCTCTCCCAGATGACATCAGATGGAATGGAGGGAGGGCTCTTCTTATCCTAGGCCCGATGGTGCTGGGCCTGGTGTCTCTCTCCCAGATGACATTGGATAGAATGGAGGGAGGGCTCTTCTTCTTATCCTAGGCCCGATGGTGCTGGGCCTGGTGTCTCTCTCCCAGATGACATCGGATGGAATGGAGGGAGGGCTCTTCTTCTTATCCTAGGCCCGATGGTGCTGGGCCTGGTGTCTCTCTCCCAGATGACATCGGATGGAATGGAGGGAGGGCTCTTCTTCTTATCCTAGGCCCGATGGTGCTGGGCCTGGTGTCTCTCTCCCAGATGACATCGGATAGAATGGAGGGAGGGCTCTTCTTCTTATCCTAGGCCCGATGGTGCTGGGCCTAGTGTCTCTCTCCCAGATGACATCGGATAGAATGGAGGGAGGGCTCTTCTTATCCTAGGCCCGATGGTGCTGGGCCTGGTGTCTCTCTCCCAGATGAGATCGGATAGAATGGAGGGAGGGCTCTTCTTCTTATCCTAGGCCCGATGGTGCTGGGCCTGCTGTCTCTCTCCCAGATGACATCGGATAGAATGGAGGGAGGGCTCTTCTTCTTATCCTAGGCCCGATGGTGCTGGGCCTAGTGTCTCTCTCCCAGATGACATCGGATAGAATGGAGGGAGGGCTCTTCTTATCCTAGGCCCGATGGTGCTGGGCCTGCTGTCTCTCTCCCAGATGACATCAGATGGAATGGAGGGAGGGCTCTTCTTCTTATCCTAGGCCCGATGGTGCTGGGCCTGGTGTCTCTCTCCCAGATGACATCGGATGGAATGGAGGGAGGGCTCTTCTTCTTATCCTAGGCCCGATGGTGCTGGGCCTGCTGTCTCTCTCCCAGATGACATCAGATGGAATGGAGGGAGGGCTCTTCTTCTTATCCTAGGCCCGATGGTGCTGGGCCTGGTGTCTCTCTCCCAGATGACATCAGATGGAATGGAGGGAGGGCTCTTCTTCTTATCCTAGGCCCGATGGTGCTGGGCCTGGTGTCTCTCTCCCAGATGACATCGGATGGAATGGAGGGAGGGCTCTTCTTCTTATCCTAGGCCCGATGGTGCTGGGCCTGGTGTCTCTCTCCCAGATGACATCAGATGGAATGGAGGGAGGGCTCTTCTTCTTATCCTAGGCCCGATGGTGCTGGGCCTGGTGTCTCTCTCCCAGATGACATCGGATGAGGATGGCTAAAGCGATAGGATTAGATGTAACAGCACTTCCACCACCTATTGCCTATCCTGGTTTTCCGATAATTGACAGTCAGACACCCGCATCTGTGACTATCCCATTGTTACAGGTTCTACTAGAATTCCTGAAAGACTCATGGGAAAAGCCTACCACTCTTCCACCTATTTCAAACATCTACAACACCTCTGTCATATGAATCAGGGAGGAGTCCCCTTTCTGTTCACTCCCCTTTGCCAAATTCAATAGTGGTTGAATGTTCCCAGACAAAATGAGAATAATAGAATCACAGAGTTGGAAGAGAACACAAAGACCATCCAGTCCAACATCCCTGCCATGCAGGAACTCCCAATCAAAGCATCCCTAACAGATGGCCATCCAGCCTCTGTTTAAAGATCTCCAAAGAAGGAAACTCCAACACTTTCCACTGCTGAACAGCTCTTTCTATCAGGAAGTTTCTTCTAACGTTTAGGTGGAATCTCTTCCTGTAGATTGCATCCATTGTTCCGGGTCCTGTTCTCTGGAGCAGCAGAAAACAAGCTTTATCCATTCTCAATATGACATCCCTTCAAATACTTAAACAGGGCTATCGTATTACTTCTTAACCATCTCTTCTCCAGGCTAAACATACCCAGCTCCCTAAGTCGTTTGTCATAGGGCATGGTTACAGACCCTTCACCATTTTAGTCGCCCTCCTTTGGACACACTCCAGTTTTTCAACATCCATTGAAATACAATAAGACCATCTGACAGAGAGGATTGAAGACTGGATATCTTAGGTAGTTGTTTCTATTCATTCGTAACTTCAGGAATTTGTGTAGCAAGAAAATAAGAAGGCCCTCCCTCCATCCACCATCATCTGGGGGGAGAGATGGACAGGCTGGCTCCATCAGACCTAGCCTGAAAAGAAGAAGCCCCTCCCTCCGTCCACCATCATCTGGAGGGAGAGAAGGCACAATGCGTGCTGTATTAATCTTATTATGTTTATTTCAATATTGTATTTATTTTACATTTGTAAGCCGCCTTGATTGCTTAGGCAAAAGGTGGGATATAAGAAATTATTATTATTATTATTATTATTATTATTATTATTATAAACCTACAAGAATGTATCAGGGAGAATCATCACTTCTTATGGGACTGTATGTTAACACTGATCCCTTCTCTTCCTGAGGAAGAGAAAGCAACCACATTAGCAACACAGCAGATCCAATCTGTATATCATTCTGCAGACTGTGCCTAAGGTGATGGCAGGTGCACTGACTTTGAGGCTCTATGCCTGGCTGAGATCAGCGGGCCTCACAGAAGACATGTTGATGTATAGAAAAGTTACATTTCGATACTGTTGGTTTATTTCACGCCAGCACCAATGAGACAAAGGAGTATATTAATAAAGTAAGATTAATTGCCCACAAGATGGGATTTGGACCACAACATCAGCAATAGAGGCAATTCCTCTCCTACTAGAAAGCTGCTTCTTCTTCTTTTGTCAAATCTAAATTATCATCAAGGTAGACTTGTATATCCTTACAGCCTTCATCGACTTGACATTACTCTTTTGGCCCTTAATGTTACCAATCATCATCCAAGAAGTATACGGCATCCTCCAAGTCTAGATTTTAACTTCAAACATGGGATGCCACCAAATCTTTTGCTCTGTTTGGCAAGCCCACTGCCATTACAAGTCCCAAATGTATACTGCCATGTCAACACCTGGCGGAACATCACATTATACATCTGGGTAATGTCATAGAATTTTCCGTTATGCCTTCAATAACCGTCTTTAATTCTACTACTTGCTCAAGAGTTGTGAAGGACAAAATTATTGCCATGCTACAAAAGGATGCTGTGAAAAATATTCCACTGATGCAAAAGAGATGACTTCTTTTCCAGGTACTTCATGGTTTCGAAGCAAAATGGTGGCCTTTGACCCATCCTAGAACTTTGCAGTGACAACAAGTAGATCTGTCCAAAGAAATTCAAGAAGGTCACTCTACAATCCATCATACATTTTCTCCGCAAAGGAGATTGGTTCACATTCACATCAGGATATGATCATAGCACTGAAAGTTTCTTTGCTTTGTCATTGGACAGGACTTTTAGCAATATAAGATCCTTCCCTTTGACCTCTCCACAGCATCAAGGGTCTTCACCAAATGCATTGCATGGATAGTCTCCTTCTTCAGGACCTGCAGACTGCAAATCTGTCCATACCTTGACAACTAGTTACTGGTGGCATCCTGCAGAACCACACTATACCACAATAGTTATCAAATTTGACTCTTCTTCAGAACTTGGGACTCAATGTGAATCTGAAAAAGTCTGTATTGGAACCCACAAGGACACTTGACTTCATGGGGGCAACCCTGGATTGCCAGCATAGGCAGAGCTTATCTTCTTGTGGAAAGAGCTTTCAGGATATGAAACATGGTATTTGCCATACTTGAAAGCCAGTACCAGTCTGAAGCATCTCCTGAGTTTGATGGCAACGATGGTGGCAGTCACTTACTTCTCCTGACTAAAGTTTTGTCCTCTTCAAGTTCCACTACCATTTCAGTCCGCAACAGGACTCTCAACTGAACTGAAGCCTCCGCATGTTCTGAGATCACTGATATGGTGTACAAGTCACTTGAATCTACAGTCAGACATACCATTTTTACTTCCTGACCTGTCTTGTGTTGTCACCATGAATGCTTTGTTAATGGGCTAAGGTGCACACTATGCAGAACTAAGAGTACAAGGCCATTGGATACAAATAGAATGGCATCTCTATATCAGCACCCTACAGCCTTTAGAAGTGATCAAAGCTTTTTGCGCATTCCACCACTATTTCAGAGTACAATTTATGTAGTACATGTAGTACACCATTTAAGTGGTACAAATTGTCACAACTGATGTAGCGTCATCAACAGTTTTTGTTCACGGTATTTTCGTCTTTGCAGAGGTGCAACATGGTCATGACTATCAGCATTCATACAGCTTTACTGGTTAGACATGAAAGCCAGAATTATTGCTTGTTTCAGGGGTGCTGTTCTTTTCTCAGCTCTCCAGTGACCTGACCCTCCATCCTTCGGGAAACTTTGCAGCCACCCATTTCTATGAGGTACAGAGACAATGAATCATAGAATCATTTTGGAAGAGACCCTAAGGGCCATCCAGTCCAATCCCCTTCTGCAATGCAAGAATCAACAATCAAAGCATGATGAAAAAGGTGTTGCTTACCTGTAACTGTGCTTCTTCAAGATCATTCGTGGCCTCACACAACCTGCCCCACTTGCCCTCTTTCAGGCCTGCGAGTTTAACGTCAGATTTCAAAAATGAAGTACGGTAAAACTTGGTAGGCTATGACATATGCAATAGGTATGAAGGGATAAGAGTCCCACTAAACTACTCGGCTCTAGGAAGTACCAAATGAGGGCTTTGCACAGGCACAAACCCATTTGTTTGAAGACACAGACAACCACTTGAAGATCTTCAGTTACAGGTAAGCAACTTGCTTGTATTTTAACAAACAGATGCAGAATGGACCAAAATCTCCCCCACATCATGGACCAAAATCTGAATGGAGGAGAGACACTTGTGGTTCCTCTACCATTCAGAGGGTCCCTTTCCCACCCTTAGGATGCATTCATTGATTTCAGGGGTGGGCAACTGACCCCCCAGAGGTGGTTCAACTCCCAGCTCTCATGATCCCATACCATGCTGGCCAGGCTGGAGGGAACGGCTGGGCCTGCTCCTGCTGCTCTCCCCAAACTTGCATCTCTTGCTATTCCCCCCCCCCCCCCCGATCTTCCAGAACTGGCTTCAGCTGCTGGCTCTCCACCTTTCTGGAAAAGGCCTTGCCCTGCAAAAACTTACCACCTTTACCATGGGAGGGTCCCCGAGTTTGTTTGCGTGTGTGTGTGTGTGTGTGTGAGAGAGAGAGAGAGAGAGAGATGCAAACAAGGATATTGTCTGCTGGGAAAGCCCCTGACACTGGTTGGTTTCCCATTTGCATTTGCTGAGTGGTACTGAGTGGTACTTTGTTTACTTTAAGGGACAACTTCAACAGGAAAGAAGAAACCCTTAAAGTAAAAAGGTTTGGCTACCAGTCCTACAAAATAGGAAAATCAGCACTCAGCAAATGCAAATGGGAAACCAACCAGGGTCAGGGACTTTCCCAGTAGACAATAGCAGACAATACCCTTGTTTGCATATCCTCCCACCCTGAAACCATGCCATCAACAACAGAACAATACCTATTCAACACAGAACAATACGCAGTTTACATGAGAATCACTCCTCCCTACCCAGGGTCTCACAGTATATATAGACCCACTCTCTTCCATTCCAGCATTCTCTGAAGATGCCAGCCACAGATGCTGGCGAAACATCAAAAAGAAACTCTTCTAGAACATGGCCACACAGCCCGAAGAACCCACAAAAAACTATCACCACAATGAGTTTTATGGCTTACAAAAGACCTAGATGGTTGATCTCCTGGTCCCTCAGTCTGTAACAGTCTGTAACCACTGCCAGGCTGACAAAGTCCTGATTGCAGAACCTGTGTCCCTAATTAGGACAGGTTGATACTTATTGCCAGGTGATTCAGTTGTCTGCCTGTGGAAATGTTTGTGGGTCTGTGTGTCGGGAGGAAGCTAGGAGGAGGCTGCAGGCTTAATGGATTACAGATCCGATTTGGACAGACGTCTCCCCGCCTAGGGCAACGTGTGGCATCAAATCTAATTGCCCTTTACGCTTATAAACGGAGCCTCATGGAAATTGATCCTGACAAATTCACTGTGGCCAACGAGACAGAAGGATCGCCATGTGTGCAGCCTGGTATGTGAATCCATGTGTCAGAAGCAAAACTCTTCTGTTGCATTTCAAAAGTCTGGGTAGCTCTCTTTTTCTCTCTTTCTTTTAGCAAAGCTTGGCTAACCAACTGAGACAGTACCATTGCAGTGATATTTACTTCAGTTGAGTCTTGTGAGGCCAACAACTGAACTAGTTCCCCTGAACTAGTGAACACAGGCCAATTGCTTTGCCACTTGGATAAATCCTCCTGAAGCTTCCGGATGGAGTGGCTGCATTTTTCTCTTCCAACAGAAATTGTGTGGTGTAATTTAAAGGCTGGCAAGCATACTGCTTAGGTACCAACTGTGCCCATGAAGAGTCCCTTTTTTATGGTCTGTGCCCCAGTTTTTGGCCCAAGGGAAGTGGGAAAAGAATCCCTTTTTAAAAATGTTCTTAGTTTTTATGGCTACTTTTACTTCTACTCTTATGGCTGCCTTTACTTACTATCTTCAGAATTCAGCTATGCTGTATATTTAAATTTTGAAGTGAAGGTGCTCTTTACAACAGTCTTTTTTCTCATTGTGGAATCCAAGATGGTTCATAGCCGAGATGAAAACAAAATACAGCCAAAACACAATGATTAACTGGGGGAAAACACTTTTAGTATTTGGGAAATAAATGTCTTGTGAAAATGAAAATGTCTTCAATCCCTTTTAATTTAATTCTTTTAAAAAAACATTACAAAATCATCCCACACAATTTCCTGGTTACTGGCTTTGTGCATTTTTTCTCATCAGTACTGGACAATCTTAAACCTAGCTTTTCTCTTAATGCCAAGTGCTCCTAACAATAGTTTCCACAATTTTTCTTCTCTTTACCCCCATTTTGCATACACTCCTTTCGAAAACTATATTCCAAAATAATTCTGCTGTGCTGCCCCTTCCTGAACTTAATAGCTTCCCTTTCAAAGGCAAAAGAAACAAGAAAAGCAAAGGGGAACCCAGTTCAATGTGTTATTTTTCTTTTACTGTAGTTGTGTGTACATTCTGCGTGTGTGTGTCTTTTGCTTATGTTTCTCTTGGTTCCTTAGGTTAGACTTGAAGTGTGAGTGTGAAGGGGAGGGGAGGGGAGGGGAGGGGAAGGGAGAAGGCCTTGAGAAAGACAGCACTGTCGTAGTAAGCATGCACAGTCTTCCTTTTAGACTGTTCATCAGACAATGGCTTTATTTCCCAAACAGCTCCTTTTGTTTTTTTAAAAAAGCAAAAAAAAAAAAAAAAGAGCAAAAAAAATCCCTGTGAAGAGATGCAGATACAGAGGAGCACACATGGAGACACACACACCACCCCATCTCTTCTCCGCACAACACATCCCTGCTGCATGAACCAAGCTTAACTGCAGGGGCTGCATGAGCTGGTGACATGCTGGCTGGGAGAAGAAATGGGGGGTGAGTGATGGGGGAGTGCCCTCCCCATTGCAAATTTATTTTGGCGTCACTGACAAATCAACTGTTGAAGGCTGTGACGTTTTCATTCATCGACACTGTCAGAGGAAAGCCTTTCTGAGGAGTGCATGAGAAAAATGGAATGCCTCATCTCTCGTGCTTTTTTGCAACAGTTCGCGTTTTTAGTTTTTAGGTGATAATAGGAAACAACCAGGAAAGGAAACTAGAGAAAAGACTTTCGATCTAGCACGATGGTTAAGAATGTGGATATCCTGATCCTGTGGGCACCTGCCTGAGAGTAAGTCCTGCTCCCATAGTGGTTACAGAGTATTGGGTGGTAGACTTAAGTTATCAAGGTTCAAGTTTTTCCTGGGCCAGTTATTCTCTCTCACAGCCTGGGCAAACTCCCATGTTTGTTGTGGAGATAAAATGAGGAGGAGAGCCATTTTGATTGCATTGAGCTATTGTCGGAAAGGCAGAATGGAAGGGAAGGAAATGTAGAAATGTTTCTCGTGTATTCCTGCTAGAGAGAAGGAGGAGGTGAGCAGTTCCTGGGCAGCCATTTTAAGGGGATGAGTGTTGAACTTAAACTCGTGGGAGAGTGTGTTGTTGCTGAGGGGGTGGAGCTTCTGTGAATCACACTTGTGAGTCACTAGGGGGTGGAGCTAGCAGTCTAGCTCTGTATAACTGCTCACCTGTTGCTTATATGAACAATGCCTTTTCTTAATTCAAATATTTCCAGGCTACCTCTGTGGATGTAGCTTACTCCAAGCTGCAAAGGATAACTTAAACAGAATGGACTGCATTTCTGCTAGAGTAGACCCACTGAACCCATAGGACTTGCCTTCTGGTTGACTCACCACTCAGCAGTTCTTTCAGAAAATCTCTTCTAGTTGGGATGACCTGACACATTTCCTGCCAGTCTTACAGATTTGAGGGACTGGGTCTGGGAGGTTGCAATTCAGAAATATGGAAACATCTTTTTAAGACACAAGTAGGTAAAAACATGTTCATGGCTGGTAAGGAATTGGCAGCATGTCCAATCAAAAATACATAATAAAAGCCACTGGAAACAGCATTTCAGGAGCTTTCTGCATGTCAAGATGGTGGAATTTCTGCAGAATATCTTCAGCAGATGAGAATACCTTGTCCATCTTCCCCCAAGGCTAACATCTGGCCTCAAGAATGCCTTCAGTCCTTCAGATTATCTCAGCCCAAAGCAGTGAGGACTTTATAGCTGCAAAAGCCAGCATTTTGATTGAGGACCTGGAAACACACAGAGGAACTGGTATGATAAATTCACCACACGTTGTACCCAGAATTTAAGGGGGAGAATCACAGTTTCCATCATCCTGACCCAGTGGGGTTGTAGTCTGACACATCTTGAGGGCATCAGGTTGGAATAGGCCTAATTGAGTACCCAAAACATCTGTGATCTATACTGGCTGAACTTCCTGAGTTACCTTCAACAGATTTCTTGCCTAGAATTTTATTATCTCAGTTAAGAAACACGCAGAGAGACTGTTGAAAAGTGAATGACCAAAGCCCATGAGTACCAGTTTAATGCACTCATCTCATCTCACACCCCTTCATGAAGTCACCAGAAGGAGCCAAACATAAAATGTAGCCATGCTTAATTTAACAAATGAAAAAGTTATTTGTTTGTAAAAAGGTGTCTTGACATTGAACAATACAAACTGTTGCTGTCAGGAACTGAGTTTTTCAGCTTTCCAGCCATGAAGAATATGATCAGATTTGTTGCCATTGCTTTGCTTGCTTATAACATATTATGTGGTATTGATATGGGATATGAAATAGGACACATAGTCGTAAGTTGATTAGCAGGGCTATTGCTCACATTCCTTTGGTGGTTAATGAGCAGATAAGGAAACAGGAGGAAAGATTGTGCCTGGAGATCCAAGGCCAGTCCCATGAAGACAGAGGGTATAGGGGGCAGGGAAGGAAATGAATCTGTTTGGGTTTATAGATGAATAGGGTGCCATCCCACTCAAAATTTGAATTGTGTGCTTTAATTATACTGTGCTAACAGCAGACTCTCAGTCCTGACAACACATGTGTGCAGTGAACATCTGTAGTTTCTGAATACAATTTTTCTGTTCTTACTACTGAAAGCCTGGATTTCTGAACTGAAGTGTTCCTGTACATGACAGTTGCTCTCCCAAATGTAATAAGTAAATAGAAGTACCTAAAATGTAAATGAGAGAGTGTTTCATAAACGGGGAGCCACCACTAAAAACAAGAGGAAGATGTCTGAGACAACTCTCCGACATGTGGGTCAGTTCACATTGTAATCCATACAGCATATTCTCCCACTTCTCTAGCTATAGAATGTGTGTTCTTTTAACTGAAGACTCACAAGTAAGTCTATATATATTTTTAATCCCATGTTTGTCTGTTTTTTCACTTGCCAGTGTTTCAGAGATGAAAATGGAAACTGTGCTGTCCAGTCTGATGAGGGATGATCGTTTCAAGGGCAGTCAAGGGGGAAATAAGGTCAGTTCTTTTAGAAGAAACAGCTTCTCCTGCCTTCTCGCTCTTTGCTTGGTCATCTATGGTGAGAGTCAATTTTTATTTGGGTAACCAGACTGCAAAAGGTAGCTTTGTTTTCTTTCTTTTTGGTCCCAAATAGCTACTGTAGTACATGTGGGAATGTAGAAATATTATGGGCTGCTTTGCTCTTCCTTGCACAGCTGAGCTAACCTTCCAAAAACAGGTTCTGGAACTTAAACTTCATGTAAGATAAGAACTGTCTTGCTGCATGTGTTAACATTCAAGAGCGAGTAAGAGGTCAGTGTGGAAACTGAAGTGTTCTCTGATTATTCCCCTCCCCTTGCATGTTCTCTCTTTTTTTCCCAAAGTGGAAGGATGCACTGCTGAATCTCGGTTGGCAAACCTCTTCATAACATTCTTCTTTGCTTTCTGCCTTTGCTGGAGTCCATTATAAAATACTCTTTTGGAGGGAGTTTGTGTGTGTGTGTGCTGGGTTTCTCTGGGAAGCCGGCGGGGAAGAGATGCCAAAAGCACCTGTAAAATGTATTTTTTATCCTTAGCCACATGAAATATATATACGGCTGCGTCTGGGTGTGTGAATGTTCACCTGGCTACAAAGAGAATACATTTGATCTGTGCACTTCCTACTCAGAGAGGGAGGAGGGAGGTTGGGGAGCTTCTCCAGGGAATCCGCATGTGGAGGTTGGAATTGGCTGGGCAAAAAAGTTACTAAAAACAAATACCTGCGTTTTGTATTTGAGTTGCTTTTGGAAGCCAGAGGAGGCATTGCATTTCTAACCCCACACTTGCTTCCCTTCTCAAAAAAGAATGACCAACGTATGTTCCCACATTTCTGATGAACACATTCTCTTTTAAGCCCAGTTTTAACAATTTTCTACAAACTACGCATACATGCACACATACACACTGCTCCCATCACACACAGACTAAAGCTTGGAGAAAAAAAGTATACGTGGGGACTACAACTCTCAGAATCCGCCATACAGCATCACCACTCACTGTACTGATTGTGGATTCAGGGAGGCTGTAATCCAAAAAGTAAGCTTCCCAAGTTCTGGCCTTGGACACACATGCATACAAGACTTGGTACTGGTGTCACATTCTCAGTTTCCAAAGTGGGCCTCAGAGATTCATAGAACTCTTTAGAGTTGGAAGGGGCTATTCAAAGTGGTGGCCCCCCAAGCCAGTGCCGGGCCCTGAGTCACTGATGGTGGGTCTCTGGCATATTTCTAGGCTGTCCATTCCACTCTCACACAGCTCTTACAGTAAAGATGTACTTCTTGAAGTGTAGGGAAAATCTCCTGTAATTTGAATCCATCTTCTACATGACGTCTTTTCATACGTTTAAAGATGGCTATCATGTCACCTCTCTGCCTTCTCTTCTCCAAGCTAAACATTTTCATGTCCCTTAATCGTTTCTCATAAGGCATGGTTTCCAGACACTTGATCATCTTGATTGCTCTTCTCTGGACAGATTCCAATTTGTCAATAGACTTACTGAATTGTGGACACAGTAATGCGAATGCTGGTGACCCATTGAAGCTGGGATGCAACCTTGCTTGGTCCCACAACAGGAAATAAATCAAGCATGCAAAAATGGTTGAAAAGAACCTACATGAATGATATCATGTGGGTTCATTATATCCACTTTTGTGTTTGGTTGCTAATGAAATTAATAATAGAATAATAAGATAGTCAAAGCTAGAGATGGGGAGATTTGTTGGTTTCACTTTCTCCTGCCTTCACATTAAAAAACAACACCCCAACCCTCCCGGTTTTCCCATCCTGAGTGTGAAGCAATTTGCTTATGCAGATAATCTGGGAAACAGAAATCCTCACACATGCCTAGTCAAAACACTGTATGTTCATGACCTCCCTGTGAGCCAAGCAAGTGGGTCAGACTCAGTAATATTTCTTCTAGGGATGTAGGGAGCTGAGCACAACATACAACTATTAAAATATAATTAAGCTATCGAGTTCAAATATAATGAAGCACACAGTTTAAATTTTACTTCTTTCCAGAACCCAATGACAAGATGGGTTCTGGGAAGAAGGAAAGTTTGAACTGTGGGCCTCCTGGTTTTATATAGCTTTTAACTTGCTTTTAATTTTCTTCATAGCTTAATTATATTCTGTTTTCCCATCATAGCTTAATTATATTCTAACAGTTGTATGTTGTGAAATTTTATCTGTTTTAAATAATTGTAAGCAGTCTTGCAGCCCAGGGTGAAGAAAAAGGTAGCATATAAATAATTAGTAAAAGCAATAGTAATAGTAGTGGTTAATAATTTGTTATTGTTATTTGTTGTCAAGTCAGTGTTTGCATGTCAACCCTATGAATGAGAGGGATCAAAGTAATCAACTTCCCTGCTCAGGTCTTGCAAACTTAGAGCAGCAACCATGGCTTCCTTGGTGGAGTCTACCCACCTGTGTTTTGGTCTCTCTTTTTTCCCACTGTCTTCCATTTTAGGGAGCTTTATTATTTTTTCCAGTGAATCATGTCATCCCATGATGCATCCAAAGTAATATTCATTTGTCTTTTTGGTATGGTATCTGCAGAACTCTCCTCCGGAACCACATTTCAAATGAGTTGGTTTTCTTCCTATTAATTTTTTTCACTATCCAGGTTTTACAACCATACACAGGAACCAGAAATACAAATGCATGGCCTATTCTGACTTTTGGATTTAACAATATACCTTTATACTTGAAGATCTCATCTGGTTCCTTTACCGCTGCCCTTCCAAGTCTTAATTTTCTTCTGATTTCTTGAATACAATCTCCATGTTGAGTAATTACTGTGGTTGCTGCCAAACTGCAGAATTAATACAGCTTAACACTGCTTTAACTGTCATGGCTCCATCTTGTGGGTTCCTGGAATTTGTAGTTTGTGGTGGCATCAGAGCTCGCTCTCTTAGCGAAAGCTAAATAAATACCTTACAAAACTACACAACCTAGAATTACATAGTATTGAGCCATGCAATTAAAACAGTGTCAAACTGCATTAATTCTGCAATGTGGACACAGCCTCAGCCAAGTTATAGGAAATTTTTAACTATTTCATTGTCTTCATTACCAACTTTAAAGTTAAGTAAAACATCTGTGGGCATTATTTTTGTCTTCTTAACACTCAACCATAACCCCACTTTTGCACTTTCTTCCTTAACTTTCCTTAGTAGTCCTTGCTATTTTCTTTGCTATTCCAAGTCTTTGCTATTTTCTGTAATGATATGGTGTAATTTGTTTGTCTTAATAATTAATAGAGAAGCAGCAGTAGCAGCTCCATGTCTTAGGCATTCATGTCCTACAGATCTAACTTGCCAGGAAATCTTCTTGAGAAGAAGCCAGTTTTAAGTAATGCTTCATTAGCGGGACTATTCATTTAGAGGAGGGGAGGATATTCTTTGGAACGTGATACTCAGGGCTGCCCCAAGATATTTTGCCACCTGAACTGAATGACATGAATAAAAGCTAACTTGACTGGCAGCTGACTTACTTCAACAGTGGCGATGGGCAGGTGACCTGACAGGGTATAGGGCCAGCTGTGGGGTGTACACACTGCTTTCACTGCTCCACATCCCTTGGCATCTCCACCAGAGGCAGCTGCCTCATTTTGCCTAATTGGTGGCAGGGTAGGGCTGGGGGCAGAGTACGCTCCTGTAGTTCCTTGCCGTTGGAGCCCTGGTGGCACAGTGGTTAAATGCCTGTACTGCAGCCACTCACTCATAGACCACAAGGTTGCAAGGTCAATACCAGCCAGGGCTCAGGCTAGACTCAGGCCTGCATCCTTCCGAGGTCAGTAAAATGAGTACCCAACTGTTGGGGGGGGGGGCAATGAGCTTACAGTTGTAAACCGCTTAGACATCCCATAGCGCGATATGAAGCGGTATATAAATGAAGCTGCTTTGCTTTGCTTTGGCTGAGGCTCTGGGAAGTCAAATGCCAAAACCATCTAGAGGGCCAAAGATTCCCCACGCCAAAGGTAAGGCTAGGGCTGACCCCATGCCATGGCTGTACAAAGCATCTGGGTGAGAGCAGGAGTCTGTGAGTGACCAAGTGCCAGGGGTGGCCTGTCACATTTTGGAAGTCCACTGAATTACCTGTAACAATGAAACATGATATGAAATGTCATGAAATGTCACTTAGAATAATGATATGAATACAACTCGGAAGGACCGTGGCAGCTGTCACTTGAGACCTTTGTGTGGAGAACTTGGTTGTTGTTGGCTTGTGTATTCTAGCTCAATTTCTCTGTCGGTTTTATTTCTTTCCCCTCCACCAGTGAATTCAAATCACAGTACATGGCTCTCCTTTTCCTTTCCTCCCACATTACAACACTTCTGTGAGGTAGGTCAAGGTGAGAGGCAATGACTGACCCAAGGTTGCCCAGTGAGCTTCAAAATTCAGTAGATGCTTGAACCTGGTTCTCCCAAGTCCCATGCTAATGCTCTTAATCATACAACAAACTGGGTCCGTGGGTGTGGGGTTACTTCACACATAAGAGGTATAGGTGTACGATCTGTCAGGTAACCCTGAACGCATCAAGTGTGAATGTGCTCCCATGTATGCGCCAGGTGCAGTGCTCAGGGTTCATATGTTCCAGGTGCCAAATAACTACCTCTTTCTCCATCTCACTGTTTCCTTTCCAGCTGTGAGTCAGTTTTTAAATTTAGATTTTTCAGACCAACCAACCTGGAAGACAGGAATCAAAACATGCCCATTAGGGTGCAGTTATAAAAATAAAATTGCTCTCTAGGGGGATGAGAAGACATATACAAAGGAAAGAGGCACTGCCAGGAAGGGCAGGAGCGGCTGGTGCTGCTTGGGTTTTCTAAATGTGTTTTATATATATATTTTCCCCCTGCTGTTTTCAGCTTTCCATTTTTTTGCTTCTCCATTTGTTTGCATCTCTCTTGCTCTCTTCTCACACACACATACACCTCCCATCCTACTTCACCCACCTCCCCAGTCCTTAAAGGTTTGGGGGCTTTTAAAAATCCCTTGGTTTACTCATTTCTTAAAAACCTTTCCCCTTCTTTTCTTCTATCCTTCCTTCCCTCCCATTCTGTCCTTTTTCTGGAGAAAAGGAGTGGGAGATGGCTCATTTTGAAACCTAAAAAAGGGAGAGAGCATGGTGAAGGGGGGGGAGAGGGATGGAGAAGGAGAGGATGAGAAGTCCTTTGTAATATATTGCCATATTATCAGTAAATCCCCAGACAGTTGTGGCATCGAAGCAAGTCACCTGTCACTTAAGTTTGAGGTCTCTTTAATTTTCTCCTGGAATTCGCGCTGGGCTGTCTTTAATTTGAGGCCTTTATTGGAATTCTAAAACCTTTCCTGCCTTCCTCTGGCTCTCACATCTTCTCTGAGCTGCGATACAGAATGTATACAATAACCAACAGAGGGATTTGGAGAGGGCTGAAGCTCTGTTTATTTAACACTCTGGGGGGATTTTCGGGTTTATTTGGTCCTGGCTGCCCGCTTTCAATAACGCTTTGACAACCGTTCTGCCCTTCTCATTAATTTTAAACAGTTAAAGCACAGGCGGGGGGGAAACATGGGGGGGGAGAGGAGAGGAAAAGTTTTTCATTATTAAAGTGCTTTACTTTTTAATAACAGAGGATTCTGTCCGCCAGGGAAAAGGGCAACATCTCTTAATTTCACATTCATATTAAAAAAAAAGAAGAAGGCAGGAAGGTGACACTCGACACAACCAGAGAAGCTTATCAGAAGAAGAAAACGTGGATTGGGGCCATGCAGGGGGAGAAGGCACTAGGGAGCAGGGAGAGCGGGGCGGCAGGGGAAGAAGGGAAAGAGGTTTTATTTTTCTAGCAATTCCCACCAGGACAAATGTGGCTTTTTTATTATGAGTTTAGGGTTGGGTTTTAATTTTTAATTGTATGCCACTTGTTTGTACAAAAGGACCAAGAGGTGTACAAATACATACAGTCAAGATCATGTCTTCTCATTTATTTGTTACATTTATATTTCTGCTTTTTCTCAGCTTAATGTGGCAGGTACAGGACTCACCCTTCCCATTGTAATGTTCATAACAACCCTGTGAGGTTGTCAGAGAGAGAGAGAGAGAGAGAGAGAGAGAGAGATGGAATGTGTGTAGCTTTAATTTGTTTGTGTTGTTGCTGTTGTCATTGCCATCACGTTGGCTTCAACATCCAGCAGCCTGATGAATGAAAGTCTTTCCTTCACCACGGTCACCAGCAGCCCTGCTCTGGGCAGCCACTGTGACGTATTAGATTGAACCACGCCGCCTGCCATGTGTTCTTCCTCACTTCCTGCTGCCTTCCACTTTGCCAACCATAATCATCTTTTCTAAGGAGTCATGTTGTGTGTCATGATGTATACAAAGTATGATAGCCTCCGTTGAATCATTTTGGCTTCTAGGGAGAGTTCAGGCTTGGGTTTGCTCTCGGACCCATTCATTTCTCTTTTTGACTTGGCTTGCTCTCAGACCCACTTATTTGTCATTTTGGTAGACCACAGTGTCAGTAGAACTCTCCTCCAGCACCACCCTTAGGAGAAGTTGGTCCTCCCCCCCCCCCCCCCCAGTGTGCTTTCTTCACTATCCAGATTTCATTGGACTATTTGTTAAATTCGTGCACCACCTTAAATTGTAGAAGGACTAGCAAAAAGCCAACAACCCCACAACAAAACAAATATAGGTTTCACTCAGTTAATGAAAGTGATATGTTCCTGGGCATTGCTCCTTTAACAGAAAATTTGGTACCAGAGACATAAATAATATGGAAAGAATAGAGATAGATTCCAACACCACAAAAAAAGAAGAATAGTTCAACATGTTTCTGCAAACATGTTATGCAAAACTAACAATGCACACTTGTGAAAGAAACAACCAGGCCAGGTGAGCATTGCATAAGTAAGTAAAAACATGTTGAATTTTCTAGAGACTACTTCCAAAATGAATGTAGGGATGACTCTTTTCTCTCCACGGCCCCTGCTTTTCTCATGGTTTGTATTTTGGTGGCCACTTTTATCAATCTGTGCTTTTTTTAAAATGCTGGTGAGGGGAAGCTGGTGATGCAGGTTTCTTCTTCATGGTCTGTGCAAATCAAACAAATGGGTTTTATCTGTGCATGCGCAGCAACTTCGGAAACTTCTAGAATCGCTAGGCAGAACTTAAGTTGCAACTTTTTGGCATAGCTCTGTCCATCCCTATAAAGTCCCCTAGCGGTCCCACTCTTTCCCAGTTCTTTTCGTCCACTGCGCTAGCAGCTTCGAAGGAGCTTCTCTGTTAGTGATCGCTTGGCTTGTTTACTCCGTGTTTGACTTTTTGACTACTCTCTGGATACATCCTACTACTGTCTGTTTACCGATCAATTGAAATTTGGACTGTCTGACTTCGACTTTGGATTCTGTTCCTGATTTGATGATGGCTTCCCATTCTTTCAAGCAGTGCGTGAAGTGTGGGGGTAAGATTCCTGGGTGTGACCCTCATTCCACCTGCCTCTTGTGCCTTGGCAAAGGCCATACCCCTCAGTGTTGCACCTTATGCAGGTCTATGACCTCGCAGGCTCTTCAGAATAGAGACAAGAGGTTGAAAGCGGCCCTCTACGAACAGGCACTTAGACCTGCCTCTACTCCTACTCCAAGGCCTTCTATGGCTGGGCAGACTGCTGAAAAACCTAAGTCTAGCCCCAAGAAAAAGACCTCCAAGTCTGATGGAGATGGGGACAAAGACCGGGAGAAGCCCAAAAAGGCTCACTCCGAGCACGGTTGCTCTCTGGATGGGCATAAAAGCAAGAAAGCTTCTAAATGCCGATACTCTTCGGATAGAGAGAGATCTAAGGATTCCTCATCAAAGAAATCCCGTCCTTCTGTGGCTGAAAGTTCAAAGCCCAAGGATCTTGCTCCATCTGGCTCCCAGCCTTCTTCACCTCTGATCTCGAGGCCTCCAAGGGCGGGACCTCCTTCTTTGGTACCGAGATCTCTTCCATCCTGGGATGTAGTGATGGTACCGATGGCTCTTCAACAGGAGTCTCAAGTGTTACTTGACTCAGAGTCTGAGGGGGAGCTTCGCGAAGACCTCCCGGTCTTGACCCCGCAACCCTCGGAGACAACCCACTGGGATTGTGGAAACCTAGGAGCTGAAGCGGATGACTCAGCTCAGGAGGAGATGGATCCTGTCCTTAAGTCTCATCAGAACTTAGTCTACGATCCTGCCTCGCATTGGTACTTGATGCCGGTTGACCCAGAAGCCCTGCAATCTCATGAGACGACATCCCATCTCGTCCAGGTGCACAGAGCTGCGTCTTCTGAGCCACCCACCCCCCACCTCGGTACCAGTCTCTCCAAGAAAGACTGTTGCCTGATTCCCTGAGGGGCTCTCGATCCCGCTCGCCATCCCCACGATCACCTCGTTCTACACCATCTTGGTCTCTTGCCTCAGATTCTGAACATGCTTCATCCGTATTGGTAGAACACCACAGACAACGTTAAGTCCTTTGTGGATCAGGTGGCTCTATAGGTCGAGATCGTTAGAACAGACGATGACGCTGTGGATGCCATCGAGAGGAGGGTTCATGGAAAAGTCCCTATTTCCACAACTCTAGGCTTTCTACCCTCGCTCTAGAAGATCGCCCAGTGCTCTTGGGCCACTCCAGCTATGGTACCGTCGACCTCAAGAAAGATTGAGAACCTGTATAAGATAGCCCCTTCTCAGGCGTCGTGGCTATTTGAACATCCAAAGCCTAACTCGGCAATTGTAGAGGGCTCTCAGACCTTATTGACCCCAAAGACCTCCACTTCCCCAGTGGATAGAGATGGCAAGAAGGTGGATGGTCTTGCTAAGAAGTTTTATGTGTCTGTGGTTTTGGATATGAAAATAACAAACAACACCCCGTGTATGGGTGCCTGTCAACAGCATTTGATGGAGCGTATGCTGCCTTTACTGGATGACCTACCCGACAACAAGAAGCCCTTGGTGTTGGCCTTAAAAGCAGAAGCACACTCCATCGGAGGGCAGCAAATTATCTCCATTCATCATTTGGCTGACTGTGTGGCCAAATTGATCTCGGGCTCGGTGGAGCTCCGCAGGTATGCGTGGCTCAGGTCTTCAGATCTGACACACACACACCCATGCCAAGAATATGATAGAGGACATGCCATTTGACTATTTGGGGTTGTTCAACAAGAACACAGACGAGCGCCTGAATTTTCGCTACTGCATGAAGATGGCAGTGAGAAAACATGGTATGTCTTCCTCCTCTTCTCAACACCAGTGCCATCATTTTGGGGGTCAGCGCCCTTGGTTCTCATCCCAACAGCACAGGCCTTATCCACAAGACAGGCAGTTCCATCCTGAGCCATCTAGACAAAGATACCTGTCTTAGTCTTCATCTTCTTCTGGGCACCACCCTCCTTCCCAGCCTCGGTACCGACAGGCCTACTGCAAAAAAGATGCTGAGCGGCCCAAGAAAACCCTGTGAAGTGTTGCCACGCACTTCGTTCCCCAACCCTTTGGAGATAGACTGAGACCCTTCTTCAACATCTGGTCTCAAATAACCTCAGACTCATGGGTTCTTAATATCGTGGCCAATGGCTATGCCCTTGAGTTCACTGAGCTCCCTGTCACTGGGGCCTTTATCTCCACCACCCCTCCAACACCCTACTCGAAGTGCGCACTGTTTTGGCTAAGGGCGCTATAGAGCCCAGAGATCCTGTTAATTTCTGATCTTGTTTCTTCTCTCGCTACTTCACGGTACCGAAGAAAGACTCGGGGCTTCAGCCTATCCTAGATCTCCGATGTTTGAACACTTGTATGACCTACCGGCACTTCCGTATGGCAACTCTTGCATCTAACCTACCATTATTGCAGGAGGACCATTGGATAACGACCCTCGATCTCAAGGACACTTATTTCCCCATTGAGATTCAAGAGGACCACAGGAGGTTCTTAGCCTTCCCTTTAGACCGCCAAATGTTCCAGTACAGAGTGTTACCCTTTGGTCTCTCCACAGTGCCGAGGGTGTTCATGAAGTGCATGCCGCCCATCGTGGCCTATCTTCATCAGCAGGCCATATCAGTCTTTCTGTACCTCGACGATTGGCTCCTAGTCGCTCCATCCTGAGACCGCCTCCTCAAGGACATCGATTTCACTGTAATAATAATAATAATAATAATAATAATAATAATAAAATTTATTTAATACCCTGCCTATTGGAAAACCAATCCAGGCAGCTTACAAATTAAAATCAAATACAACCCCCTCCCTCCCCCCTTAAAACAGTATTAAATTACAACAGCTTAAAAAACAATATAACAAATAAAACTTTAAAATTATACAACACAATAGACACTCCACTATGGCCCGTAGCAGTGTTCCTGTCCATCCAAGATGGGGCCACATAAGGAACAGTGCAGGTTAAGGCCGGGAAGAATTAATCTGGAAAGGCCTGCCGGAAGAGATCCGTCTTGACAGCTTTTTTAAAGCTGTCTAGCAATGTTAACTGACGGATCTCGTCCGGCAGGCCGTTCCAGAGTTTAGGGGTGACAACGGAGAAAGCCCTCTGAGAGGTCGCTGCAAGCCTTGATTTTTGGGGCTGCAGCAGGTTCCTCCCAGAGGACCGGAGAGCGTGGGGAGGATTGTATGGAAGGAAGTGGTCCCTGAGATAACTTGGACCCAAGCCATTTAGGGCTTTAAAGTTGATAACCAACACCTTGTACTGGGCCCGGAAGCTGATTGGCAGCCAGTGGAGGGACCTCAGAACCGGAGTAACGTGGTCCCTCCTAGATGTTCCTGACACTAACCTGGCTGCCATATTTTGTACCAACTGTAATTTCCGAGCCAAGCACAAGGGTAGCCCCATGTAGAGCGCGTTACAGAAGTCAAGCCGTGAGGTTACCAGCGCGTGCACAGCAGTCTCAAGATCCCTTCCAGAAAAGGGGGGAGCTGGCGTATCAGCCGAAGCTGATAACAGGCACTCCTGACCGTCGCATTTACCTGATTTGTCATCAGGAGCAACGAGTCAAGGAGCACCCCCAGACTGTGAACACAGTCACTGGAGGAGAGTGTGACCCCATCCAGGACTGGAGGTTGCAACCCAATTCTTGGTTTCGGGGCCGCTACCATGAGCACCTCTATCTTGTCCGGATTCAGTTTCAATCTGTTTTTCCTCATCCAGCCCATTACCGCTCGCAGACATTCATTGAGAGAAGAGATGCCATTAGAATTCGAGGCCGATGAACGAGACACAGAGAAATAGATTTGGGTGTCATCAGCGTACTGATAACACCCAGCACCATAACTCCGTATAATCTCACCCAGCGGCTTCATATAGCTGCTAAATAACATCGGGGACAAAATAGCTCCCTGAGGGACCCCACAAGTGAGCACCCTCTTACTGGAGCTACTGTCTCCGAGCAGCACCCTCTGGGACCTGCCCGAGAGGAAGGACCAGAACCACTGCAATGCAGTGCCCCCGATACCTAACTCCCTCAGGCGTCCCAAGAGGATGCCATGATCTGTCATATCAAAAGCTGCTGAGAGGTCTAAGAGCACCAACAGGGTCACGCTACCCCTGTCGATGCTCAGACACAGATCGTCGGTCAAGGCAACCATGGCAGTCTCAACCCCAAAGCTTGTCCTGAAGCCGGTTTGAAATGGGTCTAGATAATCGGTTTCATCCAAGACAGCTTGGAGCTGAAGGACAACCGCCCTCTCGATCACCTTGCTTAAAAATGGCAGCAATGACACCGGCCTGTAATTACTCATATCCAGGGAGTCCAGGGAAGGTTTTTTCAGAAGCGGCTTAACAGCCGCTTCCTTCAAACAAAATGGAACATGTCCTTCCCTGAAGGATGCATTGATGATATCCGTGAGGAATCTCCTCAGTGCATCCCCCCCTGGACAGCCAGCCATGATGGGTAAGGGTCGAGAGGGCAAGTCGTCTTCCTCACCTTACCAAGCTGTGTCTCTTCTCCAATCACTGGGCCTCATGATCAACTTTGAGAAGTCCAATCTCATTCCCATCTAAAAGGTCCAGATTCATTGGGGCTATTCTGGACTCCGAGAACTCCATGGCTCATCTTCCTATGGACCAGTTTCTAGCCTTGAAACAGGCAGTGAGGGAATGCCTGGCTCAAAGATGTGTCAGGGCTCATTCTGTCCAAGTGGCCTTGGGCTACATGGCCTCCACAACCTGTGTAACACCTTGGGGCCATCTCCATCTCAGACCCCTGCAGGCCTGGTTTCTGTCGGTGTTCAACCCAATGTACAACCTTCCGTCTCGATAGCTCATGGTTCCGAGATCAGTGTCCTGTGTTGGTGGCTTGAACACCACCTGTGTTGGTGGCTCGAACCCGACAACGTCTGCATAGGCATGCCATTCCTACCACCACAGCTCCAAATATCCTTAATGACAGATGCGTCGATGGAGGGATGGGGGGCTCACGTCCTCGACCTCACCATCAAGAACCATTGGCTTCTGCAGGAACGACAACTCCGTATCAATGAGCTCAAGATGCTTGCTGTGGAGAAGGCACTGCGAGCTTTTGAACCCCTGCTTCAGGCCAAGGTGGTCCTTCTATCAATGGACAACACCATGGTCATGTATTACATCAACAAACAAGGGGGAATGAGGTCTCCATCTCTCCTCGAGATTACGCTGCCGATTTGGAACTGGTGCATCCCAAGAGGCATCATCCTTCAGGCAATCCATCTTCCCGGGGAGGAGAATGAGCTAGTAGATCAACTCAGCAGGTCCTCGAGCTCGTGTCATGAGGGGTGCCTCCATCCCAAGGCAGTCGCTGATCTTTTCCAGATGTGGGGAGAACCCGAGATCGATCTCTTTGCCTCCCACCTGAACAACCACTGTCGTCATTTTTTTTTTTTAAGGAGCCTTTGGTAAAGAGCTTCCTCAAGGATCTGGCTCACCTATGTCCTCCTACCTCGGTACCTACACCGGCCTGGAGTCTTGACATCGTCGTGTTAGGTCTTTCATCTAAACCATTTGAGCCGATGGTTACCACGGACTTGAGATTGCTGTCCTGGAAAACAGCTTTCTTGGTAGCCATTACTTCAGCTCGCCGTGCGAGTGAACTGTGTGCTCTCTGGATGGATCGGCCCTTCTTGTGTTTTCATAAGGACAAGGTTGTACTCCACCCTGATATCACCTTTTTGCCCAAGGTGATATCGGCCTTTTATCTAAACCAGGACATCGTGCTCCCTACCCTTGCCCCAAACCCGACTACTGATACCAAGCGCCGTCTCCACCTACTTGATGTTCGTCGGGTGCTAGCGTTTTATATGGACAGGATGTCAGGAGACAATCCGAGCACTTGTTTGTCTGTTACTCGGAGATCAAGAAGGGCTTACCCGTGTCATCTCAGAGATTTTCCAAATGGGTGGCTAATACCATCCACTTCTGTTACGAACTTTCAGGGAAGGACCCTCCATCCAGGGTGCGGGCGCATTCAACTAGGGCGGTAGCTGCATCCTCCACCTTTTTGTCTGGAGTCGCATTGGAGGATGTATGCAAGGCTGCTGTCTGGTCGCAGCCCTTGACATTTATTAGACATTACAGGCTGGACTCGAGAGCCAGACGGGATGCAGCCTTCGGGAGGGGAGTGTTACACTAAGGTGATTATGTCTTGCCTTTATATACTTGAATAACTAAGTCAAATGCACTTAATTAATGTTAATGTTTATTGTTCTTGATAAATACAGTTTGTTGAATTTCAGTTGGTTTCAGGACACTCCCTCCTCCACTGACCCAAGCTTGTCAGTCTAATCCATTTGTGTGATTCGCAGAGACCATGAAGAAGGACAGGTTGCTTACCTGTAACAGTATTTCTTCGAGTGGTCATCTGTGAATTCACACAAATCCCACCCATCCTCCCCTCAGTCATGTCCTGCTCACTATTTAACTCCTGCTGTCGCAGCTTGCGGCAAACGTTTCGGAATTGGGAAAGAGCGGGACTGCTAGGGGACTTTATAGGGATGGGTGGAGGTACCACCCAAAAGTTGCAACTTAAGTTCTGCTTAGCGATTCCAGAAGTTTCCGAAGTTGCTGCGCATGCGCTGATAAAACCCATTTGTGTGAGTTCGCAGATGACCACTCGAAGAAATATTGTTACAGGTAAGCAACCTGTCCTTATCCTTTTTCTCTATTTCAGTGTTCATGTATACACAATAAGGTTTTCTGGAGGTAGCTGTTGTTTACCTTGCCTATTGTAGGCAGGCACACAGGGATACAGTTGGAGTGGCTAGAGCAGAATCCTGCTCTTTCCCAACTCAAGCTTTCTTGCATTGCTCACTGGAGAGACCTATTGCTGCAACCCAATACTGAAGTCTCTGTGTTTTTTTCAGCCCTCCTTCACCATCCTCTCAGTACCATTGCTGCTAAAAAAAGTTCCAGCTAGATAGAGGTAGGTGCCATGCCTGTTTGGTCTTTTCCTCCCAAAAGACCAAACAGGCATGGCCAAGGTGATACCAATGCCTGTAGACTGTTATTTTTATTTAGATGCCACTTTTCTTCTGAATGGGACTCAAAGTGACTAGCTAAAGCCATTTTAGGGAACAGGCTCTCCCTCCTGAGCAAAAATTCACCTGCTCCCAGCTCACTCTTGGTTGTGCATCTGTGTCGGCTGGCAGGCCAAGTGTGGCCCCAGGAGAGCTGAAATTCATCCCCTCCCTCCCCAAGCACCTGCCCTTGTTTACGTGCATGCAGGAGGGGGATCCTTGGTTATCTCCAAATGTCCTCCAGTCCGGAGGGAGAACAGTGCAGCCTGTTCCTGGCTTTCTGCTTCATCCCAAAGCACTTCCCACCTGCTGTCCCACTCCCTGCCGCGACCTCCTTGGGCCATAAGTTGCCATCTTAATTGGAACCTGAAACTAGGAGGTGGAAAGATGGAGTCTAGTTTTCGCCTTGAACGTGGGTATCAGTGTCAGTGTAATGCACTTGAAGCCAATCTACTAGAGATGAGCAATTTTAAAATCTTACTCTAGTTCGCTTCAGTCCCTCTTTTTCCTCTCCTTCTCTTTGATACCAGCTTCTGGCATCAAGAGATTAAAGGAGAAGAGAATAAAAGGGGGGGGGGGGAAGAGATGAAAAATGAGAGTACACTCATTCATTCTTTAATTTTACACCCCACCTTTCTCCTAACGTGGAACTCACAGCAGCTTTCAAAAAGGCTGAAGCAAGATCATGCTAAAAGCATGGTAATAAAAAAAGCCAAAAAACAATTAAACAAGCTATCATATTAAACCAGCACTGAATTTTTAAAAGTGTAAAATCATTTTAAAAACATAAGGAAGATAAAAAATATAGCAGAGTCCCCCCACTGTCGTTGCCTATGAAAAGGCTCAGTGCAATCAATTAATCTTCAAATGCCTGCTTGAATGAAAAGGTCTTCGCCTGCCAGGAAAAGGAGAGCAGAGAAGGGGCCAGCCTCACCTCTCCATGAAGAGAGTACTGAGGGAAGCCACTAAGGCTGCATCTGCACTGCAGAAATAATCTAGTTTGGCACCACTTCAACGGCCATGGCTCAGTGCTATGGAATTCTGGGGTTTGTACTTCATGAGATATTTTGCATTCTTTGTCAGATCTCTGGTACCACAACAAACTATAATTCTCAGAATTCTATAGCATCAAGCCATGGCAATTAAAGTGGCGTCAAACTGAATTATTTCTGCAGTGTGAATGCAGCCTAAGAGGACTCTTTTCCCCATGTGCTCACCATTGTGTCCTCCTTACTGCTTGCCTTGACTACAGATTATCCTTCGTTTTCCTGCCTCCTCCTCCCAACTTCCCTTCCACCTCCAGATGTTCCCCAACACTTCGGAGATTATCGCACTGCCCTTTTCCATCTTTCCCTCTTGACCTCGGTGCAGGATGAAAACTTATAAACGCGGATTTTATCTCACGCCTCCGTGCCCAGGCCGGAGGCATCCTGTACCCAGTCATGGCATCCTGTGCCCAATCTAGACTTCTCTGGCACTGTTTGAAAGAATGAGATTTTCCTGTTCTTTGCATAGTATGGGAGAAGTCTGGCCTGGGTATGGGATGCCATGATCGGATTAGGAATATTTCTGACCTGGGCATGGAGGTGTGCGATAAAATCCATCCTTAAAAAGTTTTCATCCCGCACTGAGGACGGAAAAGGACAATGTGATAATCTCCTTCCTTATGGCCTGTAAAGCCCTGGACAGTTTAGATTCGGACTATCTGAAAGACTGTTATCTTCTTACATGAACCTGTCTGAATTTTAAGATCATGGGGCTTCCTCTTGCTCTTATCACCCTTATAAACAATCTTTAAGATTCAGACAGGTTCAGGTAAGGAGAGCTTTAATAAACAGGTGGTGGTGGTTTTACAGGTAGCTAATGTATGATTTAATTTTTAAAAATTTAAGTCAATTTTAATGCTGCTTTTTTAAAAAAAATTGATACAGATAAAATTAATTATTTAAATAATAAAATATTGATAAATCAATAAAAATCCATTAAAACTATTCATTTAAGATTATTTGAATTTTTTGTTGGTGTTGAAAACATAAAATAAGAGTGCTGTCTCTCCTAAATTTTATTATTATTATTATTATTATTATTAGAACCAGTTGCAAAATGCCTTAACTCCCCTTTTCTCACCGCTACAGAAGTTCCATGGTACAGACCCGCAGGAAGTGCGCCGCAGAGCCACCGTGCTACAGACCGAGTTTGAGAACTATGTCCACTCCTCCGCAGAGACTGTCCGGTGGGCTAAGAAAGGTCAGGAGCTTTCTTTGGCTCTTTTATTTGGTTTTAAAAGACAATTGACTATTGTTGGTGGGGTCATCTATCTAGCTGCTCCTGGGAGGGTCCCAGGTTTGGTTGGATCTAAAGCTGCCTCCTGAAATTCAAGGGTGGGGATCATTTCTGCACCCCCCCGGGTATATCTGGATGGCAACTCCCCTCATCTCACACCATTAGCTAGGGGGCTGATGGGAGTTGCAGTCCAAAAGCATCAGGAAGGCCCTAAGCATCCCCTTTGTGCTATCATCAAGGGCAGGGAAAGGATAGCCTGCAGGCTGCACATGATCAAATGTTCATTTTAGAAAAATGTGTTTTCTACCCCCCTTAACAGATGAGGGAGCAGGTTTGGAAATGGACTTCCAGGCCACTTTCCGTTGGAAAACGGCCTTTCCTGGGCCAAAAACAAAGTGAACTTGGCCCCTGTGCACTCTGGGAAGCCCCCTTTTTCAAGGGGATGTGGCTCTCCAAGGCTCCCTGACCCCCAACAGTTTCCCACCCCTGCTGTCATTACTCCATATCTGAACTGTTTGTTAGCCACTTTCAAAGACTAAATGAGAGCCGGTGCAGTGTAGTGCCTGCAGTATTGGTCTAGGACTTGAGGAGGTCAGGGTTTGAATGCTGCTCAACCAAGGAAGCCCACTGGGTGACCTTGGGCAAGCCATACTCTGTCAGCAGCAGGGGAAGGCAATGGCAAAAGAAATCATGCCAAGAAATCTCTAGGAGAGACAGGATAGTGTAATGGTTTGAATGCTTGACTAGAATTCTGAGAGACTAGAGAATGAATTGCTCAGCCATGAAAAACCACTGGGCAAGTCACATTCTCTCAGCTTTGGAGGAAGGCAACAGCAATCCCCCTCTGAAGGAATCTTGCCAAGAAATCCTGATTGCCCAGTTGGAAATGATTTGAAGCACACAACAACAATCAAGGCTAATTCTCTAATGTGGAAAATGCATTTTTCTTTTCTAATTTTGCAGCAGGGTTAGGAAAGATGCTAGAATGTTTTGCATCTGTTGAGAGTAAGACCAGTGCAGCCACAGGCTTGGCTTTTTCTCGTCAGGGCCAGCCCTGTCGTGCTGCAGAGTGAAGCCATTGCCTCAAGCGAGCCATTTTAGTTTCATAAAAGGGCAGAAAATTGATGTTTGCCTTCTGCATTTTTATCGCCAGGGATGGGGAGAGAAGCTTCTGGGACTTCAGTCCTCAGGGACCAAAATAACTTGGGTTTTGGGGTTGTGTTTTTTTTAGGGGAAGGCTTCTACCAACTTTGATTTAGATTGGTCTTGAGAGGGGAAGGTCGTCATTTTCTTTTCTGCCTCAGGCAGCAAAATGTCAACAGATTAGGTTGTTGGTGTGAATCTTTTCCTTCCACCTCTTTGCAACACAGAAATCTATTCTTTGCTCTGCCAACTGAGAAAATTTAGCAGATGAGTTATTTTGTAGATATATGTCCCTGTTGTTGCTTTTCTTGTTGTTGTTTTAAAGGTACCAATATAGTTAATGATTAAGTTAGCTCTTTGTAAGCCACTGGGAACATTTTGGCTATAGGACAAAGTATGCATGCTTCTAACCAATAAATAAAAATTTTGGGTATTGTCTGGCATTCATGAGAGTTTGAATGTTTTTACAATCCCCTGAGGATTGCTGTGGTCCTCCCTCCAAAAAGTTGGGATGCAAATTTTGATGAGGAGCAAAAAATAACTAGTACTACCTCCCAAAGATCGAAGGGGGGTGTTTGGTCGCTTGGCTGTAATTTAGGGGCCTTTTAACACCCTCTTAGCTTTCCTCAGGTCTGGAAAGGGGCTTTTTGCTTCCAGGTGTGGAAAGGAGCTGCTGGGTCTGATCTACAGCTGCATTCCCAACCTTGGTTGACATGGGTGATTACAACTCCCATAACCCCCAAGCTAGAACATGCAGAGACTGGATGAGGGATTGTACCTGTTATAAGCCTGATGGAGCAGTGGTTAAAGGCCTGTACTGCAGCCACTCACTCACAAAAACCAGGGTTGCGAGTTCAATACCAGCCAGAGCTCAGGCTCGACTCAGGCTTACATCCTTCTGAGGTCGCTAAAATGAGTACCCAGCTTGTTGGGGGCAATTAGCTTACAGTTGTAAACCACTTAGAGACTGCATAGCATGGTATGAAGTGGTATATAAATGAAGCTGCTATTAATATAAGTCATCAAACCAAAAATGGCTGATAGCACCCCTTCCAGGGCTTTTGGGAGGTGCCATTTGTCACATTGGGTGAGGGCAGAAAATATATTGATTTAATTGGGAGGAGGAGAGAACATTTTAAAAAAAACAACTAAAATTTGAATCAAGTGATGCAATCTTAATTTTCCCACTACAATGGAATCATGGCAGATAATCAAAAGGGGGAGTATAAAAATTGTATGGGAAAGCTGTGTTAACCAAAGTATACATTGTGGTGATGCCTTTGTTAAGTAAACTGGGAGGCGCAGAAACCCTCACGCTAGCTTTTGAATCACATTGGCTTCTTCACCAAGCAGAATGGTGGTAATAATAATAATAATAATAATAATAATAATAATAATAATAATGGGATAGAAAGGTGTTGGTGTTGGAATCACTGGTTTGCATTTTTCCTGTTTGACATGTTACATATTACGGTAGCAAAATCACTGACTGCCACCATGCTCACTTTCCTCTTCCTCTTCTTCTTTGGAAGTAGGCAGTGGGCACTAGGGAGAGAGGCTCAAACGTTACCAAACCCATATTGGTGCCCGCAGTTTATGCAATTGAGGCTTTCATAAAGACAGATGCCACATCCTCTCTCTGTGCCAGACTTTGAATGCTTTTGCAACTTTGGATGGTTGCAGTGGGGAAATTATGGTCTGCTTTTTCCAGTTAATATCTAAATGCTGCCCTCCCCTTCTTCTCCCCCCTCCCCCCAACTGTCCTGTTTTCTTTTCCACCATGTGGGATGGCCTCCTTCTTCCTCAATTGCTTCATATTCTGCTCTCTGTGTATGCACAGTTTCCAGCACCGGCTGGCGTCCATAAACCTCCCTTCGCTTCTTCCTCACTTGCAGCCAAGAATGGTGAATAATTAACGCGGCAGCTGGTTCTTGCGTTTATGGCAGAAAATCAAACGGAAAATGCGCCAAACGTGAACAGCTCCCTCTCTCTTTCCCTCAACCTGTTTTTCCTCTCCTCCCACCATGGAGGCTTTTTCTATATTTATTTATTTTGCCCAGTGTGAGTGCCAGTGGCTGGTGTTGGTATCAGTAGCAGGAGCTGCTGCTTTTTATCTTTCGTTCCTGACCATCCCTCATCCTGGGATCTTTTAAAATATGGAAGCTTGGTTTTGAAAAGCTGGAGCATGTGTGATTCAGCTTTAAAAAAAAACATTAAAAAAAGAATTCTGGTTCTCCAGCTGTGTTCTGTCTGGGGGGCAACTGAGGTTCTTCGGAAACTGATAGTTTTGTTTCAGAGAAGAGCAGCCGCTGCAGGCACCCTTCTCAGTGGGAGGAAAGAGCAGCTTCCCACCGGTCTCCATCTGCAACATGCAACAATTTTGAGAGGAGCTGCTGGGTCTGATCTACAGCTGCATTCCCAACCTTGCTTGACATAGGTGTTTACAACTCCCATAACCCCCAAGCTAGAGCATGCAGAGACTGGATGATGGGATTGCATCTGCTAGTATGGTGGGTTACAGCTGCCATCACTCACACCCCATGGGCTGGGGCGATGGGAGCTGTAATCCACCACTTTTTGAAGGAGTGACGGTTTAGGAGAGGTCACCTGAAAATAAGCCATAGTTGTGCTCTGAAGCCTGTTGGAGTTGGAAGAGTCCTGTGAGTGAAGGCAGGAGGCTTTGAAAACCAACAGCCTTACTTGAAAGCAAAACAGGGGAGGCTTTGTATAGTTCTTGTGAAATGAGCAGAAGAGCTGGAACTGACCAGCAGTAAGGGAAAAGCCACTGGCAAGACTGTCGGCCTTGGCTAAATCTAGTACTTGCCCCTTTGACCTTGGGCATGTCCTCCTTTCTTGGAGGATAACTCCTAGATTCCACCATCCAATAGAGCCAGCAGCTGTGCTTGGTGGGGAATTTGAGAAGCTGGAATCCAAAACCAGACTGTTCTCAGTTGATGGCTGAGGCGAGCAGAGTTGGTGGTAGAAAAAAAATCTTACCAACATCAGTTTAACCACAATAGCCACAAAGAACCTCCAGTCACAGAGGCAATGTATCTCTGACACCAAACAGAAATGAATTTCTTGCCTTCATCTGCTGCTTGTAGATGTTAAAATATCTCAAAGTGGCCGCTGCAGGAGAAAGGATTCTGGATTAGAGAGCCCTTACTGTCAGGAAGTTCCTCCTAATGTTGAGGTGGAATCTCTTTTCCTGGAGCTTGCACCCATTGTTCCGGGTCCTAGTCTCTGGAGTAGCAGAAAACAAGCTTGTTCCCTCCTCAATATGACATCCCATCAAATGTTTAAACAAGGCTATCATAACACCTCTTAACCTTCTCTTCTCCAGGCTAAACATACCCAGCTCCCTAAGTCATTCCTCATAGGGCTTGGTTTCCAGACCCTTCACCATTTTAGTTGCCCATCTTTGGACACGCTCGTTTCTCCACATCTTTTTTGAATTGTGGTGGTGCCCAGAACTGGACACAGTATTCCAGGTGAGGCCTGACCAAAGCAGAATAGAGTGGCACTATTACTTCTCTTGATCTAGACCAGGGGTAGGCAACCTTTTTGTGCTTGGGGCCGGTCCCGTGAAGTCCCTCCTGCCGCTGGGCCGAGGGGGGGGGAATGGCGGCACGTGCGCTGCTGCCCCGCGCGCACTGCCGCCACCGCCACCACCTCTGCGCAGCTGCCTCCGTGCGCACTGCCGTCACCATTTTGGAAATCAAAATGGCGGTCGCGACACGTTTGCGCATGCGCAGTGCTGCTGCGCATGCGCAAATGAGTCGCGACCGCCATTTTGATTTCCAAAATGGCGGCCGCCACTCGCGACCGCCATTTAAAATTTCAAAATGGCGGTCGCGACTCGTTTTGCGTATGCGCAGGAGTACTGCGCGTGCGCAAATGTGTCGCGACCGCCATTTTGATTTCTGTGCAGCGGCGGCAACCTTCCACCTGGGCCGGTAAGTCCAGGGACCTGGGCCTTAACCGGCCCCCAGGCCGTAGGTTGCTGGTCCCTGATCTAGACACTATACTTCTATTGATGCAGCCTAAAATTGCATTGGCCTTTTTAGCTGCTGCATCACAATGTTGATTCATGTTCAACTTGTGATCTACCTGGACTCCTAGATCCCTTTCTCACGTAGTCTCATTCAGCCAGGTGTCCCCCCTCTTATATCTGTGCTTTTTGTTTTTCCGCCCTAAGTGCAGTGCCTTGCATTTCTCTGTGTTAAATTTCATTTTGTTAGCTTTGGCCCAGCTTTCTAGTCTGCTCAAGTCATTTTGAATTTTTATCCTGTCTTCTGGGGTATTAGCTACTCCTCCTAATTTGGTGTCGTCTGCAAATTTGATAACTATGCCCCCAATACTGTCATCCAAGTCATTGATAAAGATGTTGAATAGCACTGGGCCCAGGACAGAGCCCTGTGGCACCCCACTGGTCACTTCTTTCCAGGTTGAAAAGGAGCCATTGTTGAGCACCCTTTGGGTTCAGCCAGTCAACCAATTACAAATCCATGTAACAGTTGCTTTGTCTAGCCTACATTTTACCAGATTGTTTGCAAGAATGTCATGGAGAACCTTGTCAAAGGTCTTACTGAAATCAAGATATACTATATCTACAGCATTCCCTTCATCTACCAAGCTGGTAATTTTATCAAAAAAAGAGATCAGATTTGTCTGGCATGACTTGTTTCTCTGAAACCCATGTTGACTTTTTGTGATTATGGAATTACGTTCCAGGTGTTCACAGACTCCCTGTTTAATGATTTGCTCCAGAATCTTTCCCTGTATAGATGTCAGACTAACTAGACGATAATTGTTGGGATCCACTCTTTCCCCCTTTTTGAAGATGGGGACAACATTTGCCCTCCTCCAGTCTGCTGGGACTTCTCCTGTTCTCCAGGAGTTCTCAAAGATTATTGCCAATGGTTCCGATATTACATTTGCCAGTTCTTTTAATACCCTTGGATGTAATTCATCTGGTCCTGGAGACTTATATTCATTTAGATTAACCAGGTATTCCTGTACTATCTCTTTACTTATTCTATGCTGTAATTCTCCTATTCTGTCCTCTGCTCCATTATCCTCAAGTTGAGCACCCTTTGCCTTTTCTGAGAATACTGAAGCAAAGAATGTGTTGAGTAATTCTGCCTTTTCTCTGTCCCCTATTAACTTTTTGCCATCTTCCCCACACAGTGGCCCTACCATTTCCTTCTTCTTCCGTTTGCTGCGGACATACCCCAAAAAGCCCTTTTTATTGTTCTTACCCTCTCTAGCAAGCCTGAGTTCATTCTGCGCTTTAGCTTTTCTGATTTTACCCCTACATGTGCTAGCTATTTGTTTGAATTCCTCTTTGGTGATTTCCCCATTTTTCCATTTCTTATACATGTTCTGTTTAAAACTTAGTTCAGTTGAAAGTTCCTTAGTCATCCATCCTGGTTTCTTGAGGCACCTCCCATTTTTCTTCCTCATTGGAACTGTTTGAAATTGTGCCTTCAGTATCTCCCTTTTGAGAAACTCCCATCCATCTTGAACTCCCTTCTCTTTTAGTATTCCTGTCCATGGGATCACCCCCAGTATTTCTCTAAGTTTACTCAAGTCAGCTTTCCTAAAGTCTAGAATGCGTGCCTGACTATGCCTGGCTTCTCCTTTCCACTGTATAATAAATTCCAGGAGAACGTGATCACTCCCACCTAAGGATCCAACCACTTACACCCCATTAACTAGGTCTTTCCTGTTTGGATCAGATCCAAAATAGCTGACTCCCTTGTTGCCACTTCCACCTTTTGGACAATTAAACTGTCTTCAAGGCAAGTGAGAAATTTGTCGACCTTGAGGATTTTGCTGAGTTTGAATTCCAGCAAATATCAGGATACTGCTGGATACCTGCTGGATGACAGCATGGTCTGCTTCTTCCTCTTCCTCTAATATTCTTATTATGTTGCTGTTATTTTTTTAATTTTATTGTTGCTTGCTCCATCTCAAGACAATCCATAAATACTGTTTTGTTTTGGGCTAATTTTTTTTAGGAAGGGGGCATTTCATATACTTTATTTGAAATAAAGAAAAGGATGACAGAGTATAACTTGATAAGATGTAACCCAGCGGTCCCCAAACTATGGCCCATGGGCCAGACCCAGCCCATCAAGTCCTTTTAACTGGCCTGCGGCTGGTCCTACCGCCGCCACCGCCACTCGCGCGCAACTCCGGCGCCATTTTGTGTTCCTTTTTTTTTTTAAACCGGCCCATGACTGTTCTGGAGGACATCAAACTGGCCCCCGGCCGGAAAAGTGTGGGGACCCCTGATGTAACCAAAAACTTGTTTTACGCAAATGGAAAAGGATAATGTGAAGTAACAAGAGATATCTTTTTCTGTGATTGCAAATGGATAAAGTCTCTGAGAAGCCAAACCTCTTGAATGTGTCCAGAGGAATTTGACCAAGATGGAAAGCAGCCACAGCCCTGCAGTAATATCAGTAAGAATAGAAGAGTAACAACTCCTATCAAAGGCGTCATCTTCAAAAGCACACAGAGCATGGAATAAATCTGTTCCTCCTCCTCCTCCTCAACATGACCTTAGCAAAATGTAGACATTGTTTGCAGGGATTTCTCCCCAGTCCAAAGGGACCAGAATTTTTTCAAGCGAGATGAGAAAAATGCAATGAGTTACTGCTGCTGTAACATCAAGTCAGCTTCCTGGTATCCTTCTGAATGAGAAGCCCCCAGAGACCCAGTCCAAAACAGCCCTGCTTAGGTCTTGTAAATGTGGGGCAGCAGCAGTGGCTTCCTTGGTGGGGCCAGGCCACCTGTATTGAGCTCTTTCTCTTTTCTTCCTACCTTCTCCTTTCCCCTTCCTCTTGCCATCCACCTTCCTCAGTGTTATCAATGGCAACACCTGTATTCTCGTTGCGTCCAAGATACAGTGCCCTTGGCTTAGTCATTTCAGTTTCTAGGTATTACATAGTCATGATTTGACCTCAGACCCACTGATTCGTCTTTTGGGGCAAATCCTTCCTGTGCTTTAAACCAAGTCCACTCTGGCAAGCCTGGTTGCAAAAGATACGCCCGGAGGGTGGGTGAGCAACTTTGCAGCCCTACTTGTTTCAGCTTAGCCTTACCTTCTGGAGAGAAGGGTCCCTTGTTCTTCTTCCTTGCTTCCCTCCAACTGCCCTCCCCCCATTTTGCCCTCCAGATACTGTTCTCTAAAAAATGGATGATGTGAAATGAGAAAAGGTATTGCAGAGCAGGAGCTTTTGTTACTCCCTCATTGATTGGGAAATGGTGTTCGCTTTACTTGGCAAACAGAGCTTTGATGGATTCCCAGGTTCCTTTCAGGAACTGATCTCGCTAAAATGACATTTTTATTACTCTTCGTAAACCCCCAGTCTCCTGCCACCACTGAGAGATTAAGATTAAGCTGTGGGCAAATGTGGAGGTCTGGTGGCTCAGCAAGGAAGGGGGAAAGAGGCTGGGTGGAGCGGGATCTGTGGGGTGAGAAGGGGGCACAAGGTTTCAATGATGGAGTCAAGGAGCCACCCATGGTTGAGTCAAGGTGGGGAGGTGAAGAGAGGAGCAAAGGGAGGCATAGGGCAGGAATATATTTGCTTCTCTGGGCACAGGAAAGGGAGAAAGAGAGAAGGCCCACACACAAAGCATGGTGTTTTCCCACTGATATATAATCATTTGGGATTGTTTCTAAATTGGATGGCATAGTGCTGGTTTTTTATCTGGCCCCCAAGACGATTGCAGAAGACTTTGAAAAAATCCATATAAGAAAGAGGAAAGAGAAGGTTTTCCTTGCTTTTCAAATAGCTGATCTTCCCCCAGTTGGCATCAAAACAAGAATCAAGAGTCATGGCGGGCTTTGATATTCAGATTATTGGATTGACCAGCAGACTTCAGTGGAGAATTTCCTCATAGGACACAAGACCAGCCATAGTTAAGAGAGAAATATTTTATTTTATAAAACAATCCCATACCAGATTGCATCAGGCATGAGAAGTTGCAGCCCTCTAGATGTTTTTTTAATTATAACTCCCATCATCCCTCTCAACTGAAAGTTCTGGATGATGGGAGTTATGAACCAAAAGCATCTGGGGGACCTCTGATAGTCATTACACTCGTCTCTCCACATTGGCTGGGGCTAGGGGCACAGGACCCCCGTGAATGTGGAAAAATTGCAAATAACAAAAACACTATGTTTTTATTTGAGAAAATACCTCTCTAGGAATCTCTAGGTCCTCCAGTGCAACTCTGTGGTCAAGATCTGCCAAACATTGACCACAGGATTGCACTAGAGGAGCTACAAATGCCTAGTGAGGTGTTCTGTCTAGGAATCTCTAGGTACTTCAATGTGGCATTTGGTTATAGCTGACCATAGAGTTGCGCTGGAGGACCTAAATATTCCTAGAGAGAACATATTTTAAAAATCCATAAATAATCAAAGCCGCAAAAGTCAAAGCCGCAAATGTGGAGGGACAAGTGTAATTATAATTGGGCAGATTTTTAAAAAATACTTCAGTAATCTCTCCTAATAAAAGCTAATACAGAGCTTAGAAAAGTTACCAGTACTGTTTTGGACCCAAACCCCACAGCCAGAACTTTCCAAGGTCTGAAACTGAACAACAGCTATATCTTAAGCACTTGTAGAATATGTCCCTAAGGGCTTTTAGCCAGCCCTCTTCTGCCAGTGCAGGAATCCACAGTTAAATTACCCCTGGGAAACATAGAATCATAGAGTTGGAAGAGACCACAAGGGCCATCCAGTCCAACCCCCCTGCCATGCAGGAACTCCCAACTAAAGCATCCCCGACAGAGGGCCATCTAGCGTCTGCTTAAAGACCTCCAAGGAAGGAGACTCCACCACACTCCAAGAGAGTGTGTTCCACCATCGAACAGCCCTTACTGTCAGGAAGTTCCTCCTAATGTTAAGGTGGAATCTCTTTTCCTGGAGCTTGCATCCATAGTTCCGGGTCCTAGTCTCTGGAGCAGCAGAAAACAAGCTTGCTCCTTCCTCAATATGACATCCCTTCAAATATTTAAACACAGCTATCATATCACCTCTTAACCTTCTCTTCTCCAGGCTAAACATCCCCAGCTTCGTTCCTCATAGGGCTTAGTTTCCAGACCCTTCACCATTTTAGTTGTCCTCCTTTGGACACGCTCCAGTTTCTCCACATCCTTTTTGAATTGTGGTGCCCAGAACTGGACACAGTATTCCAGGTGAGGCCTGACCAAAGCAGAATAGAGTGGCACTATTACTTCTCTTGAGCTAGACACTATACTTCTATTGATGCAGCCTAAAATTGTATTGGCCTTTTTAGCTGCTGCATTGCACTGTTGACTCATGTTCAACTTGTGGTCTACCTGGATTCCTAGATCCCTTTCACACATCATCTCATTCAGCCAGGTGTCCCCCATCGTATATCTGTGCTTTTCGTTTTTCCGCCCTAAGTGCAGTACCTTACATTTCTCTGTGTTGAATTTCATTTTGTTATCTTTGGCCCAGCTTTCTAGTCTGTTCAAGTCATTTTGAATTTTGATCCTGTCTTCTGGGGTATTAGCTACTCCTCCTAATTTGGTGTCGTCTGCAAATTTGATAACTATTTCCCCAATACTGTCATCCAAGTCATTGATAAAGATTTTGAATAGCACTGGGCCCAGGACAGAGCCCTGTGGCACCCCACTGGTCACTTCTTTCCAGGTTGAAAAGGAGCCATTGTTGAGCACCCTTTGGGTTCAGCCAGTCAACCAATTACAAATCCATGTAACAGTTACTTTGTCTAGCCCACATTTTACCAGCTTGTTTGCAAGAATGTCATGGGGAACCTTGTCAAAGGCCTTACTGAAATCAAGATATACTACGGTATATCCGCAGCATTCCCTTCATCTACCAAGCTGGTAATTTTATCAAAAAAAGAGATCAGATTTGTCTGGCATGACTTGTTTCTCTGAAACCCATGTTGACTTTTTGTGATTATGAAATTACCTTCCAGATGTTCACAGACTCTCTCTTTAATTATCTGCTCCAGAATCTTTCCTGGTATTGATGTCAGACTAACTGTTATCTTCCAAAGAACAGAGGCTGCTGTTTACTACAAGAATAACAGTACAATCTTTTTGATGCTTATACTGAATTAAGCCCTGAGGTTCATTGGGGCTTACTCTACAGGTAACTGTAGCATTGCAGGTTTAGACTCACAAAATGGCTCCCCATAATTTCACCATGACTGCCATTAGGTAACACTCTCAGCTGTCTTCCCAGCCCCAGAAATAGTTTTATTTATTATGGCAACTTACTGGTATGAGTGGAGGCCTCTCTGGACATGCTCTGGGACAGTCTGTCCTTATTTCACCTGTTTTGGAGTTCTGCTTAGGTTTGGATAAAGCCCTCCTCCACCAAGGTGCCATATCACTTGCAAAATGATAAAAACAATATGTTTGCAGAGGCTACTACCTTGATTCTTAATACATTCTTAATTCTTTTTTGTTCTTCTTTCTTTTTCCTTTTCCCAGCCCTGCAGTCCTTCATCCGGTCATATGCCACCTACCCAGCCAACCTCAAGCATATCTTCCACATCCGGTCACTCCATCTTGGTCATGTGGCAAAGAGTTTTGGGCTCCGGGATGCCCCCAGGAATCTCAGTGCTTCTGCAGTTCCAGATCGGGGGAAGAAGCGCAAAAGGTAAAGTGGCTTTGCTTCCTGTGGGCAGTCAGTCCCCAATCCACGAAGGTGGCTTTTAATCAATAATGCCCACAGCCTGGGCCTGGTGAGACTGAGTGGATGCCTCTTCCCACACGATCCCATATTTTGGGCTCCTTCTTCCAGTGAAACAATCTATGCTTCACTCAAAGTAAGCCGACCTGTGTTTTAAAGCCGATTGTGATGTAATTCTAAACTATGTTTATTTGGAAGTAAACCTCAGGAGTGCTTACTGGAATTCACTGCCTAGTTCATTGAGTTTCAGTCTCATAGTATGAGCTCATACATGAAGGTGGTGCAGAAACTATAGTACAAAATGCAGTGGTAGACTGATGACGGAACATCATACAAAAACCACTTAACGGTTTTAAAGGCATTGCACTGGCTTCCAAAATACTTCTTGTCTGAATTCAAGGTGATGATGTTTAAAGTCCTTGGGGGTACCTTTCTACATATATCCCTGCCCAAGCTTTGGAGTCTGTTGGATGGGGCTTCTGTATCCCACTGGTAGGGACAGAGGCCTGATCAGCGCCAGCACTTGTGCCATTCTGGCACTAAGTCAAAAACATGACCTTTTATTAAAGTGGATCCCCCACCACCACCACCACCACCACTGATTTGCTTATGTGCTATTTGGCATTTTCCAGTTTTAAAGAATAAAGGAGTTAATATATTTTTACTCTTTTAAAATTATTGTTACTTTTTAAATGGTCCAAAAGTCATTTTATTGTACACTGCCAGCAAACAAAACCCTGAGATCATCAGATATACGGCAGAATATAAATATTTTAATTAACTCAAAAGTAAGCTCCCACTGAGCTCCTGCCTTCCCAGGCGTCACTGTCTATAGGATTGTACAGCCTTAGGGTGCAGTCCTCTGGTCCACCTATCTGGCAGTAAGCTCCACTGCCCATGCTGGGATTGAGAATCTTAGTTCAGCCCCTTGCCATGCAGGAAGACACAAGAGGAATAATGCTCAAGAAGTATATTCCTGCGTAGGCATGTAGAGCATTGAGCTGGTGTTTTCCAGAGCCTTGTTAAAATGCTTGCTGGATTCCAATAAGTCAACACAGAGGAATGTACTTTTAACATCACCTCATAGGAATTCAACTTCAGGCTCACAAAATGGCTCCCTGCAACTTTGTCGGTGCCATAAGTGCTATTAGAAAATGCACATAGTTGTCCTCTTAACCTCAGAAGATATCACCTTATTATGGCAACTCATTGGTAAAAGTGAAAGGCTGTCTGGGCATGATCAGGGGCAGTGTATCCTCATTTCTGTCTTTTTGGGAACTGTGCTTGGGCACCTCAACCCAGGGTGGCTCAAAACTTGGGAAGTGATTAAAACAGTGCATTTGCAGAGGCAGTTACCACAATTTCTCTGTTCTCCAACCCAAGTTCTCCTTTTTCAACTCTGTAGCCCTTCTTTATGCCCCAACTTTGTAAATCAGAAATTCTTGCATATTTTTTAGTTGTTGGGAGCTATGTCCGTCTTCCATCAGCCTCACTGTCAGATTCTGTCCCTCTTGCTTGTTGATGTTGGGTGACCTATGGTGACCAGGCAAGTCCTTCAAGGCTGAGTTAGTCCAGCTCCCAAATTCCAATAACCAGATACCCCTGGGAAAGGAGCATGTGAGTGAGGAGATGGCTGGCCCCTTGTCTGTAGAGGCAGAGGTAGAGTGCCTCTGAACACTGAGATTCCATTTTCGATATCCTGGATAACAACTGTTCCCTTCTCCTTGGAGCTATTTGTAGTGTCCAGGGCCCCCCAAAGTGGCTGATAAATGATTCTTAAAATTAAATCACAGTATAAGAGCAAGAATTACATGGTACTCATATGCGTCCCAGAGGGGTGGCCCTGCCTGCCTTCTCTTCCTTTTTCTTAGACTGGGTCAGTGGCTGAGGGATGATTTTCTGTCCCCTTCCCTTTTAAAAAAAGACCTCTGAAGAGAAATGGAGTACCTGTGGCCCTGTCAGGTGCTCCCATTATCCCCAACTATCAGCCATCTGCAATGGTTGGGGATGGTGAATGCTGGAGCTCAACCACACCTTTGGGAAGGAGCAGGGGTGCATCTCCTCCCAACCCATCTCTGTCTTCCTGACCTTCTGCCACCTCAGCTGGGTAACTTTGGGGCCCATGCACATATCTTTTGCACTGTGACTATCAAACTATCCCACCTTGTATCCTCTCTAAACTGCATCTAATGTTTTAGCTTTTTATTCTTTCTGTTTAAACAAGGGCCCCTCAGAGGTGACTTCCAAGTTTTCTAAGGTCTGCAGTTAAATTATTTAAACTGTTAGCCCCCACATCTTAATTCCATGCATTTTTTCCCTCTTTCTATGGGCCCTCCCAGCCTGGCCTAAAGTAACATGAAGTCCTGCAGTAATGCACCTCAGGTTTTGCAGGCTATTGTCACTTCTGTGTCCATTGTTTCCATGTTTTTGTGGTGCTGTTTGTGCAGTTTTCTTGGATCTGACATGAGCTCTTGCAAGGGTGTTTTTAAAACCCAGGGCATTGTTTGCTGACACGGGCCTAGGTTCAGACAGTTTTTGTCCTTTCTGAATTGTTAATTGTTTTCCCTTTAAAGTTATAGTGTTAGTGTGCAAAAGTGCCATTTCACTGATATTCTATAGCAGTATAACTCTAAGGAAAAATGTGTTAAGAGAGAAAGGAGCAGGAGAAGTAGAGGGAACATATTGTTCTGATATGTCTAGGAATTAAAAAGAAGCCTAGTCGAGGATGGGAATAAAACACGGCAGCTGGTGCTGGGAATTGGCGGAAAATAGTGCAAGACAACAGAAATCTTACTTGATTTAAAAACAACAACCCACCACCAAAGTAGATTCATGGATGCCACCCCCTCTAAATGCATTTACACCTCTGGATGAGCCTATACTTACTTCTTCTCAATCTCTCCAATTTAGGAAGAGTTGGAATAGGAGACCATTCAAGTTACTTTCTTCCTCCATTTTTAAGGATACCCCAAGGACCACCTAGTCTGAACCCCTGCCACCCAGGAATACACAAGAAAATCACTTCTGAAAAGATGCCCATCCAGCCTCTTTTGAAAGGCCTTCATTTCTAACGCCTTGTTCTTGGTCATTTTTCATGCTTATTGTTGTATTTATTTCCCACCCTTTCCCCAATCTGGAATTCAAAGTGGCTTACAAAAATTAAAGCAGACGCAGCTAAAAAAAGTTCACCTCACACAAAATGCATCTTTCCTTCTGTCTTCCCCTCTTCCTTTTCCTTCCTTTGCAAACATCCAGGTTGGTTGTGTCCCCTTGCCCTTTTCATTTGTGTGTTTTGAAGTAACCCACTACCACACACCCCCTTGTGTTTCTGTCTTTCCCTGGGCCCTGCTTTCTGTGAACATCTCATCCACGCCAGGGATCACCCCACCACGCAGTCCCTCTCACAGTTTGCAGGGCTGCTATCATTGTCTTCCACTATATGAGAAGCAAAACGAAAGGGCAGAAGGACCTGACCGGGGGGGGGGGGGGGAGCCAGGCTCCAACACATTGAGGGCCTCTCCCTCCCCACCTCTTTAAGTCCTGGACCTCCCTCTTCCTCCTCCTCCCCTCTGGGAATCCACCAGGGATTGCTGGGATTTTTCAGCCAACTGCTGGGCATCTTCCCCTGACCCTCACCAGCAGATGGACAGCAGGAGAAGGATGCCCCAGCCAGCGGAGGGGGATTTAACGGGGCTTTATTTAGCAAAGAATAGCCTGATTAGCTGATAAAGAGCATGTAAGATGGTATGGGGCAGCCTTTGATGTCTCAGTTGGCCCTGCAGGGAGTGGGAAGGGAAGGATTACAGCAGGCAGACAGTGCCCCCCTCTCTCCCTGCCATGTCCGGACTCTGTTCAGTTCCCTTTCTTCCTGCCTTTCTTCTTCTTTTTTATTGTTTTTGCAAGAGTGGTCTCACTGCCTCCTCCCCTCCTAGAGCACAGAAAAGCCATCAGTGGGGCAGCAGAGCAGCTGAGAGTGAAAACAGCAGAGGCTGAGGGTTGAGGGGTCTCTATGTCGGAGAATGGCCATGAAGGGGGGGGAGGTAGCCCTTCTCTCCTGCTCACCCTCTTTTCCACTTTCCACAGGGCAGTTTTCCTGATCTGAAGAGAGCCAACAGAGCAAAAACGATGTGCTGAGCTATAATGTTTGCTGGGTGACATTTGCCTCAGTGTGTCCTACCTCACAGGGTTACAGTGCCTTGGCTGAAAGGCAGAATAACTATTGTTAAACAATCACAAAACAGTGATACCATTATTGGCCAATTAAAATGCACAACGTACTTCATGCAAGCTTTTAAAGTTCCTCTGGCGGCTTCTTCATCAGGCAAAGGTGGAGCTTTGAAAGCTTGCATCATGCATTTTGTGTATTTTGGTTGGCCAATAAAGATCTCGCTGTTTGGTGGACTTCTGAGAAAGATATTATTGTACTTTGCTGTATGGCCAACATGGCTACTCTGGCTATGCTTATTGTTAAATAAGACATTAATCCAAATAATGATGATGGGATAATCACTATTATTCAAAGTAATAAATAGTAGTAGGGATAGATGATAATGAGGATGATAGTTGGTGATGGTGGTACTTTGCCCCACCAGGAGAAGCCCGATCCCTGCCAGCTGCTGTTTTTTGAGCTTTACAGAAGAAGTCTGACCTGGGAACTCTTGGTTAGGTGTCTTTGGGCACTTCTCCCCATCACTGTCCGTGGAGTCTTGCTATTTGTCCTGAGAAAGACTTCTGAAAAGTGGCATGGGCCTACCTTCTGTGTCTCTCTCAAGGCACAGATCTGGCCAACCCGTGAGTCCAGGTCTGTGACTCGGAAGGAGAGGGAAAGGGCAGCCTTTTCCAGAGAAGGAGGTTCTGCTGAGCTTCTGAGTGGCCTCATGGCCTAAGGGCAGCCATAAAGCAAAGTGACCCTCTCTCCCAGCAGAGGGTGATTTGAAGTTGGCCGATAAGAGTGGTTGGTTTGGCGGAGACAGCTGAACTTCATTTCTTTTCATGGGGCATGCCTGAGAAAGAAGAGAGGGTTTTAAGAGTGTTTGAGAGTGGAATATGGCCTGCCCTGGGTGGCGGACCTCTGTCTATGGGGATGTTTAAATAGAGACTGGATGGCACCTCTCAGGTATGTATTCCTACATGGCAGGGGGTGGACCGGATGGCCGTTGGGATCCCTTCCAGCTCTGTGATCCTCTGAGAGGAATGTTGTGTGGTATCAGTAGCACAGTTTGGAGTAAATGGCGCAAGAAGAAATGTCAAAGCTTACTCTCTCTATGTGTGCATACGCACGCACACAGTCATTTGTGGGTACAGCAGTGGATGCGCTTTCTGCCCATACAGGCAGGCAATGGCCCTGCTAGCTTCTTTGTGGCATTTACAGTCTTTCTTAATATCACTTAATTAGTGGCAGGGATGGCTGGAGCCTGGCCCAGGGAGGGAAGAGCTGGAAGCAGATCTGGGCCAAGTGTTGGCTTGAGGGAAAGAAGCCAGTATGGCCCCAACAGCTTGGCAGGTGCTTCCAGACCCAAAATATATGGATTTGAGCATTTCTTCCTTTCTTCTCAGCAACTCCTGGCTCAGAAATATCCCTCTCCTTCCATTTCAATGTCTCTTCCTCCTACATTCTTTTCATTCTTATTCCCCATTCTCATTCTCTTCATCTATTTATTTTATTTTATTTTGCTCCTTATATCCCTCCTTTCACCCCAAGGCAATGTTCCATGGCTCTCCTCTGCCCCACACTTGTACAATGACAGTAACCCTATGAATGACTGGCCCACAGTCCCAGAGGGAGAACCCGGTTTCCTTTTATTCTTTGGAGGCAGCTCTGGGGTCGCCCACTGGCATTACAGAAGGAGTGTCCACTGGGTCACCTGGAGAAGCATCAGTCTGTTGGTGGGTGCTATGCCCCTCTCCTCCTCCACAACCTCACTCCCAACATACACACACGTGCACACACAATCTCTCGGAACACATTTGCCACAGATAGAGCTCATCTGACCACGAGTGAGGAAGGCAGGTGTTGCAACTGCCCTTTTTTGGCGCTTGGCACCGTTAGCCACTGCATGGCAGGGGCAGGTGGGCAAGCAGGCGGGCGGTGGCCTCAGATGGATTTGCGCCCTGATCCAGCTTGAAAACTCTGACAAATGGCTACCCCTTTCCAAAGGCACACCGTGGGTTGAAGGGGCCAGTATCGCACAATGATATGCTGACTTTCTGGCTTGGAGGAGAAGAGTTGGGAATGCTGCAGGTAGTTGGCTGCCTTTTTTGTGTGTTTGGCCAAAGGTGTGAGTGTGGGCCAGCTGTGGAATGGTTTTACTTTCCACCTTTTAAGAACGCCTGCTTTGTTCTTTGTGGTCTCTTCTAAAACCATTCAATCCTGGTTTTCCCTGCCAACTCTCTTCTTTCTCTTCCCTTCCCATTCCAGAGCAGTGCAGGAGAGTATAAAGCATTTTTAAAACTAATACGGTTAAAGTAAACACCCATAGAAAAGCTACACAGTTGAATCCTCATGTCAATTGAAAGGTTACTTGTGACAGAAAGGTCTTTGCTCTTGCCAGGCATTTTGGACTACTGCTCTCTTTAGTAATAGATGATGGGGGCATAATCCAAATACATCTGGAAGGCATGAGATTGCACAGCCTCTTCCTGAAAGCCATACCTTCTGTGCACTATCTGGAGCTTTGCTTTCCAGACCCCGTTTTTTGAGTCTTTCTTAATATTTTCCTCAAGCCAAAGTAACTGCAGACTGAATCTTAATTAATGGACAAGAATGTTATTGGGTGCAGGGTGTGGTTGTGCGTGGATGTGTGTATCTGTGTTCTGCAGATCACAAATTGCTCTGGTTGTAGTTGTGGTTCTCTAGAAGGGAAGAGTATATCTTTCTTGCATGCAAGAATTAATAATGTTACAAATTTTCTCCTTTCTGTGAGATGATGCAAAGTTTTGTGCAATTTTTTCAATAATTTTTTCATGTTTAGGCACTTTTTGTGTAAAAAGGCATTTCTTTAAAAGTTGCTTCTTGTGCAAAAGACAGCCTTTTACAGAAAAATATAGTGCTTTCTGTGCACAGGTGTGGACAACTTTTTTTTTTTTTGGCACAAATTAATTTTTATATTTATCTTGTCTTTTTTTCCAGTACAGGATTCAGGAAAAATAACAGTTTAAAAAAAAAGTTAAAACATTGCTGAAAAATACCAGCGTAGAAAAGTAAAAAATGTAATGCAACTTAAAAAAAAAAAAGTTAAAAACACAAACCATTAAAAAGAAAACAACAAAAATCCACCACATTATGCAAGGCCCTTTCCCTTTTTCGTAAAGAAGACTTTAAATGGAAGAAACATCATGGCAGTTGAACATTTCTTTTGACTGAGATAGGAGTGAAGGGTATCTCTTAATACATAGGAATCCCCTTTTTCTTGTTGAGTGCAACAGAAATTGTGTGTTTCTTTAGGTCCTTACTGAAAGAACAGTTCCTCAGCAGGTGGCAGGAATACCGGCTGCTTAAGAGTACAACTAATTGTCCAGTCCCCTTTTGGAAGGCAGGATCAGATCTGAGCACAAATACACACACACACACACACACACACACACACACACACACACTGATGCTGCCTTTGCAACAAGCCCTAGAAGGGCGGGTGGGCGCTGTGCTTGTTGTATCACATCCCACATATTGGCAAAACAGAGGCCACCTTTTTCTGTCTTTCATGCAGAAGGGTTAAGCCAAGCTATAAATTGTTCCCTCGTCTGGCTGTCAAGGGGCTATGCTTTGTTTTTGTTTCTTTGTACCTGAGCGGCTGTTGCTGCACCGCATCAGCTTGTGTGCTCAACACAGCCAGACAAGATGCACATTCACACCTGGGCATCTCTCCCTCTCACATGTTGGCTTTAAAGTTTGCCTTTCAAAAGTGACATAATATTTTGCCATCTCTTTCCTACAATAGACTAGGTTGCATCCCTTTGATATTTCAAGGAGATTTTTTTTAAAAAAAAATTGCAAACATTCTGGCAGGTTGTTCGAAACTACTACTCCATCTGGTCTTTCATTTTTAAAATTGGTTTTGCTGTGTTTAGAAATAATTTTAAAATGTATCTTGTACATCACTTTGCAGGATCTAATAGGAAGGAAAATGACTGATAAACTACCGCTGAAATATGAATGGAATTATAATTCCCCAAATACGCTGATACTTGGATCTTGCTTCCCAGTGAGTTTAAAGCTTGCTGCAAATAGGCTTGAAGCTACAGAATCAATTTGAATCTCCCTCTGTGGCACGAAAGCTCCATTGCAGTATCATATCTAATAAACTTTCAGCCTGTCCTCCATTAACTTACCTGTCCATCTACCTTTAAAGCCACCTTAAATGTAAGTGGGTTAGGCTGAGTTTTAAAGAGAAAGGAGAAAAATCTCTCCACTCAAAGTCCACCTCCATGTCAGAATCTTGCATGTCTCTATTGCTGTCTTCTTTTCTCCATTGGCTGAATTGGCCCAGCACCTCTGCAGCAAAAATGCCCCAGATGTGGGAGTTTGGCCTCTCTCAGTGTGTTGTGTCCTCCAGACATCTTGGAATACAGTTCTCATTCTCTCCAGCTGTCCATTCTGCCTGGGGATGATAAGAGTCGTAGTCCCAACATTTCTGAAGCATTCAGGAGGCTATTTAATTTAGGGGTTTTTTGCATAGCGAAGATACAACCCATTAGTCAGTTTTGAGAAGCATCGTAGAATCCTTGAGCTGAAAGAGACCATAAGGGCCATCCAGTCCAACCCCATTCTGCCACGTAGTAAGACACTTTCAAATCCTGACAGACAGCCATCAAGCATCTGTTTAAAAACCTCCAAACAAGAAGGCTCTACCATACTCAGAGGCAGCATATTCCACTGCCAAGCAGTGTTTACCATCAGGAAGTTCTTCTTAATGTTGAGGTGGAATCTCTTTTCCTGTAACTTGAATCCAGTGCTTTATGTCCTAGTCTCTGGAGCAGCAGAAAACAAGCTTGCTCCATCTTCTGTATGACATCTTCAGATACTTAAACAGGGCTATCATATCACCTTTTAACTTTCTCTACTCCAGGCTAAACATACCCAGCTCCCTAAGTTCTCTCGTAGGGTATGGTTTCCAGACTCTTCAGCATTTTAGTTGCCCTCTTCTAGACACACTCCAGTTTTTCAACATCTTTTTGGAATTGTCGTGCCCAGAACTGGACAAAGCAGAATGCAGTGGCATTATTACTTCCTTTGATCTAGATATTGGTTGAGAGGAAGTGAGTCAGGAAGTGGGTCAAAGATTTGCTTGACGAAGGAGCTCAAAAAGTAGGTCATAGACTTGGTTGGGGGCAGCTCATGTGAGCCCTTTCTGTTGTCAGAAGTGGTAATGGTCCAGAAACAAGACTAACCACCAAGAGAACCCAGCTTGACTTCTGAGCAAACTTGTATTTACCGAGGCTACTTCCCTAGTAAAGGACACATAATAATTAACAAGCCTAGGAAAAGAGGAGGAGGAGGAGGAAGAAACCAGAGGTAATAATAACAACAGTGGTAGTAAGTAGCAGTACTAAACAGCTTGCAATAATAACTCCCGTGGGCAGGTTTTGCCCAGAAAAGTGACCAAAAAAAATTCGGAAGGAGGGCTTTCACTCATCAGTTTGGGAGCTTGGCAAATAGGCTCGGCTAACATGGGTAGAAGAAACAGCAGAAGGTGAGCTCGGTTCTCCCCAGCCCCAGAGTGTTTTTGGGAGAGTTGGTTGGGTGAAGTCTATGGCTCTGGTGGGGCAAGGTTGTTAGTTCAAGTGAACTGGGGAAGGCTTGCTTGAAGCAGTTTGCCTGGTGTGACCCAAGTCAAGGATTATTTCCTGGTGTGCTCCTTAGTGGTATATGGTTCTTTTGGGTGCTGGTGAGATTGTGTCAGTTGATTCAGGGTGTTCGATGTGCATGAACTGGCAGAAAGGTAATTTGCTGACTGTTTGTTAGTGACCTCTTGTCCTATTCATAGAATCATAGAATTGGAAGAGACCACAAGGGGCATCCAGTCCAACCCTCCCTGCCATGCAGGAACTCAAAATCAAAGCATCCCCGACAGATGGCCATCCAACCTCTGTTTAAAAACCTCCAAAGAAGGAGAGTCCACCACTCTCCAAGGGAGTGCATTCCACTGTTGAACAGCCCCTTGGAGAGTGGTGGAGTCTCCTTCTTCCTGCTTTGAATCTCTTTGACATACTTCAGAATGCTAGAGTTATGTAATAAAAAGTGATTGAAGAAGAAAATGGCAGCAATGAATAAAATGTTTCCTCATATAAGGCCAGATTCAAACCAGCAGCAGGATGAAAGTGCAGAGGTATTGAAGCATGAAAATGTGTGCTGCTGCCTCACTTTTTTGAATTAGCCAGCATAGTACCATGGTTTGAATGTTTTCTGGGGCTGAGAGTATGTGATTCATCCAAGGTCACCTAGTGAGTTTCCATGGTTGAGCGGGAGAACTGAACCCTGATCGCCAGAGCTGTAGTCCCAACACTCAAACCACTACGCCATGAGGACTTAGGAGCAGGTTACTATTAGTCAAAGTTGACCTGAAGGCACATACTTTTCTCCCTACTTTTTTCTCTTGACCTGTTTGATTGTTGTTGTTTTGCTATTTATTACCCTTTGTATGCTGACAAAGCTTTGGCTTTGGGAGTTTAAGAACACGATAAACGAAAGTAAGTTTTGGTGGGGAATATTTGAAAAACTATTGCAAGCTTGAAAGAAAAAAAAAAGCCTAACCCCATTCTCCTTGGTAAAGCCAAACTCTAAAATTGTGCCCCTTGCCCTTCTCTTCCTGCCCAGGCATGACCTTCTCAAGAAACCTCGGGCCAGGGGCCAGCTGGCTGAAATGTTGCGATCTGAGTATTCGAATGGCTTGGACTCTGTCTCCTCAAAGGTCAAGAGGAAGAAAAAGCTGAAAGGAGAACCAGATTCCCAAAACTGACCCAAGACATCATCCATCCTGTGAAAGGCCATCTTGGTTAGAAGGCAGCTGCTGGAGACCCATCGTTCTTGGACCAGAAGAAATCAGTGGAATGCAACAGGGGCTGTGCTTCAAAAAGTTACCTGCTTTGGGACTGCAAACTCCAGAATCCACCTGTCCCCTTGTCTGGCAGCTGAACTGGGTATTGTAGAAGCTATAGTCACTCCCAAAGTAACTTTTCTAATTGCTGGTTTGCAGATGGTTTCATCACTGTAGAAAGGAGCTTCAAACAGAATTCAAACCTCAAGCAGGCAGAAGAGGAACCAAATTGGTTTGGGTATTTGCCTCTTTAAAGGGCTCTTTTAAAGGGCTTGGTGGGTGCCATGCTTCTCTCTGCTAGTTTGGCATCCTTTACTAAGGAGGTTGTTGGTCTACAGCTCCTGTGTGTGAGCTTGTCAGCATGGTCGCTGTCCAAGGATGATGAGAAATCAGTAAGGCCTATTCGACAGTGGAACACACACCCTCCGAGTGTAGTGGAGTCTCCTTCCTTAGAGGTCTTTAAGCAGAGGCTGGATGGTTTGATTGGGAATTCCTGCATGGCAGGGGGTTGGATTGGATGGCCCTTGTGGTCTATTCCAACTCTATGATTTTATGATTAATCATTGCTCCCCACTCCCCTTCCTGCTAGTTTGTTTTTTCAAAAAATGCAGCCCAAAACCATGAAACCAGATTTCCAAGGACAACTCAAAGCACCAGAAAACCAACAAAACTAACAATAAAATTGGAACCAGACATTGCTGGTACAGCCTTCCAGTTCTTCTTTTGGGATCTGCAGCAGTCTAGAGGCCCCAAAATGCCAGAGTTTTAATAATAACAACAATAATAAAATTTATTTATAGCCCGCCCCTCTGAGAACAATCAGGGCGGCTAACAACAATTAAAATTCCATATCACATATAAACCGACAACCCCCAAAACCCTCCTACCCCTTAAAACCATATTAAACCATACAACAATTAAAACATCTTAATTAAAACAACATATAATGAATTCATTAAGCCAAACACTACAAAATAAAAAGACCAAAGTAGCGACAGCATCTGAATAGAAGAAGACGGGATAAGGGAGCTCCTGAGGCTGCGAAGTCTAGTCTGGAAAGGCCTGCTGGAAGAGATCCGTCTTGACAGCTTTTTTGAAGCTGCTCAGAGTCTTAATCTGATGGATCTCGTCTGGCAGGCCGTTCCAAAGTCTGGGAATGGTTGCCTAAAGGCCGTCTGGGAGGTCGCCGACAGCCTTGTTTTTAACGGCTGCAGCAAATTCCTCCCATAGGACCTGAGTGCGCGGGGTGGATTATATGGCAGGAGGCAGTCCTGAAGATAGGTTGGACCCAAGCCATTTAGGGCTTTAAAGGTCATAACCAACACCTTATACTGGGCCCGGAAACTAATAGGCAACCAGTGGAGAGACTTTAATACAGGTGTTATGTGGTCTCTCCTTGCTGTTCCGGAGACCACTCTGGCTGCCATGTTTTGTACTAATTGCAGTTTCCGGACCAAGCACAAGGGTAGCCCCACGTAGAGTGCGTTACAGAAATCCAGGTGAGAGGTTATCAGCGCGTGCACAACAGTCTCAAGATCCATTACTTCCAGAAAAGGGCGCAGCTGGCGTATCGGCCGAAGCTGATAACAGGCGCTCTTGACCGTTGCATTTACCTGATTAGTCATCAGGAGCAACGAATCCAAGTGCACCCCAAACTGCAAACACAGTCCCTCACGGAGAGTGTGACCCCGTCCAGGACTGGCAGCCAATTCCCAGTTTTGGGGCCGCTACTGTGAGCACCTCCATTTTGTCTGGATTCAATTTCAATCTGTTTTTCCTCATCCAATCCATTACTGCTCTAAGAGAGTCATTGAGAGGAGAGACGCCATCGGGAGCCGCAGCCAACAATCGAGACATGGAGAAATAGATCTGGGTGTTAACACCCAGGGCCATGTCTCCGGATAAACTCACCCAGCGGCTTCATGTATATATTGAACAACATCGGGGACAGAATGGCACCTTGCGGAATGCTGCAAGTAAGATCTTTTTTTGCAGAACAACTGTCCCCAAGCAGCACCCTCTGGGATCTACCCGAGAGGAAGGAACAGAACCACTGTAACACAATGCCTCCAACTCCTAACACACTCAGGCGATCCAAGAGGATGCTATGATCTATCGTGTCGAAAGCCGCTGAGAGGTCTAGAACAGGGGTCGGCAACCTAAGGCACACCGACCACCACCGCTGCTGCCGCCCCCCGCTAACCCCCACTGACGACGACGACCGCCGCTATGTGCTCCTGCCTCCGCGCGTGTCGTGGCCACCATTTTGGCAAACAAAATGGCGGCCGCAACGTGCGCAGAGGCATGGCAGCAGCAGCGGCAGCATGCACGGGGGTGGTGGGTAGTGGCGGGGGCTGCACGCACGCATGTGAACACGCGCACCGCCATTCCCCCCCTCCCCCGGCCCACCGGAAGACCTGGGGAGAAGCAACCGGCCCCAGGTACGTCAACGTTGCCGACCCCTGGTCTAGAAGCACCAACAGGGTCACTACCCCTGTCAATGCCCAGACGTAGGCCGTCGGTCAAGTCAACCATGGCAGTCTCAACTCCAAATCCCGTCCTAAAGCCCGTTTGAAATGGATCAAGATAATCAGTTTCATCCAAGACTGCTTGGAGTTGAAGAGCAACTGCCCTCTCGATCACTTTGCTCAGAAAAGGGGACATGAATACCAGCCTGTAGCTGTTCATATCCAGGGGGTCCAGGGAAGGTTTTTTCAGAAGTGGCCTCACCGCCGCTTCTTTTAAACAAGATGGAACGTAACCTTCCCTGAGGGATGCAGTGATGATGTACACAAGGAACAACTTCAAGGCATCCCCCCGCCCTCGGACGGCCAGCTATGAAGGTCAAGGATCAAGAGGGCAAGTCATCTTCCTCATACTACCAAGAAGCTTGTCCACGTCCTCAGTACCCAGACTGAAAATGATCCAGTCAATTTACATCAACGGAGCCGCTGGACACCTCATCTATAGATTCTGTTATAATCCTGGCATCCAAGTTGGCTCTTATCTGAGAGATTTTATCTGCAAAGAATTTGTTCAATGCGTCACAGCAGGCCGTTGTTGGGTTAAGTAAACGGTTCTGTGCAGGTGGAACCTGCGTCTCCCAAGAGCGTCCGGCTGGGGAGGAGGACTTTCCACCAACCCGACCCAGCCCCTGTACTACCTGAGAGCCGGCAGCAAGGCCAGGAGCCAGGGGGAGCTATTTAGCTCGCCCCAACTCTCCTGTACCATCTGTGGTGGGCAGCGTCTCCCAAGAGCGGCTGGTTGGGACGGAGGACCTTCCACCAAACCCACCCAGCCCCCGTACCACCTGAGATGCCAGCAGCGAGGCCAAGAGCCGGGTGGAGCTATTCAGCACGCCCCAACTCCCTTAACATCTTCGGGGGCAGCGTCTCCCAAAAGCAGCCAGCTGTGGTGGAGGACTTTCCATAAACCCCACCCAGCCCCCATACCACCTGAGACACCGAGAGCTAGGCCAGGAGCCGGGCGGAGCTATTTAGCCTACCCCAACTCTTTTACCACCTACGGTGGCCAGCATCTCCCAAGAACGGCTGGCTGGGTCGGAGGACTTTCCACCAACCCCACCCAGCCCTGTACCACCTGAGATGCTGACAGCAAGGCCAGGAGCTGGGCAGAGCTATTTAGCCCACCCTCAGTCTACCCTAACATCTGCGGTGGCCAGCGTCTCCCAAGAGCGGCCGGCTGGAACGGAGGACTTTCCACCAACTGCAACCAGCCCTCGTACCACCTGAGACGCTGGCAGCGAGGCCAGGAGCTGGGCGTAGCTATTTAGCCCGCCCTCAGTCTCCCCTAACATCTGCGGTGGCCAGCGTCTCCCAAGAGCGTCCGGCTGGGGAGGAGGACTTTCCACCAACCCAACCCAGCCCCTGTACTACCTGAGAGCTGGCAGTGAGGCCAGGAGCCGGGGGGAGCTATTTAGCGCGCCCCAACTCTCCCTTACCACCTGTGGTGGCCAGCGTCTTCCAAGAGCGGCCAGCTGGGGTGGAGGAGTTTCCACCAACCCCACCCAGCCCACATACCGCCTGAGAGCCCAGCTCTTGTCCTCGGTGCTGCCATCTAAGTGGGGCTGGGTTGGTGGAAAATCCTCCGCCCCAGCCAGCTGCTCTTGGGAGACGCTGGCCACCGCAGGTGCTAAGGGAGAGTTGGGGGGGGCTAAATAGCTCCGCCTGGCTCCTGGCCTCGCTGCCAGCATCTTAGGTGGTACGGGGGCTGGGTGGGATTGGTGGAAAGTCCTCCGCCCCAGCCGGACGCTCTTGGGACATGCATCTCCTTGATCTTAGCCTCCCCCCTTTTCTCCCATGACTGGGCCTTCTCCGTCAGACTCAGCGAGGTCTGAGTGGTCTCCATCATGAAGAGAGGCAACCCCTTCCACAGCCCCACGTTCAGGTGGGCTGCCCGCCAGGCAGTCACGCTCTGCATCATGTTGCGAGGCAGCTTCTCACTGTGAACCACCCACTCCTTCATGCAGTCCAGCACTATGGGGATCAGGCTCACCACCCCACTGTAGTGGTTCCACGCTTTGTCACAGCTCAGGTGGTTCACCACGTCATGGGGGGTACTTGGCTCGGATGCTGTTGAGGTCGTTGCTGTTGCTGACCAGGGTCTTGCATTTATTCAGGAGGGCATTGGTGGTGGCGTTGCCAGAATGGAGGGTCTCCAGCCGCTGGCATAGCTGGCTCAGATCGCCCCAGATGGTGAGGAACATGAGCAGAATCTGACTGTCCATGGAGTTATTGCAATGGTGATCCATGTGCATCTGCACCTGTCCAATGGTAGTGATGGGCTTGATCTTGTCATTTCCCGTGTGTGCTCCAGGGCAGCGATGAAGGTGAACTGCTGCTGCTGGAAGATCTTGTAGTTCTGTTCAATGTTCCGAAGGCTCTCCTTGATCTCGTTCATCTTCCCCCCCGCCCTTGTCTCCCGGCCCCGATCCCACTTGTCCCGGTGCTGCTGCTTATGCTCCTCCTGGCTGGATCCCGGTGGGAAGGCAGCAAGACAGACAGAAGGCCAACCGCCCAGGCACCCAACTGGCCAGGTGCACAACCAGAAGAGCTTCGGCATTTTACCCTTCCCCGGCATCCCATGTTATTCCCCAGGGTTGTTGGACTACAAAATACATCTCTCATTGCAGACTAGAGGGCCACAGAATTAAGTGTCCATCTGGGAAAGTTTGGCCTCTCACAGTGGATGGGCCAGTTTTCACCCATTTGGGGCGTTGACGGCACCATTCTGTTCTGGTGTGTCTGTGTACTTGGGAGAGTAAGCCAATGAGAATATTATTATAAATTTTCTTTCTTTCCCACCTCTCCTCAAGGCTTGAGGCATGATACAACATTAAAATACAACGCACAAGTAAAAAGATAAACCCACAGTTAAAATACAACATGAAATCATTAAAATACACTCATAAGGAGTACATATACAATTTAAAAATCATGATTTAAAACTGACTGGGCAGGCCTTCTGGAAGAGATATGTCAACATTAAAATCTGATTTTTCATACTGGCAAGAAGTGCTTGACCTTTGTGAATTCAACTCCTGTATTCCATCGCTTTTGTGAGTTCAGCTCCTGTATTCCCTCGCCTTCTTTTGTACATTCAAAAAGTAAAAAGGCCCCAGATTCCTATTTTCCTCAGCAGGGTCCAGGAGGCCAGAAACCAAGGGGTGTGATAATGGCAGCAAGCGCTATCATAGAATCGTAGAGTTGGAGGAGACCACAAGGGCCATCCAGTCCAACCTCCCTACCATGCAGGGACTCCCAATCAAAGCATCCCAAAGGAGCCACTCAGGCCCACAAGAGAAGGCACTGCGCCAGCCACGGACCCCCAGCTACTGAGCTACTTGGGTGTCTGCTTCTGTGCAAGGAAGAACAACTTGAGATTGTGGCCCATAGAATCACCCAGCTAGCAAAGCCAGAGGTAGGTAGGTAGGTAGAGGGAGGGAGGGAGGGAGCTGGGCACTGCATTTGAGGGCTACCCCCATTTTAAACAAGGGATTTTTGACCTTGGGCAATTACTCTTTTAAAGTAATTTGATCCTGTTAAAGTGTGTCAGAAGTAACCTTGCTATTACTCATTTTTCAAAAGGTAGCTTGTTACATGTTGCAGTGCTTGTTCCTTTCTATTACTTCATGTTACCTTTGAGAGAGAGAGAGAGAAACCCTCAAGACTGGTACAGGAACAGCCATAAAACTTGATGAATTCCCATCGAAATGCTTCCAGAAAGTCCCTGAAAAGTAGTTCTTAAAAGTAACTAGAAAGTCGTCCATCAGCCCATAAAGTGGCTGCTTCTATCTTATTTGCTTTCTGAAAAGTAACTGTCAAAAGTCCCAAAAGTGAGGTAGCTGTGTTACTTGTAACTGGTTGCTTCCAACTGTTTGGGAGTGCACTGAGGACCCTTTGAGAAGAGGCGGTTATATTCTGCTCCCCTAACTATTCCAACAGACCCCTTGGGGTGAGACTGAAGTGGGTCTCTTCAGAGCCTCCTGGTGGGCAGTGCAGCCCCTCAACCAAGGTCCAGTTCAGGGCATGGCAAGCTTCCCTCTGGGGTGTCAAGGGTCTCCAGGCTAGCCCTCTCTAGCCCACATTTTAGTCAAGTCTAAATCATTGTAGTTAAGGCGTGGTGGTCTGAGTGTTCGACTAAGACTCTGGAGACCAGGGTTGGATTCCCAGCTTGGCCAGGAAACCCTTAGGCAAGTTACATGCTCTCAGCCTCAGGGGAAGGCAATGACAAATCTCTGAAGAAACCTTGCCAAGAAAACCCCATGATAGGGTCTCCATAAGTCGGGGGGGGGGGGAATTGAAGGCACCCAACAATAACTCACTGCCGCTAGATGTAGTGATGACTACCAACTTGGATGGCTTTATACTGGGGAACTGGGCAAATGGGTGGAGGACGATGGGGCCAATTGATGGCTACTGTTTAGGGTGGATAGTTCCCAACTCCAGTACCAAGAGCCAGGAAGTCACCAGGAGAACCAGAGCTGGAGGGGGCTTGGGGGCTCTTGTCCAGCTTGGGAGCATCCCAGGAGGCAACTGACTGGCCACTTTGGGGAGATAGGACTTTGGTCTCCCTCACAGTGGCTCTTTGTGTGTCCTTAATTTTTCAATGCATTTCCCCCCCAAAAGAAATAGTTGGAGAATTACTGGTCCAAGTAATATTCCATTAGCCTCAGAACTCTCTTGCACAAAATGTACTCGGTGGCTCATCCCTTTACACTGACTTAGACCTTACTCCCTGGTAAGTCTGTAGGATTGCAGCCTCACAAATGTATTGATTTTTGTACATTCCTGGTCAGGCTTTCCTTTCTGTCAAACGATTTCAGGCTGTAAGTTTTTTGTTTTGTTTTGTGCCCACATCTCTTATTCCAAATTGTTTTCCAATTCTTTTTGAGAGGCCAGTTCCCTCCACCTCCTTCCCAGGAGCATCTCTGTAAGGAAAAATTTCATTCTTTGTTCTTTTTTTCCTCCCTCAACGTGTTCGAAAGGTTTGTCTTTCATTAACGTGGCTGTGAGGTACAAGAACAATTAAATATCACAAAATGTCTTTAATTTGCATTTCTGGCTGTGTAAATGTAAGGAAGAGGGTGGCTGGATTATTGCTCACTCTCTCGCTTTCGCTCTCCATCCTGCAGCCTCTCTTTCACAATGAAAAGCGCAAGTTGTTCCTTTGATAGATTTTTAATATGATTTTAAGGGTTTTGTTTGGCCTCTTTCTTAGGCAATGAGATTAATTCAAAGCACTTATCCCCTGGGTTTAAGTCAATCCATGTAGGCCTTGGGACGGAGGGCCTCTTTGCTGTGGAGGGGGGTTGCATGGGGCAGAGCTGGGGGGCATTTTTGTTTGCAGTTCCTCTGAAAAAGACTCCTTTCCCACTTCATTAACCCTGAGCTGGGGACAATCCTCTCACAACCTCCTCTCTCTCACATGCACATCAATGCTGAGGATTTACCAAACAGCCCTTTCCCCCCCCTCTCTCTCCCTCCCCCTGGATTTGTCTTTCTTGTGCAAAACCAGCACCTTTTTGGGTGGTGATTGGCTAATGAATTGTTCCTGCTACCCCATCTCTCCTTTTTCTTTAAAAAAAAAAAAAATCACAATACACCCAATATGGTCCGAAAACGTTCTCTTTAAATTTTTTTCCTTCCAAACTCTACTAAACTTCTATCTTCTGCTCTTCTCACTCTGGGATCCATACTTGGCAACATCACTTCTTCCAGGACAATGATTCACAGACTCTGTCCTGCCAGCCGAATTAGAGTTGGTTGCATTTGAGGCAGGGCCAGATATGATGGGATTCCCTTCCCAATTTCTACATCCATAATCTGATGAGGCTTGGTTGAAATATCACTGCAACCCTGGTGGCTGGACAGGTTCTTCTGCCTCCACAACTCAGAGAAGCAGAAGGTTGGCATCAAGTTGTAATGAGAGACCAAGGGAGACCCCTAGCAGGCGGGCAAGGAGTCCTGGCTCTGATTTTATATATATAACAAGAACAGTTAAGCCACAAAATCATAGAGTTGGAAGGGATCCCAAGGACTATTGAGTCCAGCCCCCTTGTTGGACTAAATGGAGCTAAATCATCCCTGAGAAGTGGCCACCCATCCTCTGCTTAAAGACCTCCAAGGAAGGCGATCTACCTCTCCCCAGTTGCAACACTGAACAACTCTTGCTTTCAAAAAGTTCCTCCTAAGGTTCTTTTCGAGTAATTTAATCCAGTGTCTGGTTTATTTTTTAGAGTAATAATATTAACTCATCTTAACTTTTATTGATAATTTAATTTTGCAAAACTTTTGCATAACGTGTATTTTTGTGTTTAACTGTTGTAAGATGCTTTGTGTCCTGAATTGTGAAAAAGTTGGGATGCAGCTGCATTGGAGAAAAGCATGGCAAGGCCATGATCCTGACACTCGGAGCTGATTTGTGAGAGTCAGGGCCATGATCCTGCCACGCTTGCTGGATATATATTTTCAATATGCTTTGTAATGCTGGGTGATGGGTTATGTGTCACAAGTGGTGATGCTGGGTGGAAAGATTGTTTATCTTTCATGAAGCTGGCTAATGATGTGAGAGAAGGAAGAATGAGTTTTGAACTGTCATGGTCAATTCAATGGGAACGCTTGGTACTAAGCAGAAAAGAGGTTTTAGTTTGAGGATGAAGGGAGGCAAGTGAGCAAAAACATTTGAATGGCTATATGCTTTTATTATACTCTGTAACCAAAAGTGTCTCAGTCCTGACAATATCATTTATGATGTGAACATCTTCAGTTTCTGAATAAAAATTTCTGAACCAGGTGAAGCTTGTGTTTCTAAACTGAAGATTGCCAGTACATGACAGTGAGTGTGCCACTTCAGATTTCAAACGAACAAAATGAATATCAACAGGGATAAATATATAGTAAGCTAAACATAAAGTACTTTCTAGGCATGAAAAATGATATTCACAAATATAGGATGGATAACACCTGGCTTGTTTATGTGAAAAGGATCTAGGGGTCTAAATAAAAACCTTAATAGCTAAACATGTCACCTGTGTGATGCAGCAGCCAAGAAAGCCAGTGTAGTTCTGGGCTGCATCAACAGGAGTATAGTGAGTAGACAAAGAGAAGTAGTAATGCTACTGTATTCTGCTTTGGTCAGATCTGACCTGGAATACTGTACAGTTCTGGGCTCTACATATGAAGAAATATAAAGGTTGAGTATCCCTTATCTGAAATGCTTGGGTCCAAAAGTATTTTGTATTTGGGTATTTGCAAATACGTAATGAGATATCTTGGAGATAGGACCCAAGTTTAAACACATAATTCATTTATGTTTCATATATACCTTATGCACATAGCCTGAAGGTATTTTTTATAAAATATTTTTAATAATTTTGTGCATGAAACAAAGCTTGTGTACACTGAACCATCAGAAAGCAAAAGTGTCACTATCTCAGCCATCCATGAAAAACTTTTGGTTTTAAGAACATTTTGGCATTCTGGATAAGGGAGTCTCACTCAGTATTGACAAGCTAGAAGATGTCCTCAGAAGGACAACGAAGATGATCGGTGCTCTGGGAAGCAAGCCTTATGAAGAAGGACTGAGGGAGTTGTGTACGGTATGTTTATCTTGGAGAAGAGGAGAGGTGACATGACAGCCATCTTTAAATATCTGAAGGGATGTCATGGAGAAGATGGAGTGAGCTTGTTTTCTGCTGCATTAGAGACTAGAATATGAACCAGTGGATTCAAATTACAAGAAAAAAAATTCCAACCAAACATTAGGAAGAACTTGTTGATGGTCAGAGCTGTTTGACAGTGGAATGGGCTGCCTGAGGCTGGTGGACTCTCCTATGGAGATCTTTAAACAAAACTTGGATGGGTATCTCACATGATTTCTTTAGTTGTATATTCCTGCCTGGCAAGAAGTTGGGGATCCTTCTAATAGTCTGCACAACAGTCAGAACAGTTTGGTCCACTTTTAACAGTTGTGGCATCATTGTAGGGAGTCTTGGGGACCTGTTTCATATACACCTTATGCACATACCCTGTAGGTAATGTTATACAATATTTTAAAATAATGTTGTGGTTGAAACAAAGTTTGTGTACACTGAACCATCAGAAAGCACCCTTTGCTTTCTGCTTGAGAGCTCTAGTGCTGTAATTCAAGGAGAATGGACTAGAGTTCTCTAGCAGAGATTGCTAAATATTTTACCAAACTATGAATCCCAGGATCCTCTAAGATGGATTCATGGCTGCTAAAGTGAGGTTTAACTGCTGGGAGTGTATAAACACAAACATTCCTGGTGGCCCAGACAAGTGCCTGGGCTTGGATTCTTTCCTTCCAATGGAATGGATGGGCAGGGTCTCAGGAGTCTTGCAAAGAGCAAAAGCAGATCCCCGTCTCACAGGGTGCAGGCCAAGTGGACTAGTAGTCCACCTCCTGCCTTGTGAGATGTAGCATTCTCCACTGCTGCCTCCAGGCCAAGAAAGGGGGAAGATACCCAGAAAATGTTCTTCCACCCCCCTAAGCGAAAGGTGTCTTGGATTATATGCCCCCGGGAATAAAATGTACCCATGCTCGCCCACATGTTTTAAGCATGAGCACATCTCCCTCAACTAAGAGTGTGTATGCATGTACCCTTTTTTCAGATATGCACATTTTCCATGGATTCTCCTCTGTGCAGGGTACAGACTGCATCCAGCCAGCCGTAGTCTAGGAAATGGGGACTGAGACAAGCCCACCATGGAAATCCTTGGCCTGAAATCAGATTCCTCCTGCATCCCACATTTTCTCTTCCATCTTTCAGTTCTGGCCTGCCTCTCTTCACTCCAAAGCTACTTGCGCCTCCCTGTTGCTTGCTCCCTTCCTGAAATCCACTCCCTTCTCCTGTGAGTAAGTGCTCTAGGGGCAGTTTTTCCTCAAGAGCCCAGCTTTCAGGTTGTGGGAGAGGGGAGATCTGTGTGTGTCTGCATGTGTATGCACACATGTGTGCACACATGTGCTGGTTGGCCTGGCGAGGGCTGGTGCTCTTTAGAAAGCATCGCAACCCATCTGTCGGCTTCCCAAGACAGAGGGATCTGCTCCCTGCCTGTCCCGGTGACCAGCTGCTGGGGGATGCTGGCCAAAGGCAGCCCCACATTCCTCCCCTCCCTTTGCTTGCTTGCTTCTCTCTCTTTCTCTTCTTCCTCTCCCCACCAATGCCCCCCCTTCCCCTTTTCATTATTGCTATCAAAGGGTGGAGGCTGCCCATTTAGTTTTGCCAAAGCGATTCATTTACAGCCATTTATCGGATGGAAGAGAGGCGTTAATAATTCACCGTGAGGCCTCCTCCCGTCTCCCTTCTGGCCTCCCCTCTTTACCTGTCCAGCTGGGAAAGGTGGAAGGTGCCAGGAGGCCACAGAAGGAAAGAGGAGGAAGAAAAGGAAGGGTGCAAGAGCCAGCCCTAAAGCCTGAAGAGAAAACCCTGGGCTGAGCATCAGGGCCCCTGTTGAAGGCCAAGAAGAGGCATGGCCCTTCCACCAGGCAGGCCCAGGCAGGCAGCAACCATGGCTGTGACAGCTTCCTCACTGTTCCTCTTGGGAGGTCCCAGCTCTTCCTTAGGTTGGAGGACAGCAGAGCTGGGCCTTGATTTATTTAAAATATTTATATCCCACTTGATATCACAAGATCCCTGTGTGGCTTGCAATAAAAACAGTTCCAGCATTGTTAAATCAGAGCAATATTAGAACAACAACAATATTCAAACATTCTAAAAACAGTAATTTTGAAATGTTATCATTAAAACAACCTAAACCCACATAAGTGTTCTGATTTGGTCAAAATCCGTTGACCCCAAAGGCTTTGCTGAAAGGACACATTTTAACTTGGCACCAGAATGAAGTTGGCATCGGTGCCAGTTGGGTGCCCCATCTTCCAAGGGGAAGGCATTCTGCAGCCAGGGTGCCCTCTTCACACATTGCATATTGGGTCCTCTGATGGGACCCAGAGGAAGGACCCTCCCAGAGAACTCAGTCTTTGAGAAAGCACTCCCTCCAGCATCAAAGTCCCAGGCAGCTGATGGCTTTAAATGCTTTCACCAAAGTATTTTCATTCCGATGCAAAATATAGTGGCAACTAATGCTATTCCTTTAAAATCTGTATTGTATAGTTTCTATAAACTGTTCAAATTAGCAATCTAGCTCCTGCATGTAGGGTTACTAGGTCAATGCTTTGAGATTTTTGGGCCAAAACCTGCAACCTAGGGGGGGATGACCCCTTGTTATGTCTGGACATGTTCAGCCTGGCCAAGAGAAGGCAGAAGGGTGGCATGATTGCCCTCTTTCAATACCTCAAGGGCTCTCAGAGAGAGGTTTGTTCCCTGCTGCCCCATAAGCTCTAATGGCTTGAAGTTATAGGAGGAGGGTGGATTTTGACTGATCATTAGAAAGAACATCTTGAAAGCAACAGTGATTGGGAACTGTAGCCAATTGCCTAGAGAGGTGATGGGGTAGCCTGCTCCAGAGTCTTTAAAAAGAGGCTGGACAGCTCCCTGCTGGGGATGCTCTAGCTGGAGATCCTGCACTATGCAGGGAGATGGACTCTATGGCCCATGAGGCCCTTTCCAACTCTAGGATTCTATGACAGATCTGATCCCACTTCTGGCATTCAGGTCAGATTTAGTGGCCGGTGCTGGCAGAGCCAGCGTGGTGCAATGGTTTGAATGCTGGACTATGATTCTGGAGACCAGGGTTTGAATCCTTGCTCAGCAAGTCACACACTCTCAGTCTAGAGGGAGACAATGGTGGCAAAAACCCTTCTGAACAAACTTTGCCAAGAAAACCCATGATAGGTTCTCCTTCGGGTCACCATAGGTTGGAATGGACTTCAAGGCACATAACAACAACAGCAGCAGCAGCAGCAACAACAACAACAACAGCTGTCAGTGCAGAGACCAGAGAAGGAGTGCTGGCTTGTCAGGCCTGCTGAAATTCCTTCTTCTCCACAGCTGGCAAAAGTATAGGACCCCCCCCCCTCCTGGTTTCTATTAGGCCTCCTTACTGTTAGCTCAGGATAACACTTAATGCAACAGACAAAGAGGAGTCATTTCCATAAACATTATTGGTCATTATGAAATAGCTAAATCCTTGAGAAGTTACAGTCTGCTCTGCTCTGCTCAGGTCTTGCAAGCTCAAGACAGCCGTGGCTTCCTGAATGGAATCAATCCACCGGCAGTTCAGTCTTCCTCTTTTCCTCCTGCCTTCCACTTTTCTAATGATTCACACTGTTTCTTGATCTGTCCAAAGTATGGTAGCCTCAGTTTAGTCGTCTAATCAAAAATCCACCAAACAGTGATACCTTTATTGGCCAACCAAAATGCACAATATAAATGTTGTATATTGTATATACATACATACATACATATATATATATATATATATATATATATATATACACAATATATGTATATTGTGTGTGTGTGTGTTATATATATGTTGTATATACATGGACAGTTAAGAAAGATGATAGGAAGAAAATCAACCCATTGGAGATAATGTGGGGCTGGAGAAGAGTGCTGAGGATCCCATGGACAGCCAAAAGGACAAACAAGTGGGTCCTAGAGCAGATCAAATCAGAAACCTCCCTGGAAATCAAGATGACCAAAGTGAGGCTGTTGTACTTTGGACACATCATGAGAAGAGAGGACTCTTTGGAAAAAAACTATAATGCTAGGGAAGGTGGAAGGAAGTAGGAAGAGAGGAAGGCCACATGCCAGATGGATGGACTCTGTGAAGGAGATCACTATGGGTCTTAAGGGGTTACAGCAAGGGTAGGCAACCTAAGCCCCAGGGGCTGGATGCGGCCCCCCGAGGCCTTTGGACCGGCCCCAGGCCGGTCGTGCCAACGCCGCACGCCGCCGCCGCCGCCACCACCCACCATGATGATATTGATTATTGTTATTATTACTTGTTCTTGGGGTTTTCTTGGCAAAATCTCCACAGGGGTTTTGCCATGGCTTTTCTGGGGCTGAGAGAGTGTGCATGCATATTTTTTTTAATTTTAATTAATTTAATTTAATTTAATTAATTTAATTTAATTTAATTTTTTAAAATAAAAAATAAAAATATTTTTATTTATTTATTTATTTATTTATTTATTTTTGGTGCTTTGGCTCCCCAATTGTCTGAGGGACAGCAACCTGGCCCCCAGCTGAAAAAGGTTGCCTACCCCTGGATTACAGGAATTAAGCAGAGCAGGGGAGGACAGGGGGTCTTGGAGATGTCTCATCCATAGGGTCGCCATGGGTTGAGATCAACTCAAAGGCAGTTAACAGCAACAAACTGTGCATTTTGGTTGGCCAATAAAGGTGTCACTGTTTGTGGATTTTTTATTGGATTTGCTAAATGGCCAACACAGCTAACCCTAGATGTTTAGTCATCTAGTGAGAGTTGTCGTTTGATTTGTTCTGGGACCCATTTATTTGTCTTTTTAGCTGTCCATGATATCCATAGAACCTTCCTCCAATGCCACGTTTCAAATCTTCTTCCTACTAGCCTTTTGTACCTGTCCAACTTTGACACCCATACACAGAAACTGATGCCTTCGTTCCTCCCTATTGGTGGCTTTCAGAATGTTTTCACTTCCCCTGTGCAAGTGTCAGTGAATGCAGTTGGTGTCTTCTTTCCAAGGGCCACTACATATAACGAGGAATACAAGTCTACACCCCATATGCAAGCCCCTTCCAAGGAGTTCTTGTTGGTGCCCCTCACATCTATGAAACCTGTGACAAACTATGGACCTTATCACACGCTGACCACGAAGCGAAAAGTAACCGAAATAAGAATAAATTCAGTTCTATACCGAAATGAACTGAAAGAGCTCCCGCAATATGTAAATGCCTACCACACGCAATTACCGCCATAGCGCATTTATCGCGCTTCCCGGGACACGCATCCTGGAAACGTATTCTCTGTGCACACACAAGTTAGAAAATCCCATAAATTACAAAGAGAGGACCATGTTTACCCGTCCCATTTGTTGCCCAAACCAAACAGGAAGGACACGTCATAAGATGCTTCCTCACAGATCCATGGGAAGTAGTGTGGGGAACCATGGGTCAGGGCGGGGAAATGCTTCACAATATGTATTGTGTGATCATATGTATTTCGCCTGCGCGGCCATTGCGCAATGATTCCGAAAGCTCGGTTGTACTTCCCCGAAAAACTGAATGTCAAAAGATCTCAATTCGTTACGGATTAGCTCCAGGTTCTGTCGAGTTTCGGTACAACGTCGTGTGTAAACATGGGGAAATAATATGTATTAGCTACAGATACCCTTTGGGTTAGGTCTGCTTTAGACCCCGTGTGATAAGGTCCTATGTTTGGTCTCTACCTGGGATGAACTCATCTCATATACCGACCACTGATTTCAGTGCAATCTTTTTGGGCCTCATTCAGATGGGAATTGCGTCAGTTCTTTCCCATTTGCTGTCCTGGGCAGGAACACCCTCTGGGGACATCCCTCCAATTCGATCCTCCATTTCACAGATTTGTCCACCCCTGTGGACACTTCATGATCTTGGGACGCGCACACTTGTCCCGTTTCTCCAGGCTGACTATTGTCATAACATTTGGTTCTTCTGGGCCTCTGGTCTCAGGGTGTCATTCTGGTGAGGTGGTGACATTTCAGGTCTCTACCTGCAATCCTGTCAAGGCTAACTATGTACTGCAAACGTCCTGGGTCTTCTCTCTCCATACAGGGAAGCCTGTGTTCCCCTCATTATTGTGCCCTATCACAGCTCACCTCATGCTTCATCAAGCACCCCATATCTATACAACAAAGGGTTTCACTCCTGGCTAGGAACTGGACTGGTGGCTCTTAAGGTCTATTCTAGATCCCCTGTTCTAAAATTCTTCTCTCATGACCCATTCATGACAAGTCGACACCATATTGCTCCTGCTAGACTCTTGCATATCAGTTCTCACCATTCCTGCCAAGTCATGTTATCCTTGATACAACCTCTGCAGGACATCATGGGATAGGATAACATTCCCACAGGGATCTTTTTCTACTTACAGTGTAAAATCCCTTTACTTTATAATGCTATGGCTAGTCTTCTAGTCATCGCACCAGCCACTATTATTTTCTCTGGAATTTCACCAAGAACTGCATGTTTCATGCTGATAGCCTGAAACGTTACATTCAAACACAGCGTGTCTTGTAGGTCACAACAATTGGATATTGTGATAGTCTCACTGTCCCTGTTGTCAGTGTCATTGCTATGACCAGATGAATTACCGTACTATTCCTCCTCTCTGATGTCCAGCACTATTTCAGAAATTGTTACTGGACCTTCTCCAGTTCATTGCCATTAGGCTCTCTCTGCACGAATGGACTATCCAGACATCCTACTGCCCATTGTGGTGCAGGCACTGGTTTTCTGCTGCTTTTGCTGGTGTAGCCCAACCATCTCATTGCTGAGCACAGATGGTCTTTTTCACATTCTATGTGAATGCTTAGCCCTAGATTGTTTAGCATTCTAGGCGTTGTCTGTCAATGCCATAATCTTCAAACAATGGCTTAGGGGCTTTATCAGAACACTGCCTTTTTCCCACTTGAAAGACTCCCTTTGATACATCTTCAAATTTGAGGGTTTGATAAACCCCCTTTTTTCCCAATTGCCAATGTCACAACCTGGGCAGCCTCACATTGTTGCAAGTCTGTTGCCCTTCACATTGGTTTCCATTCATCTCCTGGATGAGATGTGTCTGTATGCCTTTCCTTCTTGTTGCGGTATTTGCCTACTATTCCTTGTCCACTTGCAGTAGTGAACATCTTTTGCTACCTACTGGATAGCTTTGGCATAATTTCCATTGCTAACAACCTGTGCAGTCTGGGTCAGAGATTGTCCCTTGACCTTAGCCATACATCTGCCTTGTTATCACAGACCATCAAGGTCTATCAACAGACTGTGCAACATATGGATTAACTGGCAAGCCTGTTTTTCTGTGCCACTGTGCATGTTCTCACCCGCATTGGTGACTATTTCCATTAGGTCTTGGTATTGGAATTTCAACTTGACTCATGTAGAGTCATGTTAGTGGTACTGTTGCCCTATATATTACATGCCTGGGGCTCAGACTCACAAATGGTGGTTTTGTTTGAGGCAATGTGCCGTCTTATGTGGCATGGCACTCCCTCCTCCACTCACTGAAGCTTGTCAATCTAAATAACCCATTTGTGTGATTCGCAGAGACCACGAAGAAGAAGGACAGGTTGCTTACCTGTAACAGTATTTCTTCGAGTGGTCTTCTGCGAATTCACACAAATCCCGCCCGTCCTCCCCTCAAGTCGTGCCCTGCCTCTTCTTCAGTCCTGGGCTGCTGCTTTGGCGTCCATGCAACTGAGGGTTTAGGCGGGAAACCGGCCAATAAAGCAGTTGGAGAGTGGTCCGAGCTACCGCCAAAATGCTTCTAAAAGCTCTAAGAAGGTTCCGAAGATTGCTGCGCAGGCGCAGAATAACCCATTTGTGTGAATTCGCAGATGACCACTCGAAGAAATACTGTTACAGGTAAGCAACCTGTCCTTCTACCTCCTTCACAGCTGTCCTTCCAAGCCCTAGTCTTTTTATTGTTTTGGCTGCAGTCTCCCTTTTGATTTATGACTGAGCCAAGAAATGGGTATAACCACGAGGCCCAGTCCCTATGGAAGCTGTTCACTCAGCAGAGACCCTCCCTAGGCTCACTTGGCTTTTTACTCTCAAATAAATCTGCAAGTGTAACCTTCCCCAAGAAATCAAGTGGAGCTTAACATATTTAATTTGATGGATTCCAAACTGGAGTGCATGGGTTTGTAAGGGTACTACTACCATGTCCTTTGCCTCAGGCAGCAGATTGACTTGGGCTGATCCTGTTCAACTGTCCTCTCTTCTCTCATCCTTTCATTCAGATACATATTGATATTATCCCTTTCTTATCCTTTTGCATGTTTTTGTTTAAAAAACCTGACACTTGTAATCCTGCCCCCCTCCTTGGGCAGGTGCATGCCAGAATACAGTCAGCTCTCCATATCCATGGATTTTTTTTATCCACATTCAAGCATCCATGCCTTGAAAATGTTTTAAAAATATATACATTCCAAAAAGCAAACCTTAATTTTGCCATTTTGTGTAATGGTCACCATTTTACAATCCATTGTATTTAATGGGATTTGAACATCCATGGATTTTGATATCCATGGGGGTCCTGAAACCAAGCCCCAGCAGATACCAAGGGCCCACTGTACTGGGAAGAAGATTCATTTCCCTGTCTAGAAATGGGGGACTTGAGCCTCAGGCAGCAAAATGTCCTGGGAGAAAAATTCTCTATCCACTTTTTTATGCCTATGCAAAAAAGTTATAATAGCTGTTCCTTGTTCTTCTACCCCTCCTCAAACAAATTGCTTAAAGTGTTTTCCGATAGGGGAAAGGATGCATGTAAGCTCTTGGAAATTTGGGACATGTTGGGGAAAGCTGATGATACCGCCCACCCCAACCCCCCAGTTCTGGGAGTTTCCCCCTCCCCTTTGTTGGGTTTGGAAGTTTCAAATTCCCATTCACAAAGAAAAGCAGAATGTTGTGCCAAAGGGGCTTCCTGGCTGAGCAAAGAGATTGAGGAGCATAAAGGAAAATGCTTTTGGACTTTAGAGAAGCCCCTTCCTTTGGGCCCTAGCCCCACAACTGCCACGCAAGGATGCTAGTGCTGGTCAACCTTACAAGGTTGTACATCAGGATCCTATGCTTTCATGACGGATGCATAATATATATGTCTGTGTTCTTGGTGCTGATCAATGGATTGATTGATTGATTGATTGATCAATGAGCCAGTCCACATTGCTGGTCATCCCCCCTTGTTCCCTACCCCTTGTATTTCATGATTGATTGATTTATATTTAATCAGCCACATCCCATAATGTCCTTCATGAAGCAAGACACTTTCTTTGGCCTATGCTTGGGTGACCTCAGGTAGAAGTACTAGGTGTCTTTCCCATTCACTCATTCAGGGCTTGGGATTTTATACCTTTTAAGTATATAGTTTTCAAAATTAATAAAAACACATTTAAAACAGACACACTTTATCCATAATTATGAAAAATATACTGAATGTACTTTATAAAAATGTGCTTTATAAATGTGTATACTAAAATCACTAGAAACAAAAACCAAAACAAAGCAAAACCCAGCAAACCCAGCCCTGATAAAATCGATCAAACTGAATGGAAGGGAAAGAGAAAAGAAAAGACAGAAGGCTTTGCCTAGTGCCAAACAGGGAGAAGAGTAGGTGTCCCCAGTTGAATCTCCCTGGGTAGGAGATTCTGCAATAAAGGGTGTGAGGAGGAGGAGAAGGACCCACATACAGCCATCATCTCTTGGCATCTCTCTTACCTCTGGCAATAGTCGCTGGAGAGGATCTTACTACACATCTTTAGAGAGAACTCCTCTGGCCTCACTTGATGAAAGTGGTGTCTTGGATGATGGGAATTTCAGTCCAAAACACCTGATGTAATCTGCAGAAGCATAGGTGCTCAACTACTAAAAAAATAATCTCCATATTCTTTCACTCATACAAGATAGATAGATAGATAGATAGATAGATAGATGGCAGATCATAGGCATAGATGTTGGTGTTGCAGTATACTGGGCATAGGCTCTGTCCACAACTTTCAGTATTGTCTGATGGGGGAGCCATTTTGGAAGCCGACCCTGTATTCTACAGAAGAAATCATTGGATGTAAGCAACCCATGGGCCCATTCAGAATTCAGCTGAATGTGATAAATGATTTTGTAGGTGACCAAAGATGGGCGGTTGCTTTATCACAGTGCTGAATTTCAGTAGCCTCATGGAGGGGGGGGTCCTCTTGATTCTCTGGTTTGCTAGGATGTATGGGATATATGGGACACTGTGCCCATGATGAACTTGACGTTTTAAACACTATGAAAGGAGAACTTCATCTTTTAGGATCAAGTCATTGGGAGATGGAGAATCCCTTTCTGGAACAGAAAAGCAAGGGCAAATATTCATCTCTTGGAATTGTTTTGATTTATTTTAAACCCTGCCTTTGTGAATGCACTTTTATCACTTTGCTAGGTATGAAATCTAATAGCACGAATCTTGTATGTTTCTGTGAATTACATAATGCAAGTTCAGCTGCTGGTTTGGATGGATCAAGATGCAGTTGGAGAGAGGTGCAAACTCTTTTCCTTTGCTGTATGTGCGTGTGTGTGTGTGTGTGTGTGTATCATAGACCCAGAATAAGACTTGCAATTAGCAAGGCAGCGCTTGCAAGCATTAGAAGGGAAGGCCCACTCTTCTCCCCAGGTCTACTCAGAACTAAGTGCCGTGGAGCTCAATGGATGTCCAGAAATGCAGCTGGTTTGTAGGGAGAATATGGGTAGATTTTTTGGGTAAATGCTGGCTGGTGCCGATGGGAGCTGGAGTTGCACAGCATCGGTAGGTCACCAGGTTCTCCAGCCAGGGTTCAAGCAATGCAAGTCACTTTTCATGTGGGCAGTCAATGTCCTCTTTGCAGTGAGAATCAGAACTTGCGTTCTCTCTTTCCTCCCAGAACTTCCTAACTTGTTGCTTTCTAACGTGTTTTGATGTTTCACAGCCAGTACTGAGGAGAGGGGGAGAAGGCTTGGAAATGACTCCATATGTTTGTAAAGAAGTTTATTTTCACATTTAAAAAAGAGAGAAAGAGAGCTTTTCTTTTTTCTTTTTTTTCTGATTTCTTCTAAAGCAGAATTCTCTTTTTCTTCTTCTTCATTACAAAGTCCGGAAAAGAGAATTCTACAGATATACAGACTTACAAGACTCACTTACACAAATACACCCTTCAGGGCTCACCAATAAATAATTCATATACATTTATGCACACTGTATTTACAAAACAAAAATCTACCCCCCCTTTTTTTTTTAAAGTTACTTCTGAAAATTTTTGATTGAGCATGAAATAATTCCTTTTGCAAGAGGCAGAGTAAAAGAGGTGGGGTGGATTTGTTCTGTTGAGCTGCCTGGAAAAAAGAAATTTGCTTCACAGAGCCATCTAGAAGGGCATCCCTTTCTTTCCTGAACCACCAAAGCAATTGGAGGAGAAGGACCAGGGCCCACAGAAGGGGCCACTGAGATGGTGGCCACCAATTTTCAGAACTGAGAAGGGGAAAGAGCAACAACAATAAAAAGGAACCCTCGGACTAGGAAGAGGTGGTCAGTGTCTTCTTTTCTCTCCCTCCTTCAATTTTGGATTCTGAAATTAGCCCCAAATGATGAATGTTGGAAGCCGGGAGGATCAAAGCTCTTGTGTCTTTAGTAGTTGTGTAGAAGAAGGAATCTCAGGAGAATATGCTTTGATTTTGAGTTACTGCATGGCAAGAGGTTGGACTGGATGGCCCTTGGGGTCTCTTCCAACTCTATGATTCTATGATTCTATGAAGTGTGCTAAAGGTGCAGGAATGCTTGCTTGCACTTCATATGCACTCATATTTAAGAGACCAAGCCAGAGATTTGTTTTTAGGGAGTGAGAGAAAAATCAGAGCCTGCCTCAATCATAGAATCATAGAAATGGAAAAGACCTCAAGGGCCATCCAGTCCAACCCCCTGCCATGCAGGAAATCACAATCAAAGCACCCCCAACAGTCCAACCCCCACCCCAATCGCAAGAGCAGGTTTTAACTTCATGTAATAAGAGATCTGGTTCAGTAAATCTCCAAAATTGCCTTTGTTGGCAATGAGAGGCAACGAGGTTTAGAACCAAAAATTCACCGGATGTTGGAGCGGCCAAAGGGAGATAGATGATCTCTTCCCTGCGACATCCCTGCGACATCTACTGTGTGCGTTGTTTATATATTGGCAGTGGGGACAGTTAATTAGAAACTCAGCTCTTAGCTTGGCTGTGTGTCTGGACTCGGATCTGACCCTGGATGCCCAGGTTCCTCTGTGGTCAGGAGTGCATTTGCACAGTTGAAACTGGTTTGCCAGCTGCGCTTGTTCCTTGAGACGCCAGATCTAGCTACAGTGACACCTGCCTTGATTGCATTCTGTTTGAGTTACTGTAATATGCTCTAAGTGGGGTTGCCTTTGGAAACTGTTCAGAAACTTCAGCAGGTCTAACATGCTGCAGCCTGTTAACTGGGGCTGGACCATTGAGACAGCTGCACTGCAACCCAGTTTCCAGGAAGTGGTGTTTTTGACCTTTAAAGCCCTACCTGAAGAGCCATATCTCCTTATATAAGCACTGAGGTCTGGGGGGAGGAGGTTTTTTTTGCAGTCCCACCACCTTTGCAGGCACTGTTGGTGAGGACTTGGGAGACAGGGCCTTCTGGGTGGCTGCTCCCAGTCAGTGGAACTTCCTTCTACAGCTGAATCCAGTTGGCCCCATCCCATCTGTCTTTCCGTTGGCAAGTGAAGACATTTTTATTTGGGCAGACTTTTGAATTTTAACTATGGAGCTGTGCTGTGGGTCTAAGAGCCAACGTGGTGTAGTAGTTTGAGTCTTGACTGTGTTCAAATCCCCTCTCAGCCATGGAAACCTACTGGGTGACCTTGGGCAAGTTACACTCTCTCAGCCTCAGAGGAAAGTAAAGCCACCACCACCACCCCCAAAAAAACCCCACTCATATTCTGCCAAGAAAACCCCATGATAGATGGAGGGAAGTCATAGGATCGCTTTGTTCTGCTTTGGTCAGGCCTCACCTGGAATGCTGTATCCATTTCTGGACATCACAATTCAAAAAGGACATTGAGAAGCTGGAGCATGTTCAGAGGAGGGCGACCAAAATGGTGGAAGGTCTGGAAACCATGCCCTTTTAGGAGAGGCTTAGGGAACTGGGTATGTTTATCCTGGAGAAGAGATGGTTAGGAGGTGATAGGCTAGCCCTCTTTAAGTCTTTGAAAGGATGTCATATTGAGGATGGAGCAAGCTTGTTTTCTGCTTCTCCAGAGACTAGGATCCGGAACAATGGATGCAAGCTCCAGGAAAAGAGATTGCAGCTCAACATCAGGAGGCGCTTCCTGACAATAAGAGCTGTTTGACAATGGAACACACTCCCTTGGAGAATGGTGGAGTCTCCTTCTTTGGAGGTTTTTCAATAAAGGCTGGATGGCCATCTGTCGGGGGTGCTTTGGTTGTGTATTCCTGTGTGGCAGAAGTGGGTTGGACTGGATGGCCCTATGCAGTCCCAGAACAGAAGAAGAGAGTGGGGAGGAAGGGTAAGGCCACTGATCATCCTTCCAAGCCTGACTTTGCTTCCTGGCCCATTGGGATGGCTTCCATCCCTCCTCTGTGTTTTTCCTTTTTCTTCCTGCCTTTTGAAACAAACCGAGGTGGCAGAAGAGAGAGAGAGAGACAACAGCTGTTGAGGGCTTACAGTCTTAGGGAGGCTTACCTGGGAGTAAAGCCAGCGGAGGGCAGGGGAGAGGATGGCATTCTGGACTTGTGCTGCTTTGGGCTTGGAGGATGGCGCTCTCGCCCTTCCTCTTCCCTCTCTTTTGTTCTCTCTCTTTTCAGAGCCTCTGTCTTTGGCAAAAGTTGAGGGGCAGAAGAGAAGGAGAAGGGACAAAGGGAGAAGAGACCCCCATCGAGGTCCTCTTGGGCCGTAGTTCCTATCAGTCCCAGTCTGCAGGGGAGATGGGAGCTGCAGTGCAAGAGCCTGACTTTGAGGTTTCATGTCTCAGAACCAGTGGTTCCCAAACTTTGGTTCTTCAGATGTTTTGGACTTCACCTTCCAGAATTCCTGACTGTTGGCCAAGAGAGCTGGGGCTTTGTTTTGAAGACCAAAATAAATGAAGGACAAAAGTTTGGGAATCACTGCCTCAGACAATGTGTTTGGAAATTCAGTTCTGTTGCCAGTGATCTGAATCAAGAAACTTCTCTTTCTTTCTTTCTTTCTTTCTTTCTTTCTTTCTTTCTTGGGTCCCTTTCTGGGAGAAAGGCAGCATAGAAATGAAATCAATCAACAAATAAATTTCTTTCTATAAGCCACTGATTACTGATGCTAATCCCTGGATCACGTCTGAATCTGGCCCAAAAGAGTGCCTTCCCCTTTTGCATCTGGCTTCAAGAGGGGATTTCTGCCTGAGGAAAACCCAAGAGCTCCTCTCCCACCCTGCCTTCCTCCCCGCATTATGTGTGGGGCAGCATTTCATGCCCCTGGCAAAGTGGGCTTCATCCCACTAGAACAAAATGTGCAAAGATGGCCCTTAGGAAATGGCTCAAAAGCCTTAAGGTGTTGTAGTCTTCTCCGGTTGATCTTCTTGCAAGTGACTAAACAGGTCTACAGCCCTTTGGAAATTGCAGCTGCATCCATACTGGAGAAATAATCCAGTTTAACTGCCCTGGCTCAGTGCTATGGAATTCTGGGAATTGTAGTTAGTTGTAGCCCCAGAGTCTATCTGCCTTCTTTGCTGCAGCATCACATTGCTGGCTCACTAGTCTCAGAATTCCATATCATAGAGCCAGGGCAGTTACAGCAGTGTCAATCTGGATTATTTCTCCAGTGTGGATGCAACCTGTGTTTATTTGCCAGGTGTGGGAAGGATATAGGAGGGCAACCAGGGGATGGGGGTCAGACCCAGGGTACAGTCCATCCCCAGGGATGTCAGTGGAAGAGAGTTAACCCTTGATCTCACCCAGCTGAAATGGGAAGGGGGGGGGGGCTTCAAAAGTGCTTTGCTTTGGCTGGATCTTGCCCATGAGGGACTGCCAGGGCCCAGGAAGGGTGATACAGAGGCCAGTCTGGGTGGGTGTGTGGGTGGTTGAAGCCCCCACAACAGAGGATGTTTGAGGGGTGCAATGGGGAGGGGAAAGGGGTGTTTGCCGGAGGGTCCTCCTTGGACCGAACCTTGGGGGAGAACCAGGCACCCATGGGGAGTAGGAGGCTTTTGGCTCCATGTGGTGCCCCCCACCCACTCCAGTGTGTGCCAACTTTCTACCTCTGGAAAGGCGCCTCTGCTCCACAGGCAAGAGTTCGTCAATCACAGGGAGAGTATTTCTTTCCATGCTGCTCCTCTTGGCTCAGCTCCTCCAGTGGGATCTCTGCCTCTTGGGGAGGACCGAGTTGTGCCCAGGGCTGGGGGACACCTTGGGGTCTTGCTCAGCCCACAGAGAAACAGGTACATGAACAAAGTCCAGGCATGGATGCAGGCTTCCCTCCAGCTGTGTAGGAGATTACCACACTACACTCTTATAGAGCTGCTATTCCACTTTTACTGCTCTGGCTGCCTCCTGGGACATTGTAGGGTTTGTAGTTTAGGGAGGACACATTTGAATGCTCAGCCAGAGAGCTCTCAGGCCTCTTGTTATTTTCAGGCGCTTTCCAGCTGATCTTGACTCATGGCAACCTGGTGAAGGAGATGCCTGATCTCCATGACTCTCTGTCCTCAACCTCTCTGCTCAGGTCCTGCAATCCCAGGCTTCTGTCCTCCCGGATTGAATCTATCCATCTGGCCTGCGGTCTTCCTCTCTTTCTACTTCCCTTCATCTTTCCTACCTTTGTTGCCTTTATCAATGATTCATATCTTCTCATGATGTGTCCAAAGAACGACAACCTCAGTTTTGTCATCTTGGCTTCCAGGGAGATTTCTGACTTGATCTGTTCAAGGACCCATTTGTCTGTCTTTTTAGCTGTCCATGGTATCCTTAGCACTCTTCTCCAGCACCACATCTCAAGTGAGTTAATTTTCTTCCCATCTGCTTTCTTCGCTGTCCAGTTCTCACATCCGTACATGATAATGGGGAATACTATGGCTTGAACAATTCTACCTTTAGTGTTCAGCTGTATATCTTTATATCCTAGGCCTCACTGGACTACAAACCTCATAATGCAACAAGAGGCAGCCAGAGCAGTAAAAGTGGAATAGCATCACTTAGAAGCGTCAGTCGGCCCTCCACATTTGCAGCTTTGACTTTTGCGGATTTGATTATTTGAGGTTTTGATTAATATGTTCTCTCTAGGAATCAATCCCTAAGTCCTCCAGCGCAACTCTGCCAGAGGTTGACTAGAGCTGTGCTGGAGAACCTAGAGGTTCCCAGTATTTTCTAGGTATTTGTAGGTCCTCAAGGAGGAGACCCATTCAAATACACGATTCTATGATCAACTTCTACAGGTGTTAACCAAAGAGTTGCATTGGATGATGTGGAGATACCTTTGCTCTCAGCTAAAAAGAATAGTGTTGTTCTTTTTATTTGCGTTTTTTCCACTTTCGTGGGGGTTCTTCACCCCTACCCCCAGCGAATGTGGAAGGACCCACTGTAGTGTGGTAATCTCCGATAAAGCTCCTGTCACTGGACTAGCATTGGGAGCCGCAACCCAGCATAGGAAGAATGTTGCTTGGTGTGTGTTTGTGTGTCAGTTCTTGTAGGCAGAAGGGTGCCAGTGCAAAGAAGAGGAGGAGGAGAAAGATGCACCTGCACAGAAAGATCTGTGCAGCCCACCTTCTAATGGGGGGGGAGTATCGGTCGTGTAAGGTGCCCCGTGTCGCGGGCACAGGGGCTTCCGAGTGTCCCAGTCCCTCCAGTCCCATTCCAGTCTCGGCCCAGCTACTTTCCCGCTCCCCCTTTCCAGAGTCAATCCTGACATGTGTGTCGGACTCCCCATGTGTGGAGGTCCAGGTGTTCCAGGTGGCTCACCGGGGCTGGGCGGCACGGGGCAGGACCCCAGCCAGGGGTGGTAAGGGTGGTGGAGGCTCCGTGCCTGCGGGGAGTCCGTGGAGGAGGATACGGGGCACCAGCGGGCGTTGCAGGGCCGGTGGAGGGCCGGTGGCAGCAGTGGCTCCGGGTCCCCGGTAGAGATAGAGGGCAGCTGCAGCAGCTCCAGGGTCCAGGTTAGAGACCAGGCCCTGCGGGTAGAAGTAGGGCGAGGGGAACATCCGCTGCAGGGCCGAGTAGTTGCCCGCCTCGGCCAAAAGCTCCAGCCCCACTGCTGTCTGGCGCTTCCACTTGGTCCTGAGAGATGGAGAGAGAGAAGGAAGGAAGGAAGGAAGGAAGGAAGGAAGGAAGGAAGGAAGGAAGGAGAGGGGAAGACCAGTGGTGTCACTAGGGTTGGCGTCATCCAGTGCAGGAACTCATGATGTCACCCCTCCCATTGACCTTCTCCCATGCCACACCATACAGAATCTTTAGACAAGTTTTTTGTTACTCATTAACTGTAATTCCTGAATGTCACAGTAATAGTTGTGACATAAACAACTAGGAAAATTAAAATTATACCTTCATATTACAATATCATATGCCACACGACCCCAATGCATTTACATATACATAGTTTCATGGGGTTGAAATGACAAATTGGGCAAAAGAGGATATTTTAAAAGAAAATTTAAAAGAAATTTTAAAAAGTAAATTAAAAATATTTTTTTAAAAAATTAAAATTTAATTAAAAAAACAAACCCCGGACCTCTCCTTTCTCCTTCCGGTGAGCCTCTCCCCACTCATACCATCTGATCGTCATTTTAATGGGATGCAGGCAAATGCCACAGCCCATTTCTGCCAAAATGGAGATATTTGGGGAGCAATGGTGTCAGCCCCTCTTTGGGTCTCACCTGGTGCAGTCCGCACCCCCCGCACCCCCCTTGTGACACCACTGGGGGAGACCCATCAGGAGGACACAGAGGTCCGAGGGAGGGAAGCCCCTCACCCAGGGAGCCTTGTAGGGGTCCCTGGCCACTGCAGGTGGGAACAGGCTCCACTTGCCTCCTGTTCCTCCCCGCTCCACTCCTCAAGACTGGGCTTGACCAAGAGTTGGTCTTGATAGGAGGTTGGATTTGATGGGCCCCGAGGTCTCTTCCAACCCTAGGAGTCTATGAGAGGAGTTGAAAGTCCAAGTGCCAGTTAGCAGGGGGCCCACGGACACCAGCAGCACAGGTCCTGCTACAGGGGGTAGTGGTGGTGGTTGTGTCGTTGTGTGCCTTCGAGTCATTTTTGACTGATGGCAACCCTAAGCCACCCTCCTGCCATCCCCCTTTCTAGAGTCAAATCATTCCAGGTCACTCATTCATTCCTTGTATATAAAATCATTGGATTCTCTGCAAGTTTCTTCAGAGGGGCTTTGCCATCGTTGCTTTCCTTTGAGGCTGTGAGACTGTGACTTGCCCAGTTTGTCACTGGGTTTTCATGGCCGAGCCAAGGATTCTGATAGCCGAGCCAAGATTTGAACCCTGATCTCCAGAGTTGTAGTCCAATGCTCAAACCACTACACCACACTGGCTATCCCAAATACCAGAACTGGAAAAAACTGCATCCTCCAAAGATGGCAGGGGGGAGATTTGGGAAGGCTTGGGTTTTGGCACACACAGAGTGAAATTGGGGAGCTCACTGTTACAGGATTTAATGATGGCTGCCAATCTGGAGGTCTTTAAAAGAGATGAGGTGAACCAATGAAGAGCTCTTGATCCAGATGACTGTAGTCTAGTGGTTCCCAACCTTTGATACTCCAGGTGTTTTGGACTTCAGCTCCCAGAATTCCTTACTGCTGGCCAAGCTTGCTAGGGCTTCTGGGAGCTGAAGTCCAAAACCCCTGGGAAGCCAAGGTGGCCCATCTCCAGTACCAGAGGAGTGTGTGGTGCCATTGTCCCTGTGTCCTCCTGGGGTGGGCTCCCTATGAGGACAACTGAGCGGGCGGCCACCAGACAAGGGCCAGAGAGGTCATCCATCTGATCCAGCAAGACTCCTCTTGGGTTCTCTGTGATTGACTCAAGTATTTGTAACTTTCCCTGCAGCCCAAGCAGGTAATGTGGGCACTGCCCCTGGTGCCAAACTGAGCGGGTTCTGAGCTGAGTTTAGTAACTTGCTACTTTATTATATTTAGCTATTAAATTAAATAACATCCTACATTTCTCTCAAATGGGACCTGCAGTAGCTCACAACATGAATTAAAACAAAGTATGGCAGTGTAGTGTAGCAGTTTGAGCTTTGGACCAGGGCTCTGGAGACCAGGGTTCGAATCCCTGCTTGGCCATGGAAACCCACTGGGTGAACTTGAGCAAGTCACACTCTCTTGGCCTCAGAGGATGACAATGGCCAACCCCCTCTGAAGAAACCTTCTAAGACAACCCCATGAAAGGTTTGCCTTAGGGTCACCCTAAGTTGGAAACAACCTGAAGGCACACCACAGCAAACACAAATTAAAACCTAAAAATGAGTTTAAAAACATGATCTTAAAACTCAGACAGGCTCATATTTGTTGAGTGCTCTTCCATAGGGATAAATTCAGAGAGACTGCCATGTTAGTCTGGAATATCAGTATGCAGAGGGGTCTTGTAGCACCTTTGAGACTAACTGTGTGGAAGAAGTTGTAGCATGAGCTTTTGTAGACATGGTCTACTTCCTCAGTGTCTCAGGGGAGTTAGACACATAGCGGCACAATCTTACACTGCTTATGTTTGTTGTTATGTGCCTTCAAGTTATTTTTGACTCTAATGTGATGTCTTGGGCTTCATCTCCCAGAATCCCTGGCATAGGCCCTCTTGGCTGGGGATTCTGGGAGCAGAAGTACAAAAGAAGAATATATAATACTTACAATCTTATGAGATGTGTGTTTGTGTCAAGGTTCCTTGCCTGAGATGCTGATATTTCGGGGAATTTCCAGATATGCAAAATGTTGGAATCTAAGGTCCATAGGACAAAAATATGCATAAAATGTGGATACGTTAATATTGTGGTTGTATGTCTTCAAGTAATTTCTGGCGTATGGCAACCCTATCATAGGGTTTCTTGGCAGAATTTGTTCAGAGGGGAGTTGCCTTTCCCTTCCTCTGAGGCCAACCTTGTCCAAGGTTGCCCATTGGGTTTCCATGGCTGAGTGGGGATTCAAACCCTGATCTCCAGAGCCCTAGTCCAGTGCTCAAACTGATACCAGCTCTATATATGTTAATATATCCCTATACATTATGTATAGTAGGTATAGATCCAGGAGCAATGGGTAGGCTCTAGACATGGTTGGACTGCAACTCCCATTGCCTCTTAATGCTAGCTGTGATGCTAGGGCTGGTAGGAATTGCATCCCAACAGCATCTCTCTCACACCTGAGCCAAAGTCCTCCTTAGTAGGACCCCATTGAAAAGACCAACTCCAATTGACTGCAGAGAAAGATTTCTGTTCAAAGGAACATGAGTTTCCCATTGGTTATAATTCTTTAGATGCACAGGCAAGTGAAGCTCAGGGCTATATGTGCTCAGCAGAAATATAGCAGATTTAAGTGCAAATTTAAAGCCATGTGTAGGCAGAACTGCAAGGCACAAAAGAGACCTAGCACAATCTGAGACTGCAAAAACATAGAATCTTAGAGTTGGAAAGGGCCTCATGGGCTTCTGCGCAATACAGGATCTCCAGCTAGAGCAGGGGTAGGCAACCTAAGGCCCAGGGGCTGGATGCGCCCCCCACAGGCCTTTGGACCAGCCCCAGGCCGGTCCTGCTGCCGCCGCCGCCCGCCATGATGATATTGATTATTGTTATTATTCCTTGTTCTTGGGGTTTTCTTGGCAAAATCTCCACAGGGGTTTTGCCATGGCTTTTCTGGGGCTGAGAAAGTGTGCATGCATATTTTTTAATTTATTTTTTAAATTATATTTATTTATTTATTTATTTATTTTTGGTGCTTCGCCCCCCCCCCCCCAATTGTCTGAGGGACAGCAACCCAGCCCCTGGCTCAAAAAGGTTGCCTACCCCTGAGCTAGAGCATCCCCAGCAGGTAGCTGTCCAGCCTCTTTTTGAAGACGTCCAGAGAAGAAGACAAAACTGAGGCTGTTGGATGAAAAGGCATGACTCATTAGAAAAGATAATAATGCTAGGGAAGGTAGAAGGCAGTAGAAAGCGAGGAAGACCACACAACAGATGGCAGAGAGAGAGAATAGAGAGAGGGCAGGGTAAGCTGCCTCCGCCTGGCAACCCTTTCTGGATCTGGCTAGGTGGCAGCCAGGCAGTGGGTGGGTATCTGTTAGCTTTCTTTATACTATTTATTTATCTTTATACCATTCCTGCAAGCTTAAGCTACTCATCTGTACTCTTCCTTGGTGATTTGTCTTTCCTTCCATTCTTTATGCATACTCTTTTTTATGCTTCCACGGGACTGTTTGGGGTTGTGCTTCTTTAAGAACTCCCACTCCTTCTTTAAGAACTCCCCACCCTCGCTGGATGTTTCTTTTTTCCTTTAGCATATCTAGCATATCTAGCCAGCATTCTACCTTTAGAAGCAGGACATTTTCTGCAAGGCACATCAGGAATTTGTGGGAGAAATTAGTCTTTTTCCCAGCAGATATCAGGATAATTGAAGTCCCCCATAACTACTAATTTTTGCATCTTTGAGATTTCTGAGATTTGTCTCTAGAAATCACAATCCACTACTTCTTCTTGGTTTGGTGGCCGGTAGCAGACTCCTGTTAAAATGCTGCTTTTATTTCCTTCTCCATTCATTTTGACTCAAATGCTGTCAACTGGTCTGTTCTGTTCACTCTCATGGATTTCTGTACAACTGAATTTGTCTTTCAAATATAATGCTACTCCTCATCCTTTTCTTCCACATATATTCTTTTTGAATAAGTTATACCCTTCAACTGTAATATTCCAATCACAAGAGTCATCCCGTGAGGTCCCTGTTATGCCCATAAAGTCATATTTACCTTCCTGCACTAGGACTTCAAGCTCATCTTGTTTGTGTTACAAACTCTCTGCTTTGGTACATAGACATCAGAAGCCTTGTTTGTTCTCACTTATTAATCTCTGTTGGCTTTTCTGTGGATCACATTCGTTCCCTCAACGTCTCCTCTAGAATTCAGATCATTGTGTTTAGGGCTTGCTTCTGGGCGGATGTTTGAGCTATCACCTCCAACCCCCCAGGAATTAGCTTAAAGCCCTCTTGATCAGATTTGCCATGCTATTACCAAAGACTTCTTGGTCTTAGGAAGGTGGATCCCATCATCTGTAGCCAGTAGTCCTCTGCCTAAGAAGCGAAGACCATGGTGTCAGAAGCCAAACATCTCCTGCCTATACCATCTAGGTAACCAGTCATTCAGTTTTAGTATCTTCTGTCCCTCTGTAGCCCTCTCCAAGGTGATCTGCTCAGAGGTGTTCTTGGCAGTGCCATTGCTGAATAAGGAGAATAAGGAGAAAGGGGTACCGGTCGGTGTTCTTGATTAGTTTTGGCCAGTTGTCAATGACGTTCTTGATACACATGCCAGGAAGACAGCACACTTCCCAATTCATCTTGCCAGACTGGCACACAGGTTCCTATGAGCCCCCCAACCACCAGCACCTTTCTTTTCTTCATGTTGCGGATGGGGGTTACATTGACTTTTCCTCCTGCTCATTTCCTGTTTGAGCATCTTCACTGCTTAGTTGCAGCAATTCTGAATCTCTTCTGTATGGTCTGCTCCTGACAGTGGCGGTCCTCCAGGGTGCTTCCTCACGGATAGATATCCTTGGCACTTTCTTCCTATTGGTTCTATAGGGTCAGTTCCTGTTGTACTATCCAGGAACTCCTTGTGTTGCCTGATGCACTGGAAAGCCTTGCTGAAGGGCACTGAGCTGTTCTTCCAAGAGAGCTATCAATCTGCATTTGCTGCAGGTGTAGATGGTGGGATTTTCCGGCAAGGAGACAAACATTGCTGCAGAGAAGTGTGGATCCTTCTGCCTCGATCGATCGCTGCAGTTATTGCTCTCCCTTTACTCCCCATAATTGAAATTTCCGTGCCTCACTCAACTCGCTTCGCCTCACCTCGCCCACCATTGAATTGTTGCAGGAGTGGCAAACCATCTTCCTATCTATGGGCCAAAATCTAATCTTACAAAGGGTTTCTGGATTTTAATTGTGGGCTAAGGAGAAAGTGGGGAAGAAGGATGAAGAGTGCACAGGAGCCATGGTAAGCTGTAATTCTGACCCACTTGGACATCTTCTTCTAAGCATGCAAGGAAATCTAACTTCTTCAATAACTGCTTCCTTCCAGCCCAGGCTTTGCAGCAGCCATTCCTGCTGTGATAGTTAGGCTGTCCTAAATTCACCTGCCTTGAAGTTGCCACAAGACTTGGTTGGTTTCTGTTCCAAGGCTCCAAGGCCAAGATCCTGTTCAGTAGCTGTGCAACCTAAACTCAGGCCAAGGGTAGCTATGCCAGAGCTCCATGGTGCCCAAAGTCATAGAATCATAGAGTTGGAAGAGACCACAAGGGCCATCCAGTCCAACCCCATTCTGCCATGCAGGAACTCACAATCAAAGCATCCCCGACAGATGGCCATCCAGCCCCTGTTGAAAGCCAGCCAGCAGGGGCAAATGCGCTTGCCTGTTTGGGGCAATGGTTCTGCTGCTTCCACAACCCTGACCCTCAAGGCCCCATCAGATCCCAGCTGGTCCTGGAAGTGAAGCTGGGCCAGCCCTGGTTAGTACTTGGATGGGAGACCGCCAACAAAAACCAAGGGCTGTTAGGCTCTGTTTCAGAGGAAGGAACAGGCAAAACCACCTATGAGGATTCCTTTGCCGAAGAAAACCTTAAGAAATTCAAAGGGTTGCCATAAGTCAATGGGTGACTTGAAGGCACACAGATACACCCACTGCCTAGCCATTGGGGCCTACTTAAATCGGCTAGATTACAGGACCAGTCATCCCCAGTTAGGGTGATGGGAGTTGTAGTCCAAAACTCCATGGGGTCTTCAAAGAGCTCAAAGACCAGCGGTTCAGACCTCCACTCAGCCATGAAGCTCAGGGTACCTTCCGCTGGTCTCCATCTCTCTGAGCACAGCCTACCTTGCAGGGTTGTTAGGAGGATAAAAGAAGAAGAAAGGGAGGACTATCTAGAGTCAATGTTCAGATGAGTTCGGAAAGGTTACTTCTTCATCCAAAATGACTCTCAGTAGTCTGTCTGGGGCCTCTAAGGATTATTTATTTTGATGTCATTTTAGTTGGCAGTCCAAAAAGGTAACTTCTTGCAGCTCTGAAATCTACCTTCGCTGAGAAAGACCTTTAAGAGCAAGATAGAAGGACAACACTCCATTTCCCCTTATTAAAGGCAAGAAAGAGCTCTTGGGCTGCATCTGCACTGCAGAAATAATCCAGTTTGACACTCCTTTCAGTGCCATGGCATCATTGCTATGGAATTCTGGGAGTTGCAGTTTGTTGTGGCACCAGAGCTCTGCTACAACAAAGCTACACTTCTCAGAATTCCATAGCACTGGGCCATGCCAGTTAAAGTGGTGTCAAACTGGGATTATTTCTGCAGTGCAGATGCAGCCTCAAAAAGGAAAGGAAAGGAAAGGTGGGAAGCTGGAAGAGATTCAGGGAGATCCCTGAAGAAGGGATCAACTTGCTCCTTCCTCTTGGAAGCCCTGCGCAGGATTGGGCCAGCTGCTGAGCCACTGGAGAGAAGGACTGCTGGGAGCTGTAGTACAACAAGAACTAGAAAGTTGGGAAGTTCTGCCTTTATTATTGATTGTTGTGTGCCTTTCAGTCATTTCCGACTTATGGCAACCCTGAAGGCATTCGTCTATCATTGGCAAGTTTCATTGGCATTTTCTTGGCAAGTTTCTTCAGAGGGGGGTTTGCCATGGCCATCCTCTGAGGCTGAGAGAGTGTGAGTTGTCCTTATGGAGTTGGGGCATATAGGATCCTGTGGGAGGGGGGAGCCTAGCCAATTGGTCAGTATTTTCAAAAACACCACCAGCATTACCAGCAGCTTCAACGCACATTGATCGATCGGTGGATGCTGGGTCCTCCAGTTGAAGCTGTTGGGCTACTTACTAAGCAATCACACAAGGGAGAAGATCAAGATGCTCAACTGCTGGTCGGTCCACTGGATCAGCTGGGCACTTTAGTAGATCGACTTGAGTCAGTGTTGCTGGACTGCAACTCCCAGCATTTCTCACCATGGGCTAAGCTGGCTAGAAGGGCTGATGGGAGTTGGGGTCCACGGACATTTTGTTGGAAGCGGTGGTTTGCACCAATGTTTGTCTGTATGGAATTGGGAGTAGAGAGAGATCTCTGGCTCATCCACACTGGAGAAATAATACAGTTTGGTTCCGCTTTAACTGCCATGGCTCAATGCTATGGAATTCTGGGAATGGCTGTTTGTTGTTATTAATTCCCTCACTTGGAAATTGCTTCTCTTAATGCAGGCTAAAATTGTATCTGCCTCCTTTGCTGCAGCATCCCATCGTTGGCTCTAAGTCCTTTTTCTATCTAGTGCTGCTGAGTCGGCTAAACCCATCCTACACCCTGTACATTTGTACAGTTATAATTATACACCTATACCTGTACAAATGACCATTCCCAGAATTCCATCCCATTGAGCCCTGGCAGTTAAAGCGGTTCCAAACCGGATTATTTCTCCAGTGCGGATGGGCTGTGTAACTCTTGGTTCTCTCTTCTCTTCCCTGTCTTGTCCTGGGATGGAGAACCATAAGGCTCCACCTCAAAAGGTGTCTTCCTTCCTAACTTTCATACACAGGAGTCAGATTTAGGGACTCTTCTACCAAAGTATAGCTTTTGCTATTGATTGGCTTATTTTCCTAGATCCTAGATGGATTCTGTGCAACAATAAATTAAATCTTCTTCCTATCTTCTTTTTTTTGAAACCTTACCAGATTGTCCTGTTTATTACCAGAAATGCAGAGACCTACCTTTTAGCATAGGATGATACTCTGCTTAATATATAAGCTACCAATTTTAGTGCAGGTAAAAATATGGTTCCCCAAATAAAGGGAAACCTGGAGGCAAGGAAGCTTGTGTTCTTCTTTTCAGGACTGGAGGGGAGAGAACAAGGTCCTGAGTTCAAATTGCTACCCCCTACCTAGGAGCCAGCCCTGCTGAATACGGTGGAACTTACTACTTAAGTAAAAGTGGAGAGGATTGGATTGCTAGAAGATATTTGTGGGCTCCTGGGGTCCTGCTGATGGTGGATTTTTGAGTTGAGGAGGTTTACAAAAATAATACACACACTCACACTCATACTCATACACAGAGGGCACAGGATTAGCCAATGGAAATGGACATAGAGGACAATCAGGACCAAGGAAATAAAGGCTGGTCAGCCCTAGAAACCCACGGGGTGACCTTGGGGCAAGTCACACTCTCTCAGCTTCAGAGCTGGCTGGCCATGCCAAAGCCCTTCTCAATAAACTTGCCAGGAAAGCCCAGAGATTGGTATGCTTTCGGGTCTCCATAAGTTGGAAAGGACATGAAGGCACTCAACAAGAACAGCAAAGCAGGAGCCAGGAAAGCTTCTATTGATGTAGCCTAGAATCGCATTGGCCTTTTTAGCTGCCGCATCACACTGTTAGCTCCTCCTCCTCTGCCAGGATGGGCTGAGCAGTTGTGATTTCTGAGGTCCTCTGTCTGCCCTGCCTCACTGGCATGAATCGGGTCCAAGGAGGCCTCTACTAAAATAGTACAAACAAGCGAGAGTCCATCGTCCTCCATCTCCAGGAGCACTGGATCTCCGCTCCCCGCTCAAAAGTTTGATCAGGTGTTAGGTAGAGTTCTCTACAGAGTCCGACCGGGGAAAGATCTGCTTTCCAGACCCTTTATTGCGGGCAAATCCCACTTTGCCAACACTTTTCTTCCAAATGCATCTGAGGAAGTAGACTGAAGTCTAACGAAAGCTCATGCTGCCAATGTCTTTCTTTCTGTTTGACAGTGGAACACACTCCCTCGGAGAGTGGTGGCGTCTCCTCCTTTGGAGATCTTTAAACAGAGGCTGGATGGCCCTCTGTTGGGGATGCTTTGATTTTGAGTTCCTGCATGGCAGAATGGGGTTGGACTGGATGGCCCTGTGATCTCTTCCAACTCTATGATTCTATGATTCTACAGTCTGTATACAAAAAGGGACGTTGGGATTATAAACTGAGGCATGAGCCGGCAACGTGATGCTGCAGCAAAGAAGGTGGATACAGTTTCAGCCTGCATTAAATAGAAGCCCAGTTCCCAAGGGAGGGAAGCATTAAGAACAAACCACCCTTCCCGGCATCCCATTGCATGGAGCCCTGGCAGTTACCGCGGAATGAAAGCGGAGCTGTTCCTGCCGTGCGGACGCGTATTCGTGTGAACGCGTGTGCCGCTCTCTCTCCCCGTTGAGCGCTGCGCTTCCAGGACTCTTTTCCTCCGCTAAATTATTCATCATCATCATCATAATTGTGTAATTACTGTAACGGCGCTTAATTATTGATGCCCGAAGCAGTAATTGGGATCCATTATTAATAGGGCAGCGTGTGTTTAGCTTCAAAAACGAGGGAGAGCCCTTGCCCTGCCGCCGCCGACCCCCGATTCCCTGCCGCCTGAGGCCCAAAATGGAACTTTCTGCTCTCAACCCGGATCGGGCCCCAAAAGTGAAAGGGGTGTTTGAAAGTCCCGGAGCTTGGGGGCTTTGGTGGGCTGCATCCGCTCTGGAGAAATAATCCGGTTTGATACCACACTGCCTTGTCTCCATACTTTGGAATTCTGGGAACCGTAGCTTGCTGTGGCACTAGAGCTCTCTTAACAGAGAAGGCTCAGAGGTCTTAGCACGAAACCCCAGAATTCCCTAGCCTTGAGCCAGAGCTGTTAAAGCGGTCCCAAACTGGACTATTCCTGCAGTGTGGTTTTGGCCACAATAAGCAACAATTTGAAAAAATGTTTCCAGAAAGAAGTTATTATTATTATTATTATTATTATTATTATTATTATTTTGCAAAAAATACATGATAAAATACGATGACTCTGGAGACCAGGGTTCGAATTCCGGCTCGGCCATGGAAACCCACCTTGGGCAAGTCACACTCTCTCAGCCTCAGACCCCCTCTGAACGAACCTCGCCAAGGCAAATCTGTGATATGGTCGCCCTCGGTCGGAGCATCGTGTTAGACCCGATGCATCCCCACTGGAGAAATAATCCGCTTTGACACCGCTTTAACAGCCCCGGGCTCCAGGCTATGGAATTCTGGGAATGGTAGTTTGTTGTGGCATCGCAGGTTTCTTTTCCTTCTGTGAGGATTGTGGCCATAATTAATCGTTCTTGTGGATAATGATAATTGATGAAACTGTCATAATTTAACAAATCCTATGAATTATTATTAACAGAGGAATATGCAGAGCGGTCTTGGTAATGATTCCCATTGGAAATGGACTTAATATTGGCGGCTGCGTCCGCACTGCAGAAATAATCCACTTTGACACCACTTTGACGACCGTGGCTCTTTGCTGTTGTGGTTTCGCGGGACGTTTCGCCTCCTCTGTCCGACAGAGAGCTCTGGTGCCAGGATAAACTATAATTCCCAGCATCCCACAGCCTGTAGCCGCGGCAGTTAAGAGCGGTGTCAAACTGGATTATTTCCGCAGTGCGGATGCAGCCTTCAATTATGTATTTAACGATGTGGCTGGATCGGGCTGGATTTGTTCTTTATTTGATTTGTTTCATTTTTTGATGCTGCTTTTCTCCTAGAAAGGGACCCAAGGCGGCTCACAAGAGAGAGAGAGAGAGAGAAAATATTTTTAAAACTTTACAATAAAAATATATGATCTATCTATCTATCTATCTATCTATAAATTGTAATGGCCGATATATCTGGGAATTTCCCCCCTCCAAAGCGGCTCGATCTCTCTTTTTCCTTCTGTTTTCTGAGCCGGCCTTTGGGAGATCAAGTGCGGACGGGGAACAGCCTTGAAGAATAAAGTCCCAGCCTTGCCTGGATTTCTAGCATTTCCTTGGACTTGTCTGAACAGTGCCTTCAAGTCTGTTTGTAGCGTGTGTGACAGTTTTGGCCGTGTCTTTCTATACCGTTTTAACTTTGGCTGCATCCATCCACATTGGAGAAACAACCCGGTTTGGCACCGCTTTAACTGCCTTGGCTCAAGGCTATGGAATTCTGGGAACTGTAGTTTTCTCTTGTGGCACCAGAGCTCTCTAACAGAGAAGGCTCCATGTCTTACCCAAACGTCTACAATTCCCAGAACTCCCAAGCCAGGAGCCGGGGCAGTTAAAGCGGTGTCAACCCGGATTATCTCTCCAGTGAGGATGAAGCCTGGAGTCTTTTTTCTTTTTTTCTTTCACAGACTGACACAGAGGAGAAAAATCCTTCTGGGGGCCCGCAGCAAATTCTAATTCCCAGGATTCCATAGCCTTGGGCCAAAAAAAAAAAAAGAGAGAGAGAGAGAGAGTTAAAGCGGTGCCAAACCGGGTTGTTTCTCCAGTGTGGATGCAGCCAAAGTTAAAAACGCTCTAGAAACACGCGGTCACAACTGTCAGAACAATGGAAAACATTTTGCAATTCCTCCTGGGCAAGGTGGCCCTGTCCTCCATTTCAACCTCCTGTCCAGGAGGAATTGCAAAATGTCCTCCATTTTAAGAAGCATGGGTTTCCATTCCCATTAGTATTTTCATTTTGACAATGCCCTTCCTTCCTTCCTTCCTTCCTTCCTTCCTTCCTTCCTTCCTTCCTTCCTTCCTTTTTTCTGGAATGTCCTACATTCATCGGTGCCTCGTCCTCCTTTGCAGTGAGGCCATGATCTATTCTAGATCATCTGGGCCAACCCAACTGGGCAGGCATCCTGTCCTCCTTTTGCAAGCCACTTCTCTCCCTTCTGCACATGCTCAGAGGCTAACCGTCCTCTCCCATTAAGACTCCCTCCCAGGATCCTGGGTTCAAGAACAGCCCTAGACTGGGCCCAAACGTTGGCTCAGACAATGGGAGATGGCCAACTTTTTGCACCGCCTGGCTCCTCTGCCTTTGCTGCTTTTGGCAACTGAAGGGACTGGCCTTCCAAGAGCCGAGGAGCAGGGCTGGGGAGGGTCTTTTTAAAGAGTTGGCAACCAAGGGCGAAGAAGGTTCCCCTGTTTGTCTGGGGCTCAATGGCTGTAAGGGAGCAAAGCCAAGGCCCTTTCCCTTGTGGGTCTCTCTCTCTCTGTGTGTGTATGGGGTCTCCCTGCGAGGAGGGGAAGCGGACGGAGTGGAAAACACCCTCGGACCCCGACGGACGGCCAGAGGCAGCCCAGGGCTCCTCCGATCCAGCTGGAAAAGACAGGAGGAGCCTTTCCTTTGAAAGATGGTGAGGAAACTTAATGGGGAAAGATCAGTGGGAAGAGGAAGAATTCACAGATATAGCCGTGTTAGTCTCTAGAAGCAGGACCTAAGGAGAGATCTTGTGGCACCTTGGAGACTCACTGAAAGACAGATCTTGCCACCATGAGTCTACTTCCTCAGATGCATTTGGTGGTGGAAGGGAGGCCAGGGACAGACATATGTGTATATATATATATGGGGATCTCAATTCAAATTACACATCCTTTGGAAAGGCAGTGGTGGGTCCAGTCTTAGCGATGGTCCTTAGTGCAGAGAGACATAGTGCACGGGGCTGAACTGGAAGATCCAGTTTTGTAATGGGAAGAGGAGAAAACCCTGAGGTTTGGGTCAGGGGGGTCTCTCTGTTTAAGCCGGTCTCATCCTTTCGTTCCAACTTCCCAACAACAACGCGAGGGATCCCTGCATCCACACTGCCAGAAATAATCCGGTTTGACACCGCTTTAACCCCCCCCCCCGAGGGCTCCATGCTGTGGAATTCTGAGAATGGCCCTTGGAACACACGAGCCAGCAATGTGACGCTGCAGCAAAGAAGGCAGATACAGCTTTAGTCTGCATAAATCGAAGCGCAGGTTCCAAGTGAGGGGGAATAATAACAACCAACGACGATTCCCAGAATTCCATAGCATTGAGCCAGGGCAGTTAAAGCGGTGTCAAATCGGATTTATTTCCACAGTGTGGATGCAGCCTTATTTAATAGGTTTTGAAACTGCGTGTCAACCTCTGTGCTTAATTTATGAGAGAGTCAGAGTCGAGGAAGGAGTTCTGTGTTGGAATTCTCAGCCTTGGCTCCACCAAGGTGACCCTGGGCAAGTCACACTCTCTCAGCCTCAGAGAAAGGCAAACCCGCCTCTGGACAGATCTTGCCAAGAAACCCTAGGGTCGCCAAAAGTCTTGGAGAGGCCAGATGGCTTAGGACCTATACAGACAGCCAAAAATAATCCAGTTTGAGACCACTATAGGCCTAAGCAGACTGCCAGAAATAGTGCACATTAAATTGAGGCACTGCCCTGGCTCAGTGCTAGGGAATCATGGGAACTGTATTTTTTTCTGGGACATTGAGCCTTCTCTGTCAGAGAGCTCTGGTGCCACAATAAATTACAGTTCCCATGATTCCCTAGCACTGAGCCAGGGCAGTGCCTCAATTTAATGTGCACTATTTCTGGCAGTCTGCTTAGGCCCTATAACTGCCCTGACTCAGTGCTAGGGAATCATGGGAACTGTAGTTTATTGTGGCACCAGAGCTCTTTGACAGAGAAGGCTCGATGTCTCAGAAAAACAAAAAAACTACAATTCCCTAGCATCGAGCCAGGGCAGTTAAAGCAGTCTCAAACTGGGTTATTTCTGGCAGTCTGTACAGGCCCTTAGCTGCAGACCCACAATCTATGTGTTTTAGTCTGTGTGGGGCATGTGGCCTAGTGGTTTAAATGTTGGATTCTGGAGATCAGGGTTCGAATCCCCTCGGCCAGGAAACTCACTTGGGCAAGTGACACTCTCTCAGCCTCAGGGGAAAGCCATGGCAAACCCTCCTCTGAACAAATCTTGCCAAGAAAGCCCATAAGGCGGAAAGGACTTGAAGGCACACAACAACAACAACAACAACAACAACAAATTGGGAGAAAGGCAGGCCATGAATGAAAGAATGAATGAAGGTGGAATGGAGGGGAACCCTGACCCTTAAAGGGACCCTGGGCCTTCGCACAGTCTCCCACCTTGTAAGTGTACCCCACTAACACGTGGGAAGGGAACAAACACGTGTAGGGAGGCTTGGGTGGGCCCAGCCGAGAAACTGATCTCCTCTGCGGAGGGACTTCATCTCCAATGGGAAAAGCCCCTTTGGTGAATGGGAAAAATAACTTGGAGAAGAGGACAGCATCACCCAACATCCACAAAATTGAGCCAGCCCAAATGCACATTGCACGTATGGCCCAATAAAGGTATCCCTGTTTTGTAGGTTTGGGATGAACCTGTATAATGCGCCTTTTGATTGGTCCCATAAAGGCATGCCTTTTTGTTTGTGGATGCTGGGTGATACTATACTTTGCTCTAGGGCCAACAGGGCTCCTGGATATGACTTGGAGAGAGAAGAGAGAAATTATCTTTCCTTAGAGGTCCCTCCCTTCTTGGGATGTAAAGAAGGATTGACTGGTTCTATTGGAAATCCCGCTGTTCGATCGATCGATCAATCAATCAATCAATCGATCGATCGATTTCATTTCCATGCCAGAAAAGCCTAAAAAGTCAGCCCCCCCCCCCTCAATTGCAGCATCCCAAATAGCAGAGCCATGGGACCATACTAACAAAACTCCCTTGTATGCCTACGAAACGATATTACAGATATACAATTCACGGAGTGTTGTTAGTATTATTCCATCGCTTTTGGGATTCGTTTCTATGCCGCCTTTCTCCCAGAAAGGGACCCAAGGCGGCTCACAAGATTCTTAAAAAAAAAAAAAATTAAACCCAAAAACCTTTGCATTAAAAATGTCAAAACAATTTAAATCAATCTGGATCAGACAGTATAAAAGCAACACAAAAGTTAAACACACAACTAAAACACGCACACATAAACACGCCTCATATAAAAAAAGCACCATTTTACCTCCGAAACAACGGGATCTACTCTACTTCTGAACAGTTACTCCGGAGTTAATGTCACCAATTGATCCTGAATAAAACCCAGTCACCCCAGAAGAACGACTCTCCCTTTCCATAACGAGAAAAGAGTACTTTGAAAGTTGGATTAGGCTAACTTTGTGAGTGACCTTGGGTGGGTCACACTCTCTCAGCCTCAGAGGAGGGCAAAGAAGGGCTAACCCTCTCTGAAGAAAACTTGCCAAGTCAACCGCAGGATAGGGTCCCCTCTGGGACTCACTCCTTCCGTCCATCGTCTGCGGTGAGAAAGGAAGAGAGCCTGCATCCGCACTGCACCAATAATCCGGTTTGATGCCGCTTTAACTGCCAGGGCTCCGTGGTACGAAATTCTGGGAACGGTCATTTTTGTCATTACTTCCCTTCCTTGGAAACGGCACTTCCATTAACTCAGGCTAAAATCGTATCGGCCTTCTTTGCTGCAGGATCGCATTGCTGGCTCGCGTTCAAATTATAATCCTAAAGTCCTTTTTTTTATCGAGCGCTGCTGAGTCAAGTAAACCCGCATCCTACACCTGTGCCTTTGTACGCGTACAAACGACCACTCCCAGAATTCCATAGCACTGAGTCATGGCAGTTAAAGCGGTATCCAACCGGATTATGGCTGCAGTGTGGACGCAAATCAAGGACCGTGGAGCTGGCGATCCCCGTTTCCCTACGCTTTCCACGACCTTTCAGACTAGAGGGGTTTCCCCGCTACTCCCAAGGTTTACAGAACACGCCCCACTGGATCCTGAACTTCCAAAGCGGATCCCAAAACATCAAACATCCACCAGACAGGGATACCTTGATGGGGTCACCCAAAGGGCACAATAGAAAGGCACACTGTAGACGCGCAATATAAATGCACAACATGGATCCGCCACATAAAGTGCAATGTGAATGCGCAATATAAATTCACAATATGAATGCGCAATATAAATGTGAAAAACGTGCAATATGAATGTGCAATATAAATGTGAAAAACGTGCAATATGAATGCGCAATATAAATGTGAAAAACGTGCAATATGAATGTGCAATATAAATGCACAATATAAATGCACAATATGAAAGGGCACTATAAATGTACAATATGAATGCGCGATATAGATGAATGCTACGGATGTGCAATAAAAGGTGCAAGATGAACGCACAATATGAACGTGCAATATAAACCCGCAAGATGAACGCACAATATAGATGCGCAATATAAATGCCCATTCTGAATGGGCCCATCAAGGCACCCCCCTCCAAGGCCATCTGGGTTGCCCCCCCCCCAGGCCTGGCTTCTGTCTGGGCTCACCTCCGGTTCTGGTACCAGGTCTTGACTTGGGTGTCGGTGAGGTTGAGGGAGGCGGCCAGCTCCATGCGGTCCTGGACGCTCAGGTACTTCTGCCGCTCGAAGCTGCGCTCCAGCTGCGCCAGTTGGTGGTCGGTGAAGGCCGTGCGGGCCTTGCGGGGCTTCTTCAGCCGCACCGGGGGGCTCTCCCGGGAGCTGGAGATCTCGCGGTCCCCCTCTTCTTTCACTGGAGAGCGATCGATCGGAGGGGAGGGAAAGAGAAGGCAAAGAGGCGCTCAGGACCAAAGCGAGGGGAGAGCACAAAGGAGGGGGGCCGAGGGATGGGTACCAAAGGATGAGTATCAAGGGATGGGTGTCGAGGGATGGGTATCAAGGGATAGGTGCCAAGGGATGAGTACCAAGGGATGAGTGTCGAGGGATGGGTACCAAGGGATAGCTACCAAGGGATAGGTACCAAGGGATGGATATCAAGGGATGGGTACCAAGAGATGGGTGTCGAGGGATGGGTACAAGGGATAGGTGCCAAGGGATGGGTATGAAGGGATGGGTACCAAAGGATGAGTACCAAGGGATGGGTGCCAAGGGATGGGTACCAAGGGATGGATGTCGAGGGATGGGTACCAGGGGATGGGTGTCGAGGGATGGGTACCAAGGGATGGGTGCCGAGGGATGGGTGCCAAGGAATGGGTGCCAAGGGATGGGTGCCAAGGAATGGGTGCCAAGGGATGGGTACCAAGGGATGGATATCAAGGGATGGGTGCCAAGAGATGGGTATCAAGGGATGGGTACCAAGGGATGGGTACCAAGGGATAGGCGCCAAAGGATGGGTGCCAAGGGATGGGTATCAAGGGATGGGTACCAAGGGATGGGTGCCAACGGATGGGTACAAAGAGATGGGTGCCAAGGGATGGGTACCAAGAGATGGGTACCAAGGGATAAGTACCAAGGGATGGGTATCAAGGGATAGGTGCCAAGGGATGAGTACCAAGGGATGAGTGTCGAGGGATGGGTACCAAGGGATAGCTACCAAGGGATAGGTACCAAGGGATGGATATCAAGGGATGGGTACCAAGAGATGGGTGTCGAGGGATGGGTACAAGGGATAGGTGCCAAAGGATGGGTATGAAGGGATGGGTACCAAAGGATGAGTACCAAGGGATGGGTGCCAAGGGATGGGTACCAAGGGATGGGTGTCGAGGGATGGGTACCAAGGGATGGGTGTCGAGGGATGGGTACCAAGGGATGGGTGCCAAGGAATGGGTGCCAAGGGATGGGAGCCAAGGGATGGGTACCAAGGGATGGGTACCAAGGGATGGGTACCAAGGGATGGGTGCCAAGGGATGGGTGCCAAGGAATGGGTGCCAACGGATGGGTACCAAGGGATGGGTGCCAAGGAATGGGTGCCAACGGATGGGTACCAAGGGATGGGTACCAAGGGATGAGTACCAAGGGATGGGTGTCGAGGGATGGGTACCAAGGGATGGGTGCCAAGGGATGGGTGCCAAGGAATGGGTGCCAAGGGATGGGTGCCAAGGAATGGGTGCCAAGGGATGGGTGTCGAGGGATGGGTGCCAAGGGATAGCTACCAAGGGATGGGTGCCAAAGGATGGGTATCAAGGGATGGGTACCAAGGGGGCCCCTTTCTCCCCACTGCCCATCCTCCATCTGGCTCCCATCTTAGGGCCATCTTCCCTGGTGAAGGCCCAGACCTCCCCGGAAGGATCCTGCGTCCACACTGCAGTAAATCATCCGCTTTGACCCTGCTTTAACGGCCACGGCTCCATGCTATGGAACTCTGGGATACTCTGTACCAGCCTTTGGTCCTCCTTTCGAAGTTTTGGACTTCAGATCCCAGGCGCCCCAACCAACTTGACCAACTTAACAGGAATGACGGGTGTTGAAGTCCAAAACATCTGGTTGACCAAAAGTTGGGAGCCATTGCTATGTACTGTACTGTATACTATATTTATTTAAGTAGGCATTTGGTATACAAGTCATATCAGGGTGGTTTTATATGGAGCAGGTGGGATTTTAGCTATGCTTTTAACATAGATAGATAGATAGATAGATTTTCTATGGTGTGTAGATTTTGATTGTTTTGAGTTTGAGTTTGACTGAGATTTTAAATGTGAGCCGCCTTGGGTCCCTACAGAGAGAAAGGTGACATACAATGAAATCTATCAATAAATAAATACTCTATACTATATAGTATGGGCTCAAACACATAGGTCCTAAAGTCCTTTTACATATACACATAACACATAACACCTGTAGGGGCCCATATATATATGGACTTTAGGTGTTATGTGTTATGTGTATATGTAAAAGGACTTTAGGACCTATGTGTTTGAGCCCATACTATATAGTATAGAGTATTTATTTATTTATTTATTTCATTTGTATAATACATAACACACACACACACACACATGTATCTATCTATCCATACACACATTACACCTAAAGTCCTTTTATAGATAGATAAATAGATAGATAGATATAGTTATAGTTATATATATTATATAAAGTCCTTTTATATATGTATTGTTATATATATATATATATATATATATATATAGTACTATATAAAGGACTTTAGAATTCGAAAGGGAACATGAGCCAGCAATGTGATGCTGCAGCAAAGAAGGCAGATACCATTTTAGCCTGCATACCATTTGATACAGTTTTAGCCTGCACAGTTTCCAAGTGAGGGGAGCCATCACAACCAATGACCATTCCCAGAATTCTGTAGCACGAAGCCGTGGCAGTTAAAGTGGGACCAACCCGGATTATCGCTGCAGTGTGGACGCAGCCACAATCTCAGCCTTTCCGTGCAGCATTGGCCAGTTTTGGAGGACAGCACACAAAGGGATCACTGGTTGGTGTGTGTGTGTGTGTGTGTGTGTGTGTGTGTCTTCCCTGGCCCCAAATCTGGTTTGCAGATCCCAGCACAGAATGGATGCCCACTTTGTGCAAAGATCTCCCAGATCTCTTTTCCCAGGCCCTCCAAGACTTTCCTATTCCGACTCGAATGGGATGGACAAAGTGGCCGCATAAAAAGCCCAATGGACACAATGGCTGTGCGGTGTGATATTGCCAAGTGTGCACGTGTGTATGTGTATGTTTCAGCCCAGCCTCCTTACACGTGTTTTCATAGCGGATTTAACCTGGTTTTAAATTTTCCCCTGATTGTTTAATTGTTTAATTAAAAAAAAACAAAACAAAACAACTTGGATTTTGAGAACCTTTCCCTTTTCTCTTTTTAATTGTTGTCAGCCGCTTGGAACCCCCTTCATCTGGGAAAAAAGGAGGGATGTTAATAATAATAATAATAATAATAATAATAAATCAATAAGAATTCATTGGTCCTGTGAGCCGCCTTGGGTCCCTTTTCGGGAAAAAGGCAGCATAATAAATAAATAAATAATCGTAATAATAATAATAATAATAATAATAATGATGATGATGATGATGATAAAATCCGTGGATGCTCAAATCCCATTAAATACAAGATCATAGTAAAATTGTTTCCTTTAAATAAAGGGATAAATAAATAATCGTAACAATAATGATGATGATGATGACGACGATGATGATGATGATGATGATAAGAAAATCCGTAGATGCTCAAGTCCCCTTAAATACAAGGTCATAGTAAAATGGTTTCCTTTAAATAAATAAATAAATAAATATTTGTAATAATAATAATAATGGTGATGATGATGATGATGAGGATGAGAAAATCCGTGGATGCTCAAGTCCTATTTAATGCAAGAGAGCATGGTAAAATGGTTTTTCTTCAAATAAATGAATAATTGTAATAATGATAGTGATGATGATGATGATGATGATAAAATCCGTGGCTGCTCAAGTTCCATTAAATACAACGCCATAGTAAAATGGTTTCCTTTATATAAAATGGCAAAATCAAGCTTTGCTATTTGGAATTTATACTTTTGAGGGGAATATTTTCCAAGCAGTGGATGCTTGAATCCGTGGATAAAGAATCCGTGGATGAGGGCTAACTGTGATGATGATGATGATGATGATGATGATGATAGAAATATGGCTGGAGGAATCCTTCCTTGTAGGGAATTTGGAGCCTTTCGGGCGTGTCTCCCTGGGAGTAAATCCGATGGCAGCCCTTAGAGCCCTTTCCTTTGAGGAAGCCTCCCTTCCTTTAAACCAGGGGTAGGCAACCTTTCCCCTTTAAGGGCTGAGGGACTTCAGTTCCCAGAATCCCAGGAGTTATTGGCCAACATGGGACTATTGGCCAACATGGCTGAGGCTTCTGGGAGCTGAAGTCCCTTGGCTCTTAAAGGGGACAGGTTGCCTACCCCTGCTTTAAACCCAATCCATTTTACATCTGAGTAGACATAGCCTCAGTTTCTTTTAGGGAAGCTTTCCCCAGGATCGCTCTCCTGCTTCTGGGTGGATCAGGCCCTCTGCATCGGGAGACCTAAGGACATTTATTGGGTTTTTCCAAGGCAATCCAGAACGAAACGCAGCCTCCTATTTTGCTCCGTCAAAGAAGAAGGAGTTTCAAAAACACATAGAAATCCACTTTCTTCATGCGCAAAACCGAGGATCATTTTCCAAAGACCTAAAGCTATACTATGTCTCCTTCGGACAAAACACTACAAAAGGGCAAGTTGGAAAAGTTCAAAGAGAAGGGGGGGAAAGAGATAAAATCGGGTTTTTCCCCCCCTCCTTCCTTCCTATTTGGTGTCACTTTGTTCCTGACGAAGAGACCTGTCGGTCTCGAAAGCCTGCCGATTTGGCTGTGCGTCTTTGTCTGGGTAAATATTTTAAGATTTTACCGCCTTGTTTTTGGACTGTCACAGAATAGGAAATAGGAATAGGAAACGAAGGGGAAAAGAAAGGGGAAAACTACTTGCATAGATCAGAAAACTTTCAGGGGTAGTAGCTTTGTTGGACTTTTAGCAAATCCAAACAAAAATCCATCAGTGATCCCTTTATTGGCCAACCAAAATGCACAAGATATTGTGCATTTTAGTTGGCCAATAAAATTCTCACTGATGTAATTCCCAGAAAAACTAGGAACACAAGACAAGGTGCATCCATCCACACTGGAGGAATAACCCGGTTTGGTAGCGCTTTGCCTGCCAGGGCTCCATGCTATGGAATTCTGGCCTGGGCCCCCAAAACAAACTATAATTCCCAGAATTCCATTGCCTTGGAGCCCTGGCAAGCCAAGCGGTGTCAAATCGGATGATTTTCTCCAGCCGCAGCCATATTTCCTGCACCGGGAAATGTAGGACGTCCGAGGGAAATGTAGGGCAATCGCCAACTAAAAAGTTAAAAGCACTCCTAGAAATGGAAATGCAGGCTTCTTCGTTCTGCTCCGAATAGAGGGCATTTTGGGATTCCTCCTGGACAGAAGGTTGGAATGTAGGACAGGTCCGGGATAAAAAAGGAGGACACCGGTCACCCTGAGAAAGAACAGGCGGCCAAGGGACTTTTATAGCAAAATCGATCCCCAGGTTTATTTTTATTTTTTTTTGGGGGGGGGGGGAAGAAAACTGTTTATTCTCTTGGCTTTGGAAGGAAGGATCCGAACCCAGGACTCTGAAGCGGAAAATGAAAATGTGTTTCACAAATTTGGTACTTAACTTTGTACACTTTACCTTTGCAAAAACCCCAAATTTTCCGCTTCAGAGTCCTGGGTTCGGATCCTCCCTTGGCACCTTTGTACACTTTTCATACATTTCTGTATGCTTTTACCTCTACCTTTTTTACCTTTACCTTTAACTGTACTGTTTTTTTTTTTTAAAAAAATGTTTTTTTTCCCTCTAAGTTTCGTTGTCTTTAATATAATGAAAGAATGAAAAATATTGTAAGCTGCCCTGAATCCCCGTTTTGGGAAAAGGACGGGATAGAACATCATCATCATCATTATTATTATTATTAAAAAGCGGAGTGGAGTCACACTTATTAAACAATAATGTTTATTATTATTATTATTATTATTATTAAAAAGCGGAGCGGAGTCACGCTTATTATTATTATTATTATTATTATTATTATTATTAAAAAGTGGAGCGGAGTCACACTTATTAAACAATTTGTTATTCTTGTTGTTGTTGTTGGCTACAGCAAACTACAATTCCCAGAGCCGTGGCCGTTAAAGCGGCTTTCTCCACTTTTAGAGGCTATTTTAAGGAGGTTTCTTTGCAGGGATGGAAGTCGCCTGGAGCCCGCAGCTGGGAAAAAGGCGGAAGGCAAGAACCACGCAATCCTTCTACTACTACTACTAATAACAACAACAAAATGCAGGTGACACGAAGGTGGGCCTGAGCCCGTGGACTGGTCCCGATTCGAGTCTTCCCACGGCCGGAATGGCTGGAGCCGGAGGTCAGTCCCATGCTCTGCGACGGGTCTCCTCTAGAGGAGCCTCTGCGGTCCTCCCCCTCGGCGGCCCCGATCCCCCTCCTCGCCGGGAGCCCTGGACACCCGGAGCCGCCTTTTGTGCGTGATGTGTGCGATTCTCTTTCCCCTCGGATCCGGATCCTGGGAGACCAGATTCAGGTCTCTTCGGTGCGGAGGAGGGAATCCGAAGGGGGCCGTGGGTGTCCACGCGTGTCCGTGGCCGGGGGCCAGCAGGACTGAGGCCGGAGGAGGAGGAGGAGGAGGAGGAAGCCTTGGCCCTCAGTCCCACGCGCGGACCCCAGACACGCGTGGAGAGGCTTCCCTGCGGAGGGAAGGGGAGAGAGAGAGAGAGAGCCCTTAGCCCTTGGTCCTATTCCTCCTCCCCCCCCCCCGGAGCCAAAAAGGAGCCAGCTTCCATTGACATCCATGAGCCGCACTCCTCTCGTTTCTTTTTCTTCCTTAAGGAAACAGGACTAGAACCGGCAGGCTTCCTTGTCCCTTCTTTTTAATTCTTATTTTTTGGGGCGGGTGTCTGTCTGTCTGTCTGTCTGTCTCTCTCCCCTTTCGGCCGCCTAAAGCCCCAAATCCACTGAATTGAGCCCCCCGGGAGGAAGAAGAAGAAGAAGAGGAAGAGGAAGAAGAAGAGGAAGAAGAAGAAGAGGAAGAGGAAGAAGAAGAAGAAGAAGAAGAAGAAGAGGAAGAAGAAGAGGAAGAAGAAGAAGAGGAAGAAGAAGAGGAAGAAGAAGAAGAAGAAGAAGAAGAAGAAGAGGAAGAAGAAGAAGAGGAAGAAGAAGAGGAAGAAGAGGAAGAAGAGCCCCCCCTTTCATCCCAGGCACAAAGACCCCCCCCCGCTGCATCCGAGAGGAAGGAAGGAAGGAAGGAAGGAAGGAAGGAAGGAAGGAAGGCAGGCAGGCCAAGGCAGAAGTGGCCCCGGGGGGCTGGGGGGGGTGGCGGCCGTCCTCGCCAAGGCTCCCTCCCCCAGAAAGGCCACCCGCCCAGAGGTCCCGATCCTCCCGGGGTTTGGGAAAGGCGGCCCTCGGGGGGGGGGCAAGGCCCGGGGGATCCGGCCAAGTTGGGGGCAGGATGGATCTGGGGGGGGGGAGAGAGGTCGAGGCTGGCAAATTGGGGGAACAGGGGGTGGGGGGGGAGGAAAAGTTCCTCCGAAAAGGAAAGCGAGAGATGGGGGGAAAGAGCAAAAGAGCCAAGTGGAGAAGGAGAAGGAGAGAGAGGAAGGAAGGGAGGAAGGATGATGATGATTATTATTATTATTATTATTATTATTATTATTATTATTATTATGAAATATTTATACCCCACTCTTCAGCCAAAAGGCTATCAATGAAGAAGAAGAAGGATGAAGAAGGAGAGAGGAGAGATGGGGAGAAAGAGCAGAAGAGCGAAATGGAGAAGGAGAGAGAGAAAGGAAGGAAAGAAGGAAAGAAGGGAGGATGAAGAAGGAAAGAGAAGGAGAGAGAAAGGAGGGATCAAGAGGGAGAGAGAAGAAGGAAGGAGGGATGGATGGAAGGCCGCCGGCGGAGCAGAAAGTCAAAGGAAAGAGAGAAGGAAGGGGAAGGAAGGAAGGAAGGAAGGAAAGAAAGAAAGAGCAAAAAATAGAGAAGGAAGAACAGAGAGCGGCAGAGAGTAAAAGGGAAGAAAAATGTAAAAGACAGTGAAACAAGAGAGTAAAAGAAAAAAGTAGAATAAAGGGAGGGAGAGAGTAAAAGAAAAACAATGTAAAAGACAGAGTGAAGAGTGAAAGTAAAAGAAAAAGAAAAAGGTAGAAGAGAGAGTGAAGAATGAGTGAAAGAAAAAATGTAGAAGGGAGAGTAAAGAGAGAGTAAAAGCAAAATAAAAATGCAGAAGAGAGAGTGGGGAGAAAAAGAAAAAGGTAGACTGGGGAGAAAGGGGGAAAGGCGGAGGGAAGGATAGAAGGGGAAGGCAAAGAAGGAGAGAGGGATGGAAGAAAATGCAGCAGAGTTGACTGAAGGAGAGGAAAAGGAAGGAAGGGAAGGGGAAATGGGGCAAAAGCGGAGGAGGAAGCAAAGGACGGAGAAAAAGAGGAAGAGGAGAAAACGGGAGAAAGCATAGAAAAGGGAAAGGCGCCGGGAAAGGAGAGAAAGGGAAGAAGCCAAAGAAGGAAAGGAGGAAAAAAGGAAGGGAAAGCGAAGGAAGGAAGGAAGGAAAAGACGCGAGAAGGGAAACCGAAACCGACGGCAAAAGACAAAGGCTGGATCCGCTCGGCAGCCATAACCCGGTTTGACCCCCGCTTTAACGGCCATGGCTCCACGGAGCCATGGCCGTTAAAGCGGGGTCAAACCGGGTTATGGCTGCCGTGCGGATCCAGGAATGGGGCCCTCGCAATGATTCTGCATAGATGGCAATGCCAGTTTTCAAGAAATAGATTAAAAAGGAAGAAGGGAAGGAAGGGGAAAAAAGAAAGAAAGAAAGAAAGAAAGAAAGAAAGAAAAGAGGGCAGGATCTTCAAGATTATATTCTTGTTGTGCGCCTTTAAGTCCTCTCCGACCCTATTCTTGGGGTTTTGGTGGCAAGACTGGTTCAGAGGAAGGCATTTTTCATTTATTTTGGCGTGAACTTTCGTGGGTATATATAAACCCACTTCTTCGGATATTTGCACAATTGTGGGAGTGGGAAGATGCAGATCGTGGGATCCTTTCCTTCGATTTTGAAAAGAGGCCCGAGGAGATGAAATGCAAAGAAACAGCTTCGCTTTCCCAGTTCGGCAACTCAGGTTCAGCAAAGCCGCGGTTAATATTCGAAGATGGATCTAAATCCTCTTCTAAAAGCGGGATCCCGACCCCTTTTGGTCCTTTTCTTTCAGGGAAGGGAAAGAGAGCTGGGTGGATTTGGAGGAGATATTCAGGAAGGATTTAAAAATCTTCCTTTTATTAGTCTCTCTCTCTCTGTATATATGTATAAAATATTTAAGAAATGTTCCTTTTCAGTTGGGTGAATTTCTCGGAGTCTTTGTTAGCCCTTGTCCATTGAACTTCAGGTTTATTTGGGGGTGTTTTTTGTCCATTTTTCTTTCTTTCCTTTAAAAACCAAAGTGATTTTAAATCGAAATGATACATTTCCAGGGAAAATCTGAGTGATCGAAAGAGAAGCATCATTGATCTTCCAGGGAAACCCGTCGAGATAAAACGGAAACAAATAAAAAACATTGAGAAGCCGAAATTCTTCGGGTCTCATAATAGGAGCCAAAATAATAATAATAATAATAATAATAATAATACATAAAATTGACCTATTCAGGGTGGTCTGGGATCTTTTTCGTCTGCGCACCGACTCAGAGAGAAATCCATTTAATTTATTTCGCCAGGCATGTTTCCTTTTGAGTCTAAGGCTGCATCCACACTGGAGAAACCGTCCAGTCTGACACCGCTTTAACGGCCCGTGGTTCCATGCTATGGAATTCTGGACTACAATTCCCAGAATTCCATAGCACGGAGCCGCGGCCCTTAGAGCGGTATCAAAACGGATGATTTCCGCGGTGTGGAACCACACCGAAACGGATCGTTGCGTTGGAGTAAACCGTGAGACTGGTGGCCCCGATCCAACGGAACGGAAAGGATCCCTCGTTTCAGTGGGGTTTTAGGAGCAACTTACTCGCAAGTAATCCTGCAAGGCAGAAGGGAGACCTGCCTCCTTCGGTGGAAAGGAAGGGTTCCCTCTGGATCGCCAGGAGAGATCCTTTCTTGGCCAGGACCAGATTGGCGACCAGAATCAGGAATTAGGACAGGAGGGATAGGAAGGGTTTTCCAAAGGCACCCTGGAAAATGTAACTTATCCAAAGAGGAGGAACCCCCCCACCCCACCCCCAATGGTTTTCGTTCCCTCTCTGCTTCATCCATCCTCCTCCCCTTCATTCAGGCCACAGTTCCCAGTGCCTTTGTCCATCCTTACAATGGATCTCCAGGCCCAAAGGCACAGCAAAATTCACCAAATGAATTCGGATTGACAGTCTCACTCACTTGAAAAGGAAGGACATCTCTCTAGCTCTCTAGGAGCTGTATATATGTCATTATTATGTACAGCGCCTATGTATCGGGAGCCTATATATATGCTGGGTTCAACTAGAGTAGAGCCATTAAATCAGCGCCTTTTACATCTATAGCGTCCATATATAGATGTAAAAGGCGCTGATATATATAGACGCTATAGATGTAAAAGGCGCTGATTTAATGGCTCTACTCTAGTTGAACCCATCAGTGGGATCTAGGCCAGTCGGGGGAAACTTTTCCGCGGGAACCTGAAGGATCGCCGGTGGTTTTCCCTTGAGTCCGCCCTCTTCCCGGCCAAATTTCCCGACTTTGATCTTCCAGGAGTAGATATAGATATAGATATAGATATAGATATAATCTCGGTCTGTCCCTGGCTTTCTCCTCCACCAAATGCATTTAGAGGAAGTAGACTTCAGGCTAGGAAAGCTCCTGCTGCCAACTTCTTCCTTCCACTTGATCTCTCAAAGGGACCGAAAGATCTCTTGACAAATCGTCCGGAGAGCCCTAAACCGAGTGACAGCCCCGGATCCAAAGGCTCCCAGCCGGCTCCCTCCACAGTGATCGCTCTCCTGGAAGATCAAAGTCAGGAAGTTTGGCCGGGAAGAGGGCGGACTCGAGGGAAAACCACTGCGATCCTTCAGGTTCCCCGGCGGAAAAGTTTCCCCCGACTGGCCTAGATCCCACTGCTGGGTTCAACTAGAGTAGAGCCATTAAATTAGCGCCTTTTACACAGGGATCGACTTATCAGATCCCCCCGGATCCCCCTGGAAGGGACAACGGGGATCCCTGATCCCTTTGCTCTCCTGCTGGAGCTGCCCTAAATCCGCAAACGAATACATTTCCTCCCTTCCTCGCAAACTCTTTTAAAGGACGGGCTTCTAATGCCGAACCCGGCCGAAATATAATCCGGGTTGGCACCGCTTGAGCTGCCACGCTACGTATGGAATTCTGGGAACGGGGGGCTGGTTGTTCTTACTCTCCTCCCTTGGAGACTGTGCTGCTTCTACGAACGCGTTTCCTTCGTATTAAGGTGGAAACCGCGCTTCCGCTCACAGCCTCTGTTCCTCGCAGCATCCGATTCGTTCTACAATTGAAAGATGGGATCGGGCGTCTTTGCTGCGGCACCACGATGCTGGCTCGCTCCCAGAATTCTATGGCACTGCAAGCGGGGGGTCAGACCGGGCTAACAATGCGTTCGGTGCGGACGCGGCTTTGGAGTCTGGGAGCCCAACCCAGCGAGTGTCCCCTCGTTCCCTTCCCGCCTTCGGGGGGGGGGGCTCCTACCTTTGTACTCGGCGTCGGAGGAGGAAGCGTTGCTGCCGCCGCCGCCGCCGCCGCCCTTCTCGGCCTTCTCCCGGGCTCCCCCTTCCTCGGAGGCTTTGGCCGGGAGGCGGATCGGGGCCGAGTCCGGGCCTCCAAGGGCGCCGGTGCTGCTGCTGCCGGTGCTGGAGGAGGAGGAGGAGTAAGGGGCGCAGGCGGCCAGGGGCTTGCAGTCGGCCAGGATGTCCCTGATGAGGAAGGAGGAGGTCACCGTCCGGGACTGGGGCTGGGGCTGGGGCTGGGCCGAGGAGCCCCCGGGCGGGATCGGGAGCATGGGCGCCGCCGGGGGCACCAGCCCCTCTCCGCCGGGCGACGAGGGCGAGGGACAGCCGCTGCTGCTGCCGCTGAGGGCCGGCGGAGAGCGCCCTTCTTCCGAGGAGTCTTTGGCCGGAGGGCGCCGGGAGAGCAGCGACTCGATCCCGAAGCCGCTGGGGCCCTCCATCCCTCCTGGCCCCTATTAGCCCAGGGAGAGGGGTCGGCGGCCCTGGGGGGCAGAGGGGCGGCAGGAGGACGAGGAGGAGGAGGAGGAGGAAGAGGAGGAAGAGGAGGAAGAGGAAGAGGAGGAGGAAGAGGGCCCGGCCAAGAGGGGCCCCAGGCCCAGGCCGAGGGCCCCGGCCCAGCCCTCCCTCATCCAGGCAGGAGACGGAGAGAGAGAAAGAGAAAGGAAGAAAAGGGAAGGAAGGAAGGAAGGAGAGAGGAACGGAAAGCGAGGGAAGGAGAAAGAAAGCAAAGGCGGGAGAAGAAAGAAACGGAAAGAGAGGGAAGGAGAAAGAAAAGAAAGAAAGGAAAGGAAGGAAGGAAGGAGAAAGCAAGAAAGAATGTCAAGGGACAGAAAAGAAGGAAGGAAAGAAGGAAGGAAGGAAGGAAGGAAGGAAGGGGAAAGAAAGAAAGATAGAAAGATAATAAAGAGAATTTAGGAGAAAAAGAAGGAAGGAGGGAAGAAGGGAAGGAAGGGGAAAAAAGAAGGGAAAGGAAAAGAGAAGGAGAAGGAGAAGAAGAAGGGAAGCCGTCAATAGGGAGGAGGGAGGCGGGGAAAGTCCAACTTTTCCTGGGCGCCCAGGCCCCGCTCTCTTCCGTCGGAGGGATGGCTCCGGGGCTCCGGGGGGGGGGGAGACCCTTCCCGACTCCTTGGGACCAGAGGCCCTCGCTCTCCTCGGCCAAGGGACCAACTTGCCCAGGCTCTGGGGCCTCGTCCGCTTCTTCGGCCGGCGGTGGGGGGGGGGGCAGCCCCCGGGAAGGCTCAGGGCCCGGGACGGGATCGGGGCCGCCTCCTCCTCCTCCTCCTCCGCCTCCTCCTCCGCTCCTCCTCCATCTCCGCCGCCAGGAAGACTTTGCCGGGCCAAGGGCTCCTCGGAGAGCGGGGGTCCCGTCGAGAGTCGGGTCCGGGACTCGCTTTTCAGCACCAGGGAGAGCGCCGCCGGGAGAAGTCCCGCAACAGAGCGGGAGCAAGAGAGGCTGGAGTTTGGCGCTCTTCCTCCCCTTCCTTCCTTCCTTCCTTCCTCCTCTTCTTCTTTCCTTCCTCCTCCTTCCTCTTCCTCGCCTCTTTTTTGGGAGCCTCCTCCGGAGGCCACGTGGCCCTGGGCCTGGCTCCCGATTGGCCGGGGGCCTTTTTCGGGTGATGTCAGGCTCAGCCCGCGCACTGGGGCCTCGGGACACTTGATCCGGCCGCGGTTTGATTAAAAGAGACGCGGAATTAATTACAGCCCAGATCCAAGGGCCGCTTCCTCCCTGTTTCCTCTCATTACGCCGCTGATGAAGTTCTAAATGGGGTCATTAGGAAGGAAGGGAGGGAGGGAGGGAGGGAGGGAGACTCCCAGGAAGAGAGAGAGAGAGAGAGAGAAGGAGGGGACTGGGGGAGGGAGGGAGGGAGGGAGGGAGGGAAGGAGATCGGGGGATCGCCAGGAGCTGCCTCACGATCGCCTTGGAGGGGGCCCAGGACAGGTTTTGCTTTTGCTTTTAAAAAAGGGGGTACGCTAAAGAAAAGATCAATTACGTCAAACCTCTACACAGACCACATCAGTTAAATCCCTCGAAAGTGTCTCCAACAGGGAAGCTCCATTATTATTATTATTATTATTATTATTATGACTTCTTCCTTGTCTGTCTCCGGTCAGGAAAATCTTCCTCCTTTTGATTCCCAAAAGAGATTTTGGGTTCTATAATCGAGGAAAAGGTCACAGTTCCAAATTGAGACATTAGTTTTGCCGAAGCCCTTTACTAGCAGGTTCGTTGTTGTTGTTGCTGTGGTTGGTGGTGTGTGCCTTTCAGGTCCTTTCCGACTTATATGGCAACCTTAGGATGAACCACACTGGCTCCTCATTGAGTAGGGATGCCATCGTCTAACACCTTACCTCAGAGTAAGTCCGATTCCCTCCGTGAAAAATGACTTCTGTGGAGGCAGGCTAGTAAAATGTGGGCTAGATAATGCAACTGTTGGGTAGATTAGTAACTGGTTGACTGACCGAACCCAAAAAGTGCTCAGCAATGGCTCCTTCCCTTCTTCATCCAGGAGAGAAGTGACCAGTGGGGTGTCCAGTGGGGTTCAGTCCTGGGCCCAGTGCTCTTCAACATCTTTATCAATGATTTGGATGAAGGAACAGGGGGCATGCTTCTCAAATTTGCAGATGACACCAAATGAGGAGGAATAGCTAATTCCCCAGAGGAGAGGATTAAAAATGGCCATAATAGATCAAAAAGTTGAGCCAAACCTAAGAAAATGGCCATAATAGATTAAAAAGTCGAGGCCTTTCCAGACTAAAAATACCGGGCCTCGGGATTCTGGGACCTTGGGCTTTTCCCCTCCCCAGGAAGGCCTCCATAGTCCCCTTTTAGAATTGAAGTGGTAGGGGTTTATTGGTTCGTATTGTTTTGTGGTTGGTTTTTAAACTTGTTATGTTTCTATTGTTATTTGGTTTTAATTGAGATTATGGTTTAATAAATTTTTAAGCGGGGGAGGGCATTATACTGTTTTAATTTGTATGTATTTTAATGTTGTACACCGCCTAGATTGGTTCGCCACCGGGCGGTATATAAATAAAAAAATATTATTATTATTATTATTATTATTATAAAATAAACTTCAGCAGGGAGCAATGGAAGGAAGGAAGAAAAAATGAAATGAATAGATTTAGGATGGGGGACACCTGGCTTGTCAAGACTACATGTGAAAGGGATCTAGTAGACCACAAGGTGAACATGAGTCAACAGTGTGATCCAGCAGCTAAAAAGGCCAATGCAATTCTAGGCTTCATCAATAGAAGTATGGTGTCTAGACTGAGGGAAGTCATAGTGCCACTGTATTCTGCTTTGGTTAAGCCCCACCTGGAATACTGTCTCCAGTTCTGGGCACCACAATTCAAAAAGGATGTGGAGAAACTGGAGCATGTCCAGAGGAGGGTGACTAAAATGGTGAAGGGTCTGGAAACCATAAAGCCCTATGAGGAACGACTTAGAAAACTGGGTATGTTTAGCCTGGAGAAGAGAAGGTTAGGTGATATGATAGCCTTGTTTAAATATTTGAAGGGATGTCATATTGAGGAGGGAACAAGCTTGTTTTCTACTGTTCCAGAGAATAGGACCCCGAACAATGGATGCAAGCTGCAAGAAAAGAGATTCCACCTCAAGATTAGGAAGAACTTCCTGACAGTAAGAGCTGTTCGACAGTGGAACACACTCCCTCGGAGAATGGTGGAGTCTCCTTCTTTGGAGCTTTTTAAACAGAGGCTAGATGGCCATTTCTGTGTGTGTGTGTGTGTGCTTTGATTGTGAGTTCCTGCATGGCAGAATGGGGTTGGACTGGATGGCCCTTGTGGTCTCTTCCAACTCTATGATTCTATGGTCCTAGGACTGAGCTGCAAAGTGCATGGAAGCTGCGCAACTGTAAAAATCCCAGTCCCCCCCCCCCCGCCGCCTTTGCAGTCAGAGCAATTGGGATTTCTATGGGACCGAATCCCTGCATGTACAATCCTTCCTCCCCGTTTGCTCTTCCTGTCCTTTGAAAAGCCTGGCCATGAATGCCTTTGAGCAGCCCTGAAAGTAGACCATTTTGTGGAGGGGAAGTGAAGGAGAGGAAGAGATCCCAGAAGGAGGAGAATGGAGAAGAAGAAAGAGACTGGGAGGGCAGTAAATCTAAATCGTGAAACTATAACCGTGTCTAGTTTCATGTCTAGATTTAGTCCCCCCCCCCCCAAAAAAAATAAAAATAAAAATCACAAGTCTCTTTCTTCTCCTCCATTCTCCTCCTTTTGGGATCTCTTCCTCTCCTTTGCTCCCCATCTCCAAAATGGCGAATTAAAGACGGAAGATCTTTCTTTGACCTAATCTTTTCATTCGCTAGAATGGAGCTGGGCTCTCCATGCAATGAAGCCTTTAGTAAACTTGCCTAAATTTCTAACCTGAAACTGCCTGCTTTGTTTATTCAGTTCAATTCTCAGGAAAGCATTTCCCTGAAGTTTAGTTTCAGATTAAGTTTATGGCTCCTCTGCTAAAGAAGGCTCATTCCTATCCGTTTTAACTTTAGCATTGTGCCGCCCCCCCCTCCGCCCCCAACCATGGGAAACTTTATAATTTCCAAAAGCAGGGAGGAGTGCTCCAGAAGAATGAAACCTACATCTCCCTGACCCCACACTTAACTTGACTCAGCAGCACTACATGCAGAAAGTAGTAGTCTAGGATCAGGAATGGACCATGAGCCAGCAATGTGAGGGTGCAGCAAAGAAGGCGCATACTATTTCAGCACAGTTTCCAAGCGAGGGAAGAAGTAGTGGAATTCATACAACCCTAATTGAATTCATACAGTTCCAGAACTGGAAGGGGCCCAGGACGGGCATCCACTTTAATTCCCTCTCCCTCCCCTGCAGGATTTCCAACTAGAGCCAGGAGCTGTCCAGCCTCTTTGGGAAGAGAGAAGCAGATCTCCCCATTCAGCTGCTGATTTGTTCTGGCCACCAAGAAATCCCTTCTAATGTTCAATAGGAATCCTGTAACTTCAAACCATTAGACCTGGTCCTACCCTCTGGGGCAGCCCTTGGGGTCTTTAAAGAGGACGATCATATCACACACACACACACACACACACACACACCAGCCTCCTCTTTGCCAGGCTGAACATGCCCAGCTCCCTCAACCGTTCCTCGTAGCTTTCGTTCTCCATTCCTCTTCTAATAATCCCTGCGGTCTTCCCAACTTCTCTCTGTCCTCCTTAAAATGAGGCACTCAGAAACAGCATTCCAGATGAAGGTTGGCCAGTGCAGAAGATACCGGGGCTATTACTTCCCGCACTTGGAAACCGCAGGCTAAAATAGTATCTGCCTTCTTTGCTGCAGCATCACATTGCTGGCTCATGTTCCATTTCTAATCCTAAAGTCTTTTTGTATATAGTGTTGCTGAGTCAAGTAAATCCCATCCTATGCCTTGTACACTTGTGTTTTGTGTGTGTGTGTGTGTGGCTTAAAAGTAGAATCTTGCATTTATCTTACTTCGGATCAATGCCCCTAAGATGGGGCTGAGGGCAGTGGAAAGGCAATAACACACTTTAGGAAGGACCGGCTCAGACGACCTGTTGTTTTGAAGCTGACATTGGTGAAAGCACCCAGCAGTTAGTCCGAGCCGAAAGCAACCATTCTGCACATTCTTGGGGGAAATGCGCGATCGATCCCTGCCGTCCGCACGTGTCTCTCTCCCCGGATGAAACCCACCGGAGGGGAAGGAAAATGGCAAGTTCCAGTCGTCCGAAGGGGAATTTTCCTTGCCTCCATGCGGGGCTTTTTGCTTTTCTCAACCCTAGAGCCCGAACAAAGAGACCTGTGGCGCCCCAAAGACTCTCCTTTTGAGGATCTTGCTGGGCTTTTCAGGGGCTGCAGTTTCAGACCCAAGAAGACCTTGAATGAAACGAACATCGGATCGAGTTGGAAGGGGAGGGAGAGGAGAAAATTGGGTCCGGAGGAAAAGGAAAAGCGGGGAAGAGACGCTTGGGCCGCGTCCGCACTGCAGCAATAACCCAGTTTGACCCCACTTTAACTGCCAGGGCTCAATGCTGTGGACTTTCTATGGGTATGGTCGATTGTTGTTATGAGTTCCCTCACTTGGAAAGGGTGCTTCTCTTAATGCAGGCTAAAATTGTATCTGCCTTCTTTGCTGCAGCATGGCACTGCTGGCTCATGTTCCATTTCTAATCCTAAAGTCAATTGTGGATATAAGTGCTGCTGTGCTGAGTCAAGTAAGCCCCTTTCCTAGACCTGTTTGTACCTGCACAAACGACCATTCCCAGAATTCCATAGCATGGCGCCGTGGCAGTTAAAGTGGGGTCAAACCGGATTATTTCTGCAGCGTGGGTGCAGCCTAAACTTCCCTGAAATGTGACAAAATAAACCAAATACCCACAAATTGAAACCCGGGGAGGGGGGGGGAGGGAATTCCCTTCTTTAGGGAAGGAAGTCCGGGGATCTCCCCCCCCAAGACCTTTGGGGCCCCTAAAACCTTCCCAGGGCCCCCTCTTTCCTTGCCTGGCGGCCCAGAGGCCTAGGATGGGTGCCCCCCCCCCAGGAAGGAGACCCTCCCCCGGAGAGGAGCCCAGGTCTTGCTGAGAGGCACCTGGGCAACAGGAAGGAGGACAGGGCACCGCAAAATGTAGGACGGTCCATGAAAATGAAGGAGACGGCCAAAAAAACCTCAAAACACTCGGAAATATATATTCATGCTTTCTAGGACCGCTTCAAATGGAGGACATCTTGGGATTCCTCCTGGACAGAAGGCTGAAATGTAGGCTTCCTTCCTTCTTTTCTTCTTTCCTCCCTCCCTCCCTCCCTTCTTTCTTTTTCCTTTCCTTTCCCCCTTTTCCTTCCTTTCCCCCTTCTTTCCTTCCTTCCTTCTTTTCCCCCTCCCTTCCTTCCCTCAATCCCTTTCTTTTTCCCTTTCTTTCTTTTCTTCCTCCCTTTCTTCCACCCTTCTTTCTTTCCTCCTTCCCTTCCTTGTTTCCTTTTTCTCTTCCTCCCTTCTTTTCTTCCTTCCTTCCTCCCTTTCTTTTTTCCTCTTTCTTTCTTTCCTCCTTCCCTCAATCCCTTTTTTTCTCTTTCTTTCTTTTCTCCCTTCCTCCTTCCCTTTCTTATTTCCTTTTCCCCTTCCTTCCTTCCTTCCTTCCTCCCTTCCTTCCTCCCTTTCTTTTTTCCTTCTTTCTTTCTTTCTTTCTTCCCTCCCTTCTTTCTTTGGGGTGTGTGCCTTTTGAGAAGGGGTGCCCCCAAGAATTCCGAGGGAGAGGACTTGCGGGGGGGGGGGGGAGGAGGAAGGGAAGGGAAGGAAGGAAGGAAGGAAGGAAGGAAGGAAGGAAGGAAGGAAGGAAGGGCCGAGCGTCTGGACCGGACTTTCCCACGTTCTCCTCCCCCCCGGGCTCAGGCGTCCTCCCGCGAGAGGCGACCCCCGAACTGAGCCCCCCCCCTTTTTGGCGGCAGAGAGAGAGAGCCACGGGGCGGGAGGGGGTTCCCTCCGGAGGAAAGCCCCCCCTCCCCGCACCTCCCCCTCCAGCTGGGAATCCCCAGGCCATGCCCCCTCCCCCTCCCCTCCCCCCTCCCGGCCCCAGCAGCTTGGAGGCGGCGGCAGAGGCCCTTCTTCTTCTTCTGGGGCTGCTTCCAAGCTGTCGGAGGGAGGGAGGGAGGGAGGGGGACCCCCAAGGCCCAGGAGGGAGGGAGGGAGAGAGGAAATGCCCTCCTGGACAAAGGGGGGGGGGGGAGGAGGGGGGAATTAAGCTGGCGGGGGGGGGACAGGACTCCTCCCTCTTCACCGCCCCTCCTCAACGCCCTGCCCTTCCCTTCCTCTCTCTTCCCCCTTCCTTTTCCTTCCTTCCTTCCTCCCTCCCTCCCTCCCTCCCTCCCTCCCTCCCTCCCTCCCTCCCTCCCTTCCTTCCTTCCTTCCTCCCTCCCTTCCTCCCTCCCTTCCTTCCTTCCTTCCTCCTTTCCCTTCCCTTCGGCGCTCTTTCTCTTTTCTGCCCTTTGGAACTTCCTCACATTAGAAGCCGGGAAGTCCCAAGGCGGATCCCATTCCCCTTAGAAAGAGAGAAAGAGAGAAAGAGAGAAAGAGAGAAAGAAAGAGAGAAAGAGAGAAAGAAAAGGCAAGAGAGGCGAAGGCGAAGCGGCCGCGGTTTCCCAGCAGCCCCAGGAGAAGCCCTTTCGGAGCGCCTCAAGGCGGAGAAGGACAGGACCCCAGCCCCCCCCCCCAGCAATGAAGGACCCTTCCAGCTGCAGTCCAGATGGGGACCCCTGGAGCAGACCCCCTCCAAAAATGCCCCCCCCCCCCGTTAGAGACGAACTGAAAGGGAGAATTCATGCAGGGAGCTGTCTTCGCCGTTTAGCAGATTCAAAGAAAAATCCATCATTTTCTTGGCCGACCAAAACGCACAATATACTTGTTGCAAGCTTTCGAAGCTCCATGGACTTGTTCTTCAAGAGGCCAGATATTACAAACCAAACAGAAGAAAAACAATTGGAGATGTTAGTCAGATGCCTCCATGTTGTCTAGTCTTTGGTTAAGATGGCATATGGTGAGAAGGATATCTTTTGTAGGCAGGATCCTGCTCTTTCTGGCCATGTGGCTATTGGGAGATTTGCAAAGTCCAGGAAATTTAAAATCCATTTGCATCTCAACAGGGACCCTTCTTTTGCAATCCAATCTGTCTCCATTCGAAAGCTTGCAACAGGTATATTTTAGTTGGCCAATAAAGGGATCACTGATGGATTTTTGTTTGAAAATGAAAGAAAGGAGTTGGCAGCATGAGCTTTCCTAGACCTAAGCCTACTTCCTCAGATGCATTTGATGGAGTGGAAAGCCATCTGAGGAAGAAGACTGAAGGCTATGAAAGCTCAAGCTGCCAAGTTCTTTCTTTCTGTTAGTCTCAAAGGGGATACGAGGTCTCTCTACATACTTATTTTAATCTAGACTAACACAACTATAACTTTATATCACCTGGAATATTGTGTCCAGGTCTGGGCACCACAATTCAGAAAGGATCTGGGCAAGCTGGATCGAGTCCAGAGGAGGGCCACCAAAATGGTGAAGGGTTTGGAAACCCCCAAACCCTGTGAGGAGAGACTTAGGGAACTGGGTATGTTTAGCCTGGAGAAGAGAAGGTTAAGAGGGGGATATGATAGCCCTGTTTAAATATTTGAAGGAATGCCATATTGAGGATGGAGCAAGCTTGTTTTCTGCTGCTCCAGAGAATAGAACCCAGAACAATTCAAACTAGAGGAAAAGAGATTCCACCTAGACATTAGGAGGAACTTTCTGAGAGCAAGAGCTCTTTGACAGTGGAACACACACTCCCTTCGAGTTTAGTGGAGTCTCCTTCTTTGGAGGTTTTAAAACAGAGACTGGATGGCTGGATGGGTGCTTTGATGGTGAGTTTCTGCATGGCAGGGGGGTTGGACTGGATGGCCCTTGGGGGTCTCTCCCAAGTCTTTGATTTTCTGAGTACTGCTAAATGAACTGCTAAAAAGACCAACAAACAGATCCTGGAGCAAAACCCGACCCAACTCTCCCTAAAAGCAAAGGCTGTCATATTGAAGTGGTCTTATTTTGGTCAGGAGAAGACATGCCTCAATGGAAAAAAAGTAGCAATACTTGCTAGAAGGTGGTGTGGAAACCAGCTGCTTTGGTGTGGTTGGTTTGGGCACTGGACTCGGACTGTGGAGGCCAGGGTTCGAATCCTGGCTCTGCCATGGAAATCCACTGGGTGGCCTTGGGCAAGTCACACTCTCTCAGCCTCAAGGATGGCCAGGGCAAACCCCGCTCGGAAGAAACTGGCCAGGAAAACCCTGTGATAGGTTGGCCTTGGGGCGGGGGGCGTCGGTCAGAAATGGCACACAACACACACAACCAACACAAGGCAGAGAAGAGCGCATAGCAGCAGATGGCCAGATTCAGCCAGAGAAAAGCCATGACTCTGCAGGAGCTGAACAGAGGAGGACTTGGGGGGCTCTCTCTCGTTTATAGGGTCGCCATGGGTCCAAGTCAGCAACAACCACCAACACTTCTTGCATGCCCCTTCCCTCGGCTCCCTGGCATTGTTTTAGCAGCAACTTTGCAAAAACAAAAAACCCCATTAGTTCCTTCTCCCCTGTTAGTTATCAGAAAACAAACCTACTGTATTTTCTTCTGGTTTAGCATGCATTGAAAGGCTCAGAGGAACGGGAAAGAATATTTTATCCCCTATATTTATCCCCTATATTTATCCCCTATATTTTAAAACAAACCCTTTATAGCAGCCGACGGAACCCTCAGGATTAGCGCAAGCTGCACAGCATTTCGTGTGTTCAGAAAATGTAAATTCAATGTCACTTTAAACACTTTTTCTTCCTCTTCCACCCATAGAAGTCACAAGTACGCTCGCCAGTCCGTCGCCCTTCTGTGGCTGCGTCCACACTGCGGGAATAATCCGTTTTGACACCTCTTAAAGTGCCATGGCTCAGTGCTATGGACTTCTGGGGATGGTCGTTTGTACAGGTACAAATGTACGGGTATAGTTGCATAGCTATAACTGTACAAATGTTTACTTGACTCAGCAGCACTAGATGCAAAAGAGACGTTAGGATTGTAAATGGAACATGAGCCAACGATGGGAGGCTGCAGCAAAGGAGGCAGATGCAATTTTAGCCTGCATTAAGAGAATCAGTTTCCAAGTGAGGGAATTAATAACAACAAACAACCATTCCCAGAATTCCATAGCACTGAGCCATGGAAGTTTAAGAGGTGTCAAAAGGGGTTATTTCCGCGGTGTGGATGCAGCCAAGGAATCCTCAGAGACAAGTCCTATCGAATTCAACGAGTTTTGTGTCTAAGTTTCTCTCCAGAGCAGACCACTACCTTTGGGAGGTTTACTCGGAAGTAAGGCCTAGTAGGAGGATTCCCCACGAACGATGCACAATCGGCTCCGATGCCGCATTTTTTTCCCATCCGGAGAGAAGGAAAAGAAGGCGTCCTCTCTCTTTTTTCCTAGCCCAGCTGTGGAGGACACCGCGCCCCACTCCCAGATGTGGCTTGACAGCAGCTCCCATCATCCTTGCCCGTTGCCCTTGCTGGCCGGGGCTCATGGGAGCTGGAGTCCAACAGGAAGCGCAAGGAAAACTCTGAATAGCTCCTTAAAAAAATAAAATAAAAAATAAAACAAAATGGAAATAAATGGGAGGACCAAATGCATTTCCCAATCTTTCGTTGTGGGATCCAGCAGAAGCTTCACGGGCTTCTTTTTTTGCCAAAACGAAAATAAAAAAGCTCTACGTGAAAAAAGGAAAAGAGGAAAGAAAAGCAGCAGTGGCCGAGAAACTGAGAAAGGAAAGAGGGGAAGAGCAAAGAGACACACTCTGCGTCCGCACGGCAGAATTAACCCGGGTTGACACCGCTTTAACTGCCACGACTCCATGCTATGGGATCCTGGGAATGGCAGTTTGTTGTGGCACCAGAGCGGAGCCATAGAATTCCATAGCACTGAGCCACAGCAGTTAAAGCGGCATCAAACCGGATTATTTCCGCAGTGCGGAGGCAGCCCAGGTTTGGTCTTTGAATGCCTCTGAGGCTCAGGCTGCATCCACGCTGTAGAAACAATCCGATTTGACACCGCTTTCACTGCCATGGCTGCATGCTATGGAATTCTGGGAAAGGAAGTTTGCAAAGCTCTACATCACCAGGGCTCCGATAGCCAACTACCATTCCCAGAATTCTACACCATTAAGCCATGGCAGTGAAAGTGGTGTCAAGCCGGGTTATTTCTGCTGTGCAGGTGCAGCCTGAGAGAGTGTGACTTGTCCAAGGTCACCCAAGGGATTTCTTTGGCTGAGAGGGGATCTGAACCCTGGTTTCCACAATTGTCCTCCATTGCTCAAAACACGACCAATGCAAAGAGACAACGGGATTCATTGTATGCCTTAACATTACCTTGTCCTAGTTCTTGCCTGTTTTTATAATGTCATTGGGGAGCAAAAACAACCCACTTTATATTTAATAAAGTATTTATTATTTACTTTTTGGACCATCAAAGCTTCCAAAGTCTTGTGCAGTAAAACATATGACAACGTTATGTGAAAAGAGATTTAAAAAACTATTTTAAAAGGGAATTTTAAATGCCAAGGGCCAGACAGAATAATGCAATTCTGACGGCCTTTGAGAAGCTTAAGGATCATGCCAGCCTGACTTTCCCTTGGAAAGAAGTGCCACGCTCAAAGTGCCAACACAGAGAAAGCCCTGTCACGGCGACCCACCAACATGGGCTCCTGAGGCTGTGGGACATGCAATAGGGCCACTGAGGAAGAGCCCAGATTCCAGGCAAGTTTATGCTGGAAAGTACCTAGTGAAAGTACCTGGATTTGTATGGAGTGAGGCAGCCTTTGGTGTGATGTATCGGAGTCATCAAACAGAGTTATGCAGTTCTCAGACACATTGTGCCCACTTTGTCCAAGTGTTCTCTGTGTCCTCAGCCATATCTGCTATGGATATGGAGGTCTGCTCACTCCACACCTATCATATGGCTATCGGAGCCCAGCCCTGGTGGCGTAGTGGTTAAATGCCTGTACTGCAGCCACTCACTCATAAACCACAAGGTTGTGAGTTCAGTATCAGCCAGGGGCTCAGGATCGACTCAGCCTTGTATCCTTCCAAGGTCACTAAAATGAGTACTCAGATTGTTGGGGGCAATTAGCTTACACATTGTAAACCACTTAGGGAGTGCTTAAGTGCACTGATAAGTAGTATAGAAATGTACTTGCTATTGCTATGTATCAATAGTGAGAGGGCAAACATCTCACTCTGACCTTTGGCCGACGCTCTCCTGCCTTTAAACTGTGTCAGCTGCAAAGATATGTACTGGTTAGGGAAGTTTTCCACCTAGTGGCTGAAGATGGCATTGCAAGCTTCAATCTCTCTCTCTCTCTTAGGGCCTTTGAAGACTGCCAGAAATAGTGCAAATTGAGTCCACTTTAAGGGTTAGGGTTAGTGCTAGGGAATCATGGGAATTGTTTTTTTTCTGAGACACTTGAGCCTTCTCTGTCAGAGAGCTCTGGTGCCACAATAAAATACAGTTCCCATGATTCCCTAACTCTAACCCTTAAAGTGGACTCAATTTGCACTATTTCTAGCAGTCTGCAAAAACCCTTAGCTAATACATTTAAAAATAAATAATAGTATGTGTGGCAAATTTCAGATGTAAAGGCTTATTGTCTTGGAATTATGGGTCTGATGGACAAACAGAGACAGAGATAGATTCATATTTTCTTTTATTATTATTATTATTATTAGGACATACCATCAAATTATATTGTATTGTGGCTCAGTATGCTTCAGACTGACAGATTCACAACTAATGCACTGCCACAAGATGTAGTGACAGTTACACGGAAGAAACTTTAACAAAAAAGATCAAGCAAATTATCCGAAGAGGGAAGTATAGACATTTATTAATCAGGGAAGTTGAATGGAAGTGTTTTATCCTTTCTGCTGCTACATGGAAGATTTTAGTGTATACCCTTTGTTGCTCATTAATGCTCTTAGAGATTCTGAGAGTGTTACATATATACAGAGATCAGTTTGTAATTATTGCTTGAATTAAGGAAATATCTGAATAAGCTAATTGTTGAATGCTTTATTTGTGTAAATAGCAGGTATTAAATTCAGGCTCTTGCAGTTTTTGAGGGGTGAGAAAGGGAATAAGTGGGATCTGAAGTTAGGTATGCTTAGAATAGACTAAAATCACTGTAGTTTATGTTAGTCATGACTGTCTTGTCCCTGTAGTTTTAATACATCTGATTTAGGCTAGATTAAACTGGGATTTATACCAAAGAGAATAAGAATGAATAAATGCTGATTTGACATTTCAAATGTTGGCTTTAGTTGTGACTGCCCCTCCATGTTCAGGGGCAGTATACACCTTATTCATAGTGTAGAAAATGAGCTAAACTTTGCAGGGGAAATCATCCCAAATGCCTCTAAAAAGTATATTTAGACTCCTTCAAAATCTCTGATAATGAACATTGAATAGACTATTATTTATTTATTTATTTATTTATTTATTTATTGTTTTTCCACCCACCAGCCAGAGGAGATCCCATTTTGGGAGAAAGGTGGGATATAAGTGCAATAAATAAATAAATAAATAATACAATGGATAAAACTCTTAAAGCATTAAATGCGCAACTAGAAACCAATGAAAAATGCTGTAGAGCGCCTCTTTATGAAAAGTACTAAAACATCACCAGTCTTTTCATCATTTTTTGTGGGTTTTTCGGGCTGTGTGGCCATGTTCTAGAAGAGTTTCTTTCTGACGTTTCGCCAGCATCTGTGGAAGATGCCAGCCACAGATGCTGGCGAAACGTCAGAAAGAAACTCTTGTAGAACATGGCCACATAGCCCGAAAAACCCACAAAAAAGCTATGGATGCCAGCCATGAAAGCCTACGACTTCACAGTCTTTTCATCGTTTCCACTGAAGCAGCTGAATAATCGATTTTAATTTTTATTGTGGTGACCCTTGCCATTGGAGCTTCTCAGCGAAGAGCTGCCCGCCTTTTGGCTCTCTCTGGGCCAGGAGCAAGGGATATCTTATGAGAGCTTTGTGCTCTCAAACAGGTCTAGTGCAGTCACTGGAGACCTGCAGCAATGCACAGGTTAGGCATGGAGGAGATCTCCTCAGATGAGGATGGAAAAGAGGCCAAAATGCCAGGTTATAAGGAGGTCCTGGCATGGCATTGCCATGGCATTGCAGAGGCAGAGCCTGGTCCATCCCAAGTAGCAGCTGCAGATCAGGAAGAGGAAGAAGCAGAGACATTTCATCCTGTGGAACATCATCAGGTCAGGAAAAGGAAAAGGAAATGCCCTGCTTCCCTTGCTGTAGAGAAACAGCTCCAACACTTCCTTGTGACCTTGTCTGATGTCTCTGGCTTTGTAGATCTCTGACTGTCAGCACTTACCTTGGACTATCTGTTCAGGATTGCTTTTCTCATTTGGACCCCAGTCTGCCTGGACCATGCTTCAGCTTCTATCGAAACCCCATGTACATTCAGGGATTGGTTTGGTTTCTCCCCATCCTGCACCTGTGGACTATAGCTGCATTTATTGGGCATTTGCTAGCCTTAAATATCCAGGACTCCTAGTAACCTGTCCTAAGTTGATGGGGTGCCATTTGGACCACATTAGCAGTTAAAGCCTTAGATCAGGGCCAGGGGATGCATGGCCCTCCAGATACTGTGGGACAGTAACTTCTATCACTTGAAGGAAAAGAACATTTCACAATGAAATGTAGTAATATGGCATGCTTTTTTCCATTGGTTTAAAGAAAAAAATTAAAATGAACTTCATCTAGGGGAAACAACAAACAATTGCTATTCAAATGGACCCAGAGTTCCCATTTATTAACATTGGAACCACAGATACAGCTTTCCCCTAACTTTTCCCCCATCAGTCCTAGCCAGCATGGACAAGGATGAGGAATGATGGGAGCACAATCCCATAACATCTCTAAAGGGTCCCACATCCCTCTAGCCCTAGCCCTAGATGAAACTGTCTATTGATCTCTCTTATTAATGTCCACGTCTTCTCTAGCTAATCACAGCATATCTAAAATTCATGTAAAGTCAAATTTTGAGTGGAAGGAGGGATATTAAATAAATTAAGCTATCTATAATAAAAGAAAAAAATGTGTCTGTTGCATCTAAAGCATGTCATGGGACCACAGAAATGAACATTTTTCGAAACATGAACATATTAATTGTGATCAGTTAAAATCTGTCTGTAGCATGTGACACCATCTCTATTAACTAGGGGCAAGACTTACCCTGTGCAAGAGTGACAAAACTGCTCACTCGCCTGGCAGTGGCATCACTAGGGCGGTGCAGCCTGCACTGGGTGACATCCAAGAAGAGGGGTGACACCCAGCCAGGCCCTCCTGCCTTCATTGTGGCATAGGATGCTGCAGTGAAGGAGGGCTCAGCACACCTTTTTGACCCGCCACCCCCCCAGCCAACCTAATGGCTACCCCCCTGGCAGCCCCCTCCAGCTGCCCCCCACCACACACACACCGGGTGAAACCAGGGGTGGGACACCACTGACTCCTGGCAAGATTAACTCTTCCAGATGATCTCTAAGCAGCTCCGTGCGCTGCGTGAGTGTTTTGTAGATTTCAGGCCATGTTTAAATTTTGGACAAGCTTGCCATATGCCACTGACTTTTATGACTGTGAACTTGGAATAATTACAAGTCTTTGTTGTTGTGTGCCTTCAAGTCATTCCATCTTATGGTGACCCTAAGGCAAACCTATCATGGGGTTTTCTTGGCAAGATTTGTTCAGATGGCCATTGCCTTCCCTGAGGCTGAGAGCATGTGACTTGCCCAAGGTCACTCAGTAGGTTTCATGCCAAACTGAGCATTGAACCCTGGTCTCCAGAGTCATAGTCCAACATTCAAACCATAGTGCCCATTTCATCAATGGCCAGCAAGTCTTCCTGAGGTGAACACTCCACAGCTGGAGCACCACCAGAAGATCCTTTCCCCAGTAGCTTCTCAGAGTTGGGAGTTAAGGAAAGATTGTTGACCAGGGTTAGCTCTGTGATGAGGTAACCCAGCTGGCATTGGAGACTGTTCCTGAAAAATAACAGAGCATAGAAAACACAGAACAGTAGAGAGCAAGAAAAAAGAACATTTCTGTGTGGAAGAATCCTTGCCATCTATACCACCAAGGATGCCTCAGCTGAGGAGTCTCAGCTCACTGTGTGAGGAAGCAGCACACACTCTGAGCAGCATGTGAGGGATGCAAAGGCTGACCCCAAGTCCATGTAGACCAGGATTGGAGAATCTGTTGACTTGGGAGGATTGCCAGATGTTTCTGAACTCCAGTCCCCATGAGACCTCAGCAGCGTCACCAATGGTGACTATGGGAGTGGTAGTTTATCAACATCTGGGGAACTGATGGCTTCCTAGCAGTACTTCTATTTGACCACCAACCCCAGGAGTATGGTGATAAGAGTAGGATGGCAATATGTCCTGTTTCAAAAAGTAATCTACTATCTGAAGGCATGTCTTGCTTACCTGAACCTGAAGAAGGAAAGAACCTTAGTGGGAGAAGGCTTGAAGTTGCCCTCCCACACTTTGCCAAACCTGGAGAGAAGACTGAGCAGCAGGTCACCTGGACTCACAACTGTCCCCTCCTCAGTGTTGTGAGATACACTGTGTTTCCTTTGAAATGACAAGAATTACCTCCAAATGGGCATCCTCATCTATAAATCAGCATAGACAAATTTGGGACACGATTGTGTCCTCTGTTCCAGTGATTCACTTTTCATGTTTTAAATGGTCCCTGCCGGTCCAGTCCAGAATGTGGGAAAGTTACTTTCTTTGGCCTAAATCCAGTGACCCGTTCCATTTAGGTTAGACCTGTGAAATACATTGCTTAGTGTTAAGTCAGCAATCAGGTCAATCCCATTGTTTTAGTGGGTCTGCTCTAGCAGGAATTTGCCATTGGATTCAGGCCTTGGACTACATACAAGTCGCAGCCAATGTGACCGGCAGTGGATTCTACAAGTTTGTAGTCCAAAAAGTAACCCTTTCCAAGCCCTGCAGCATGCAGCCTCTTCATTTCAGAAGAAGAAGAAGAAGATATTTATATCCTACCTTTCTTCCAATATTGGGACTCAAGGCAGCTAACAAGTTTTAAAACAAATTAAAATTAAATTAAATTAAAAACATGCAAAAGCATTAAAATATACATATCAAGTTTAAAAAACAAAATTTATAAAGCTAAAAACATTACACATTAACATTTTCAAAGTTTATTAAAAAACATATGCAAACCTTAACATTTGAATTGAACAACATTAAAAAACCCAGCCCTCCTCAGGTTGAAAATGCCTGACAGCACAAAACCATTTTTAGCTGCCGCTGGAAGAAAAGCAGGGATGGGTCTTCTTGGCCTCTCTAGGGAGAGAATTCCAGAGCCTGGGAGCAGCTACTGAGGTCCTGTCTCCCTTGTTCCTACCAAGAGATCCCGAGAGGGTGGTAGGACCGAGAGAAGGGCCCTTCTGGATGATCTCAGAGTGGGCTCATAAAGGGAGATATAATCCTTCAAATAACTTGGACCTAGACTGGGATCATGGGGCTCTAGGGAGCCCCTGTGGAATGGGTTTTGTTTTTTTTTGAACAGTCTGGCCCAGATGTTCAAGGGGCCCGATGCCCTGACTTGGCAGAAGTTAGCTTGCTGTGTTCCTCTGGTGACTGTTAGTCGGAAATGGTGGCCCAGCGATCATGTGCTGACCTCAACCAAGATCATGGCTGGTTGGGGCAAAGGACAGGATGGCTTGCCCTTCCTTGTCCATCATCAGAAGCAGACTAGACTGACCACTGAATCATACCAGAATAGCATCCTCTCCCAGACTGGAGGGTAGCAGGCTAACTTAGGGGGCAGAAGAACAGCTATGGGGCAGACAAGTGCAACTCTGTCCTCCAAGGGAGGGGAATGGTTTAGCAAAGGCTGCTACTATCACCCCCAAGAATCTGGCACCTGAGCCGGTTGACTCTTTCTGCCTTATGGAAGGTTTGGTGAGGGCCAAGATTAATCTGAGACAGGGACTTGGTTTTTCACAAAGGCGGAGGAAGGTAGATAGGGCTGGGAGAGCTGAATGTATCCTCACTCAGAAAAAGAAAACGGAAGGGAAAAAGGAAAATTAGCATGTCAGGGAGAAGGCCAGGCTAGAGCCCTTATCCTTCATCATCTTCATTAGCATTATTTTTATTTATACCCTGCCTTTTCCTCATTGGGACCTAAGGGAGCTTATATGTTAAAATTATTAGAAAACAGCTAAAACATAAAAAAAATGTTCATGTTAAAATAGCATTAAACTATTAACAATATTAAACCATTTAAAACATTTGCACTTAGGCCTGAACCACAGTAGACACGGAATGATGGGGGAATCAATACCTAGAAAAATCCCACAGACTCAATAGGCCTGTTCTAGGAGGAATTGACAATAGGATTCTTGCTTTAGTTTTCCAAGTGGAGAAAAATCTTTCTTCACCTGGAAAGAGGAGCAGGAGCCCACCTCACAGAGGAGAAGGGGTCCACCTCACAAGTTCCTTCTCCCAGATTCCCCTGGTCTGGCCAGGGCATAGTCTGGCCACCATTAATAGGCCTCTGTTGGCCCCAACTGGCACTCTGCCCAACCCAGAAGGAGTTCAGGGCCTTCCTTCACTTTTCCCAATGGGCACGGAGAGGGGCAGGTGGGACGTAAGGCTTCAAGCTGAAAGACAGCCACCATCTCTTCTCTTTGGTCCCACTCATTTTCCTTGCCTTTGGCCTTGCCCATCCTTGGGGTCAAGATTGACCTCCAACCCAATGCGATCCCCAATGCGGTCCTCTTGCTTTGAGGCAGGAACCCTGGGAGCTGTGCTTCTCAAAGCCTTGTCCCCCAGTCTCCTCCAGGACAAAAATCCAGCCCCCAAATAGGTACCTTTGCCCTCTAAGAAGATTCTGGGGGCACAGTTCTCACACTTCATTGGCCTTTCAGCTCCCACACCCAGCTTTTGGGCCTGAAATGACTTTCTGGTCATGACCAGTTTGGAAAAACAATAAGCATCCATGAGCAACCATCTGGGGGTGGGGGGTGGGGGGTGGGGGTCCAGTCTAGGAGGAGAGTAATGGGGAGAAGGGGTCAAGTGCGAGACACAGATCCCTGTCTTCAGTTTACCTCTTGCCCCAGTAGGCATCACCACTTAATGGATGCTACTCCAGTTCTGTGTGAATGTGTGTCCCTTTTGTGTGTGCATGTGCTTGGGATTTTGAGTGGCAACTGTGGTTGGTGCTTTTGTGTAATACCACTTCCATCTCAGGTTTTGGCCCCCAAATCCCGGGCCTGGGTTACTCCTGACCTGACAACCCTAAACAGAGAGACCCCACTTTGGGCTCTACCATGTTCATGAGTTGGCATGTGGTCCCTGAGAGGTTTCTCAAGTGGCAACCCAACAGGCAGGCTGGAACCCATCCCCAACCTTGAGAGAATGTCACCCAGGGCTATCCATCCCATCCCATCCCATGCCATCCCATGCCATGCCATGCCATGCCATGCCATGCCAGGGAGCTCGCTTGCTTGCTTCCACCACCACCAGTTCAAAATATGGGGCAGTGGAGGCCAAGATGAGTTGTTTCATGGCACCTCACCTGATTCCTGGCAGTAAAAGCACAACCATAATGAAAGAAAATAACATTTGCTTCCCTTTCCCGACATTCGCAAAGCTGCTGCCTGAGATCAGGGTTGATCTTGTGCCTTTGGATACACACTTTGTTTGGGTTCATGTCCGGAATCACAGAGATTGATTTGCAAGTAATTATGTATACTGTAAATATTCCAGAGTGCCCTCTTTCCCTAAAAGATCCCAAGAGAAGTGTACGTAGTTATTGTTCCCATCATCCTCGCTAGAGCCCCATGAGGTTGGTTTAGCTGAGAGAGAGTGACTGGCCTGGGGTCACCCAGTGAGTTTCACAGCTGATCTCCTCCATTCCTAGTTCAACACTGGAACCACTATAGCATGTTGCTTCTGATGCACACTTGCTGTGAAACACCCCCCTCCCCCCTTTTGACCCTGATTTTGAAGAAATGCCAATTTTCATGGAAAAGGGGGATGTTATTGCCGTAATGTTGTTTGCCTGTATCTGACACCATTCTGGAATATGATTTTTCCTGCCTCAGCTTACAAGCATGTTGAGCTGTGGAAGAATAGACAGCAGGGTTTGAAAAGGAGAGAGATTCTGAGGATTGTGGAAAAAATGACAGTGGTTAATAGGGTCGACAAATAAGTCATGTTCCTCCCCTAAAACTAGAAAGTATCCCAGGAAAAACCTGGCTGTTGGCAGTTTGCAGTTTGCATGGGAATTGCCAGTGGGTGTCACTGCAGGATAAGCTGCATCTTTGCAAAAGAATTTGATAAGCAGAGGACAGGCAATATCCCATCAAGGAGACTGGATGTTTGGAGGAAGAGGAGTCCTCTTATAGAGACACTACATTTCAAATATGCCAGCATGGGGCGTGGGGGAGGCACTTTGGAGAATTGGCCTTCCCATTGCCAATTGCTTCAGCAGGGTGAGGGAAGGAAGAGATCCATTGGGGAAGAGGGGTTCACAGCTAAAAAGACAACTTCTTGGATGCAATCACAAGACTAGATAACAACAAAAGAAAAGAAAAAAGAAGAATCAACAGATCTGGAAATGCCAGAAAACAGAAGTGTGTATTTTGCATATGCTGTGGTGTCCTTCTGCTTTTTAAATATCTTGTTGATGGGGCTGTATGCAACCACAGCCTATATGGTTTGACTAGCATTCTGTGCTCTCTTGTGTAGCGGATTGAGAGAAAAGCATTTGAATCTTCACTCCACCACAGAAACCCACTGGGCAATTGTGTGCAAATCCCAGAGTGGTTTAGTGGTTTGAGTTTTGGATCACAACTCTAGAGACCAGGGGGTCATTCCCACTATGTTTTACAGAGATTTGCTGATCACTGTGTATGTGCCTCGTCCCCACTTGAAATGATTTCAGAAGTGACTTTGATCATTCAGACTCACTTTGAACTGAGACAAATCCAAAAAAGCCACATTTTTTGAAGAGTGGTTTTCTGACAATTCTTTTTTTTTTGGGGGGGGGGGGAAATCGATTCAGGAATGTGTTCAACAAGTGTGAATGATGGACCTGAATTGAATTGAGGAGGGGCTGCTCAACTGCTTGGCGGCAGCGGTGGGGGGGAGGGGGCTGTTGCTGCTAGCCCTGGCTTGCCAGCTTCCTCTGGTGCTCTGGGTGCCATGCTGGCTCTCCAGTGTTCTGGGGGTGCGGGAAAAAGGCTGGCCACAGCAGCCTCAGATGCTGGGTCCATGGCAGGCAGGAGGGCCTCCAGGAGCAGCACAAAGCACAAAGCATGTGCGTGAGAGAGAAGAGCCCCGGGCCCTTGGGACACCCTCCTTCCCCTCCATCAGCTTATTCCATATTGCTAGTGGGAACGATATGGAATGAGGACATGATTCGCTTCCATAGTGGGAAAAATGCATCGGTTTCGATCAAATCAGCAACCTGGTGTCAACACGATTCGCAAATCGGTTTAAATGTAAGTAGGAATGAGCCCCAGGGTTCAGTTCCCCTGCTCAGCCATGAAACCCACTGGGTGACCTGGGCACATGTTCTCAGCCTCACGGGAAGGCAATGGCAAACCTCCTCTGAACAAATCTTGCCAAGAAAACCCACAAAAGGGTTGCCTTAGGGTTGCCATGAGTTGGATATGACTTAAAGGCACAAAACAAGAGCAACAACCCACTCTCTCAGCTTCAGAGAAGGACAATGGTAAACCTTCTCTGAAGAGGTCTTGCCAAGAAAGCTATAGGGTCACCATAAGTCAGAAATGAGTTGAAGACATGCAAGAAAAACAAGGATTGTATACCTCAAGTGTTTGAGAAATTACCTGCCTTTGGGACCTTGGGGTTTCTCAATGCTGTAAGAAACTTCTGTAAGGAAACCTGCATCCCCTTGACAATTCCTGCCACTAGGAAAGTGAATATGACTACCTCCTCCTCCCCCAAAACCTCCATTTGTGTACAGTCTGTACAGATAAAGGAGAAAGCACATGTGGGATTGGACTAGGTGGCCCTTGTGGCACCTTCCATCTTTAAGATTCTCTGAAAACTTTCAACAAACTTGTGGATTAGAGACTTTCAACAAACTTGTGGATGACTTCATCATTTGTGCAGACTTTAGAAAATATGACTGCTGTGTATGGAGTGATACTTGCCGGTTTGACTGGCTTGGCACAGCAACCCCAGACATCTTTGAATAACTCCCACTGAACTCTGAAGGACTTGTTTCTGAGTAGACATGTGTAGGATTCTCTGGTCAAAAAATGGTCTTAAAGCAGAAGTGGCCAACTTGGTCACATCTCACCTGGAATACTGTGTCTAGTTCTTGGTACCACAATTCAAGAAAGATGTTGACAAGCTGGAGTGGGTCCAGAGGAGGGCAACCAAAATGAATCCTGGGTCTGGAAACCATAAAGCCCTTTGAGGAGCTGGGTGCATTTAGCCTGGAGAAGAGAAGGTTAAGAGGTGATATGATAGCTCTGTTTAAATATTTGAAGGGATGTCACATTGAGGATGGAGCAAGCTTGTTTTCTGCAGCTTCAGAGAATAGAACCCGGATTTTCAAATTACAGGAAAAGATTCCACCTCAACTCTTCCTGATGGCAAGAGCTGTTCGTGGAACATACTCCCTTGGAGTCTACTACTTTGGAGGCTTTTAAACAGAGGCTGGATGGCTATCTTTTGGGAGTGCTTTGCTTGTGTCTCCCTGTATGGCAGAATGGGTTTGGACTGGATGGCCTTTAGGGTCCCTTCAAATTCTATGATTCTATGAAATGGTCTTTATGATTCTATGAAATGGGGCTAATTTGATTTCCACTGTGGGCCACAATGCGTCCAGGAATACTAAATAAATAAATACATTCAGAACCAGAAGTGGCTACAAACCCACTTCTAGGTTTCCCCCCCCTTGACTTTCAGCTTTTGATGTGGTGTTTGTAGGATCCTATGCTCTGTTCTAAAGAGCTTGAAAGGGAAAATGATTCATTCAAGACAGCCAGACACCCAGCCCTTTCACACCATATGCACAATTACAGCATTGTGATTCCACTTTAACTGCTGTGACTCCATGATCCTATGGGATCCTGTGGAGCAATGATTCTCACCCTTTGATCCTCCAGATGTTTTGAGCTTCAGCTTTCAGAACCCATCATCATTGCCCATGCTGGGGGAGACTTCTTTTGTAGCTGAATTATAAAGCAGAAGGCTGAAAAGATGGAAATCCCCTGCATTAGAGAGAATCTGGCCAATAATTCTAAGTTTGTTGTTGGTTGGTGAGTGCCTTCAAACTGTTTCCAACTTATGGCGGCCCTAAGGCAAGGATCTTTTCTAGTTCTTTCATGGGTGCCATTCCCATTCCTAGCCTTGTGATGTTACCATCCATTGATTCATGCCCTAATCTCCGAAGCAGCAGAAACAAGCTTGCTCCATCCTCTCCATGCTGACATCCCTTCAGATATTTAACAATAGCTATCATGTGACTTCTACTCCAAGCTAAACATACCCAGCTCTCTCAGTTGTTCCTCATAAGGCTTGGTTTCCAGAACATCATGGTTACCCTTTTCTTGACCTGTTCCAACTTGTGAATATCCATGACAAGGATATTGAACTCTGGTGTGTAGATGACTCCAAATGAGGTCTGACCAAACCAGAAAAGAGCAGGATGTTACCATAGGGGAACTCAGAGATCATGAAGACAACCACCCCTTATACTCTTCAGCAACTGGTGTTGATACTGAATGTAATATTATAGCCATTGTGACTAGTAGCCACTCATAGTTTTAGCCTATGTGATTCCCCCCAATCCATTTTAAAACCTCTCCAAGTTAGAGGACATTGTCGACATCTTATTGCAATGAATTCTAGGCTAGACAAACTTCATTACACTTTCAACTTTTCCATCCATGACATGGCTACTCTACCATTCTGGTTGCCCTCCTCTGGACATGCTCTGGTTTGTCAACATTTTTCTCAAACTGTGCTGCCACCAAAATTGAACACAATGGCTTGAATCCTTATTGAAAGTCCACCAGCTAGAGCAGACCCATTCGAGCCATTGAATTTACACACGTATTGGCTCACCAACAACCAACTGATAGTTGGGACTATCAATAAAATTCAGCCTATTTTTTCATACAAAACTTGACCAATGGTGCCATTGTGTCTTATGATTCCTGCATCATAACTCTGTAGGTGCTGTCTAGAATTGTATTAGCCCTTTTAGATGCTGCATCACACTGCAGTGCAGAATCATGTTAACCTCATGGTCTACCAAGGTTCTTGGCTCCTTATCATTTGCACTGTTGTCAGCCTAATGTCACCCAATATGTACTTCTGCAACACATATCTGGTTCTGAGGCTGGAAGTTCCCCAATCCTTGATGTCCTGTTGTTGTTCAGGCTCACTGGCTTCTGATCTTAACTACTTTGGGAACCTTTTGGTTAACAAATCATAGCAGGATAAAATATGTTTCAGATTAATTAATTTAGAAATATTTAATGTCAAGACAAAGTGTTTAGTCAATCATGAGTTTAATCAGCCACATACTGACAAACTGGTGCCTCTCCCAACTTAAAACAGAAATGTGCAATTAAGCATTATAGCAGAAGGATGCTGATTTATTTTCTCTTCTTTCCCACTCCCAAGATCCTTCTTAACAGGCTGTGGTGTAAAGGCCCTGGGCCAAGGGCCCAATCCTTACAGGGATTTCTGAATGGAAGGCCTCCATTGCCCTCTTATACGAATCCTGGTCTGCAAAGGTAGAGAGATGTGGACCAATCTGGAAGGAAAAAGACACAAATGCTTATTTAGTCATTTACTCTGTCAGTATTTATAGCTTGGCCTTTATCATGAGATGTGAAGACCCTGTACAAATGAAACCAGTTTTAGCAGTTTAAAACAAGGCAGATTTCAAACAATGAAAATAATTGAAACAGACTGAAAAAGTGTTAAACAATTTAGCCAGATAAACTAGCTTTAAAATGTTAAAACAGTGTCAAACCAAATACACATACTTTTGGAAAGAAATCAGGGCTGATGCAGATGGCCTGTAAGAGGCAGCTCTGTGATGTCCCTGGGAGCAGTGGATCAGTGCTGTGGCAACCACATGCCATGGCCCCAATCCTCCTTTTTGGGGCAGCTGCTCCTTTTTGAGGCAGCAAAAAGCCACCCTTAGAGCTGCCGCTGCAGCCCTTTTGTGCCCCTTTGGCGCAGCATGTCTGCACGCTGCACCAATGGGGCACCCTGACGCCGTGTGCCATGCGGTTGGGTGCGCAGCGTCAGAGCAGAGTTGGGATGGAGTCGGGGCGGCTGGTGTGCGGTCAGCCTCCCAAAACTCCACCCCCAAGCCGGCCTAAAGTGCCGGTTTGCATCAGTTCTCAGTTAGATCTCACGGACTTTTATAAAAAATTGTCACAAATTGGTTGCTATGAGCAGAGAGGAGAGCGGGACTATTTTCCCATGAGACAGACATCTGTGTCGATGTGTTTGTGTGTGTGCCCATGTGTGGGCAACACACACAGAGGTGCTCTCTTCTCTGCTCCCTTCTTTTGCTGTCTTACACTCTGGATGGGTTTACACTGTAATGCTAAGCCAGGTATGATGTTTTGATTCCAGACTTCTTCTTATGTCTGAACTTGGCTTTGCCAACAATCCTTGATTTGTTAGCCACACACAAATCACAAAAAGAAACCAGGTTTGCTGTTGTCTCTGGTTTCTTTAAACTGTGGCCTGCACCCAGAACCATGGCTTCTTTCTGTCTTCATTCTACAGTGTCTAACCCAGACAAAAGAACTGCATTTTGCTTAGTGATAGAAAGGCAATCAAAGCTAGGGTGCCACCAAGGAAGGCCCTGCCCCCAGAAACCACTTGCTGTCTTTCAGATGGTAGGGTGACTTGGAGAAGTCATTTGATAAGGTTCTCAGGGAATAGATAGCCACCCATAGAGAAAAGTTTCTTTGGGCATCTGAGCCCCAGCTATGAGAAAAGGTTAAAAATGTTTTTTTAAAAGGTAAAGGCAGCCATGAGTTAAGGAAAACAGATTGTCATTTTGAATGGATACTGGAAATGTGCTGGTAGCCAGTCCAGTGAGCAACTTTCTCTCTGTATGTGTTTCCAACATTTTGTGAGCATGGTTTTCAGCCTAGGAGACAGCAACCATAAGGGGCCACTGTTGGAGGCAGTTCTTGTGAACTGGCTTACTCTTTATCAGTCTGAGATCAGTTTATATACTACATACACTGGCCTTTAGTATCCACTGGGGTTTGGGTTCCAGGAACCCCCAAAGATGCCAAAATCTGTGGATGCTCAAGCCCCATTAAATACAGTGGCATAGGACGTTATCACACGGGGATCCTCCGCCGAAAACTGAAAATAAACCGGACAAGCGGAAGACTTTAATTTACGGGATTTGTCCTGTTCCGCCTCATCTGATAACTAAATTCAAATTTAAAAGGGGGTTAATTCAAACAAAAACCTGATCTTTTCAAATCCCCCAAAATCCCAAAATTGAAAAGATCAGGTTTTCGTTCAAATTAACCCCCCTTTAAATTTAAATTTAGTTATCAGACGAGGCGGAACGGGACAAATCCCGTAAATTAAAGACTTCCACTCGTGCCTGTTTATTTTCACTTTCTCCCCACGACTCCCCGTGTGATAACGTCCATAGTCAAATTGTGTCCCTTATATAAAATGGCAAAATCAAGGTTTACTTCTTTAAAATTTATATATATTTAAAACATTTTCAAGCCATGGATGATTGAATCCACGGACAAAAGAATCCGTGGATACAAAGGGCTGACTGTGTATCTTGCCGCTCCTTCTTTCTCCACCTACTATCTGATCACTGGACTTATTATTTACTTTAGTTCCCCTGTAAGGTTTGTGGAATTGTAGACCTGGCATTCTGCCTGTATATCTGATGATCTCAGGTGTCCATCAGTCAGCTACAGACTCTCTGCTCAGTCCTTGAGTTCTGACCATCTGCCATCATGCATGATTCAAGGGATTGCAAGGCTGAATTGCACCTGGCCAGCTTCTCACTGGGCTCTCTCTTATCATGTGTTGATAGTTAATTTGGCTAACTTGTGTATGTGTGTGTATGCCTTCAAGTTGCCTATCAACTTATCACCATCCCATGAGTTTCCTAGGGTTTTCTTTTTTTCTTTTTGTTCAACAAGAATCTTCCAAAATTTCCTAGGGTTTTCAAAGGTAATCTTCAGAGGTGATTTTGCCAGTTCTTTCTTCTGAAATAGAGCCTACATCACTACAGCATTCCCTGGCTGTTCCTCATCCAAGGACTAACCAGGGCTGACCCTGCTTAGCTTCCAAGATCAGACAGAATCTAGTTCCTTTAGGGTATTTAGTAGAACACAACTCTTTTACATATATCTTGACTATCTTGACCCTATACTGACATAATGTTTTGATGAGTTTACACAGTTTCAGAATTGAGTACCATTTTAGAGGCTTAAATTTACCAAACATTCATGGGAAATAGTGCCATTCCTGTAGCATAGTCCAACACATTTTGGAGGTCCTAATCAGGGGAAACCTACAGCCATGGCACAACTCTGGTGGGAAAGCAGAGTAGCCTTACAGTGCCACCTTTTGGAACCGGATGTCCATAACTAGGAACAGAACCATGGAAACACATAGTACAAGAGAATTGATCCAGAAGAATATCATGGCCAATGGTACTGAGAACTGTAGAGAGGGGCCTCAGTTCTGCAGTGAAGAGTCAGTTTTATCTGTAGAGGTTCCATAGTCAGCATCATAGCTGGTTGGAAGGATCAGGCAGATCCAGTGAAGAGAACGGGTCTCAGCTAGAGGCCTTGGAGGCCTGTTGCCAGTTGGACAACCCAGGATCACAGAATCATAGAGTTGGAGGAGACCACAAGGGCCATCCAGTCCAACCCCCTGCCATGCAGGAACTCAAAATCAAAGCATCCCTGACAGATGATCAGGTCAGTGGTTTCCAGTTTTGGATCCCCAGAGGTTGTTGACTTACATTTCCCAGAATCCATGACCATTGACCAAGCTGGCTGAAACTTCTGGGAGTTAGCATCCAACCATGTCTAGAGACCTGGGGTTGAGAAGTACTGGAACAAGTGGAGAAATATTTTGGCCCAGCCAGAGTTTGGAAGGGTTACACTTTTGGACCACATCTCCTAAAATCCTTTGGTCACACTGGGTGGTGTATTCTGGGAGCTATAGTGTGAAAAAAGGAAATGTCCTAGTCTCTGGATCTGGCCAGGAACAGCTTTCTAAGGCGAGGGACAACAGAACGTGGGGAGAGTCTGATGCTTTCCTGCTTTCAGCACTCCATCTCTCTTTTCCTCGCTTGCTCCCTCCTTGCACTGCTGCTGCTTTCCATATTCCGACCCACTGGTGTGTGGCATCTTCCAGCCTTTGGGAATGGCTGATTAAGCCCTTTGTCTCTCACCCACTTTGGAAACCTTATCCCTTACTTATAAAGAAGACTTAATGAATGACTTGGATACTGAAGGCTAATTTTCTGATTGGCAGATGAAAATCTCCAGCTGCAGAGATAATTGTGGACATCCAGGGATTAAGTCCTCAAATCTCATAAGAACAGATCAGTTGGCATTTTCCAAGTTAGACGTCTAAATCCATAATTAGGCTCCTGTCTAGGCAGGCCTGTTATTTTTTTGGGGGGGGGGTTGTGAGGAGGAGGGAAGAGGAGGGGAGGTATGGATGATGGTAGAAAGTGGGGATGGTCTCCCTTGGTTCCCACTGAACTCGGCAGATGACTGCTTGTTATCTGTTAACATCCTTTGCAGAACAAAACGTTCCCTAAGTGTCCACTAACTAGGTGTGCTGCAAAGGTCCTACTGTAAGTGTGCCATGAGGAATAGCAAACTCCTGAGTGGCCTCTGTGAGCCTGAAGCAGTAGCTATGTGTTGCCTCTCTGTATGGCTCCTTCCCATCAGGAACAAGGATGGATCGGGGCAGGAAATAAAAGAGGGTGGCATCACCTGCTCCTCCCTGCCCTGTGCCCTTTCACCTCTGCAATGGAGTTCTTAAGAAGAAACTTTTAAAAAGTTATTACTTACATTTATAGTTCCAAGGCCCAAGAAAGCATCACATTGGTTATAGTTATAGTTTTTAGAAGTAGCTATTTATTTCCCCATGTCCAAAAGGGACTTGAAACAATGGCAGTGGCCCAGACGGTGACCAAGGTGTGAGTAGGATAAATCTCTGCCTGCAGAGATTCACATTATTTTTTGGTGTTACATAACCCTTGTATGCAACTGCTCCATGACAGCAAATGTGCAACTCAACACAAAACGAACTGTTCATGCTCATCCATGTGCAATGCACTTCCATGCATCCATGGTGGATATTAATGCATTGGGAAAAATGTCCAATTCCTTCTGTAGCGGAACTGAACACATGTCTAACACACACACAGGATTCTAGTCTTTTAGCTATTTTTCTTTTTTTAAAAAAAGAATACTCCAAGCTGCTGACCTGTGGTACAAAATACCCTCTCCTCCTACCCTCCTTGCCATTTTCTCACCATCTGCAAGATTGTGTGAAGTCCCACTTGACCCATACAATATTCCTCCTCTACTGTTTCATGAGGCCACACTCCCAGAGCAATAAAGGGCTCCTCTGGATGGGGCAAATGTGTTGGGAGCTATTTGTTGGTTTAGTTCTCAGGATTAAAAACATCAACCAAACAACATTTCTGTTATCCCAGATGGTTTTCTGGCAATTCACAAAATCAGCTGGAATATTTTATTTCATCCTCAAGTGGGTTTCTTTTCAGTTGTGAAATGTATTGGAACATGTTCTCTTTCCCTTTGTATTTCTTTTTTTTTTTAAAGGAGTTATACTGTTTTAGTGCAATGAAATTTCACTTTGGCACTACAGTTCTATAATTATTTAAAGAGTCGGAGAGGAGAAATTTTGCCCTTGAGATTATAAAGGTAAAGGTATTCCCCATTGACAAGGTTGTCAAGTTGTGTCCGACCGTGTGGGGCAGTGCTCATCTCCATTACTAAGCTGAAGAGCCAGTGTTGTCAGAGACTAAGGGGCTAAGTAGATGGCGCAAAGCGCCGTCTTCAGGGCAAGGAAGGGGAGGGGTAGCCACACGCTGGGCACCCCAACCCCTTCCCGAAGATGTCATCAGGGCAGCTGGCCCTCTGCACGGCTGGCGCTCCGAGGATGCCTTTCCGCTGCAGCGTCCGCACATCCTGCAGCGGAAGAGGTGCCGAAGGTGCGCCGGCAGCCTTTTGTGGCGCACCTTTGGCGATTTGTGGAAGGAGCGCTATTTTAGCGCTCCTTCCTGGGGCGGCGAAGCTGCACCACAGGGCCGAGGAATGCTGATGCCTCGGCCCCGATCCGCAGCTTCCCGGGGCGGCCCCGTGCCGCCCGTCTCCTTAGCCTCTTACTCTGTGATCATGGGGCCAGCATGATTGTACAGAGTGCTGTTTACCTTCCCACCGAAGTGGTACCTATTTATCTACTTGGATTTGCATGCTTTCGAACTGCTAGGTTGCAGAAGCTGGGACTAGTGATAGCAGCTCACCCCATCATGGGGCACCTAGGCCTCGAACTGCCAACCTGCCGATCTTACAATCAGCAGAGTCAGGGTCTTATCCACTTGAGCCACTGCGTCCCTGTTGAGATCATAGAACCACCACCACACAAAAAAGCCTCAATTTTCTTTTTTAAAAGTTGAAGAGCCCTTGTATGGATCCAGGAAATCAGTATGATCAATCTACCGTCCCTAAAAAGATATGCGTGGACATGAAGGTGACAACAACCAGCAGAACTCAAGGAGTTTCTCTATCGTGAGAACTCTTGTGAGTACCCAGCTTGTTGGGGGCAATTAACTTACAGTTGTAAACCACTTAGAGACTGCATAGCATGGGATGAAGTGGTATATAAACAAAGCTGCTATTGCTATTGAATTGTGGTGCCCAGAACTGGACACAATATTCCAGGTGAGGTCTGACCAAAGCAGAATAGAGTGGTACTATTACTTCCCTCGATCTAGACCAGGGGTAGGCAACCTTTCTCCTTTAAGGGCCGAGGGACTTCAGCTCCCAGAAGCCTCAGCCATGTTGGCCAATAGTCACATGTTGGCCAATAGCTCCTGGGATTCTGGGAGCTGAGGTCCCTCGGCCCTTAAAGGGGACAGGTTGCCTACCCCTGATCTAGACACTATACTCCTTTTGATGCAGCCTAGAATTGCATTGGCTTTCTTAGCTGCTGCATCCCATTGCTGATTCATGTTCAGCCTGTTGTCTGCTAAGACTCCTAGATCCTATTCACATGTACTGCCTTCAAGCCAGGTGTCACCCATCCTATATCTGTGCATTTCATTTTTAATGCCCAAGTGTATTATCCTACATTTCTCCCAGTTAAAATAGGACCCTTTTGCTGAATGTTAGACTGGAGATTGTCCACAGAAGTGGATGTCAGTCAGCTGCTTCCAAATCAATAGGGGAACAGACCCCATCACTCACATTGACTGCAACCTGATAACTCAGGATTGAGGAGGGGTCCATTAGACACTATGACAACACACACACACACACACACACACAGAGATTGTCGGTTTAGATACTTGGCCTCAATTAATGTCTATAACATTAAGGGAACCCTGGGTGCACTTAAATCGGCAGATCCAAATCGGGATTGTAATAAATGTTTTAGTTGTAGATGTTTCTATTTAGCTGATAGAGGTAGTGTAAACTGCTCTTGCAAAACTGAAAAAGGCAAAAACTCATAATCAACAGCAAGTATCTGATTTAAGGTAACAACCCCATTGTCGGCCCATACCTTCCTAACCAGTTTTCAAATCTAGATTCCCCCATAAAGTCAATTTGGCATGAGTGTATGGGTCAAATCAATTGACAAGACAATATTTGCTGCCCAGTTCCAACTGCTGGAATTGCTGGCAAAATAATTTTACAAAATGAGAACCAATTATTGCTCATTTGAATAAAAGTACCAGAAATTAAAAATCGAAGGCTGATCATGGTGGATTATTTACTTTAAGAGAATATGTCAAAAAATTAAAACATGGTAACAGATACACTCAATGGTATGTAAGATCTAGCAGGTCAAACCATCCCTCTTTGATTGGAATTTGTATCTATTTCATTGAAATTCTAGGAGTAGATGAGCCTGCCAAAATCTCCTAAGTGCATTTAGTTTTTAAAAATATTCACAAGATATAAATAGAAGAATTCCATGAATAACATAAACAATTCCAGGTATAGCATTCACTTGTGCACTATCTTTTATCAACTTACTTATGATACATTTAATAATCTGAGATAAGTCACTAGGGGTAATTACACCTAAATAAGTAATAGAATCTGGGAAATATTGAAACTGCCATGTTTTAAATATGGTCTGTCTTGTCTGCTACTGGCAGTGTTTCTGAGTGGGACCAGTTAACTGAATACCTATACATTTTGCAAACGTTATTAATCAATGGCATCAAAACAGAATCGGGTGTTAGGGCTTTGAAATGAACAAAGAAAGTTCATCTGCAAAAATAACATTTTAAAATTCTAAACCAACATGTTCAAATCCACTGATTCTGGAATTTTGTCTAATAGCACATGATAGGAGTTCCAAGTACAAACTGAATATCAAAGGAGTCAATAGACATCCCTGCCTTGTACTCCATTTCAATGTAACAAATGATGAGGGGAAAAACTGGTCATAACCCATGCTCCTGGTGCTTAATATAAGTTTTTATCAATTTCAAAAATATTTTGAAAAACCTGAATTAGCCAATACTGAGAAAATAAATGGCCAGTAAATTTTATCAAAAGCCCTCTCAGCATAAAGAAATAACGGCTGGCTGATCAGTTCTTTCTGAGTTTAAAGTCCACAACAAATAGAATATTATCAGCTTCCTTTCTGTTGTTGTTTTTTTAAATAAATTCCACCTGGTCAGGACTTAACAAAGATGAAATGACGTTTTGTAATCCATTAGCTAAAATAGCTGTCAATATATTGATATCAGCATTAAGGATGGTAGTAAGATTTAGGTATCAGGGTAATATAGGCATCATTTAATGATGAATGATGAAGATGCATATGTTTGTAAAGTTGGATCAGTCTTGGGGCTAAGAAAGAAAAAGAAAAAAACACTATTCCATCCAGTTGGAAACCCACCAGTATTCTGTGTATTTCTGTTTGGCAAAAGATCCAAAATTTTGTTACAGTCACCACCAAACAATCAAAGAGTCAAATTCAATGAGGTTACTAAAACAATTATGGAACCTCTCTGGTACATCACTATTGTATGGAATTTTTAACTCATGTAAGCCACCCCAATTGGTTGACAGAGGGGTGGGGTATAAATAATTTATTATTATTATTATTATTATTATTATTATTATTATGCCCATAAATATTAGTTAAAACAATTAATTTTTCAAAATATCTTACAAGTAAAATAAAATAAAATCCATCTGGATCTATTATTGCCTGCTGTACTGAAATAGAAAGATGTTTGTTGATTAGGAATGGCATATCTTTACACATTTGTAACACAGACCTCACCAACATAAAAACGTTTGTAACATAGACCTCACCAACCCAATTCTTCTAAGGCTGTTCACATCCTCTGTCATTGTATGGGTTGTTTTTTGTGGGTTTTTTTGGGCTGTGAGACCATGTTCTAGAAGAATGTATTCCTGGCTTAACAGCCAAGTATTACAAGACTTTCCAGGAAGAATTGTTAACTCCACTGCACAATATGATAAAAGAAATTGAGAAAGGTTATTACCCACAAACCTGGCGGGAAGCCATTGTAATACTGATACCCAAGGAGGATAGAGATGCAACACTTATAGAGAATTATAGACCAATATCATTATTGAATATTGACTACAAGATATTTGCATCTATAATAGCAGATAGAATGAAACTTGTCTTAACTCAATGGATTAATGAGGATCAAGCTGGCTTCTTACCAGGACGTCAAGTTAAAAATAATACAAGAATAATACTAGATATCTTAGAACATTATGAAAATCACAGGAAAAATAAATTGGGTTTAATCTTTCTCGACTTCGAGAAAGCATTTGACAATGTTAATTGGTCTTATATGAAAGAAATCCTTAAATCAAGCGATATAGGAGGAAAAATGATAAAATGGATAGAGACCATCTATAAATATCAGCAGGCACAAATGGAGAAAGAACAAAATTCTGTACGATAAATAAAGGAACAAGACAAGGTTGCCCGCTCTCTCCACTTTTATTCCTAATGTCTATAGAAGTGCTTTTGAGAAAGATAAGAAAAGATAATAAAATAAAGGGCCTTCAAGTAGGATCTTATAACTATAAAACGAGCCTTTGCAGACGATGTTGTAATTATACTAGATGATCCTAAACAAAGTATAGAGAGATTATGTTCTATACTAGAAGAAGCAAGTGAGATCTCAGGCCTTAAGATAAATAAGAAGAAAAGCGGTATTTTAACAAAAAAATTCACTGAGTTAGATAAGAGAGAACTAAGTGTAAAGACAGATTTAGAGATAATCTCCAAAACAAAATACTTAGGAATAATCATGTCAAATAATAACTCGGATCTCTTTACTAATAATTATATCAAAGTATGGAATCAAATTAAAGAAAAGATGAAAATATGGAGATTTTTACAATTATCCTTGTTGGGACGTATAGCGGTGGTACAATCATACATACTCCCTAAAATGCTCTATTTATTTCAAAACATTCCCATATCAATCTCAAATTCGACATTTAAGACATGGTCCAAAGACATTAATGACTTCATATGGCTAGGGGAAAAAAACCAAGAATTAAAACAACAGTACTACAAGATAAAAAAATAAAGGGAGGATTAGGGTTACCCAACCTGCAAACCTATTACAATGCAGCAATATTTACATGGATCAAAGAATGGATACAGCTTAAAGACAAAAAATCATTGACATTGGAAGGGGACAACTTAGAAAAAGGATGGCACTGGTATTTATGTTATGCAGGTAATAAAGAGCTTAAGAACTTTAAAAAACATACAATAAGAGGTGCGCTATTTAAAATCTGGTATAAACATAAAGAATACTGGTATAAAAAAAATTCCAAGGTGGGTTTCCCCCCAAGAAGCCTTCTTTAAAACAGAAACCCCCTGTCAAGGAAAATGGCTTACCTATGAAGACATAATTTTGAAAGCAAGGAATGATTTAAATATGAAATCATACATGGATTTACAAGAAGGGGGAACCAAACTACATTGGTTTGGATATTTTCAGATTCGAGAAAGATTTAAAAAAGATCTAGAAGTGAGAGGAATAGAATCTGAAAAAAAAAGAATTAGAAAAAGTTTTGGAAAAAGGGGAGAAACACTTGATTACGAGACTGTATAAAATGTTATTGGATATTGAATTAGAGCAAGAGACAATCAAAGAATGTACTATAAAGTGGATGCAGGACTTACGGGAGAACATTGATTTATCAATATGGGAAAAGACATGGACAAAAAATGTGAAATTTACTAACAGTGCGTACTTAGTGGAAAACTTTTACAAAATGATTTACAGGTGGCACTTACATCCTAAAAAACTAGCCAAAATAGGGAAAAGAGAAGAAGGAAAATGTTGGAAATGCCAGCAAAAGGACGCAGATTTATTTCATATGTGGTGGTTATGTAGAGTTGCAAAGAAATTCTGGGGGGAAATTCATAAAATAATACAAGTATTATTTACTATCAAAATAGATTTCAATCCAAAATTATTTTTGCTGAATATAACTGAAGATTGTAAAGGCAAACTGAACAAAGAGGAGATAAGGGTAATCTTATACATGATAACTGCGGCACGGATAATTTTTGCTAGATATTGGAAAAAAGAGAATGAGTACATAATAGAAGAGTGGAAAAAGACGCTAAAGGACATGATGTTGATGGATAAACTGACGATGTTGATTAATGATAAACAGGCTACGCAACACGCCAGGAAATGGGCTAAAATAGAAAACTATCTGGACATAATAGCATGATAGGAACAGGATATATAATACTATAAGGCTTCAATGAATTAGACACATAACATAAGGAAGTTTGGTTTGAAATTATGTTAGAAATTGTGTTTGAAAGTAAGTACACGGTACGAAAAATGGATTTTGATTTCTCAAAACTTGTTGAAAACCTTTAGACTAAAGAATATATGTTTGAAGGAATGATATGTATATATTTACACATATATGTACTTTCTTTTCCTTTTTTTTAATAATAATAATAAAAAAAGAATGTATTCCTGACGTTTCACCTGCATCTGTGGCTGGCATCTTCTGTCTCTGACAGGTTTACCACAAAAGTGTGTTGTCAGGGCTAAAGAGCCAGTATTAGCAAAGCCTAGATAAAGCATACATAATTCCAAATTTTGAGCAGGCTACATTCTTATTCATCACAAACCCAACATGCTCTCCTTTCCCTGTGCACACCTCTCTTCTGCTTTCACTCCAGTTCTCACAAAACTGATCTTAGACCTCAGGGCACAGCCCCAATGCCCTTCCCGCCTGCTTGTTAATCACAAAGGAATGTGAGCAACAGTCTCAGCAATTCACATATTACTATATGTCCCATCATTTAGCTACAGCACTCCATAATACATTGGGAGCAAGCAAAGCTAAGCTATGACCAACGAATCCAATTCTCTTAACCATGTCATGTCAGCTCCTGACAATTTGGAGGGGTCCTTTAATTGAGCCAATATGATCCATGAGGTTTAGCATCAGCTGCCCGAGGTAACAGCCTTGTATTGCATTCTGTATACTGAACAAAAGCATTCTTCTATTCTGGGGACAACTTGCACCATGGGCTGGGCAAGGTGTGACGCAGGTGCTGATCCCCTGCTTTGACTTGGAGGTCTTTGCAGGCAGTCACCAGATCCAGGAACAGAGTAGGAGTTACATCCTGAAGTATCTCTAGCAGCAGCTGGACAGCATGTCATTTCTCTTCCCACTTACTAGTGGGAGAACCTACTATGAGCACCTTTTGTAAGCTGCTTTGGGAACCTCTTGAGGATAAAAAATGAGGTATAAACATCCAAGGAAAAAAACAACAGCAACCCCAAAGAGTGCAAAATTGACATTAAAGATCATACCATGCCCTAATGTTTAACGTAAAATATCATTGCATTTTCTTTTTTTGCTATGCAATTAATTTTCAAGGCGGCAAATGAAAAGCCAGCCATCAGGTTGCTCAGGGGCTTAGTAAGGGCAGCTATCCATCCATCCATCCATGTGCTATCACAGCCTAACACGATAAATCAGCCATGGAATCTTGTCAGCAGAAAGGGAGCCAGAATATTGGGACTCTGGCCACATAATGCTAATCAGAAAGCACCAGCTAGCAGTGATTGTTGTTGATTTTGCACAGCAAGGTTGGCTTTGAAATAGCACTCTGCACCTATCCTTTCCTTGTCCCTGAAATGCCACTGCCACCCCATAGGTACCAGTTGAAAAGTCCAAAAGAATTTCCCATGTGATACTCCATGTATCCCGATGAGTTATTCTTTGAATTTTTAAGTTCACATTTCTGAGGAACATAGAAGGGCTAATTTAGCCATATAGCTTGCTAGTCTTAGATAGGGAAGGTCAATTCTATCAGGATCTCATTCAGGTACTTATTTGTCCCTGCTAAGCTGGTTACAATCTTAATCATAGAATCATAGAATCATAGAGTTGGAAGAGACCACAAGGGCCATTCAGTCCAACCCCCTGCCATGCAGGAACTCCCAATCAAAGCATCCCTGACAGATGGACATCCAGCCTCTGCTTAAAGATCTCCAAGGAAGGAGACTCCACTACTCTCCGAGGGAGTGTGTTCCACTGTCGAACTGCCCTTACTGTCAGGAAGTTCCTCCTAATGTTGAGGTGGAATCTCTTTTCTTGCAGCTTGCATCCATTGTTTCGGGTCCTAGTCTCTGGAGCAGCTGAAAACAAGCTTGTTCCCTCCTCGATATGACATCCCTTCAAATATTTAAACACGGCTATCATATCACCTCTCAGCCTTCTCTTCTCCAGGCTAAACATCCCCAGCTCCCTAAGTCGTTCCTCATAGGGCTTGGTTTCCAGACCCTTCACCATTTTAGTTGCCCTCCTTTGGACACACTCCAGTTTTTCCACATCCTTTTTGAATTGTGGTGCCCAGAACTGGACACAGTATTCCAGGTGAGGCCTGACCAAAGCAGAATAGAGTGGCACTATTACTTCTCTTGATCCAGACACTATACTTCTACTGATGCAGCCTAAAATTGCATTGGCCTTTTTAGCTGCTGCATCGCACTGTTGACTCATGTTCAACTTGTGGTCCACCTGGATTCCTAGATCCCTTTCACACGTAGTCTCATTCAGCCAGGTGTCCCCCATCGTATATCTGTACTTTTCGTTTTTCCGCCCTAAGTGCAGTACTTTACATTTCTCCGTGTTGAATTTCATTTTGTTAGCTTTGGCCCAACTTTCTAGTCTGTTCAAGTCATTTTGAATTTTGATCCTGTCTTCTGGGGTATTAGCTACTCCTCCTAATTTGGTGTCATCTGCAAATTTGATAACTATGCCCCCAATACCGTCATCCAAGTCATTAATAAAGATATTGAATAGCACTGGGCCCAGGACAGAGCCCTGTGGCACCCCACTGGTCACTTCTTTCCAAGTTGAAAAGGAGCCATTGTTGAGCACCCTTTGCGTTCGACCAGTCAACCAATTACAAATCCATGTAACAGTTACTTTGTCTAGCCCACATTTTACCAACTTGCTTGCAAGAATGTCATGGGGAATCTTGTCAAAGGCCTTACTGAAATCAAGATATACTATATCCACAGCATTCCCTTCATCTACCAAGCTGGAAATTTTATCAAAAAAAGAGATCAGATTTGTCTGGCATGACCTGTTTCTCTGAAACCCATGTTGACTTTTTGTGATTATGAAATTACCTTCCAGATGTTCACAGACTCTCTGTTTAATGATCTGCTCCAGAATCTTTCCTGGTATTGATGTCAGACTAACTGGACGATAATTGTTGGGATCCTCTTTTTTGCCCTTTTTGAAGATGGGGACAACATTTGCCCTCCTCCAGTCCGCTGGGACCTCTCCTGTTTTCCAGGAATTCTCAAAGATTATTGCCAATGGTTCCGATATTACATTTGCCAGTTCTTTTAATACCCTTGGATGTAATTCATCTGGTCCTGGAGACTTATATTCATTTAGATTAACCAGATGTTTCTGTACTATCTCTTATTCTGTTCTGAAATTCTCCTATTCTGTCCTCTGCTCCATTATACTTAGGTTGAGCACCCTTTGCCTTTTCTGAGCAGACTGAAGCAAAGAAGGTGTTGAGTAATTCTGCTTTTTCTCTGTCCCCTGTTAACTTTTTGCCATCTTCTCCACACAGTGGCCCTACCATTTCCTTCTTTTTCCTTTTGCTGCTGACATACCCAAAAAAGCCCTTTTTATTGTTCTTGACCTCTCTAGCAAGCCTGATTTCATTCTGCACTTTAGCTTTTCTGACTTTACCCCTACATGTGCTAGCTATTTGTTTGAATTCCTCTTTGGTGATTTCCCCATTTTTCCATTTCTTATACATGTTCCATTTAAAACATAGTTCAGCTGCAAGTTCCTTAGTCATTCATCCCGGTTTCTTGAGACACCTCCCATTTTTCCTCCTCGTTGGCACAGTTTGAAATTGTGCCTTCAGTATCTCCCTTTTGAGAAACTCCCATCCGTCTTGAACTCCCTTCTCTTTTAGTATTCCTGTCCATGGGATCACCCTCAGTATTTCTCTAAGTTTAGTAAAATCAGCTTTCCTAAAGTCTAGAATGCGTGTCTAACTATGCCTGGCTTCTTCTTTCCACTGTATAATAAACTCCAGGAGGACATGATCACTCCCGCCTAAGGATCCAACCACTTGCACCCCATTAACTAGGTCTTCCCTGTTAGGATCAGATCCAATTTCTGCACATAAATCTGTTGGTATTTCCCCCCAAAACATGCATATTTTGTGCACATCCCCCCCATGTGTGCATTTCAGTCACATTTTCCCTTGAACATAATTTGTTTGCATGCAATTTTCTAAATGCACACAATTTTAGTTGCATTTTTTTCCTATTGATTGAATTTTGACTGAATTTCTATTGAATAAAACTTCTTTGTGGCCACTTTTCCAATGTATGCATTTCTCCAGGCACATTTTCCAACTGTGTTCATGTTTTCAAACACCTGTTTTGTGTTGCAATTTCAGAACTGTATGGATTTTTGATGGCAAATTGTTTTGAATCTTGCCTTTGAGTCTGGGAGATGAGAATTGGGTTATCTTTCATGAAGCTGTGGATCCTATGAATTTTTCACCCATTCCTGGTCTCAGCATCAGAGAGAGAGTTTGTCTCCTCTGTATATATATCGATATATAAAAAGAGAACTGATCTCATTATGAGGGGCACTTGAAAAGTATGGATTAATCCCAGCATAGCCATTAGAGCCATGACAAGGGCAAGCTGAGGTTAGAGGTCAGTGCAGAAGGAGGTGAAAATAGGCTGCACAGAAAATGACAGGGCCTTGTCTCCTGACCTCCCACTCCAAAACTGTGTATTGGCCAAAGTGATTGGCATTTCTTCTCTGGAGTAAATCCTGCTAAGGAAGTGCTGTATCAAAGGGATGGCTTCCCTCTCTGGTATCTCCAGGTATCACAGATCTTGGAAAGATGCTTCTCTCTGAAGCCCTTGGGAGTTGTTGCCAGTCAGGCTAGGACAAGATTGGGGCATGCAACTCATGGGCCATGGGCCACATCCAGCATTTTGGCTCTTGTGGCCCCCAGAATCCCTCCATTGATGCTGTTTGCTGTTAGGTTGGTTGCCACTTACAGTGACCCTGTGAATGAAGGACCTCCAACCCATCCGGTTATCAACCGGCCTGCTCTGGTCTGGCAAACTCAAGGCAGCCATGGCTTCCTTGATGGAGTCTTGTTGTTGTTGTTGTGTACCTTCAAGTCATCTTCAACGTATGGCGACCCTAAGGTGACCATGTTCCTCTGAGTGTTTCTGCACTGGACTATATGGCTTCCGAATTCCCTTCTAACTCTAGGATTCTATTTGGTTGTAATTTAGGTTGTAAGTAGCCTTGGGCTCCATATTAGGAAAAGGGTAGGGTGTTAATTAATAAATAAAACAAGATAAATAAAATATTTACGTGTGTGTGCATGTGTGTGGTGTGTCCCAGAGAGTTTAGGGACACTGTAAACTGCCTTGTCACTGAGTCAGACCCATATGGGGTCCTTCTAGCCTCCTGCCTCCTACCTACTCTGGCAGCCACAGCTCTCCAGGCCTTCAGGCAAGATTCCTTTTTAGCATTTCCAGGAGGTTGGGAAGCATTAGCCTAGTTGGGCAAATACTTCCTGGTTGTCACCCATCAAAGTATGAATCAATCCCAATCCTGCTTATCTTCTCAAATCAGGTGAGATGAGAGACTGACACCCTCTTAGTGGCTTATGCATGCGTGTGTCTCTTTTTGGATGGGACCCAGGGGTTCTTCTCCAGCCCTTTGGGCTTCAACAAAACCCTCTCCCTGCTGCAGCCATCAAGACCCAGGAACAGCTACTGCTTATCAGTAAAGAGGGGAAGTGGGCAATTCAGAGGAGCAAGATGCCACTGGTCTGGGAAGAGAAAGAAGGTACCATATGAGAATACATTTTTGTTTCTTCCTTCCCAAGCTGAGACCAGCTGCTGCTGCTTCATACGAGTTGCCTCCCCCTCCAGATATATTCAGTTGTTACAGGCCAGATATATTCAGTTATCAAGTTCTTGACCTGCTCACATAATTTTAGATGATGGAATTTATCCTATAGCCCAGGGTAGGCAACCTTTCCCCTTTAAGGGCCAAGGGACTTCAGCTCCCAGAATCCCAGGAGCTATTGGCCAACATGGGACTATTGGCCAACATGGCTGAGGCTTCTGGGAGCTGAAGTCCCTCGGCCCTTAAAGGGGAAAGGTTGCCTACCCCTGCGTAGCCTATAGATTTTATGTAAGATCTATGGCATAAAAACTAATACAGGCAATTAGATTGGTGAAAATGTCTGTATCAGGATCATCAAAGAACTGGCTACCATCTGGGATAAATGCCAGATGCTCTGAAATGTAAAGATAAGAAATGCCTTCACAATTGTATGCAAAAGAGGAAGATGGTCACTAGTCTGACCTGGGAATGAGCCTCTCCATAGGTGCACTAACTGAAGCACGTAGAATAGTTAATCCTTTTACTGAACCCCAGGAGGAGTTGGAGATAAGAGATATAAAGCACAAGTAGGAGATTATCGCACAAGCATAAAAGCATGATTTACCTCTCACAAATTCAAGTAAAATTCTGGCTGCATCAGGATCTTATTACATGACATTTGTCGCCAAATCCGCCACTTAACTCGTTTGTGCAATAATCTCCATAGTGAACTCCTCTGATATGGGAAATCTTTTACTATTCTAGGTTGAATTTATGTAAATCATCAATGGTCATTATTTTTGGTTTCTTTATGTTCAGCAGAAGGCCTGCCTTTGCATGTTCTTTTTTCTTTGGTAATTGTTTCAAGTCTATGATGCTTTCTGCTAGTAGTATGGTGTCATCTGCATATGTTACATTGTTGATGTTCTTTCCTCCTATCATCACTACACCTTCCATGGATTCTTAGCCTGCTCTTTGATATTTTCTGTATACAAGTTGAACAAATAGGTGATAGAATGCAGCCTTGCATGACCCTTTTGGCAACTGGGAACCATTCCCTTTCTCCATATTCAGTTCTTACAGTAGCCTCTTGTTCTAACTACAGATTTCTCATCAGGACTATCAAATGTAGTGGCACTCCTATGTCATCAAAAGCATTCCATAGCTTTTAATGATCTATGTAGTCAAAGGCTTTGCTGTAGTCTATAAAGTATATGCTGATTTTCTTCTGGAATTCCTTGGTGCACTCACTTAACCAATCAATTAAAGAAGAAACCCTGAAAGTAAACTTTTATCTACCAGTCCTGAAAAACACCAACATCAAGACTCATCACATGCAAATGAACTTCATCCAAGGTCAGGGGTTTTCCCAGCAGACAATGGACCACTAATTAAATAGACACTAATCCTTCTCGCATATCCTCCCACCCTGAGACCACATTCAACAACAGAACAATACACAGATTAACATGAAAATCACATCCTCTCAACCAAGGGTCACACAGTATATACTTATATATGTACCACACTTACTTCCATGCCACCATTCTCTGAAGATACCAGGCACAGCTGCAGGTGAAATGTCAGGAAGAAATTAGTCTAGAATATGGCCTCACAGCCCGAAAAGCCCACAAAAACCCATGGATGCTGGCTGTGAAAGCCTTCGACTTCAAACCCACTAGGATTTCATAGAATCAGAGAGTTGGAAGAGACCTCAAGGGCTATCCAGTCCAACCCCCGGCCATGCAGGAAGACACAATCAAAGCACCTCTGATAGATGGCCATCCAGCCTCCGAGGGAGCATCTTCCACTGTCAAACAGCTCTTACTATCAGTAAGGGCCGATGCAGAGCGGCCTAAAGGGCTGGCCTGGGGGTGGAGTTGGGGCGGGGCGACTGCACGCTGGCCGCTCCAACGCTGCCCCGATGCCGCCGTTACGCTACGCGCCCAACTGCATGGCATGTGGCATCAGGGCACCCCGTTGGCACAACGTGCACACATGCTGCGCCAAAGGGGCGCAAAAGAGAAGCAGCGGTGGCTCCAAGGGCGGCTTTTTGCCACCCCCAAAAGGAGCAGCATTTGTCAGCTCTTTTTGGAGCAGCAAAAAGGAGGATCGAGGCTGTAGCATGTGGTTACCATATGCATTGGCCCTAAGATCCTCCTAATGTTGAAGTGGAATCTCTTTTCTGGTAGTTTGAATTTCTCTGGGTCCTGGTCTCTGGAGCTGCAGAAAACAAACTTGCTCCATCCTTTCAAATACTTAAACAAGGCTATCATATCACCTCTTAACCATTTCTTCTCCAGGCTAAACATACCCACTTCCCTAAGTTGCTCCTCATAAGGCATGGTTTCCAGAAACCTTCACCATTTTGGTCACCCTCCTCCGGACACGCTCCAGCTTCTCAACATCCTTTTTGAATTGTGGTAGCCAGAAATGGACACAGTATTCCAGATTCTCATTCCCATTAGGTTTTAAACCAGTTTGCAAACTTGTTTGAAGTGGTTTAAATGACCTTGGTTCACACTTGAACCAAATAGCTGAAGTGGTTTGGAGAGGGGGGCCATATGCTAGACCCATTTAATGCACATCTTTTTGATGCTGTTTTTCCCCGCATCTTTTTTGATAAATCGATTCCGTGCAAGTGTGAACCAGAGAGCTGTAGTTAAAAACATCACATTTTAACCAAACACTCACTATGTATATGTAAATACATTTAGGTTGTGCTTCTGCTGTTGTAATTTGAAGGTAAACTTTTAATTTTGGTAGTTGCTTAGGTCACATAAATGGAGTGGCTCAAGTGGTTAAGACGCTGACTCTGTTGATTGCAAGATAGGCAGGTTGGCCATTCGAGGCCCAAGTGCTGCATAACTAGTCCCAGCTTCTGCCAACCTAGCAGTTTAAAAGCAGAGTAGTCTCTGAAAACACTGGCTCTTTAGTTTAGTAATGGTGATGTACACCACCCCCTACGGTCAGACACAATTTGACAACCTTGTCAATGGGGAATACCCTTACCTTTTTCCTTTTATGTCACAACTATTAGCATTACATTCAGTGCAATATGGGAATTATGATTTATGAGTAACATTAGTGCAAAAAAGCTTGACTTAGGTCCTTTTCAGACTGCTAGAAATAGTGCAAATTGAGTCCACTTTAACTGCTCTGGCTCAGTGCTAGGGAATCATGGGAATTGTATTTTTTTCTGAGACATTGAGCCTTCTCTGTCAGAGAGTTCTGGTGCCACAATAAACTACAGTTCCCATGATTCCTTAGCACTGAGCCAGGATAGTTAAAGTGGCCTTAATTTGCACTATTTCTGGCAGTCTGCAAAGGTCCTTAGTGCTGCATGACAAAGTGAGCTCCTGTCACCAGTCACAGCTTCTGCCAACCTAGCAGTTTGAAAGCATTCAAATGCCAGTAGATAAATAGGTACCACTTCGGTGAGAAGGTAACAGCGTTCTGTGCAATCATGCTGGCCACATGATCACAGAGTAGTCTCTGACACCTCTGGCTCTTCGGCTTAGTAACAGAGATGAGTACCACCCTCTACGGTTGGACAAGACTTGACAACCTTGCCAATGGGGAATATCTTTACCTTTAAGTGCAATCATGCTGGCCACATTATCACAGAGTAGTCTCTGACAAGGCTGACTCTTTGGCTTAGGAACGGAAATGAGCACCACCCTCTATGGTTGGACACAACATGGCAACCTTCTCAATGGGGAATACCTTTAACTTTTACCTTTCATGTCACAACTGTTAGCATTACCTTCAGTGCTATATGGGAATTACGATTTATGTGTAACATTAGTGCAAAAAAGCATGATGAAGAATTCTGTACGGTGTGAAATGGGAGGAGGTCAATGGAGGGGTGGTGGTGACACCATGAGTGACTGCACCGGGGGACACCAACCGTAATGACTCCACTGGTAAGTGGGGCAATTGTTTTACTTTGGGGCACTCCGAATTTGAGCTCTTCCTCCAGGAAATCTGGAGGAAGAGCTCAAATTCGGAGGTGCCCCAAAGCAAAACAATTTTTACCACTTGGAGAGGATGGAGAAGCCCCAAGGGTGGTTTGGCTTGGGTTGGTTCTCCCTTCCCTCCCTCCTTTCCTCCCTCCACCAAGAAGTTGGTGACAAAAGTGGGACCAGATTTCCTGGAGGAAGGGCTCAGATTCGGAGGTGCCCCAAAGCAAAACCATTTTTATCACTTGGAGGGGATGGAGAAGGCCTAAGGGTGGTTTGGGTTGGGCTGATCCTCCCTTCCTCCCTTCCCTCCCTCCCTCTACCAAGGGATGCAAATGATGTCTTGCAAGAAGCCCTCATCCGGTGATGCCTGGCAGAGAAAATAATGAGCATCACTAAATCTTTTATAAGGTCAACCCTCAAGCAGCTGTCAAACAAGAAAAGAATTTAGCGGGGAAGGCGCCGGAAAAAAACTTCCATCGCCTCATTAAGACCTCCAGGCCTGGGCTTTTCCTGAAGGGGAAGGAGGGAAGGAGGGAAAGGAGGAAGGGAGGAGGAGATCAGGGCTCGTGGGAGTCCCCAGGATCGTTAGCGCATCGGGAGCGGCCTCGGTGCCTAATTGGAACCACTGGGCATTCCTAGTCCTCCTCCTTTGCTTTGGGCTTCCCTGACAGCCAGCCAGGCTTGGATGGATGGTGATGGACCACTTGTCAGTGTAAAAGACCATTACCCCCCCATTTGGATTTGATTGGAGGCCTTGCTTGGGCCCCCCCAGGTGAGTCACCTGTGCTCCCCCTTGGCACCCAAAAGGAGAAAAGATGGGTCCTTCTGCCAGCCTCCCTTTCCTCCTTTAGCATCCCAATGCCCAGGTGCCCTCACTGCACAATGTAGGAGGATGCCAGGCCAGATGTGCCAGGCCAAGGGACCAATGCTAGGGAGCAACCAAAGCTGGGATAGGAAAGTGTCCCGCAGGTGGAAGCAGGGGAACCAAAGCATGGCAGACCTGCACAACTTGCCCATAGGAAGGGACCGAATTTGAAACCGGTCAACTTCTTCGAGCCACAGATAGGCCTTAGTTCAAAAATTAATTAATTAATTAATTAATTGTATTAATTATTATTGATTCACAATCCCATCCTTCTCTGCCTGGCCCTTTCCTCAAGAGAAAGCTGAGCAGCAGAGGAACATTGCAAGGGTTCACCCATCCTCATCCTCCACCTGGCCTTCTCTTCAGGACAGCCAAACAGAGGAGGAGCCATTTAGGGCAGGTATTTGCCCATCTTCCTTCTCCTCCTCCTCCTCCTCCTCTGTTGCTGCCTGACCTCCTCTTCAGAATGGTGAAGGAGCCTTGCTCAGCAAGCATTTGCTCATCCTTCTGCTTTGCCAAGCAGCAGAGGAACCTTGAAGTCATTCCACATCCTTGTGGGCCACCCAAAACCCTTTGGCGGGCCGCATGTGCCCCCCGGGCCATATGTTGTGCAGGCCTGAAGTATGGGAAATACCTCCAACTCCACCTTGAGCCCTGGTACCAGAGCTTGTAAATAACTACATTCATGCCTTCATCTTTGCTGGGGTTAGCAGCAAAGGACCCCCTCCCCCCTGTGAATGTGGAAAAAACTGCCAATACCAAAAACACCATGTTCTTACCTATTGCCTTGTGGAGTGTTCTCTCCAGGAATCTCTAGGTCCTTCAGTGCAACTTTGTGATCAGCGTCTGCCAGACATTGACCACAGAATTGTGCTGGAGGAGCTACAAATGCCTAGTGGAGTCTTCCCTCTAGGGATCTCTAGGTCCTTCAGTGGGACTTTTGGTTAAAGTTCACCATAGACTTGCGCTGGAGGACCTAAAAATACCTAGAGAGAATATATTAATAAGATCCATAAATAATCAGATCTGCAAAAGTCAAAACAAAGTGGGATACAAATACAGTGCATTATTATTATTATTATTATTATTATTTAAACCGCAAATGTGGAGGTTGAGTATAGTTTCAAAAGCTAATCACTTGTGGTTGTTCCTTTTCCTCATAGACAGGTATAGAATCATAGAATCCTAAGGTTGGACGAGATTCCCCCAAAGGCCATCCAGTCTGACCCCCTGCCATGCAGGAACTCATAGTCAAAGCACTCCCTGTGACAGATGACCATTCAGCCTCTGTTTAAAGACTTCCAAAGAAGGAGAGCATCTTCCACTCTCAAACAGCTCTTACTGTCAGGAAGTTCCTCCAAATGTTGCGGTGGAATCTCTTTTCCTGTAGCTTGCATCCATTGTTCCATGTCCCAGTATCTGGAGCAGCAGAAAACAAGCTTGCTCCAGCCTAAATATGACACCCCTTCAAATACGTAAACAGGGTTATCATATCACCTCCTAACCTTCTCTTCTTCAGGCTAAACATACCCAGCACCCTAAGTCTCTCATCATGGGGCTTGATGGTTTCCAGACCCTTCACCATTTTGGTGGCCTTCCCCTCTGGACACGCTTCAGCTTGTCAACACCCAGTTTGAATTGTGGTGCCCAGAACTGGACACAGTACTCCAGATGAGGCCTGACCAAAGCAGAATAGATTGACACTATTACTTCCCTTGATCTAGACACTATACTTCTATTGATGCAGCCTAGAAATGCATTGGCTTTTTTGGCCATCCAGTTTCTGTTTTTGTTGTTGCTAACCACCCTTGAGTCGATACCAATTCATGGCAACTCTGTGGATGAGACATCTCCAAGGCTCCCTGTCCTTCAAGGCTCCCTGTCCTCCATGAGCGCCTTAATAGAGGCCATCTATCTGGCATGCAATCTTCCTCACTTTCTACATCCCTTCACCTTTCTAAGCATCATTTCTTTTCCAGTGAGTCATTCCTTCTCATGACATGACCAAAGTACGACAACCTCAACTTTATAATTTTGGCTTCCAGGGAAATTTCAGGTTTGATCTGATCTAGGACCCATTTCTTTGTCTTTTTGGCTGTCCAAGGTATCCTCACCACTCTTCTCTGGCACTACATCTCAAATGCATTGATTTTCCTCCTATCCGCATCCCTCACTGTCCAGTTCTCACATCCATACATGCTAACAGAAAAAACAATGGCTTGTATAATTCTAACTTTCATGTTCAGTTGTATCTCTTTACATTTTGTGATCTTGTCTAGTTCTTTCATATAAATAATAATAAGATGTGAGGGCGATCTGGCTGTGACATCTGTCACCCCATTGATCGCCAGGGTTGATTCGGCTGATCTGGCTGGCTAGGCGGGTTTCCCCTTCCTCCCTCACTGCTCCATGTGCGTCTCTCCCAAAGCTGCGTGCTCGGTGGAAGAGGACGACCATCCCAGATAGAAGGAGTGTACCATTCTTCGGTCAAGGGTATACGATAGCTGCGCTCCCCTGCTAGAACCTCCAAACAAGCTAATAATAATAATAATAATAATAATAATAATAATAATAAATTTTTATTTCTAACCCATCCCTCTGCTTCAGCAACTGGGGCAGCGTACAACAGGTTAAAAACTGATACAGATTAAAACGTTCCATCAACCAATCCCTAACCCTCCCACCCCTTAAAACTAACATGGCTGACTGTCCCATTCCTAATCTTCTGATATGTACAGTATTTTCTGGTGTATAAGAATACTTTTTAACCCAGGAAAATCTTCTCCAAAGTCGGGGGTCGTCTTATACGCCAGATGGAGGAGGGGGAAGAAGAAGGGTGGCGCGGCATGAGGCGGGAGGAGGAAGAAGAGAGGAAGTCAGGTTAGAGGAGGAGAAGGGGGGAGGAAGGGGTGGAGTAGTGTGGCGTGAGGCAGGAGGAAGAAGCAGCAGCGGATAAGAGGTGAACCCATATCCTGGGGTTTTCTTGGCAAGACTGGTTCAGAGGAGGTTTGCCATTGCCTTCCTCTGAGGCTGAGAGTGTGTGACTTGTCCAAGTTCATCCAGTGGGTTTCATGGCAGAGTGGGGAATCAAACCCAGGTCTCCAGAGTGGTAGTCCAACACTCAAACTACTACACCATGCTGGCTCCTATTCCCATGTACTACCTATGAAACAACTGCAGACTTTTTTGTTGTTCTTGTATGTCTTCAAGTCCTTTCCGACTTATGGCAACCCTAAGGCAATCTTATCATGGGTTTTTCTTGGCATGTTTCTTCAAATGGGGGTTGCCATTACCATCCTTTGAGGCTGAGAGTGTGTGAGATGCCCACGGTCACTTACTTGGCCGCAAATTGTACATACCCCAGAATGCATCACCTCACAGGGGTAGGCAACCTTTCCCCTTTAAGGGCCGAGGGACTTCAGCTCCCAGAAGCCTCAACCATGTTGGCCAATAGTCCCATGATAGCCAATAGCTCCTGGGATTCTGGGAGTTGAAGTCCCTCGGCCCTTAAAGGGGAAAGGTTGCCTACCCCTGACCTAGTATATTGGCAGTCCTTCCCCCCAACACTTTCTCGTTGGAAGAGGGTTCGTCTTATACGGCAAGTATATCCCAAACTCCATATTTTAACTGGAAAAGTTGGGGGGCGTCTTATACGCCCAGTTGTCTTACATGCCGGAAAATACGGGTATATATACACATACATGCTAGAAGAAGAAGACTGGGAATGGGAAAGGCAGCTATGAAAGAACTAAAAAAAGACCCTGAAATGTAAAGATATTCAACTGATCAGGCCAGAGCTCTCCTTGGAAGCCAAGATGATTAAGTTAAGTCTGTTATACTTTGGCTACATAATGAGAAGGCATAGATTACTAGAAAAGACAATAATGCCAGGGAAGATAGAGAGTAGAAGAAGGAGGGGAAGACCACATGCCAAATAGATGGACTCAATCATGGGGTTATAGGCATGGTTTTATAGGATCTAAGCAGTGCAGTGGAGGATAGGGAATCTTAGAGAAGTCTCATTTAGAGGGTCACCATGAGTTAGAACCAAATCAAGGCAGCTAACAGCAGGAACAGCAAGTATATTTGGAGATGTAAACCCACTGAGTGACCTTGGGGCAAGTCACATACTCTTGGGCTGCACCCACATTGCAGAAATAATCCAAGTTGATACCACTTTTAACTGCTGTGGCTCAATGCTATGGGTTTCTGGGAATTGTAGTTTTGTGAGACCTTTAACCTTCTCTGTCAGAGAGCTCTGGTGCCATAACAAACTACACATCCCAGGATTCCACAGCATTGAGCCATGGTACCGGTAGTTAAAATGGTGTCAACCTGGATTATTTCTGCAGTGCGGATACAGCTTTAGCATCAGAGAATGGCAACGGCAAACACCTTCTGAACAGATCTTGCCAAGAAAACCCCATGATAGGTTTGCTTTAGGGTCACTATAAGTCAGAAACAACTTGAAGGCGTCCAACTACAAAAGTATACTTGGAGATTTATTTTTGCTCCTGTGTTTCATCTATCTGTTTACAGGTATGGAAAGTAACTCCATAGTTGGCTTTTCCTTTTGAAGAGCACACAGCATTTGTTTATTAAATGAACCTGCCTCTGTCTTCCTTCCATAGCCTCAGAAAGGTCAAGAGGAGGCAGAGGCAGAAAAATCCATCAGCTGTGCTTTTGAATATTTAAAATCTCAGCTTCTTGCTAGTAAATTTAAGAAGAACTGTTAAGAAATCCTCACCAAAACCAAACCAAGTGAAATTCTCAGCCACCTGCAGTGGCCTAATTCAACAGGTACAGCTTTTCCCAGCATGGAGAGGGTCATGATGTATCTGCCTGACATGTCGCTGTTACAACTGAGGAGCTTTCTCAAGGAAAAAAGAAGTAATGCAAACAGTAATGCAAACAGGACCAAATAACACAAGGATTCAAAACCAGGCTTTGGAAAGCACAGTGCTCAAAAGCCTTCTGCCTGGATGTGTGAACCTTCCCCACCCCCATTTTGTAAAAGATAACTAAATATCAAGATCTTTCCATGAAGAAATTGTAGAAATTTGGCAAGTTGTCCCCTAAAAACCCACTGCAAATCTTGCCCCATGGTTAGGAAGGGCCAGGGGTGCAGGAGGCTGAGTGTATGCTTTGCCAAGGAAGAGCTTTGCTTCAGCACTTGTGGGTCTCACCTCTTAAAAGGGCAGAAGGGCATGGATGCTGGGTGAGTAGTCACTGCTGAAGCCACATCCACATAGACATGGCACCCATCTGATTCTGGCTGGGATCTTCTGGGTATATTAGGCACGTCCAAGTTCCCTTACAGATGTGGATGGACATTTTTGTCTGATGCAGAACCATTGCATTCAGTCTATGGTTGCAGAAGCACAGTGGTGCATGTGGCGCCACTGCATATAAATTGTATTGCACAGTGCACATGGGCTAACATTGGGGCATGTAGTCAGTTTCACACTTGGTGTCATGGTTCATCTGCACAACAGGGCCATTCAACACAAGAGCAGTTTAGCACAAGGTCATGATAGAGCCCTAATGTAATATCTCATCTTCAGTGCAAAAGAAAAGGAATCCTGATCTGCTAGAGATGTTGCTCGGCTGCAGCTCTCTCTCATCAGCCTTAGCACCAGTACCCAGTGGTGATGAATGCTGGGAGTTGCAATCCAGCAACATTTGTTGAGCCACAAGTTGCCCACTTCTGGATTGCCTTTAGGGCAAATTATGCCTTTAGGACATAATCTCTGTATCACAAAAGGCCAATTAAGATGGTTTCCAATTAATGGGATTTCAGCCAGTTGGGACAGCTCCTCTCTGTCTGAGATTCTGGGGAGGCCTCCCTGCTCAGCGTAGACCAAGGCTAGGAGAAGCTTTGGCCTCTCAATGTTTTGGGCTACAAGTCTCACAATCCCTTATGATCAGGCATTATTGGCTGGGGCTTCTGGAAGTCCAAACTGTCTGGAGGCCAAAGCTTCCCAAACTCTCAAAACTGAGCAAGGCTGGCCAACAGTCCGACTTAAGTACAAAACACACTGCAGAAAGAATCCAGTTTGAGACTGCTTTAACTGGCTCAATGAACTTTAGTTTTGTGAGACATTTAGCTTTTTCTGTCAGAGAGCTCTGGTGTCACAATAAACTACAATTCCCTGGATTCCCTAGCACTAAGCCAGGGCAGTTAAAGCAGTTTCAAACTGGATTCTTTCTGCAGTGTGTTTTTGACCTCAGAAGGAACTGAAGTTTAGATTTCCAATACAGAAGCTTCTTGTTGTTATTGTTGTTGTGTGTCTTCAAGTCATTTCTGACTTGACTCCTTCACAGAGTTTTCTTTTTTTAATTTGAAAAAAAATGTTATTAGACATATAAAATCATAACACATAAAAATATACTTTAACACTTCCCAGTATATAACATAACATAACAAATTTACAGGCTAACAGCCTTAGATAGAAAGTAGCATAAAGCAATAGTAACATCTCTCTCACACACATTCTACAAACATTTTCATCCCTTCTTTTATCTTTCCATTCTTTTCCTTTTTTCCTTTACTTTACCATACCTCCTCCACTCGCTCCAACTTTTCTTTCACTTTCTCACTCCCTTTACCACTTTCTTCTTTTCTTTCCCATACCCTCTTATCACATACTCACCTTCATACACCTACATATACCTTCTCTAACATACTTAATCTTTTATATATCACAGAGTTTTCTTGGCAGGATTTATTCAGAGCAGTTTGCCTTTGCCTTCCTCTGAGGCTGAGAGAATGTGACTAGCCTAAGGCCATCCAACGGGTTTCCAGGGTCCAACACTCAAACCACTACCATGCTTGTCCTTTTCCAATACAACAAGAAATGCAGCAGATCTTTCTCTACAGAAAAGATCCCCCCTCCATCTGGCATTGGTGTGTGCAGCAGGATGACATTTATTTAACATATCCTAGAATCATAGACTCATAGAGTTGGAAGAGACCACAAGGGCCATTCAGTCCAACCCCCTGCCTGCTGCCTTTCTCCTGAATGAAACCCAAGGTTGATCACATGTGAGTTAAAACAACATATATGAATTAAAAATTAGTGGTAAAAAAGCTGAAACACAAATAGGAAGAGGCTGATGTAGAGTTGGCTATGGCTCTTGCCTAAATTCCTCTTTTGCGTATGACTGGTGTGGATGGAAGGGACGTTATCTGCTGAGATTCTTCCTTGTCCAGTAGAACAGCTAGCCTTCATCAAGGTAAAGGTAAAGGTATTCCCCATTGACAAGGTTGTCAAGTTGTGTCCGATCATAGAGGGTGGTGCTCATCTCTGTTACTAAGCCTAGGGAGCCAGCATTGTCAGAGAGTACTCTGTGATTGTGTGGCCAGCATGACTGCACAGAACGCTGTTTACCTTCCCACCGAAGTGGTACCTATTTACCTGCTTGCATTTGTATGCTTTCAAACTGCTAGGTTGGCAGAAGCTGGGAGTAGTGATGGGAGCTCACCCCATCAAGCAGCACCCAGGCCTCGAACTGCCAAGTTGCCGGTCTTGCAATCAACAGAGTCAGCATTTTAACCACTTGAGCCACTGTATCCCTTTATAAGCTTGTTAGAATTTATTAAGTAAACCAGGAGGGATGCTGTGTCCAGTTCTGGGCACCACAATTCAAAAAGGATGTTGGAAAAACGAGCGTGTCCAGAGGAGGGCGACTAAAATGGTGAAGGATCTGGAAACCATAAAGCCCTATGAGGAATGACTTAGAAAACTGGGTATGTTTAGCCTGGAGAAGAGATAGTTAAGAGGTGATATGATAGTCCTGTTTAAATATTTGAAGGGATGTCATATTGAGGAGGGTGCAAGCTTGTTTTCTGCTGCTCCAGAGAACAGGACCCGGAACAACGGATGCAAGCTACAGGAAAAGAGATTCCACATCAACATTAGGAGAAACTTCCCAACAGTGAGAGCTGTTTGACAATGGAACACACTCCCTCGGAGATTGGTGGAGTCTCCTTCTTTGGAGGTCTTTAAACAGAGGCAGGATGGCCATTTGTTGGGGGTGCTTTGATTTTGAGTTCCTGCATGGCAGGGGGTTGGACTGGAGGGCCCTTGTGGTCTCTTCCAATTCTATGATTCTGTGATTCTATGGAGTAATTGGAGGCATATACCCAACAGAGCCCAAGTGAATAAACCCCCAGAGACCAGGGTTGCTTTCCCACATACAGAGCCCTGAAGACTTGACCTGAGTGTGTTCACTGCACGCCAGGAGGGCTGGCCAGCCACCATGGCACAGAAACAGAGAGCTAGGTAACAGGGAAGGTTGGGGAAACTCTGAGGCCAGGATACTCCAGACCTCCCCCAGAGTACCCTTGGTCTTGGTCACCTTCTGCTTGTCAGTATTCTTCCTGAACTGTACCAATGTAGCAGTGTTCTTGACCAGGGTGATCTTGCCATTAGGTCCAGTGAGGCAGCTGCCTTAGTCAGCCATGGTCAAGGGGTGGCAGCAGGGCGTGGGCGGAGAGAGCTATGAGAGCCCTATAGCCACCCTGTCCTCAGATGTCATGGAAGACAATGCCCCATTGCCATCATGAAAAACAACTCATCTGCTCATCTAGGGGGCTTTCAGATATGGAACAGGAGTGGCCACCATCTTGTTCTTTGCCTCAGGCAGCAAAATGTCATGGGCTCACCCTGTCTAAGGCAGGATGGTTCTGGGTTGCTGGTATGTCAGTGAAAGTGGTGTGTCTTCTGACTTTGTGTCTGAACTTTCAAGGAGTGATCTGAAATACTGATTGACTTGGGAAGCTGCTTGCAGGTTCTCCTGTTCCCCTCTGCTCTTTGGGAGGCCTTGTGCCTTGTCTGGCCTCCCCAAACTGGGCTGCCAGCCTCAGGGAAGGGGGAGGATGGACTGAAGGAACATTCAACAGTCATTCCAGTTAGCTATGGTTTGGAGAAAGAGGATAGAGGTGTCCCTTGCCTCTGGCAACAGAATATCTGAACAGTGTGCTAATGTACACATGTACACATGCAGATGTCAGATGGCTATGATCAGACAGAGAAGAAATGCCAGTTGCCTTCAAGTTCTGATGGGCATCTCATTTTCAAACAGGGAGAGATCCCACCAGGAGACCAGCTCCAAGCTATTAGCTGCCATTAATGAAGCATCAACTGTCCCCCATATACAGTAGACATTCAAATGGCAGGCCAGCAAACACAGGGACATTTGAGCCTAGTGACTCTTTCCTCTTTTAGTCATGGTCCTTGTTCCTCTCTCTCCCTCACTGATACGCTTGCACCCTTCTTCCTTGCAAATGGGATATTAAACATGCAGTGGGGGAAATAGATTGCTGTTAGGTCTCCCACCTGACACAGTTCTGCTGCTGCACACAAAGAGGAGAAAAGGTTGTATCCCAAGAAGATGAAAGGAACACCAACCCTCAGCAGAACAGCTATCTTAAAACACACATTATTGAAGAACAAATGCAGACCTTTATTGCCTGTCTGACATGACACGAGAGAAGTGATAATCTGAGTTTGGCTTGCCAGGTGATTTTGAAAACATCAAGCCTCTCTTTCTAAGACAAATTGAGGGAGTGTAAAACATTTCATCCTATCTCTCTCTCTCTCTCTCTGTGTGTATGTGTGTGCACGCGCGCACGCGCACACCCACACAGAGGCATTGCATGTATGTTCATTCTTAGCATTTTGTTTTTCAGTAGGTTCAGGCTTGGCATTACAGCCCCAGTGGGTATCAAATTCTGCAGCCAAGAATCTTTCTGCAAAAGTTGATACAGCCGACGATTCCTTAATTACTCTCTCTGGATTTTGGATTGTTTCAGAAGAAACCTGCCAGAGCTCTCCCAGGTAACAAGAGGTGCATTTCAGGAGAACTGCTTGTTGGCTGACAGAGTCTTTGATTTTTGTGCTTGGTTGCAAATTAAGTCTTTTGCCAAGGTATCTAAACATTTGCTTGTCAACGGCTTTAACGGTGGTTTGTCGGTTTCTTTCACGTCAGGAGTGGCGTTCTCCTTGCTCTTTCCTCCAAACACTTTTGATATGAGGCCCTCCATAGTCTTGCCCTCCCCTTCCTGCTTTGTGTCTTGGCATCCCAATTGATAGATGTGGCCCAAGCTTTTCTGCTGCCAGAAGCAAGTGACAAGATTCCTTATATAGGATTCCAAATGCAGATGCCAACTGGAGCAGCAATGAAATCTTAGTTCGGCACTGGTAATGCCACTGCATCCACCACCACACCTGAAGCCAACAAGGGCACCTAAGATTAGGAAGGGGAGCCAACCTATAGGACACACACGTTTAATCTCCACAATTTTGCTTATGGCCCCTGTGCAAGCCTTCTGAGGAAGTTACTTCATTATGGCTGGCAGCAGGGCTGCTCCTCCCTATTAATGTGTTTGGAGCTTTCACTCCTGCTCCAACCTTTCTCTTCCCATATAGAAGCCCCCCCGCCCCCGCCTCATTTGCTCCATCCCTTCATCTTCTCTTCCTCTATATTGCCACCTCTCTGTTGAACTGTATGCTTCTATGGGCAGGGAACAGTCTATTTCTGATCAGAGAAATAGTATTCTGCATTTGGTTCTGGGTACCATAGATCAAGAAGGATTACCTTCTTTGTTCACTTCCTATGTTACACAGTCTACCTGGGACTGCCTTTGGAAACTGTTCGAAAACTTCAGTGGGTCCAAATTGCTGCAGCTAGAATGCTGACTGGGACCAGGTATAGGGAGCATGTAACTCCCTTGTTAAAATAGCTTCACTAACTATCAGCTCATTTACGGGCACAATGCAAAGTGCTGGTTATGACCTATAAAGCCCGATACGGCTTAGATCTAGACAATCTGAAAGACCATATTTCCCCACATGGACCTTCCAGAGATTAAAGATCTACACGGAAGGACCTTCTTTTCTTCCTGCCACCATCACAGGCTTGTTTGGTGTGGACCTAAGAGAGAGAGAGAGAGAGAGAGAGAGACAGAACATTTGCATTGTAAAAATAATGCAGTTTGATGCTGCATTAATTGTCATGGCTCCATCCTATGGAATCCTGAGATTTGTAGTTTTACAAGGCTTCTCTGCCAAAGAGTGCTGGTGCCTCACCAAACTACAAAACCCAAGATTCTATAAGATGGAACCATGACAGTTCAAGTGGTGACAAACTGCATTATTTCTACAGTGCAGATGCACTCAGAGAGAGAGAGAGAGAGAGAGAGAGAGGAGGGGGAGGGAGAAAGAAAGCCTTCTTGGTGGCTGCTCCCAGCCTCTGAATTCACCTGCAGGCAATGTCCTTTTTGTTTAAGCAGGCTTTTAATGTGTTAGCAGGGAGCTTATTATTGGTATAGGTGTTTATTTGATTTTTATTTTAAAAAAACTTTTGTATCTCTTGATTTTATGTTGATTGATGTGGTGATTTTTAACTGTTTTTAAATTTTTATTGCTAAATTTTTAAATTGATTCTCTCTGGGAGCCACCTTGGGTTCCATTCTGGGAGAAAGGCAGCATACAATGGAATTTTTAAAAAAATGAATAGACACATAAATAATTAAGGATTATTAATAAACTAGAACATATGTAGAGAAGGGTGACCAGTATGGTCACTGGTCAACCTGGAAAGAAGTGACCAGTGGGGTGCCACAGGGCTCTGTCCTGGGCCCAGTGCTATTCAATATCTTTATTAATGACTTGGATGATGGTATTGAGGGCATAGTTATCAAATTTGCAGATGACACCAAATTAGGAGGAGTAGCTAATACCCCAAAGGACAGGATCAAAATTCAAAATGACTTGAACAGACTAGAAAGCTGGGCCAAAGCTAACAAAATGAAATTCAACACAGAGAAATGTAAGGTACTGCACTTAGGGCGGAAAAACAAAAAGTACAGATATACGATGGGGGACACCTGGCTGAATGAGACTACGTGTGAAAGGGATCTAGGAATCCAGGTGGATCATAAGTTGAACATGAGTCAACAGTGCGATGCAGCAGCTAAAAAGGCCAATGCAAACTTAATAGAAGTATAGTGTCTAGATCAAGGGGAGTGGTAGTGCCACTCTATTCTGCTTTGGTCAGACTCCACCTGGAATACTGTGTCCAGTTCTGGGCACCACAATTCAAAAAGGATGTGGAGAAACTGGAGCGTGTCCAAAGGAGGGCAACTAAAATGGTGAAGGGTCTGGAAACTAAGCCCTATGAGGAACGACTTAGGGAGCTGGGAATGTTTAGCCTGGAGAAGAGAAGGTTAAGAGGTGATATGATAGCCATGTTTAAATATTTGAAGGGATGTCATATTGAGGAGGGAACAAGCTTGTTTTCTGCTGCTCCAGAGACTAGGACCCGAAAGAATGGATGCAAGCTGCAAGAAAAGAGATTCCACCTCAACATTAGGAGGAACTTCCTGACAGTAAGGGCGGTTCGAGAGTGGAACACACTCCCTCGGAGAGTAGTGGAGTCTCCTTCCTTGGAGGTCTTTAAGCAGAGGCTGGATGGCCATCTGTTGGGGATGCTTTGATTGGGAGTTCCTGCATGGCAGGGGGTTGGACTGGATGGCCCTTGTGGTCTCTTCCAACTCTATGATTCTATGATTCTATGATTCTATGATCAAAGGTCTGGAGACCAAGTTTTATGAGGAAGGACTGAAGGATCTGGGTATGTTTAGCTTGGAGAAGAGAAGACTGAGAGGTGACATGTTAGCCTTCTTTAAATATCTGAAGGCATGTCAGCATGTAGAAGATTGAGCAAGCTTGTTTTCTGTTGCCCCAGAGACTAGAACATGAACCAATGGATTCAAATTGCAAGAAAAGAGATTCCACCTAAACATTATGAAGAACGTCTTGACAGTAAGATCTGTCTGATAGTAGAATGGACTCCTTGGAGGGCAATGGACTCTTCTTCTTTGGAAGACTTTAAACAGAGATTGGATGGGCATCCTCCAGGAGTACTTTAGTTGGGTATTCCTGCATGGCAGAAAGAGGCTGGACTGGATGGGCCCTGCAATGTTTCAGATTCTATGGCTATTCTGGCTGGCAAATTCTGGGGGCTATAATCTAAAAAAAAAAAAATTAACCCCCCCATGTTCTACGTAAAAACCAGATTGTTAGTGAGCTAAATGTTCTTTAATAGTCAACAACCCTATTGCATATTGATTTGAAGTATATAAATAATTAAAATAATTAACTTGCCAAAGTTTGCCTTGAGAGTGAAGACCTAATTGCTGTAAGCACACATGTATGCATAGTTCTAAATGGTTGCAGCCTTTTAAGCTGTTTTTAACTTTTTTTATTTTTGTTTAACATGTTTTATCCTTTCTTATTTTATTTTAATATTTTAACCTGGAATTATTTTAAATTGTTTATTGTTTTATCTTTACTCCACTTCAAAATCCCATGAATTTGGGGTAATAAATGGGTAATAAATATTTAATCCATTTAATTAATTACTTAATATTTAATATTTCACAGAACTGGAACACCTACTAAGGAAGATCAAAGAAGAAAGTGCTAAGGCAGGCTTAATGTTGAACATAAAGAAAACAAAAATAACGACCACTGAGGACCTTCACAAGTTCAACCTAGACCATGAAGAAATAGAAATAGTAAAAGAATTCCCATACCTGGGATCAAACATTGATAGAAATGGGGACTGCAGTCAGGAAATAAGAAGAAGACTAAGAATGGGGAGGGTGGCTATGAAAGAACTAGAAAAGATTCTAAAATGCAAAGATATAGAACTCAGAACAAAAGTTTGAATCATACAAGTCATCGTATTCCCTAGGACCATGTATGGATGTAAGAGCTGGACAGTTAAGAAAGATGATAGGAAGAAAATCAATGCATTTGAGATATGGTGCTGGAGAAGAGTGCTGAGGATCCCATGGACAGCCAAAAGGACAAACAAATAGGCCCTAGAGCAGATCAAGCTGGAAACCTCCCTGGAAGCAAAGATGACCAAACTGAGGCTGTCGTACTTCCGACACATCGTGAGAAGAGAGGACTCTTTCAAAAAGACAATAATGCTGGGGAAGGTGGAAGGAAGTAGAAAGAGAGGAAGGCCACATACCAGATGGATGGACTCTATTAAGGAGGTCACGGGTATTAAGGAGGTGCAGGAATTAAGCAGAGCAGTGGAGGACAGGGGGACTTGGAGATGTCTCATCCAGAGGGCCGCCATGGGTCCAAATCAACTCGAGCGTAGTTAACAACAACAAATATATTTAATAAATAAAGTTTACTAGTAAATTGAGAATGGGTGAGAATGGGACTGGAACCATTAGCTGGCCTGATTCAGAGAAGTCCTCTGAAGTCTGCCCTGTTTCCACTGGAAGAGCTCCTTTGATGGGAGAAGGATGCAAACCTCTCAGCTTACACCAAGGTTTTCTTGGTTTTATCTTGGTTTGTTTTTCTTTGTTTCTTCTGCTAGGCAAAAAAGGAAGGAAAATAAAAATTTCTCCTATTTTCCAGGAGTTTATGTCTGTCTGCTGGCAGAAACACCACAATCGAGCAGCTTCAACTAATCCACTGCACCTCAGCGTGGGACTATGGGGTTTCTCCCCACCTCCTCCTCTTAGCTCAGCAAATTGGCAGGGACAAAATCCCAGAAGATCCCAGCAGGCACAAAGCATTTGCTGTTTCCCCCATCAAAGAGATATCCTCAAGTAAGGCCCAAACTGCCAGCTAACATGAAATCCTGTGAATGAAACGGCTGGTGTAATAGCGGGTGCCATTATTCTGGGGCAGTGGGCCTGAACTCTACACCCAGAGGCAAAAATGTTCAGTTTGTCCAGCCTTTAGCAACTGAGTGACTGTGTAATGTCACAGAGCTTTGGCCTGGAGAGCCAACAAGGAAGGAACAGAGAACAATTAGAAGGGAATCGTTTCCACTCCTGACTTCTGGGAGCCTCTGCTGGTGTGTGTGTGTGTGTTACTTTGGCTTCTGCCCCCATAGTGCCATTGGCAAGTTTGCAGTGGAAGAGAAATGGAGAGGGCAGCAAACAGGATTTTTATTACATTTGTTTCCATGGGAAGACTGTTTGGATTGGGCTAGTTATAGGGAACACATGACTCCTATAGTTGCAAATGATGCTGCACTGGCTTTGTTGTTGTTAGTTATTATCAGGTCGACGTCAATTTATAGCAACGCTATGAATGAGAGGCCTCCAAGTCTCCCTGTTACCCACGGCCCTGATCAGGTCTTGCAAATTCAGAGCCGCTGTGGATTCCTTGATGGAGTCAACCCACCTGCAATCTGGTCACCGTCTTCTCCTACTGCCTTCCACTTTCCTAAGCATTACTGTCTTTTGCAATGAGTCACTTTAACATCTCATCCCTGCTGTAAGATAACATGTTGAATTACATTTTCATGGACTGGAGCAGGGGTAGGCAACCTGTCCCCTTTAAGGGCCGAGGGACCTCAGCTCCCAGAAGCCTCAGCCATGTTGGCCAATAGTCCCATGTTGGCCAATAGCTCCTGGGATTCTGGGAGCTGAAGTCCCTCGGCCCTTAAAGGGGAAAGGTTGCCTACCCCTGGACTGGAGGGAGGCATACCTGAAGGGAGGATGATAAAATCTGGGCTGATATTTCTACCTTCCTAGAAGGTAGGGGGCATTTTTCAAAGAAAGTGGTTATGCAGTTCTGCATGTGTCTGAAACTTTAAAATTGTGATTGGCTTGCTTTTTGTTATTAATGGATTTGTTGTTGTTTGCCACAAGGCAGTTTTGATATGGCCCTCCTCCCCAAGAGACTATTAGAAACAGCCTTGCTCATGTTTTGCAAATTCAGGTCCGCAACTGTGGAATCCTTGGCAGGAGTAGGCAACCTTTCCCCTTTAAGAGCCGAGGGACTTCAGCTCCCAGAAGCCTCAGCCATGTTGGCCAATAGTCCCATGTTGGCCAATAGCTCCTGGGATTCTGGGAGCTGAAGTCCCTCGGCCCTTAAAGGGGAAAGGTTGCCTACCCCTGCTTGATGGAGTCCATCCACTCATAATACAGTCCTCCTCTTTTCCTTTTGCCTCCTGCTTTACCTCCTTCTCATCGTTATTGAGTTGTAGTACAGTAACTGTAACTGTATTACTGTATGTTGCTTTATTTATACCACTTCTGTCCCTGCATGCTGGGGCTATTTCATTTCCCACCATGCTCCAAGGCATGTCGCATCACAGCTGGCAGTGTGAGAATCTGCAATGGATTCTAACAGCTACCACAGATCACCAAGGTCAGAAAGGCCCTGAGCAAAGCCATGTGCAAAAATTCATCAACAGCCAGTTTAAAAATTATTGTTAGATTTTGTTTTTCATGTGAAAAAATTAGTAGCCAATGACATCAGAAGTTGACAAACCATTCATGAGTATTCAGATCTTATGCATGTTAGAACCAAATGTTTAGGGCTGAAACACATACCTTCTGAAAGTGGGGCATGTGCCAAAGAAGCTCCGGCTGCATGGGAGGCTGGTGTTTTCTCAGCAGCGTTGTCCTCGTTTCATATGTTTTCCCTCTTCGTTTCTGAAGCCGAACAAGAGAAGTGAGAAGGATGCAACCAGACTGCACTGCATCATTCACTCATGCTTGCATTCATTCTGCCTATAGCCTGCCTTTCTCTGGACATGGATGGCCTCTTACAACATACATGAGAAAATTAGAGCTAAAAAACAAATACTAAAAAAGGAAAAGTAAATTGGAAGCTATCCTATTAAGATACGATTAATTTTAAACAGTATAAAAACATTTTAAAACAGCAATAAAAATAAAAGTACAGCACCCTCTAAAGGCCCTTCTGCACAATCAACTAATTGCCAAATTGCCCAGCAATGGTCTTTGCCTGCCAGCAGAAGGACAGTAGAAAGCGGGTCAGACCAACTTCCTGTGGCAGTGAGTTCCACAGCCTGTGGGAGCAGCCACAAAGAAAGCCCTGTCTCTCAGGTTCTCAACAGTGGTGGGACTGAGAGAAAGCCCTCTGCCAAGGAAGCTTAAATCCTGATTGTGTTTAGATCTTCTGTTTTTAATTTGACCATTCGCTTATGGACAGCAAGGGCTACATAATGTTGCTAGAGTGAGTTCAAGATGCCTTCCCAGTTGCTTCTGACAGCTAGTAGATGTTTCCTAAGGAAGCAGGAAGTTCCAAGGATATAGGTACTGATCTCACATGTGCCAGTGCCAGTTCACAAGCCATCAATTGGCAGACCATAAGAAGCTTCAAGGAAAGAAGGAAACAACTGCAGCCAGTCCATGGCATGTTGGGGAACACAAATAACTGGTCCCCAACATCACAGTACTTGGAATGCACTGGTGCAGGGCAGTGGGGCTCAGACTTTGGTCCTCCAGGTATTTTGGACTTCAGCATCCAGAATTCCTGACCTTTGCCCAGTTGTCCCCTGGTACTGTGATGCCTCTCCTGCAGCCATTCAGTAGCCAGGGGGCAAGGGGGGCCAGGCAGGCAGTGGTTGGCAGTGTCTTCAGCAGCTGTCCATAGGAAGATGGACCCTCGGTGGATACCCAGGAAGTTGCCATTGTTATCCTGTGTCTGGCTGCTGAGGCACAGTCTGCCACTGCCAGGCCACCTTCTGTCATTCCTTGGTCACCAAATGGCACCAGGAGAGTAAGGAAGGCAAGAGCCCAGGGGGCACCGGGGGCACCTGAAGTCCCATTGTCCCTAACAGTGGTCCGGCTGAGTGCATGCACTGCCATTGGGGACAACACAGGCTTCAGTATCTGCAGATTTTGGTTTATGTGGGGTGATGGTGGTCTGGGTGGTAGTGGTCCGGGTGGTAGTGGTCCGGAATAGATCCCTTGTGGATACCGAAGTCCCACTGTATCTTGTGACATTTTGTTGCCATTCCTGCTCAGCCTAGGCCTGGCCATGTGCCCATAACACACATTGGTTACCTTCTGCTTTTTTTCTGCCTTCTCAGCTTTAATGACAGCTCTCTGTTGATCCATCCATATCTCTTTATACTTGTGCTGCAGCAGATCAAAGAAAGGAGTAGAGGGTCTGCAAAAGATTCAGAAGCAAAAGATGTCACAAAGTTGACAACAACAGCAACAACAATGACAAACCAACTAACCCAAGAAACAACATTTGATCTGCCAGAACCTTTGGAGCTTGGGTGGAGAACCCATGACGTCCCCTCTCCCCCCCCCTCCCGCCATAAGCCCACAGAAAGCATGGTCAACTATCAGGGATGGTGGGAGCTGTAGTCCAACAACTTCTGGAGGGCCACAGTCTTGCCACCCTTGCTCCTGCATGAATCAGGACTTCACTTTGAAATCCCTCTGCAGCACCACAGCATACATTTAATGGCAACTCCAAAATGTCCTGCACAAAGATCTAATTACTTTTTTCTTAATGATGGCAAGGTTGGAAATAGTTAGGTAGTGGAAAGGAGTTGCAGAAATTCCACTACACATCTATGGTACAAAAGAGTTTGGGATGTGGCCCTTGCAGACGAAGCCTAACTGATCACTTCAAAGGAAGCATGTATGAATCAAGTGGGAATGCATCAGTGCAGTTTGGTGTTACTTGGTTTCATGTGCTAGGAACAACCAGTGGTGGATAGTGGCTCCCATGCCAGGTGTTGGCTACTTTTAAAGGTGTCTCTGATGGGGGAACCTATCTAGCCACAGGGATTGGTCCCCCCCCCTTTTAGGCTGTGTGTCTTTGAAAAAGGTCTGTTTCTACTTTTTCAAATGCCTGTATTTCACAAGCATGCTGGCACTCCCTCTTGCTTCCCACTGACCCATCACAGATGGCTCCCTTTCTATCAGTACCCACCACCTGAGGTCACTATTGGGCACCAGAAATGCTGATCAAGTGTAAGAGAATAGGACCCAGAGCAGTGGATGCAAGCTACAGGAAAGAGATTCCACCTCAACATTAGGAGGAACTTCCTGACAGTGAGAGCTGTTGGACAATGGAACACACTCCCTTGGAGAGTGATAGAGTCTCCTTCTTTGGAGGTCTTTAAACAGAGGCTGGATGGCCATCTGCCGGGGATGCTTTGATTGAGAGTTCCTGCATGTCAGGGGGTTGGACTGGATGGCCCTTGTGGTCTCTTCCATCTGTATGATTCTATGATTCTATGAATGGCACCGAACCACTTCAGTACCTTGGACAGCACTACAGGTGCCTGGCAAGGGCCTGGGCTTGAATTCAGGACCATAGACAGCAGCCACCACAACTGAGTTAGGAGTCCAACCACCTCTGCCCTGTCCTGCAGCAACTCCAGGGGGCTGATCACCTGGAGAGCCAAAATCACCAGCTAGGGGCTCCATCCCAATTCTTTTAAGGGATACTGCCCTTTTCTGCAATGGCTGGGGTCTTCAGAGTGTGTGTATGAGAGCCTAGGGAGCGACAATCTGCTGGAAAAGGCCGCAGTCTTCTCCTTGGAGACAAAGGGACATGGTACTATCCTGTGATCTCCTGGATCCTAGGAAAGGTGGAAGGGCTAGACCAGGGGTAGGCAACCTTTCCCCTTTAAGGGCCGAGGGACTTCAGCTCCCAGAAGCCTCAGCCATGCTGGCCAATAGTCCCATGTTGGCCAATAGCTCCTGGGATTCTGGGAGCTGAAGTCCCTCGGCCCTTAAAGGGGAAAGGTTGCCTACCCCTGGGCTAGACTGACTATTCCTCCTCTGAGTTGCTGCTGGTGCTGCTGGAGAATGGTTCATAGTCCTGGGAGATGACAAGATCACAAGTGTGCCTACTTAGTGAACCTATTGCTTAGTGAACCTGCTGGAAGCCATGCAGATAAGAAAGAAAAGGTGTCCCAGATCCCTTGTTTTCCTGTGGATTGCAGTCCACTTTTTGGTATTCTTCTGGACATAGGGTGCAGGCAGGATGGCTGAATGGACAACACTGGGTTGCATGGCCTAATGGGGTGTTCCTGTGTCCTCCCTGGTAGAGGACAGTCCCCTGTTTGAAGACTCCCTGCCTTGGAAGGGTCATCCCACCCAATTATGGCTTTAAGAAGAAGGAAGAACCTAAGACAGAAGAGCAGAGCTGCTTGCAGCCTAAGGGGCATGAAGCATATGAGATGTTAGATGTCAGAGATGTTGATGTTGTTGTTCTTGCACTATAAAGAGAGAGTTTTAAATCTGGCACACAGTAGGCATAAGGAATTTGTAAAGTCCCTATTCTGTTAGGGCCAAGTTTTGTTTGCAAAATGAATGAGCTTCCCCTACTCCCCAGCCATCAATTACAGTCCATTATTAGCAAGGTGAATGGGGAAAAGTTACATTTGTATCAAGAGCCACAGACCACAAATCAAGAGCACCAAATCAAACAACATCAACGTTAGATATTAGAAAAGTTAAAGTTTTAATATTTCTAAATGTGCATCTTGACGTAGATATGAGCATATTATGCAGATCTGTAGCCACCTGGGTTTGTTTTATTTGGGGGAGGGAACAAAATGTACCGTAAGTCTCCAACTTATGGCTCAGTGCTCTAACTCAGTTTAACACAGAGATGGGAATCCTTCAGCCCTTGTTGGACTACACGTCCCAGCAGACATAGCTGGCACAGACATTGGTGAAGAATAATGGGAGCTGTAGTCCAACAACATTTTGAGCACTTTGTGATTCCCATCCCAGTAGGGGTCCCATTCAGAAACTTCCAGCAACAGCCCTCAAAGCAGCTCAGACAGCCAGGCTGAGAAAGTTTGGTCTCTGGAGAGAACAGTCCCAATAGGCAAGATTGGCTAAGATAAGAGATTAAAAAACATAAGAGGAGATATTTTTGTTTCCATTTGTCTTGGAATTAAAATGAAACCCAATTAAAGGTGTTTATTCAATTAAAATGAATAAAGTGTTGTAGCTGGTGCTAGGAATGCCCAGAAAATAGAACAGCACAACAGAAATGTCACATGGATATTAAAAAAAAATAACCCTACAAGAACTGCAGTCATAGATACTGCAATCTCATGTATTTGTCCTATTTGGAGTAGCTCCAACCTTGCTTCTTCATCCCAGAATTTGCTGCTGTTATATTCCTTCAAGAAAGCTAGCACAGTTTAGTGGTTTGAGCATTGGTCTATTGCACTGAGAGTCCACTTTGATTCCCTGCTCTGCTATGGAAACCCACTGGGTAACCTTGGGTAGGTCACATTCTCTCAACCTCAGAAAAAGACAAGGGCAAATCCCCCTCTGAAGAAATCTTGTCAAGAAAACCCCATAATAATTTTACCTTAGGGTTGCCATAAATTGGAAATGACTTGAAAGTACACAAAAATATACACCTTCAAATTTACTCTGACTTTTGGTGACCTTCTTTTGGGTTTTTCTGGGCTAGATTTCTGTACTAGAGGTCTTCCGGCATGGCTTTTCTCCGAGGCTGAGAAAGCTTGACTTGCCCAAAGTCAACTGGTGGCTTTCCATAGTTGAGCAGAGATTTGAACCCTGGTTGCCCACGAACCCTTAGGGTGGAGTATTGTTAATTTTAGGTCTCTGGGTGTAGATGATGGTAGTTCTATCTGCAAATGTCATCCTGCTAATATTTCCAGTAGTGAAATACTGTTTCTCTTATTGAGCCACAGAGTAAGGATTCTACAACCATTTGATTGGCAAAAAGATCAAGGGACTGCCAAAGTCAGATTCTGAAAAATGGGTGCAGGCAGCTAGTGAGGAGGTATACTAGGATACCTAGAGATTTTCCTGGTATTTTAACCTTATTCACCCCCCCCCCGAGGCAAATCAGAATATATGCTATCTCTCTCTCCTTCCATTCCCATGTTCTATCTGTAATTAAGTGCTGACTCCATGGCCTTTGCAATGCAACATCAGCCATTCTTCTTTCCTCCCTCCACATCTGCACACTCCTACACTTTTTGCTCTGGTTACCAGCTAACCTGCTGAAGAGGTTTTGTTTTTGTTTTGTTTTTGTGGGGGGAGAGACTGAAAATCCCAGGGAGATAGCCTAGGAACAGGCCTTGCCTATGTATGGCTTTTGGAGATCTTCCTCCTTAGAATCACCCCAGGAGCTGATGCTGCTCCTGCTGCTTCTGCCTGAGCATGTATGCAAACAGCCACTCTTCCTGGGGTTTTCCTCTCCTCCCATCCCCAGCTTCTTTTGCTCCTGCCGTGACTTTTATTACTAATTATTGCACACCACATGCTTCAGAGGAGCCTAATTATGTCCATGTTTGCTAATGATGAGAGGGGTATGCTCTAAGGTGATGCTTCCCAAGAGGCCGTAAAGAGTTGTCCTCTCTGTGTATCGGCGAGGTGGGGGTGACATAGATCACAGGGCTGCCTTCATGGGATTACATCTCCAAGCAGCTTCGGGGGCCTCTCTGCCTGGTCCTTGGCTCAGGGCCAGACCTGCTGCAAAGCACAATGGCCTCTGTGCCCATTTCTCTTTGGCAGGTCTGGGCAAATAAATTCAGAGGGTCCTTGGGCAGAGATGATTTTCTGCCCCCAAGTCATGACCCGAAAGAAGCTGCACTACAATGAGAAATCAAAACCTAGTGATGGCCAAAAATCCACTTCTGCTTTTGGGTTTTTTTGGGGGGGGGGTGTTGAGGGGTTTGATTTAAAAATACTAATCCTGGAGGGGGGAAATGATTTTTGGGTAGATTTTTATATTAAAAGAGGGGGGACTGAGGTGATGCAAGGGCAGCGCTACCAAACCAAATGGCCCATGGGCTGTTCTTCCCCATCACCACTACACTGGGCACTTTCTTATTGTAGGAGGCCTGGGGAAAGTGCGGCCCAAGATTTTGGGCTTTTTTATTATATAAAATTCTTTATTAGTATTACAACCTAATACAGTAATATTTAAAAAAAAACTTTTCTATAATATTCCACATATATATATATATTTCACATTAGTTATTCATTCTTTACTACCTTATATATTCTTCTACTGTCTTCTTTTCACCATATACTTTTCACAATTCCACAAAAGTATAATACTATTTATTTTCTCTCTCTCTCTCTCTCTCTCTTCTTTATTTTTCCCCAAGTGCTCCCCATCACCAAAGCCTAGTATCTTTATATTACTCTCCCCTCCAAAATTGTAACTCTTCATGTGGAGGTAACACACTTCCTTCCTTTACAAAAGTCTTTTGTACAAATATTTTCTCTATTACTTCAAAATCATTTCTCTTCTTTATTTCTTTTTTTAACCTTAATTCCACAAGTTAACTTATCATTGATTACTATTTGCTATATCTCTTTATACCAACAAGATTTTGTTGTTACTGTTGTTGTCTGAATATTCTGGAGGGGAAAATGCAGCCTAAAGACCAGTTTTGTGGCCTCCAGGGGCTAAATGTTTTTGGAAAAAATTGCCCCCAATGCCCCCTAAGGACTGGGGGCCAATTTTTCCTTTTTAAAACTGTCCAGGTCACATCCTGTTAGGAAAAAAGGCCACTCTTGGTCCCACACTGGCTCAGAGGAGACCATCAATGTGGGGTGGTTAACTCCATGACATTCAGGGGGTATTTGTAGATAATTTTTCCCACTTTTAAGGAGGTGTGGCATTGGATTACAGCCTTGCCTGGTTCTCTGGGGTACCTATGTGCTCCTCAACCCCCGTCCCCTGAGAGTTGTCCATCACCTCTCTATAGGCGCAGGGCATAGATGGCACTGCCAGGGCCCATGTGTTGACAACTTTGTTGGAGCATTTTCTGGCTGTGGGGGAAGCGTGGAAGCAGCAAAACTCTGCTTTTTGCTCTAGTATTGAGAACAGGAGGTTCTCAAGCAAAGCTGAGGGATGTCCTGTGGTCTTATGGCACTCCAACTCTCATAATCCCTGACTTCTACATATGCTGTTTGGGGCTGATGGGACTAGGGAGTCCAGCAATACTGTTTTAGCATAGAGCTATCTAGCCAGCCAGCCAGCCAGCCAGCCAGCCAGCCAGCCAGCCACAATTTTGTGTGTGTATGTATGTGTGAAATGTCACCAAGATTTCCCATTTCAAATACTAAAATGTCTCAGCAGTACCAGACTTCAGGGCCAGGATAGTTCCATCTCTGACCAGAGCCTGGAAAATCGGACTATGCCTCCCAGAATCCCCCAGCCAATGGGACTGAAAATGTCAGTGTCTTTTGTCTTCAGGCTCTTCTTGCTATCAGTGATGGAAACTTTGAGGGGAGGCATTATATCTTTTTGGAAGGAGCAGGGGAGAACATTGATGAAAGCTAGGAAAGAGCCAAATATTGATGCCATGGAGAAGTGGGCATGGACATTTGGGGGTAAACAAGAGGACCACACTCAACCCTAGGACTTGAGGTACCTCAAACCTATTACACAGAGAAGGTGCCTGGGGCTGCTGTTCTGCCTTCAGAAAGAAGGCCTTGTCTCTGGCCACTATTCAACCTCCAAGATGCTTGAGGAGAGGCATTTCAATGTTTCTGATGGGGGAGGTACTGCAAAAAGGCTGGTGGGCTCATGGGAAACTAAGAGCGGGGGGGGGGGGGAGATATGAATCCTGGGTCCTGAGGTCCCCACTGAGCTCTACAACAACCATCCCCAAGCTCATCCCTTCCAAATGTGTTGGGTGACAACTCCCATTACTCACCTGGCCATTGGGGAGATGGGAGTTGTCCTACAATACTTCTGGAAGGTGTCTGGTTGGGGAACATCTGGACCCCTCATGTACAGAGCCATTTTATCCTCCCCTCTCCCTCCTTGAATGAATGCCAGCCATTTGCTTTTTATGGGGGAAAATAAATTGGAGACATTGGGGACATCATTCCATGGGGGACTACATCTACTCCTGGTGGTCCTCCTCCAGTTCTTGGACCTGTGGTCTGTTTTTGGCTGCTGTGAGGGCTGTTCCAGATCACAGGCTGTTTAGTTCAGATTAGCGGATGAGATGTATGGTACTAAGAACCTGTTCCCCCACTCCTAACCTGCATCTTTCCTCCCCTCAGTTCCATTTCTGGATATCACAACAGAATTTCCCTGAGTCTTACATACAGGAGATGGCTGTCAGGAATGCTCCAAATGTCGCTTCTCCTTAAATACTCTAATATGTATTTATGCATGCTTTGAAAACTGTTACCTTCCGCTGCCCCTTCCACCTCCCACTCTACATTTAAAAATAAAAATAAATTGTTGCTAAATTATTTTCAAGAGGCAGGAAGCATTTCACAGGAAAGAGAAGTTGGGCTACACGAAGGGTGCGAGGTTGTTCCTTCTGCAAACTAAAACTTGCCTCTTTGTAAATAAATGGGCCCCTTTGCACCCAAATAATTATTGAAGGGCAAACAGAGAGAGAGAGAGAGAGAGAGAGCAGCATGAATGCCATTTAGAAACCCAAACAGGTAGGCCTCAAATGAGTGCCAAACTCTTTCCTGCTCAATCCGAGCCTTTGGCGCTCTTCCAACGAGAGAGCAGAAAGCCTGTCCTGGACAGAGGACGCAAGGGAAATGCTAATTATAATTTGCAAACATCAGTCTGACATTTTTCTTCGAGCACATGTATGGATAAATCTTGACAGCTGTGATTTGCCTGTTTGGTGAGATAGTTCTCTACCCAGACTAGAACAGGCTGCGCTTATGACGGCCCATCATATTCCCCCGCAGCTCATTAAAACTTTTAAAAATCTCTCTCTCTCTCCCCCCTCTTTTTTAAATGGAGGCTGCCATGTCAGGGGCTTCTAAGGGGCTTTCAGTACACACCAGTTGAAAGGTGTTTCAGGTACAGTGCCTTGGGTCTGACAAACTGGGTTTTTAGTTACGCCTCCCTGTTCACAGCGGGGCAAAATAATTGGTCATCAGTGACTACTAATTTGGTGGAGTAGCCAGAGGCTGTGTTTTTTTTTTCTTCCTAGAAAATCAATGACAGCACCGGAGTCTGTTCAGCTCCAGATGGGCTTTCGTCTTTTCAGATGTCGATGAGCCTTTCACTGGAGACAGCTGTTTTGTTAAAATTAAAATCTATGCACCACGACGCCAACTTGTGAGCAAGGCAGCACCACAGACAAAGTGACATGGCTGCACTCTGGGGCCGGGTGTCACTTTCCTCAGGAAACTTTCTGCCAGCAAAACTTAGCAAAATGTTTTTTTTTTAAATAAAATAAAATAAAATAAAATATAAAATTATAAAACAGAATCCTCCCTACCTAGAACTCTCTCTTGGCACTCAGGCTGTGAGAGCTGAGAGATGACATCTCAGAAGTGGTGTTCGGATCCCCTTGGGATAGCAAGAGGGAAGCTGCTCCCCCCCCACTCCAATAGGATGGCAATGGTGTGGCTCTTGTGGAGAGGAGGAAGAGGTCAGCAGAAAGTGGCCAAAGAGGAGGGAGGGTGCGTGGGACAGAAGACCACCTTCTGAGCCTAGGTAGGACTGGAGAGCTGTGCAAAATGTTGGGGACCTGCCTTACATTGGCAAAACTGACATTAAGTAACGGAGACTTGGTTAGAGCTTGGGCTCTGCAAGTGTACATGTTGGGATTCTGGGGGTTGTAGTCCCAAAAGGTAACTTTTCCCCATGCTGTGGTCAAGGGGCAAATGAAGCCAAAGCCAGTTGTTGCCAGGGGATCAAATCAAGTGGTCTGCTGGGCCTTGTGGCAAGGCTCCCACGGAAGAGAGGCAGCACTGCAGAGCGCTCTGAGAAGACAGCTGATCCTAAGAAGGCTGCTTTCTGAGGGCTTGTCCTTGGTCCCTCTCCCTCCTGGATGGCTTCAGGGGGCTACCTGGAGGGCTTTAGACTCCCCATGATGGCACAAAGATGCAGGTCCCTGGCATGGGAGGCAGATCCTGGGAATGGGTGTATGGCCCATGCCCCTGGGCTCCCGAAGCCACTCTGCCTTAGAAGTCCTGGGATCTCTTGACTTGGGTTGTGGGACAGACTTGAGAATGCTGTACTTAGAAATGTTCCTCTGGGGCCTATAAGCCATGGCTGAAGGGTTCTGGGACTTGCAGACCCCTCCCCCCTAAAAAAACTCCACCTTATTCAAGCACAGCACTGTACTGATATTCCAAGATTGCAAAGTTGGAATCCAGGGCAGTGCTGAACAGAGCCAGCAAAAGCCCTGCTGCCTTCCTTTGGTGCTACTGAATTCTTGGCAAAGGAAGCCTGTGTGCTGCAGCATTGTATTCATGTTGTTCATGTGGCACCTTTCAGCCTTAACCAAGACGGTTCCTTTCAAAGGAAAGGAGTGAGGAGAATGCCTCCCGCATCCTCCCCCTTGTGCCAGATTGTACAGATGAGTGGGAACTGGGAGAGTCTATGCCATTAGTTTCTCTCTCTCAGGCTCCGCTAAGTATTCCTTGCCCTAAGTCGGCAAGCGACTTGAAGGCACACACATACACAGACACACACAATCTCTCTCTGGCTGAGCAGCTGCAAAATTTGTTGGCAGACATGGGCCTTGCTCAGGCACCAGGTAAAGCCTGCAGAAATCTCTCCCCTTCCCTGAACCCACCCCCTTTCTTTGGCTTTAATTGTTCCCCTTTGGGTACAGGACCTGTCTGGTCTAACAAGGACAGCATCGGAAAAGAGAAGAGTGCAGTAATTGAAGCACTTAGCTATCCTCCAAAGCCCTGACTCTTGCACCTAATTAGGGAAGAGGGCCGCTGGGCATTTGGTTATCTTTTTTAATTGTTTGCGGCCTGGTGAGCATAAAAAACTAATGGTAGGAGAGGGAATGTGGATGCAAAGGGAGGCGGGCGAAGCCTCCACGGCTCCTCCAAAGTCAAGTTATAAACGACCATTTGCAATTTGCTTGTTTTTTCCCCCCAGAACGGGTGGATTCAATTAGCATCATGAGGGAGCCTTTGGCATTGTCAGCCTGTGGAGAAACAGTGAAGGAGGAAGGGATCCAAGTATAAAGGAAAAGGGTTTTTCTCCCCCTTTAAGATGCTTGTCAAGCATAAAGTCACATTAGGGGCCTGCACGAACCATCCCGAATAGTCCTCTAAATAGAGCCTGGCCATAAAACCGCAGTGAGAGAGAGGCCTTGAGGATCATTTTAAAAATGATCTCCATTTGTCCTCATTTCCCCTCTGAAGGATGAAGAAAATAATAAGAGAAGGGGAGGGTGGAAACTCCACACAGCTTGGCGCGAAATATTTGGGCATCATTCTTTCTGAACTCCTCGGCCTTTGGTTGTGTACCCACTCTAGCGTGGGTTTTTGTTGTCGACGTTTCTTGAGTTCCCTTGCATTACAATTTTAAAAGACCTTTTCTTGGCCAGCAAACAGGACTGTGGATTTTGTGCGGTGCTATGGATGACCCTGAATTTCCATAAGCTTTTCACGCTTTCCTTGTAATTGGAAGGAGGAAAACAGCCAATATAAATTACTTTACCATGGGCAGCCAATAAAGGAAAAAATGGTTGGTTTCCCCCACCCGCATCCGAGGCATCAGAAGATTCGTTATTTGGCTCAGAGGGCTTGTCTGCTCAGAAGCCATCAGAAGAATAAATTCTCTTGTAAACAGAACGCTTAAAAAGATTTATCTGATGTTCATTATAGCTGTGCTTAGGAGCGTATGTGGTTATGAGCGCATCAAATTTGCTACTGCGTTTGCAAAGATGAGTGTGAAGCAGGGTATAAAGACATTGCCAAGGCCTCAAAGGCATTCTGAGAAATTATATGAGGACCGGGAAGCCAAATCGTTGACTAATGGATTGCATAGCTCAATGGCAGACCTGCACGTATCACACAGCCACTGATGCATCACTAAGAAAGAGAGAAAGAGACCTGGTGTGGAGATGGAAACAACTGTGACACATCTGGTGGCTGGGCAATGAAAGGGCATGGAGGGGTACAGGGAGTGTGGCCCCCATTAGTTCCCCCAGGACTCTCAGCGGTCTCTGATACCATTGACATCCTCAGGGCTGATCCAGGATAGAGCAGGCCCTTGGTATCTGCTGGGGTTTGGTTCCAAGACCCCTCCTGGATACCAAAATCAGTGGATGCCCATTATTGTATATAACGGGATAGTAAAACGATGTCTTTTATATAAAAATGGCAAAATCAAGATTTGTTTTTGGGATTTATTTATTTTTAAAAATATTTTCAAGCTGTGGATGGTTGAAACCATGGATGCAGAATCTGTGAACACAGAGGGCCTACTGCATTTTGCTTCCTGAGGCAAAAGACCAAATGCCCTCCTCTCCCCATTGCACCAACAAAAGGCACGTGTGTGCATGTGCGTGTGTCTTTCTTCAGCTCTGAGAGTCGCAAAATCTCAACCAGACCTGAGGCAGCAGCTCAGTTCTGGGAGTACAGATTGTGTCATGGACACAACTTTGTCCTTCAGTGGAAGTTAACAGACAGCGAGTCTTGGAGGAATGATTGGGAAGCTGCCACCACCAGCCTGAGCTGCCTTTCTCTGAGTAAGGGTAGGACTGGCCCTGGCCATCCTGTTGATGCCCAGCCCGGGAATGTGCCTTGGAGGTGATGCTTTGCCCTGCTTTGTCAGTCTTTTGTTTAATCATTGCGTAAACTGGCTTGATAGTGGTGGTGACAACTAATGAATGCATTAATTTCTACACCACCTTCCTCCTGACATGGGACCCGAGGAGGCTGACAACATGGATTCAAATAATAATAGGAGATCTAAAAACCTGATTGATAAAGAAATAAATCATGTTTCCTATTGTTTTTAATTGACTTTGAGTCGACCTTGACTCATGGTGACTCTGTGGATGAAACGTCTCCAGGACTCCCTATTCTCGGCTTTTCTGCTCAGGGCAAGAGGCCTCCTTCATTGAGTCGGTGGCTTTCCACCTGCGGCCCTTGGAAAGAGCAGAGTCTGAGGCATCCCATTGGCAGGTGCCCCATGGGACATGCAGTCTTCCTCTCTTTCCACTGCCTTCTGTCTCGACAATTCTGCATGATTGTCTATGATGTGGCCAAAGTATGACAGCCTCAGTTTGATCAACTTGGCTTCCATGGAGATTTCTTGCTTTATCTGTTCTAGGACCCATTTCTTTGTCCTTTTGACTGTCTACACTATCCTCAGCACCACATCTCAAACGAGTTCATTTTCTTCCTATCCACTTTCTTCACTCTCCAGCACTCACATCCATCCATAGATGGTGATGGAGATTATAATGGCTTGGACAATTCTAACTTTAGTGCTCAGTTATATTTGTTGTTGTTAATTGCCTTCACATTGATCTCGACCCACGGCGACTCTATGGATGAGACATCTCCAGGATCCTCTGTCCATTACTGCTCTGCCCAGCTCCTGCAAACTTGTGGTATCTTTAATATTCGTGGTATCTTTAATAAAGTCCATTCATGCAAGCAAAATCATGCTCAAAATTCTGCAATGTAGACTCCAACCATACATGGAAAGAGAAATCCCAGAGGTCCAAGTGGGGTTCAGGAAAGGAAGAGGCACTAGGGATTACATTGCAAACATATGATGGGTAATGGAGTGCACCAGGGAATTCCAAAAGAAAATCAGCATGTGCTTTACAGAATATAGCAAAGCCTTTGACTGCATAAGCCATGAAAGGCTATGGAACATGGGAGTGATACTACATCTGATAGCCCTGAGGATGAATCTGTACTCAGGACAAGAGGCTACTGTCAGAACAGAACACGGAGAAACAGAATGGTTCCCAATGGGCAAAGGGGACAGACAACAAGCCTGTAGAATCAGTGGACGTTACCACACTGGCCCTACAGCAGCGTCATTTCAGCCTCACTTCAGCCTCGTTTCAGCCTCGTTTCAGACTTTTTTTCCGTGTGTTCACACGACGTCACAGCAAACCCCGCCCTTCCCTACCTCGTTTCGGCGTCATTTCAGCTTCGTTTCAGTCCTTTTGACTTCCGAGAATTTTAAGGAATACACCCGAGCGGTCGGCACTATACCGGAATGACGCTGATCTCGGCATAGGTATAAACATGAGATCCTTGTCATTCCGGTATAGTGCCGACCGCTCGGGTGTATTCCTTAAAATTACGGCCGATGGTTCCTTGCGGTATGTGGGAGAGGCGAGGCGCTGGGGCTGCCGGGGGACCAACACCTTCCCCACCAGCACACCTGGAGCTGGAGCGCAGCCGGGAACTTGTGGTAAGTCCACTGCCTTGCCTTGCCTTGCTTTGCCAGCGCCAGAAGAGAGGGATCCCCTCCTGGACCCCTTGCCTTGCCCTTCTTTGCCAGCGCCAGGGAGGGATCCCCTCCTGGACCCCTTGCCTTGCCTTGCTTTGCCAGCGCCAGAGAGGGATCCCCTCCTGGACCCCTTGCCTTGCTTTGCTTTGCCAGCGCCAGAAGAGAGGGATCCCCTCCTGGACCCCTTGCCTTGCCCTTCTTTGCCAGCGCCAGGGAGGGATCCCCTCCTGGACCCCTTGCCTTGCTTTGCTTTGCCAGCGCCAGAGAGGGATCCCCTCCTGGACCCCTTGCCTTGCCCTCTGCGCATGTGCATGAACATCCTTGCCGGATCGAGGTAGGGATCTTTCAACTTGTGTGGGAACAGGAGTTCCGAGCCCCCAGAGCGGAACCATTCCGGAATCTCACATTCCTCACTGATTCCATTCTAGTGTGGCAATGTGTTCCGCTTGCCGGGCACATTCCGGAATGAGCCCAAAATGGTTCCGAAATGATTCCGACCAGCTTTCTCGCCGCTCTCTTGCTGCAAGTGTGGTAACGTCCAGTATGTAGAGAGCTCTTGTAGCGCCTTCAAGGACCATTTGTTCATCTTTTCTGGCTGTCCGTGGTGTATCCTCAGCACTCTTCTCCAGCACCACATCTCCAATGAATTGATTTTGTTTCGGCACCACGAAAGGTAAAAGGTATTGCCCCGTTGACAAGGTTGTCAAGTCGGGCAGTGCTCCTCCCTTACTAAGCCGAAGAGCCAGCCTTGTCAGAGAGTGCTCTGTGAGCATGGGGCCATCATGACTGCGCAGGGCGCTGTTTACCCTTCCCACTGAGAAGCGGCGCCTATTTACCGACTGCCATTGGCATGCTTTCGAACTGCTATAGGTTGGCACAACCTACCACAACCACAACCACAACCGGTTGTACTACAAGCGACTGCAGTTCCCAGCATCCCATAGCATGGAGCCCTGGCAGTTAAAACGGCAGTGTTTCTGCCCCGAGGCTGGCGCCTGAAGTCTAGCTAGGATGCTAAGCCGGGAGGCTGCGCTGCGTCTCTGGAGGGGCTGCGCAAAGCCTCCGGGAGGAAAGGGAGGCGATGGGGGGGGGGGGGTCCCTTGCAAAGCTCAGAGCCTGGGAGGGGGGAGCCCCCCTGCCGCCTCCTCCTCCTCCTCCTCCTCCTCCTCATTAGCGCTGACCTTGGCTCCGGAGCGGCTCCTGATGGATGGTCGGAGTCTGTCCGGAGGAGGCTCTGGGGACCCTGGGGGCATTATCTATGATGGCCCCTTCAGCCCCCCCCCCCTTCTCCGGCTTCAGGGAAGAAATCCATCTCTCTGCCGGAGACGAAGAGGCAAGGCGAGAAAAAGCCCCGATGACAAATGCCTCTTGGAGGACTCCTGGCAGGCAACACAAGCCAGGGAAGGAAGGGAGCTGGCGGGAGAGAAAGCACACACACACACACACACACACACAGAGGGAGGATCACAGAAGAGCGGGAAGAGACCCCCAAGGGCCATCCAGTCCATCCCCATTCGGACATGCAGGGACTCATAATCAAAGCCCGCCTCACAGGGCTAACAAAGGCCATCCAGTCCAACCCTATTCTGCCATGCAGGAACTCACAATCAAAGCCCTTCTCACAGGGCTAAGAAGGGCCACCCAGTCCAACCCCATTCTGCCATGCAGGGACTCACAATCAAAAAACCCCTCACACGGCTAACAAAGGCCTTCCAGTCCAACCCCATTCTGCCATGCAGGAACTCACAATCAAAGCCCCCCCCTCAGAGGGCTAAGAAGGGCCACCCAGTCTAACTCTGTTCTGCCATGCAGGAACTCACAATCACCCCTGACAGATGGCCATCCAGCCTCTGCTTTAAAATCTCCAAAAACAACAACAACAAAAAACCTCTACCACTGAGGGAATGTCTTTCACTGTTGAACGGCCCTTACTGTCAGGAAGTTCCTCCTAATGTTGAGGTGGAATCTCTTTTCCTGGAGCTTACATCCATAGTTCCGAGTCCTATTCTCTGGAGCAACAGAAAACATGCTTGCTTCATCCTCAATATGACATCCCTTCAAATATTTAAACAGGGCTATCATATCACCTCTCAACCTTCTCTTCTCCAGGCTTAACATCCCCAGCTCCCTAAATCGCTCCCAAATCCCATGTAATCCCAGCACAGCCTGGAGGAGTTACCTCTCCTGGACTAGGATTTCTAGATCTCACGCAGAGTACAATCCATGTTGGCTGGGGGATTTGGGGAGTTGTAGTCCAAAAAAAAAGGTAACTTCCCCAGGCTCTGAATAAGAGCAGCCAGTCAGGTGTATGAGTACATAGGTGTACAGATATATATGTGGTTGGGTAGATGCAGGCGAACTTTCTACTGTCTTCGAAATGTTGTTGTTGTGTGCCTCCAAGTCTTTCTTGACTTAATAGTGACCCTAAGGAGAAGCAAGTTTTCTAGGCAGGTTTCTTCAGAGGGGGGTTGCCATTGCCATCCTATGAGGCTGGGAGAGAGTGACTTGCCCATTGGGTTTCATGGCCGAGTTGGGATTTGAACCCTGCTCTCTGGGGTCATAGTCCAATGCTCAAACACCTAAGTCATGCTGGTTCTCAAAACTATTGAATGTAAAGTGAGGACTTCTTTGGCTGGTCCCACTTCTGCTGACTTGTAGAGACATAATGAAGATGAAAATGATGATGATGATGATGATAATTTCTTACCCACCTCTCCCCATGGATCGAGGGTGGGGGAAACAACAATTAACAGGCAAATCACAGCAGTTAAAACACACATCAGTTTAAAAGGACAAATAAGATGTACACACATTAAAACAATCCACATTTAAAATTTACAACTTAAAAATCATCTGGAAGAGACTGGTCTTTAATGTCCTTTAATAGAAGGGCAAGTGTTCTGTTTGCAGAGGGACACAGTCTTGTAGGGTCTTGCTGCAAGGCCAAGAGAGAGTGGAGATAAGGCTACTCAACCAGGCAAATCGGCCCATGTGGGACCTATGTCACCTCACTAGGGTTGGTGTCAACAGGTATAGTGACTCATGGGATCACACAACCCCCATGGACCTCCTTCCATCCCACACCCCACAGAATCTTTAGTGATGTTTTTTGTACTAATTGTTTTTTGTACTGCATTCCTGTTATCTAATAAGCCTTAAAACCTTCTTCATGTTTGTTGCCTTTGCCTTTGCAGCCTAAAAACTCCTCTGTCTTTGGCAAAAAAACCAAAAACAAAAAAACAGCCAATGGGCACAGGGCAATGGAAGTGTCTGATAGCAGAATTTGCAGCTTTAGCTGAGAAATTGGAGGTCCTGTTTGCAAAGAAGACACCGCGTCCTTTACAGAGGCTGATATTCTTCAGGATACCGACTGACATATAGGGCAGCCCTGTGGGCTTTCCTGGGATGTGGTAACTGAGTACACATGGGGGATGTTACCACCAGCAAAGCTGCATTCTGTGAGCGGCATTTGAAGCTGGCCTGCTGAGTGGTGGCAGCTAGGAGACCCTTCTTGTGTTGACTGTGCAATGCACTGACATGGCAGCTGTGGTTGCTGCCACCACTGCACACCCCACTCTGCCATCTCTAGTTAACCAGAGGGAGAAGAGGAAGGACTGGGGCGGGTGGTGAGAATTCCTGAACCATCACAACAGTTATTTTTGGATAGGATGCTGTCAGGCAAGTAGCGGAGCTACAGATTCACTCTCATGCAGCTGGTTCATTAGGTTTTGGGTCAGGCATGATGCCAATGTGCAACTGGGCACACTTTCTGCAGTCTGTTACTGGGACTGCCTGCCTTTCTGCTCCACCTGCCTGCCACCCAGGAGTAGACCTGCATGAAGACACTTTGGGGCTGTCTGTGGTGCTGAAGGCATCAGCAGCTGCATCCACTCCTTTTGCACCATGGCAGCAGGGTTCACTGGCGTCTGGGAAGTCCTGCTTTCCACCACCAGATTCTGCAGTGACTTCCACCATCACATAAACTTTGCCTCTTTTTGTGTGGTCCACAGTATTATCACATCTGAAGGACAGCCTCAGTGAGGTTGTCTCTGTCCTTTTCTACTGCATGATCAGGCAAAATCGAATCTGGTGCAAAGAGGATAGAGAAGAAGCACCTCCTTGGTACGAGCTGTGTGGCTTCTCGTGCAGAAAGAAAATGACAACCCTTCTTTTGGGTTTGTTTCCATCACAAGTGGCAGATTTGCACCCGGGATTTGCTCTGGGTTAACCAGCAACCACCTCCTTGGAATTTATTCCAAAAGTGATGGCCAACAAGTTCAAAAATTCCCACTTCTGGTGTGACACTCTGGTAAATGTGCTTGTGATCAATTCACTTGTTTCATGGTCTGCCAGCATCACAAGAAAGGTCAAGGCATTCATACTCAGCTGCCTAAGTTTTAATGTTATTTTCCCCATATGCCAAATTAATTACAAGGGTTCAAAATGGCATCCCTGAATGCCTTCTCCCACCAAGTTTTTGCCTGCTGGTCCCAGTGGCCAGGTGGAAGCCAGAGCAGGTGCTAATGGAGCTGTGGATCCTTGGAGGAGAGTCATGAGGTGATGAGAGCCATGAGCATGGCCTTGGCAACTAAGGCAGGCGTGGTTACATGGCAATGGGCAGGAAATCTGATGTGTTTTGGAAGGATGGGGACATGAATAAAATTTTGGTTATTGTGTTTTACTTAGAGGTAGGGGAGACTGTCCCAATTTGATTAGAGGCAAATTGGGAGCACTGGCTTTGTTTAGTGAAGGGGCAGAGATTTGAAAACGTTCTTTTGGATTTTAGACTCTGCAAGATCCTGGCAGCTTGGACCAGAGCTTTGGGGCCTAGCAGGAAAACCATGTCACCAAACATTTTGAAAGGCCTGCAAGCTAACTAGGATGGCATTTGCAATTCCACCTTTGAAGTCAAATGTTTCCTTGAGGCAACACTGCTGGGCTTTGTTTGGTGCACTAAAGGTCAGTGAACTTGTGGTTGCATTCAAGAGCAATGTGTCAGGCAGGCTGTTAGGGCTGACATGTGTCTTGCAGAAGGCTGCATCCAGACATAGGTGCAGAGATTCAAGACAGATCATTGCGTCAGGAGGAAGAGGAACTGCTCAATGTCTACTTGCATTGGGCTGCTCCAAAAAGGAAGACAGGGCTAAACCTAGTGAATACAGAAGAAAAGATACAGTAAGGGGGCTGCAGTCCAGAATAGGTAAAATAGTACTACAGAAATACCTAGCTACCCTAAATGAATTCTAGACTTCCGGGACAGATGAACTGCATCCAAGGTACTAAAGGAAATTGCAGTCATAATCTGAGAGACACTGTCAATAACATTTGAGAATAACTGGAGAACAGGAAAGCTCCCAGCAGATGCATTTGTTTGTCCTTTTGGCAGTCTATGGTATCCACAGAACTTTTCTCCAGCACCACATTTTATATAAGTTGATTCCCCCCCCCCAATCTGCTTTCATCACTGTCCAGCTTTGTCATCCATACATGGTGATGGGAAAGATGATGGCTTGGGCAATTCTAACTTTGGTATTCAGCTTGATATCTTTGCATTTTGAGATCTTGTCTAGTTCTTTCATAGCTGCCCTTCCCAATTCTAGTCTTCTTCTGATTTTGTGACTGCAGTTCCCGTATTGTTCAATGGTTGATCCAAGACACGGGAAATCTTTAACGATTTCAATTTCCATGTTGTCTATATTGAATTCTTGTAGCTTCTCCATGGTAATTATTTATGTTTTGTTCAACAGCAAACCTGCCTTAGCATTTTCCTCTATGATTTTCTTTAGTAATTGCTTCAAGTCTTTGGTGTTTTCTGCTAGTAATATGATGTCATCTGCATATCTTAGATTGCTGCTATTCCTTCCTCTGGTCTTTATTCCTCCTTCCTTCATGTCTAAACATGCTCTGTGAATGATATTTTCTACATACAAGTTGAAGAGATAGGATGCTGCCCTGTCTGACCCATTTTCCAATTGGGAACCATTCTGTATTCAGTTCTGATGGCAGCCTCCTGTCCTGAGTACAGGCTGTGCATTAGGACAACCAAATGCAATGGTATATCCCTTTCTTTAAGGTCAATTCATAGTTTTTCATGATCTATTACAATCAAAGGCTTTGCTGTAGTCTATAAAGCTATCTTTGAAAGGGTGAGGGGGAAGAAGACCCGATTAAATACTGATCAGTCAGCTTGACATCAGTGCCAAGAAAGTTCCTGGAGAAGATGATTAAACAGTCTCTGTTCACTTAGAAAAGAATGCTGTGCTTACTAAGAGTCAGCATGGATTCTCAAAAACAAATAATAACTGCTTTTGACAGAGTTATGAACCTTTTTTTACTTGGTTTTCTTCCAAAGGAAAATAGTGGTTAACCTGGGGAGCAGATGATGCAGTAGGGGAAATGCAGCACAGAATAGGTAAAGGGGTAGTACAAGAATACTTGGCTTCTCTAAATTAATTCAAGTCTCCAGGGGCAGATGAACTACATCTAAGGGTATTAAAAGAATTGGCCAAAGTAATCCCAGAGCCACTGGTAATAATCTTTGAGAATTCCTGGAGAACAGCAGACTGGAGGAGGGCAAATGTTGTCCCCAGCTTTAAAAAGAGGAAAAAAGAGGAGCCAATTATCACCAGTCAGCCTGTCATCAATAGAAGGAAAGATTCTAGAGCAGATCATGAAACAGACAATATGTAAGCACTTAGAAAGGAATGCTGGGATCACTAAAAGTCAATATGTGTTTCTTAAGAACACGTCATGTCTGGCTAATCCTATCTTTTTTTTTTTTTAGAGTTACAAACTTGATAGATGAAGGGAATGCTGTGGATGTAGCATATCTTAATTTCAGTAAGGCCGTTGATAAGGTTCCCCATGATATTCTTCCAGACAAGCTAGCAAAACGTGGGCTAGACATGTTGTTGTGAGGTGGATTTGTAATTGGTGGATCAAGGGCTGATGCAGACGGCCCGTAAAGGGTGGCTCTGTGCTGCCCCTGGGAGTGCCGGATTGGGGCTGTGGCAATCACACACCATGGCCCAATCCTATTTTTTGCTGCTCCAAAAAGAGTTGGCAAATGCCACTCCTTTTTAGGGTGGCAAAAAACCATCCTTAGAGCCATCGCTGTGGCTCTTTTGCACCCCTTTGGCATAGCGTGTGCATGCATGCTGCACCAACGGGGTGCCCTGACGCTGCACGCCATGCGGTTGGGGGTATGATGTGATGGCGGCAGCGGGGTGGAGTCCAACTCCACCCCCAGGCCAACCCTTTTGGCCAGTCTGCATTGGCCCTAACTTAATCCAAAGGGCACTCACCAATGGCTCCTCTTCATCCTGGAGGGAAGTGACTAGAATGGTACCACAGGGTTCTGTTCTGGGCCCAGTGCTGTTCAACATTTTTGTAATTGGCTTGGATCCAAATGTCTTGTCATCTAAATGCAGGCTGCATTTGTTCTAGGGAGTATTTGTCTCCATTGGTGGTAACACTTAAACTTGCCAGTCAGTAGGAATGAGTTAAATTCTAGCCGTATTTTTTAAAAAGCCGTAAAGTGGGTCTAATGAGCCAGTAATTTGATTTGGTCTATAACATGCTTTTAAAGTGAAGGGATAAATACAGCAGGCCTGCATAAAAGTAGCTATTAAAGAAGAGGATTGAGATGAGCAGTAATAAGTTTAAATTAATAATGCCTCTCCTCTTTGGCAGATCCGGCAGTTGGTCATTCCCATTTGGAAGTTTCCATTTTATTTTTAAATTTATTTACCATGCAAACTTTCAGATTGTGCCTGGATCTCTCCTGGGCAGCCATTTAACCACCGTTTATGAAGAAATAAAGCAAAATGGATGATGATTTTTGACCTGCTTTGGGGAATAGTTCGGCATCGTAAAAGCTCTTTTGCCTGCCATTTAGTGGGCCGTCCTGTCATACCCATGATGGCTGGTTCTGATCAAGACAAAGCTTTATAGCTGGGGCATTTGCTGCTAACAGCAAACTAATGCTGCATTTTCATTTGCTTGCAATTAATGTTAATGCCTGTGACGAAAATTGTCATTAAATACCATTTTAAAATCCATTCAATTTGCATATGCAAAGCCCATTTGCTATCGCATAAAATGCTCACCACCATTCATCATGTCTCCTCACAGCCATTTCCTCCTTTCTCTGTGCTTTTAAAATAATAATAATAATAATAATAATATTAACAACAACAACAATGAACAAAAATCTTTATTAGCAAATTAGCTGTAATGTAAAATCTGACCCAGGACCACTAAACGGTACAAAGAAAGCCATTTGTGAGCCTTTTGCACAATCTGGGACTGCAACAGGGTGATGCTGAGTTCTCAGTCTTCTGGAAGTCCCTCTGTGACAATGTCTGCTCAGTTAACCAGCTATAGAGGGATCTGTGCTTTGTTCAGGAACCACAGCTAGTAAAGAAGGACCACCTCTTTCTCCTTCTCCTTCTCCTTCTCCTCCTCACTATCACCACCACCATCATCCACAAAGGAATCCAGTAGCTTTATATCTTCATATGCTAAAAGAGGCCAACTGGTTTGACCATCACAGGCCATTCTGCCACAGGCCATTCTGATGGCCCTGAGTATGTGACGCAGTGGCCAGAGCATTGATCTGGGTTTGGGACAATGAAGGTTCTCATCCCCATAGAGCAGACCTGCACAACTTGGCAGCAGGCAGGGGCCAAAATTAAATTAGGCTAAATGTTTTCGAGCTGCAGATAGGTTTTTAGAGGCTCACTTTCCAAGTAAAATTCAAAGATATAGCCATGTTAGATTATCGCACAAGCTAAAAAACGCTAGAAAATGTGACCTGCCTCTCCTGATTTCAAGTAAAAATTGGGATGCATCCAGATCCTATCGTATGGCTTTCCCCCTAAAAACTGCCATTCAAATGCAGCCCAAGTCACTTAACTCGCTTCAACTTTGAAAAATGGAGCAAGTTAAGTGACTCAAACTGCACTCGAGCTGCATTTGGATGGTAGTTTTTTTGGGGAAAGCCGTGTGATAAGATCTGGATGCAGCCCAAATTTTATTTGAATTCAGGAGAGGTAAGACATGTTTTCCAGAGTTTTTTAGCTTGTGCGATAATCTCCTTGATCTGTAGAATCAGTATGTAGAGAGATCTTGTAGCACCTTTGAGACTAACTGAGAGAAAGACGTTACCAAAAGCACATGAAGAAGTAGACTGAAGTCTACAAAAAGCTCATGCTGCCAGTTTCCAAGTAAAGGTATAATTAATGAATAAACTATTTTAATCATCAATATTTATTTATTTATAAGTATAAATAAATAAATAAATAATATTATTAATATTAATTCCATCCTCATCCTCTTCTGCCCTGTTCTTTCCCGGGAGAAAGCCTGGCTGCGGAAGGTCCCTGAAGTCCTCATGGGCTGCCCGAAATCCTTTGGCAGGTTGCAAGTGGCCTGTGGGCTATATGTTTTGCAGGCTTGTCATAGAGCCATGAAACTTATTTGTGGTACACCCCCCCCCCCCCGCACCTCACTTCAAACTGATCTATTTTACAGTATCCTTATGAGGACAGTGCAGTAATTAGAAGCTTTCCGTCAACTCACTGTAGGAAATATTTATTCATAATACTCCTGCAAGGTAGGCTAGGGTGCGAGAGAGAGAGAGAGAAAATGGGAATGGCAGAGGAGTCCAAAGCCAGTCTGTTTTGATCAGCTTCACCCAACCACTTTTTTTGGACTGTAACTCCTAGAAGCCTCTAACTGGCTAGGAGTTCTAGGATTCTAGTTAGAAAAAATAACTTCCCCATGCTTGGGGTTGCCCAGTTATACCCAACACTCTCCAAGGTTCTTTGCCAGCACTCCCTGGAGAGGCTGGCATTTGCAGCTGGGACTTTTTATAATAATAATAATAATAATAATAATAATAATAACAACAACAACTTTATTCTTATATCCTGCCTTTCTGCCAAGGCAATCAAGGCGGCTCACATAGAATAAAATAAAATTTAAATAAAATATACCCTGCATTAAAACAATAATAACAATAATGATAACAATTGACCCCCCTTTAAAAGGTGTTAAATATTAAAATATTAAATACTAAATAGTTAAATACTAAAATAAGAACATTAGATTAAAATGGCAAGTTTTCTGGAACACCAGTGGATATATAAAAAGGAGAGAGCCCAGATTAAATTGCATACTTTTTGCAGACAAAGCAGGGACTCTCTGCCAGTTCAATATTGCCTGCACTGTCTGGCAGCAGCTCTACAGGGTTTTCCTGTAGGACCCGTCCCCTGTAGGGCCACATCTTTCCCTGTCTTTGACTGAAACAGAAATTGTACATGCAGCTCACCTGCTGGGAATCCCAGAGGAGGTGAGCTGCATACCCATCGCTCAGTCTGCTGCCCTGGGGCTGCTGGGTGGATGATGGGCAGTTTTGAGGCCCCTCATTTCCACTACATTCCCAGAGGAAACAGCAAGCAGATTACTGATGTTTGGCTTTAACATTTTGTAAGATGCCTTACAAAAATATATAATTTTAAATTTATAATATTTTGTAAGATGCCTTGAGAGCCAGTGTGGTGTAGTAGTTTGAGCGTTGGACTATAACTCTGGAAAGCAGGGTCTGAATCCTTGCTTGACCATGGAAACCCACTGAGTGCCTTGGGCTGGTCATACTCTCTCATCCTCAGAGGAAGGCAATGGAGGCAAACCCGTATGAACAAATCTTGCCAAGAAAAATCCACAATAAGTTTGCCTTAGGATTGTCCTAAGTTGGAAACCACTTGAAGGAACACAACACCAACACTGTGGCCTTGAGAACATATCCAGGGGTAGCCATGTTGGCCGTATAGCAAACTCCAATAACATCTCAAATCCACCAAACAGTAAACCCTTTATTGGGCCAACCATACTGCATAAAGTGGTTTGATGGCACTTCAACTGCCAGGGAAACCTGGGAGTTATAGCTCTGTGCTATACTTGGAATTCTCTGCCAGGGATTTCCAGTACTGACATATAGGAGGAGTGAATTAGAGGTCTCCAGCTGAGCACCTCCTTAAATAGCAAATTGCAGAATCCCAGAGGAGGGAGCCACGACAGTTAAAGAGGCATTGAAGTGTTACCACTGTATGGTGTGGATATACCCCAGAAGTGCTATTTTTATTCTCCCACACTAGAAGTGAACTTCCAGTGGCTTTCTGGTTCACATGAAGGGCTGGTGGAGCCCCTGGAAGGGCTGTGGATGGAGAAATACACCTCCCTGTTGGTTTCCAGTCTTTGCCGAATGCTGCTCTTGGGTGTAATGATGAAGATCCCCCCCACCCAAAAAAACCTGTGACAAAAGTAGGGAGAAGATGTTCTTCTTCATCCCCACTACTTTTGGGTTTTTTTGGTGAAGCGATTCAGCCCCTGTAACCACTCACCGTGCTGGCCTCCCATAGGTCATGTCCGCTGGGACCTTTGGGGGGGTCCTTTTGAAGCGCCGCTCGTCCACCTCGTCCACCCGGAGGTCCTTGGCCTGGCGGTAGAGGTTGTGCTCATGGGCAGTGACGTAGCCATCCTTGACTGCATGGCAGTTCATGGCCTTGTAGTCGCGGGGCTTCTCTTTCGCCAGCATGACTCTAGGCTTCGCTACGTTCCAGTGGCAGATGGCTAAAGAGAGAATGGCAGGCAGCAGGGAGAGGGAAATTAGCAAAAGACCAGATGCCTATTTATAGAGCTGGGTGGAATGGACTTTTTGGATTGCAGCTCTCAGAAACTCTCAGTTCACATGGCATGCAGCCAAGCTGACAAGGGTTACGTTGGGAACCAACATGGTGCAGTGATTTTAATGTTGGGCTCTAGCTCTGGAGATCAGGGTTCAATTTCCTATTCGGCCATGGAAACCCAGTGGGAAACCTTGGGTGAGCTGCACACTCTCAGACCCAGAAAAGCCCCTGATAGAGTCACCTTGGGGTTGCCAGAAATTAGCAGATAGTACAAAACTGGGAGGGGTGGCTAACATATTGGAAGATAGGGACAGAATTCAAAAGGACCTTGATAAACCAGAAAATTGGGCAGAAATTAATAAAATTAAATTCAACAGAGACAAATGCAAAATTTGACATTTAGGCAATAAAAGCCAGATTTACAGATGGGGGATACTTGTCTTGGCAGTATTACATGCAAAAATGGCTTTGGGATTATTATTGATCATAAATTGAACATGAGCCAGCAGTTAGATGCTGCAGTGAAGAAAGCAAATACTGTTTTAGCCTGCATTAATAGAACCATAGCTTCCATGTCAAGGGAAGTAATGTTGTTGTGTGCCGTCAAGTCATTTCAAACTTATGGTGACTTGTGGAGTTTTCTTGGCAAGATTTTTTTTTCAGAGGAGGGGGGGTTGCCTTTATAGTTCCACTATATTCTGCACTGTTGAGGTTTCATGTGGAGTCCTTCATTCAGTTTTAAGCACCTCATTTTAAGAGGAATATAGACAAGTTGGAGAAAATTCAGAGAAGGGCAACAAGGATGATAAGAGGTTGAAGTAGTTGGATATGTTTAGTTGAGTGAAGAGAAAATTGAGGGGGTGATGTGGTTGCCCTATTAAATACCCCAAGGCAGGGGTAGGCAACCTTTCCCCTTTAAGGGCCGAGGGACTTCAGCTCCCAGAATCCCAGGAGCTATTGGCCAACATGGGACTATTGGCCAACATGGCTGAGGCTTCTGGGAGCTGAAAGGGGATAGGTTGCCTACCCCTGCCCCAAGGGCTCCCCAGAAAGGAGGGGGAAGATCTGTTCTCTGATGCCCCAAAAGGTAGGACCAGGTCTAAAGGTTTGAAGTAATAGGAGGGTGGATTTCAATTGAACATTAGAAGGAATTTCCTGACTGTAAGAGTGGTTTGGAACTGAAAGCAATTGCTTAGAGCAGGGGTAGGCAACCTTTCCCCTTTAAGGGCTGATGGACTTCAGCTCCCAGAAGCCTCAGCCATGTTGGCCAATAGTCTTATGTTGGCCAATAGCTCCTGGGATTCTGGGAGCTGAAGTCCCTTGGCCCTTAAAGGGGAAAGGTTGCCTACCACTGGCTTAGAGAGATGGTGGGGTCTCATTCTCAGGAGGTCTTCAAAAAGATGCTTTCTGCTAATGAGTCTATAGCTGGATTTCCTGCAATGACCCATTCCAACTCTATGATTCTGTGATGTTTAAGATATTATTCTTAATGAGACCACAACCACCAACGTCTTTATGAACGATTTAGATGACTGAATAGATGCCATATTTATCAAATTTGGAGGAATGACAAACCTCCTTTGAAGAAGTCTTGCCAGGGAAACCCCATGATAGGGTTGCCTTAGTGTGCCATAAGTTGGAAATGACTTGAAGGCACACAGTAGGAACAACAAACCTGTGATAATGGGATCTCTAATTATCTGGGCAGCACAGCTGATGGGTATAGTCTTCCCTTCAGATAAACAAAAGGTTAATGATGTGTTGGGTTAAGTTACATTTATTGGGGGTTAGCTTCACAGAGGAATCACAGAGTAATGAGGAAGACCAGTGTCTTTAAGATGCTTCCCCAGGGAGGGGTATAAAACTGCTGGGTGCTAAGCTCAGGAATGGAACAAAGAGAGACAAAGTTGCACAGGTTTTTTCTCCCATATTAGGCACATGATTTAAATACATAAGGACAGATTCTATCACATAGTCCCATCCTGGGCAGTACTCATCTCGTACCGAATCCAGGCTTTTCCCAATACTCATTCTTGAAAAGGTCTGGGAGAAGCCCGGATCGGGTACAGGATGAGTACTGCCTGGGGAACAGGGCTATATGATAGACACTGGAGATTATCGCACCACAAAATGAAGTGACTGATCCTCAATGGGATACAGTCGTGTTTCAGACTGCTACTGGATATTATCATAATCAAATTGCTGCTGCTGCTGCTGCTGCTGCTGCTGTGGGGCGACTACAATCCACACTTAGCCACCTCATTTTCCAAAAGGGAGCTTGCCATTTTTGAAAAGCAGCTAGCTAAGCGTGGCTAGGACCTGGGCTCCTGAATGTGATAATACCTGCTATTAAACTGAAATGCATTATTCTGTCAGGGATAAGTCACATTATTTTCAGTGCGACAAGCTCCTTAGATTGTTGATGTTCCTTCCTCCTATCTTCACTCCTCCTTCTTCTGAATCTAGCCCAGCTCTTCATATTATATTTTCTGTGTACAAGTTGAACATGTATGATGATAATATGCAACCTTGCCTGACTCCTTTGCCTATTGGGAACTGTTCTATTTCTGCATATTCTGTTCTGACAGTGGCCTCTTGTCTTGAGTATAGATTTCTCAGCAAAACTATCAGGTACATTGTCACTCCCATGTCTTTGAGGGCGTTCCATAGCCTTTCATTATCTGTGCAGTCAAAAGCTTTGCTGTAATTTATAAAGCACATGCTGACTTTTTTCTGAAATTCCTTGGTGCGGTCCATTAGCCATCATATGTTTGCAATGTGGTCCCTGGTGCCTCTCCCTTTCCTGAACCCTGCTTGTACCTCTGGGATTTCTCTCTCCATGTGTGGTTGGAGTCTATGTTGCAGTATTCTGAGCATAATTTTACTTGCTTGGGAGATTAGTGCTATGGTCCTACAGTTGCTACAATCTCTTGCATCCCCTTTTATGTGGATGGGGATATATATTGAGCATTTCCAGTCTGTTAGCCAGCATTTTGCTTCTTTTATTTGTTGGAATATTTTAGTTAACACTGGAATTGATTCTGTGTGTGGGGATTGCAGCAGTTCGACTGGTATATTATCTGTTCACGGTGATCTGTTTTTCCCAATTTCTCTTAGGAGTTTATCACACGAGGGAAATCCCATGCGAAAACGGGGCTTTAAATTAGAAAAAAAACGCAAAAGCGGTCATGATTTCACATGACGTCACTGTTAAATTGATGTTAAAAGGAGGTTAATCCGAACGAAACCTCCTCATTTATGCTTCTTTTTACTTTCGGAAAAACCCGAAAGTAAAAATGGGGGTTTTTCATTCGGCTTAACCTCCCTGTTAACAGCATTTTCACATTTCACACAGGGCAGAACGGGAGAAATCCCGTTCATTAAATGCTTCAGCTTTTGCAGATTTTTTTTTACTTTAAAGAGCGATTTTGCACAGGGCTCCCCATGTGATAAACTCCATAATGTTACTTCCACCTCATATCAGTGATCAGTCATATCATATCATACCATCAGTGATATGATAGCCTTGTTTAAATACTTCAAAAGATGTCATACTGAAGATGGAGCAAGTTGTTTTCTGCAGCTCCAGAGAATAGGACACGGAGCAAAGGATTCAAATGACAGAAAAAGAGATTCCACCTCAATATTAGGAAGAACTTCCTGACAGTAAGAGCTGTTCAACAGTGGTATGCACTGCCTGGGAGTCTCCTTCTTTGGAGGCCTTTCAACAGAGTCTGGATGGCTATCTGTCAGGAGTGCTTTGATTGTGTATTCCTTCATGGCAGAATGAGGTTGGACTGGATGGCCCTTCCTTCCCTTTTCCAATTCTAAGATTCTATGATTGTATTATTCTACAAGCACTTTCTATGAAAAGTAACCCTGACATTCTGGGGAGGTTGAAATATTATTCCAAATTGTATAATCCTACCTTCAGGTACGCCTCCGTCCAGTCCATGTAAATACAACCCATAATTGAATCCGTAGCCTGGGAGGGTATAGCAGCTTCTACGGGGCTTCCCAAGTTCAGGCTGCAAGAAGAAGTACACATCCATTTATTTATCCATCCATCCAGTCCTCCATCTTCCTTATATCTCAAGATCTCAAGGTGTGGCATGGTACAGACAATTAAACAGCATTCAGTAATATCCGGTCATTTTAAACAGACAGTGGCTTCTTCCAAAGTGTTCTAAATAAGTGTGTACTCTTATTATACATCTCCTTAGGTTTTAGTGGGTTTTGCGGATTGCTCATCTGAAGTGTACTGCAACTGGGTCCATAAACCAGACATAAAGGAGACATTAGGAATAGGAATATACACAACTCAATTGTTGCATATTTCAGTCTTCCTGGGCATTCCATCTTGGACTACAGAGCTGCGGTCCTTGAACAAAAAGACTACCAAAGGGGGGAGAAACTCCACTGAAAAGAGAAACAGCAGAATTGGAATATATCAACAAAAATGCACTCCATCAGCAGTGAGTTGAACAGGGACAATAGTTTCCTGGCATACTATCCACATTATAACACTAGCTAACCATCCAGCCTCATGGGGGCTCTTTTGCCCAGTTCATCACATCTTCTTTTTGGCTCCCACACTACATCCCTTTACCTATTCATATGGTTATCTGCTAACCTTGGCTTTAGGCAACATCCTTGCTTTGTCCCCAAACAATCATAATTAAAACTGTGCAAAACTCTGGTGCCACAACCCACTATATTTCTCAGAATTCCATAACAGTGAACCAGGGCAGTTGAAGTGGTGTCAAACTGGGTCATTTCTCCAGTGCGGATGAGGTGAGAGTGAATGTGGCCACACCTGAGGGATGGAGTGGTATATTTGGGGGGAAAGAGAAAGGGGAAAAAAATGTTGACCTGACCTGGGTAACGGACATGCGTCCAAAATATATCCCTCACACAACTGATCTGAGGCAATGGAGCAAACATAAACCTAGTTACAATGGGATGAACCCTTCCTAATGTGAATGGCGATTCCTCCCCTCCCTCTAAATGTGCTCAGACCATGAAAAGGGTTTGTGGTTTGACAAATCTTCCATGTGGCTCTCATAATAGCTGGCCTTTCTCTCAGGAGCAGAGAAGGTCAAGAGAAGACCAAGGAGGGCGAAGCCCTAGTCGACTGGCACAGGGTGGGTGGGTGGGCGGGGGCCTTGTATGCTTTGTGGGGGACAAAAGCCTTGAAAGAAGGCCAAGCTTGGGGGCGGAGGAGGCGCACAATCACCCCCATTGTTTCCCCTCCCTTTATTTAGTTTTAAAATTAACTCCCTTTCTCTGGAGAGGCGGATTTGTAGAGTCTGTCGGATTAACCGACCTAGGCCCACACACTTGGTGGTGTCTCCGTGGCCCACCATGTGTATGTGTATATGTGTGTGTGTCACCATGGTGAAGGCAGCCAAAGAAACCCTATTAGGCTTTTCAAGGCTGGCTGGCCATGGGGTGGGGACCAAGAGTGGAGCTTTGTGTTGGGGGGACAGTGGTGGTTTGCTGGTGTCAGTGTTGCAGGAGTGGCTGGCCCCGCATTTGGTGCAGACCATGCCATGTGGGCACCACAAAGTATATGGGCACACATGGTGGGCCACCACAAAGTGTGGGGTGATGGCAGATTTTCTTTTCTTATTTCTGTCTTGCCAGTACAGAATCCTAGAACTGGAAGGCAACCCAAAAGTCATCAAGTCTTACCCTTTCTGTCAGTGCTGGAAATTATAAACTAGGAGGGGAAGATGAGGATAGCACATAACATTTTCTTGTGTCTTTTTTATTTCTAGTATTTTTATGCTACCTTTCAGGGTAGTCCCTTCCAGGGTTTGGGATTGTTTTGGGGCACATCACATCAGCCTTAGCTAGCATACAGCCAATGGTGAAGATGCTAGGAGCTGCAATTCCAACAATGTTGAGGGGGGACATGATTCTCCCCACTGAATTAGAAATATAAAATACAATGGAAATCATATTTTTATTATTAAACCACAACCCTTAAGACACAGCAGCCTGAAAACCAGGTACAATCAGGAGTGGGGAAGTTACTTTTTTTGGAGTAGAATCCCCAGAATGCCCCCAGCCAGGGAGCTGTAGTCCAAAAAGAAGTTGTTGTTGTTGTTGTTATAGCACCATCAGGTCCCTTTACACAACAACAACAAAAAGCAGCCAATCCTGTCAAAAGTATACAACTGAATATATATATATATATATATATATATGCACACAGAAGAAGAAAAGAGCAATATGACTTACTACTATACAATGCAATACAATACAATAGTAAAATAAATTATCCAGCTAGAAATACAAAATCCAATACAATATAACATAAAACAAACTGACATGTACATATAATCAAAATATACAAGATTATATAACAATATTAAACTAAAATTTCAAAAGCATTTGGAAAGCAAGCAAGTTTTTAAATGAGATTTTAAAACAAAAAGGGATAGATCAGTCTGTAGCTCCATCCTTCTCCAAATCTGCATAAAGAATTTGAAAGTTGTTTAAGGACCATCAGCGTAAACCACAAAAATGAACAGCTCAGCTCCTGAATGAAAAGGAGGTTGAGGCAGGAACAGAAAGTTTTCATGGCCCAGTGCTATTTACACATATTTGTCATTTCATTATTTGTTGTAGGTACATTCCTGCCTTTCCTGCAGTGAGCTGAAGGTGGCATGCGAGGTCTTCATGGCGATCCTCAGGGCAAGTGGATGAAGAATGAACCCACAAGACAGAGAGGGGAAATGTCCCAGGAGAAAGGAGGCTGTGGGTTTGGGGCTTTTGAAAATAGTCAAATGACATTTCTGTTGTCCCAGACAACACAACACCAACTGCAAAATTTCATTCCCACATTCCAGTGAGGTTTTTTTTTGAAATCTAAGACACATTGGGACAAAAAAAGTCTTTGAAAAGAATACTTTTTCCACTCTGAAAACCAAAAATCAATTGTAATTACAGTGCTATAATACATCAGTTGTTGTAGTCGTTGTCATTTGCAACCTTAAGACGAACCTATCATGGGGTTTTCTGAGGCTGAGAGTGTGTGACTTGCCCAAGGTGGGTTTCCTTGTCCAAGTGGGGATTCAAACCCTGGTCTCCAGATTCATAGTCCAATGTTCAAAAGCACTACATTGTGCTGGCTTCATTATGTCAGTGCATCAATGAAATGGTACTTTTGCACAATAACACTATAACTCAGATTTTAAAAAATCCAGAGAGGAGAAAATTTGTCTTTCAACATTTAGAACCACCTCAGCAAATCATATCCTGGTTTTAAAAAATCTTTGGATGAGCCCCTAGAGCAGATCCAAGAGATTGCTAAAAACTGTTGCCTCTCCCAAGAATGGAAGAAGAAGAAGAAGAAGAAGAAGAAGAAGAAGAAGAAGAAGAAGAAGAAGAAGAAGAAGAAGACACAGAGGCAACAATCGCTGGCAAACCTGGCAAACTCCAAAGTGTTCTAATACAAAGAATGACATTTTTTCAGACTGATCTGGAAGAGCCAGAAGTTATGGAGAGAGTGGCTGCAATCCTACAGCATCTCAACACAACATAAATATCTGCTGGCATTACAGAGTTCCTGTACTGAATACCATTGTAGTGCAATGTAGTGAGTGCATCACCTCTTTGTACAGAGCACAATGTGCAATGCATACTAATCTAGGTGCATTATTTCACAACTATAATGGTTCCACATGCAGGACCTCAGATGTGCTCTCCCTCCATTGTCCCAAAAAGTCATTCTCTCTGTGTAGCACAACTTAAACTTGTGTATGTCGCCAGCAGGATTCTGTCCGGGGAAATCACTGAGATCACCCATGAAACATCTTGGCTGAACTGAAGTTTGAACTTGGATCTCTCCAGTCCTACTGCAGGACTCTAGCCAATGCATCATCCCGCTTCCTCAGCTATAGGATGCAACTGTACAGTGACAACAACCATACAACTGAAGGTGGTATAGCTGGCTGTAGACCTCACCAGGAGCTAGTGCAGCATAATGGCTAAGAGATGGAACAATGAATCAAGAACTTGCTTCAAGTCTCATGCCTCCCATGAACTAACTCCTTGGCCTTCAACGAAGCTGCTTTAGCAGAAGATTGGATTAGATAGCCTTTGCAGACTCTTCCAGTTCCATGATTCTGTGTACTCAGCTTCAGCTGTGCAACCTGAAGATCGTAATTCTGGCCTGCCATTAAATTTATTGACATTACAGACAGAAGTGCTTTGATTTATATCCAACAATATTTAAACACCAACTTTTTCTTTAACAAGTCACCTGGCCACCATAAATGACTAGCAGAAGTTGGCAACTACAGCTCCCAGAATCCCCTTGTCCCATGGCCACTAGTGGGGTGAGAGGGGTCGCTTTGTTTCAGCTGGCACAAATTTGTCTATCTTGGTTTCTCTTAGTTTGCCCATTTTAAAATTTGACTTTCTCAAACATGAAATAGTTTCCTAATCTTAGTCTTGACACCACGTTTATTGAGCACTTTTGCTGTACTTTTGTGTGCATATTTTGTGCATTTCCCCCAACCTGTGCATAGTTATAGCTATTTATAATGTATAATTACATTATTATATTAGTAGTAGTTGTTGTTGTTGTTGTTGTTTTCACACTCTCCCACCTGTTACCGACTCAAGTTCTGGACTCTCAATGATTTGGATTCTTTCAAAAAATCTAGGAATCACAGGCTATTGCTGGATATTATTGCACATTCCAAGCTGTGTTGGTTTTTGTGCTATTTTGTGCTATTGTGAAGCTATCAATGGGAATGTTGTTATTAGTAGGCTTAGTGATAGCATCATAGACTTGGAAGACACCTCAAGGGCCATCCAGTCCAACCCCCTTCGGCTATGCAGCAAGACACAATTAAAGCACTCCCTGTGACAGACAGCCGTCCAGCCTCTGCTTAAAAACCTCCATAGAAGGAGACTCCAATGAAGGAGATCCACCACCCTCTGACACAGCAACGTATTCAATTGTTGAACATCTCTTACTCTCGGGAAGTTCTTTCTAATGTTAAGGTGGAATCTCTTTTCTTGTGGCTTGAATCTATTGCTTCGGGTCCTATTCTCTGTAGTGGGAGAAAAGCTTGCTCCATCCTCAATATGACATCCTTGAACTATTTAAACAGGACGATCATATCACCTCTTAACCTTCTATTCTCCAGGATAAACATCTCCAACTCCCTAAGTCTCTCCTCACAGGGTATGGTTTCCAGACCCTTCGCTATTTTAGTCACCCTCCACTGGACACACTCCAGCTTCTCAACATCCTTTTTGAACTGTGATGCCCAGACCTGGACACAATATTCCAGGTGAGATCTGCCCAAAGCAGGTTAAAGGTAAAGGTATTCCCCGTTCATAAGGTTGTCAAGTCGTGTCCAACCGTAGGGGGTGGTGCTCATCTCCATTACTAAACTGAAGAGCTAGCGTTGTCAGAGACTGTCAGAGATCATGTGGCCAGCATGATTGCACAGAACGCTGTTTACCTTCCCACCAAAGTGGTACCTATTTATCTACTCGTATTTGCATGCTTTCGAACTGTTAGGTTGGCAGAAGGTTGAGACTAGTGACAGGAGCTCACCCCATTATGCAGCACCTGGGCCTCGAACTGCCAACCTGTTGATCTTACCATCCACAGAGTCAGCCTCTTAACCACTTGAGCCACTACAGGGTAAAGTGATACTATTATTTCCCTTGATTTAGACACTATACTTCTATTGATGTAGCCTAGAATTGCATTGGCTTTTTTAGCTCCCGCATCACACTGTTGACTCATGTTTAATGTGTTTGTGGAAGTGGTGTCACTAGGGGGGTGCGGTGGTGTGGACCGCACTGGGTGGCATCCCCTGGGGAAGTAGGTGGCTGCCTTCTGGGTCCCGCACGGCAATGGTCACACAGGACTTGGAAGTCTGTGGGTGGGTGGGAGGTGGTTGCCTTCCAGGTCCATCACAGCCATGGACAAGCAGGACTGCGGCAGCAAGGTGGGGGGAGTACCCTTTTGGCCCTGCCCACAGAAGCCATGCCCTCAGAAGCCTTGCCTCCTCACACCGGTTGACCCTCTGGGCAGAGATGCCAGTGGTTTGTGGCCTTGTTTAGAAGAGCAATAAATGCCACAATGCAGCCGTGCTTTCCAGAGAGGAAAAAGGCACATTAAAGAAGTTAAGTGGGACAATGAACAGAACAGAGGGAAAAGGTGCCCCAGTTTTGTATGAGGGGCCACTTAAAAATCCTAGTGGGAAGGCAATGAAGTATTTTATGGGGCAAAAGGGTGGAGTGAAATGAAACTGCCTCATCCTGGCCTTTTTACTCGCCTTGGCAGGAATGCAACCCCCCCCCCCCTCCGACAGCTGTCCCCCAACAACAGACAACTTCATTAAACCTAATTAAGATGCCATTCCGCTGCCTTATTTCCCACCTCTCCGCTCTAATTAAATCTACCTCTTTCTATCTTCCAGGCAGCCCTAATAATTTTCTCTGGTCCCTCTTGCCTGTCCTACTCCCTTTCCAAGCCTCCAAAATATTGTTTTCACTCCCCTTTATGAGAACTGCCCACTTTCCTGGAAAGCCTCAGGAAGGGAGAAACTGGGAGAGACAAAATTAAAACTTTTTGGAGTCTTAAACTTCCCTGTCAGATTTTCACTGCCTGGTTTGAATGGTAGAGCCTCCCAATATTTTAGAGACTTTGTCCGTACCAGTTTTGCATTCTGAATAGGGCAGCTGTCAATGGTTCAAGGCATTTCATATTTATTAAAACCTTTGGGAGTCATCTGCTGTTCAAATGTACACACACAGGGTTTAACAGTTTCAACCTTTTGAGCTGTTTTACTTGTTAAACACATTTTTATCCTGTTTACATTATTTTATTGTTTGAGAAAGGGAATTTTTTAAAAAAAGTTTATATTTGGACAGTTGCCTGAGATTGCATGATGAAGGCTGGGATACAAATATTTGAGGAAACAGAGACTTAAATCTACCTTCCAGGGCTGTTGTGAGGAAAGGAAGCAGGGTGGAGGGAGAGAAGAATCAGGTGCACCCTTCTTGTTTCTTGAGCTCTGAGGGTAAAGTCAGATTTTGTGGCCAGCCCAAGACCTTTGGCTACCTGAAGTGTTGATTGGCTTGTGCCCATAATGTCACCAAGAAGCTTTCTGTGTCCTCGACTCCCAGGGGGTCACAGCTGATCACCTGAATGCCATGAGACATTGCTTCTGTAAATAAATTAATGATCACTGCTTATATTTCTGGCATTTCCCTTCCCTTGGAACTGTCAACACTGAGAGTGTCTTGTATAGCCTTATAACTTCATGCAGTCAATGAAGTGAAATGTTGGCTGCAAAAGCTAATGCTGCAATAAGGGGAAGGGAGGGAAGAACCTCAAACCCTGGGGAGGAATCTGTCCCCCCCATGGCTCCCAATCTGGCCCTCTGGAGTTTCCCAGATACCGACACTCACTTCCCTTTGGCACCATTGTTTGGTGAGGGAGCTCTATGTGAAAAACCTCCAAAAAGGTAAGGTAAAGGTATTCCCCATTGACAAGGTTGTCAAGTTGTGTCCGATCATAGAGGGTGGTGCTCATCTCTGTTACTAAGCCTAGGGAGCCAGTGTTGTCAGAGACTACTCTGTGATCATGTGGCCAGCATGATTGCACAGAATGCTGTTTACCTTCCCACCGAAGTGGTACCTATTTACCTGCTTGCATTTGTATGCTTTCAAACTGCTAGGTTGGCAGAAGCTGGGACTAGTGATGGGAGCTCACCCCATCATGCAGCACCCAGGCCTCGAGTTGCCGGTCTTGCAATCAACAGAGTCAGCATCTTAACCACTTGAACCACTGCACCCCTCCAAACGAATCCACAATTGTTTTTCTTCCATTTTCTTTAAATCCCTTTGAAAATTGTGTTTCAGTGCATTTTTCTGCAGGAGGGGAGTCCACAGCTTTAATCAGATTCACAAATGGATCAGCAACCAAAACAAAAAAGAAGAAAAGGTAATGGTTTCCAAGCTTTCATCTGGGTTTCTTCTCAACCTGGAAGGTTGAAATGCCTCCTCCAAGGTTGTGCTGCTCTTGCCAGACGTGCCCACAGGAGGACGGTCTGAAGTTGAACTTGGCTCCTGAGCTGAAAAGGGTTCCCCCACCCTTCTTGTAGTATATTTGTGCATCGTCAAGACTTCTGTGGTTCTTTCAGACTACACAATTGCAGCGCTGTGATTATACTTTAATTGATATGGCAACACTCCATGGCAGAGGTGTCACTAGGGGGGTGGGTGGTGGGTGGGTGCAGACCACATTGGGTGACACCTCAGAGGAAGGGTAACACTTGATCAGGCCCTCCTTCCACTGTGGGGTGGTGGTGTTTGGTGCTCCTGCCAGCGTCTATTCCCTCCTCTCTGCTGCCCTGGCTCTCTTGAGTGTGTGCCCCTTCCATATTCTTTGCTGCCCTGACTCTCTCCACCAAGGGAGCCAAGGCACTGGAGAAAGAGGGGCAACATGTTCCTCTTCTGTTCCCCCCTTGCTTTCTTCCTTGCCTGGCCGCCCATCCATCCCCCCAGCAGCCCTTTCCAGGTTTGGTTGTTTGTTGGCTGGCCAGCCAAATAAGCAAGCAAGGCAGTGGGAGGGCAGGGTAGGCTGCTGTCACTGCCACCTGCCAGCCCTTTCTGGGCCTGGACAGGTGGAGGATGGTGGGTGCATGGCCAGGGAGGGGAGGCAGGCAAGCGAGGCAGCCAGACGAAGGAGGAGCAGGCCATTGCCACCCACTCCCCGGGAGCCCTTTCTTGGCACTGGCTCCAGGTGACACCAACCCTAATGATGCAACTGCTCCATGGAATCCTGGTATTTGCTGTTTAGAGGGGCATTTAAAAATGTTCAGCCTGAGAGTTCTAGTTCCTCCTCCTTACTACAAATCCTGGTATTCCATAGCTAATAAAAGATAAGGGCTATTATTTTCTTTTAAAAATATATTAACGATAACTTTGTAGCGGGTGGCATGGTGGACCAGTCAGCGCCCCTGCATTGTTTGAAATGTGAAGGTGTTGGTATGTTGTGTTAGCCAGGGCCCCTCAATTTTATTTTATTTTATTTTGCTTTATTTGGCTTTTAATATTTCAGTGGCCGCATGGTCAGGCAAGACCACATGGCATTTTAAAATTGAGAAATCTTTCTTCCCCCTATGACCCCCTGCCTGTAGCCCTCCCTTCCTAGAGAATTGCAAATTCCTGAAATTCCTCTCAGGTGGCTATGACTCACTCAGGTGGGGACCAAGAACACAATAAGCCAACCAGGGCAAGGGAGTTGCCTGAGGAGAAAGGTGAATACAGCCCAAGATTGGCTCTGCCTAAGACCATCAAGGTAACTAGGAAACAAATATCCCGCTTTGTCTGCACTCTCCACACCTCAGTAGCTCTGAGACCAACCCCTTTGTCCAATCTAGCTAGACAGGAAGACCCACAATAGATAATCCCATCATGGCCTTTGTGTGATTGTTACAGAATAGCCTAGAGGAGAGATTTTGGGTATATAAGGACCATCCCAGGTCCACTCAGTGCTGCCATTTTTGGGTGCATGCTGGAATCACTGTCCTTCTGCTGCCCTAAAGTGCACCCACGACCCTCATCCTTGCCGGTCGTGCCATTCATTGAACCCAACCATCGCCGCAGATCCGAAGACATAGGAGCGTCGGGTATAGGTAACTTTTCCATCCCTTCCCCCTGGACCCTCTTTCTCTCTGAGCCATTCCCGTCTTCCTCCTTTTCTCCTTTAGTGTGCGAGTGTGTGTGTTGATGCTAATAGTGTTAATAAATATTTGGGAATTGTAGTTCTACGTCTCAGCGCCTTCCTTAACCAATATCCATCCTTCTGTATACATTTGGTGAAGATCCCTGGGCATAAGTTATAATTTGAGCTAATTATAAATTCCCCTGAAGAGCATTTATCCTAACAGTTGGGCAATCTGAAAAAGCAGGGGGCAGTCAAGTTTGCACTGTGGACCAAGGATTGTTCTGACTCCTCTGTAAGGTGTACATCTTTATGGAGGCTGTACTTGTCAGAAGCTTGTGCAAACCCATGATTGTGCCATTTGCAATCCATCCACCTTTTCCTGCCTTTTCCCTCCCCCTCTCTCCTGCTCTCTCTCTGTCTGTATGTGTGAGTTTATTTCATTACACCCCTTTGCACAGTAAAATCCCTCATCACCCGCCCATTAGTATTATTATTCTTGATTCATGGGCCCTTGCTGAACCAACCAGTATCCGTAAGGCCCAGGTCCTTCCCAGTCTTTCCCCTCTTTCTTCTTTCCATCCTTCCTTCCTTCCTTCTTTTTTTCTTCCTTCTTTCCTCCACGACAGCTTGAAATCAAGCTTCTCATTTGCATTTACATGATCTTGCTGCGCAGCTTACGAGATGGAGAGATTTATTTGCTACTTAGCTTGATGTTTGATTACACTTGGAGGAGGGGGAGAGCTACAAAGCACAGGGCCGAGGAGGCGAGAGGCAGCCCTGGGGGAACGGTAACTCCACACATTGGGTTTAGGCAGATGATGGAGGAGGAGAGGCAACTGTTGGGGAGAGAGAGGAACAATAAATTGATCGGATACCTGGAGTTTAAGGAGGGAGCTTGCCTGAGCAGGAGGATGAATTGTGGTTGTTGTTACCACACTCTTCCTCCTTTTCTTCCAATCCACCCAGGATTGGAGGGATTTAAACATGATTCTGCTCCTACCCCAGGTTGTGAATAATCTTCACAGCTTACTCAAACTGCGTGGTCTGGTAAGCATTTCACCCACTGCGCTGCACTCTCTGTCCCGCTGGTGATAGCACCTGCCCTGGGCAGACATGGTGCCATATCCTGGGATGTCCTACCTAGGAAAGGCCTAGAGCAGTGGTGGTGAACCTATGGCATGCGTGCCAGAGAGGGCACTCAGAGCCCTTTCTGTGGGCACGCACATTGCCACCCCGGCACAGAGTTTGCCAGAGTTTTTTTTATTAGAAAGCCAGAGGGACACAGCACTTTGCGATAAATAAGTGGGGTTTGGGTTGCAGTTTGGGCTCGGTCTCTAAAAGGTTTGCCATCACTGGCCTAGAGAAAGGCGGGCATGTCATCCAGAAGCCCCATGGATAGCAGCAGCAGCTACATGCTCTCTGGGGTTCTTCAGCTGTGGATTCCTGCCTGGGCCGGGGGCTGAGAGAGGTGGGCCAAGGCAGTCCCACCTGTGTTTCCCTTGGGGCTGCTCAGAGATTCAGAAGGCTTTCCAGGTTCAAGCAGGAACCTGTGGAGGGGGAGCAATTGTCACCCAAGACTGGTAGCCAGCAAGAAAACTCTGAATGGCCCAGCCTGATTACAAGGAATGTATAGCCAGCATGTCTTAAGGGTTTGAATGTTGGACTACGACTCTGGAGATCAGGGTTCAAAACCCAGCTCAGCCATGAAACCAACTCTCAGCCTCAGAGAATAGCAATGGCAAACCTCTTCTGAACAAGTCTTGCCAAGAAACCCCAATGATAGATCTGCCATAAGTTGGAAACAACTTGGAGGCATACAACAACAACAACAACAAATTGATATTTATTTCTACTACTAAGGCTGGGGACTGTTGAAATATACATGAGGCAGGAAATGGCCTGGCTTAGGGTATGAAGCACCCTTACCACAGTATGGCAGAAGGGTGCCATTTTGTCCTCTGCCTCAGGCAGCAACAAATATCTTGGGTGGGCCTCCCGCCAGGTGAGTTGATTAGAGGAAAGGCCACCAACCATTGTGGAGAGCAGCAGGGAAATGGGGCACCTGGGAATCCCACCTAGCCACTCCAGTTCCTGCCACTTTGGCTACCTCAGCACATCTTGGAGGCTGAGCCATTGCTTTCTGGTGGCAACCACAGGTAGGGTTCCCATATGTCTCAGAAAAGTGGGACAATCCCAGATTGGAGGGTCCAATCCTGGATTCCTGCTGTGTTCCAGGCCAGCACATGTGCCTGCCTGGAAAAGGCAAGATTGGCTCCTTCCCTCACTTGACCTCCTTCTCAGCTGGAGGAGGAGGGGAAGGAAGAGGGAAGCCTCTCTGAGGGAAAAAGGAATGAATGAACGAAGGGCTGAATTTCTGGGCCTGCCAAGGTTGGGAGGGAGGGGAGGCTGGGAAGCTGGAAGAAAATTAGAGCAAGCTTGGAGTGGCAATGGGGCTGCTGCAGCTGGAGCAGGAGCTGCCAAGCATCAAGGTGCCATCAACTGACCTCTGGCCAGAAGGGGAAACTGCAAGAAGATGAGCCTCCAATGTCCAGAGAGCCTTTTCCTCCATAGGGCAGAAGGGGCAGGTGATGCTTCCTAGCAGAACCTTCTGGGCAGACCCGTAGGCCGTTCTGAACAACTGGGGGACTTCTTGCTGTTATGTTTCACATTATTTTGGGCACACACCTGCTTCTGCCTTTCTGGAGCTGCACCAGAGTGAGCTGTAACTGTAATCGGAAGAATTATTAAAATAGCAAAAGTCAGTGTGAGAAACACCCCTCCACAGAAAATGAGCGAGTTTCTGGAATACAATGAGAACGATAAAGGAGAAATTGCCTGGATTTGATTGTGTCAAAGGAATATCATTTGAATTCAGTTTTGAGACTGCCAGATTACTCAAAGACCTGCAAACGTAATGGAGTGAAATAGCCCAAAGGCGGCATTTATTTAGGAGCAGTTTGACTGACATGGATGGGTCTACTCTGAAGGATGTGGCTTGAGGATCACAGACATAATTGCCAGGGGCTTATGAAACAGAATAGCCCATTATGGCTAGAAATGTTCATCTCATCCCTCTTTATCTGACTCTTAAAATGGGCTCGCTCATGGGGAGCTGGATGGTTTGGGTTGGTTTTGTTTTTTTAACCTCTTATCTTTCTAAAATTGAAGATGCTGAACCAAACTCTTGAAACTGAAGTGAATCTTGAGATGGGGGGTGCACAGGCTGGGCTGTAATTACTAAAAAGCAGGGAAGGGGGAAGAAAAGGAACAGCGGGTTTTTCTAATGAATGACAAGCTACTGGATGGAAATCTAATTTGGTCTAATTAAGCAGCCTTTGTGAGGATTTGTCTTCAAATGAGAAGGAGCCAAAGAGATCTAAATGCAAATGAACTCTTAGTATTTTGGTTTTAAAGGGCCAGCAAAACAGAAAAGCACTTAAGCACAGACCCCTGTGTGCATGTAAAAGAGAGACTATGGACAAGCCTTTAACTTGCTACTTGAAGACAGACTGGTCGTAACCAGAAACAACTTTTTAAAAATAATTTTGCTCCATCACTGAGATTTACTGGAAACGTATCTCTCAATGTTACTTGCTGGAAGATCAGCTGCGTTTGCTGTTGTCCCTGTGTTAGAATGTTTTGATCTCTCTCTCTCTCTCTCTGTAGATTCTTGGCAAGGTTTGAAGGCCTGCTGTTCAACATATTTGAAATTAAATTGCAGACAGACACAACCACAACAGCAACTCCATGTGTGCTCAGAGAGCTTTTGCTCTGTTTACTTTTGCATATAATATGCAGAGCAGTGCTATCAGGACAGATGAAATGGTAGCCCTCCCTTTCTTTTTGGAGGCAAGGCTATGTATGCTTTTGGCACACACTTTTGGAAGAAGGGCATATTAACTTCTTTATAAAGTGGCCACTTATTTATTACCCTGGAAAGGCAGGGAAAAACAGACCAAAAGAGAAGACTGCAGGAGGCACAAGTTTCCATAACATTTATAGGTGCCAATCTGTAGTGAGAGATGCTTATTGTATAAAGGAATGATTACAACTTAAAAAGAAATACCACCTCTATTCCTTGCCTAGGAAAACCCTATGAAGTTCATGAGGTCTTGTGGACAGGGAACATGAAGGCACACGCACACATCCCTTGTATGGAGGGAAGTCTGTAGCCTGGTGCCCTTCCAGCCCACTGCTCAGTCTGCTGCTCAAGTGGTCCTAATGGTTGAAGGGCAACTTTAGGGTCTCCTCCCTTAGGAACCTTTGTCTGAAAAGGAGTCATAGAATCATAGAATGATAGAGTTGGAAGAGACCCCCAAGGGCCATCCAGTCCAACCCCCTGCCATGCAGGAACTCAAAATCAAAGCATCCCCGACAGATGGCCATCCAGCCTCTGTTTAAAGACCTCTAAAGAAGGAGACCCCACCACACTCCAAGAGAGTGTGCTCCGCTGTCGAACAGCTCTCACTGTCAGGACATTCCTCCTAATGTCCAGGTGGAATCTCTTTTCCAGGAAGCCTGGACCAGACCAAGGGTGGCTTTCAATAGAGAACTCCTCTATGGGGTGAAATACAGGCAGAAGCAGCCCCAAATCAAAGACAGAGAGATGCTTCCTGTTGGAGACAGAAGGCAGACTCTGGTGATGTTGCTCAGCAGGACAGATACCTAAGGCAACTAGTACGGTTGTTCAGAACCTGTAGCTCAAATGCTGTAAGAAACACCAACTATTTCTCTGGTTGCAAAAGTAACATTTCCAAACTGTGCTTTGACCAGAAAAAAACAAAGCTTGTCCAGGTGATGCTCCCACTCTGTGGTTCCTCCTGAGACCTAGAGAAAAGCGTTCCTCAAACCCTCCCAGCAGCTTTTGTCCCACAGGTAGTCAAACTCAGCCCACAAAATACAGGGCACCCCAATGGTCCCTATTCTATCCTATTTATTTATTTGCACTGCAAAGGCTGCCCAATAGTTCTTGTTGTAGTCTTGAGCTGCCTTGAGTCCCATCTTTGGGCAAAATGGTGGGATATACTGTAAATAATATAATGAAGATTATAATGGTCTCTGTGGGACATGATGCACTGTTCTCTCTCCCACTTGGCTTGTTTTTGGCCCCTGAAGAATTGTGCTACTATTTCCATTCATTCAAGGGGCATCTGGATTAGTGCTCTTGGCCAGCAGTGTGCCTTTGCCAGACCTTCCAACTGTCCCAATATAGCAAGGACAGTCCCAATGAATCAACAGTATGATGCAGCAGCTAAAAAGGCCAATGCAATTCTAGGCTTCATCAATAGAAGTATAGTGTCTAGATCAAGAGAAGTAATAGTGCCACTGTATTCTGCTGTGGTCAGGCCTCACCTGGAATACTGTGTGCAGTTCTGGGCACCACAATTCAAAAAGGATGTTGACAAGCTGGAGCGTGTCCAAAGGAGGGCAACTAAAATGGTGAAGGGTCTGGAAACCAAGCCCTATGAGGAATGACTTAGGGAGCTGGGTATGTTTAGCCTGGAGAAGAGAAGGTTAAGAGGTGATATGATAGCCTTGTTTAAATATTTGAAGGGATGTCATATCGAGGAGGGAACAAGCTTGTTTTCTGCCGCCCCAGAAACTACGACCCGGAACAATGTGTGCAAGCTCCAGGAAAAGAGATTCCACCTCAACATTAGGAGGAACTTCCTGACAGTAAGGGCGGTTCGACAGTGGAACACACTCCCTCGGAGTCTAGTGGAGTCTCCTTCCTTGGAGGTCTTTAAGCAGAGGCTGGATGGCCATTTGTCGGGGATGCTTTAATTGGGAGTTCCTGCATGGCAGGGGGGGTTGGACTGGATTGCCCTTGTGGTCTCTTCCAACTCTATGATTCTATGATTCTATGAATCCTCTGCTGTCCCACTTTCCAGCTGTTTTTAAAATGTCCTGGTTTCTTTCTTTCATTCTTTTTTCTTTTTTATTAATTTTATTATACCAAACAACAATGCAATCTCAATACAAAAATTACATACTACAAATACATTCATACTACGTCATGAACACAATATCCAACCAACCCATCCATTCCTCCCACCTCATCCATTCAATCTACAACAAATAAATTCAAAATCTATAACAGTCTTACCATTCATCCTACCTAACATATGTTACTATACTACTGATCTATTATTGTACAACATTTCATAACTGTTCCTGATAGTTCTGTATCATGAATATTCTGTTAATAATGACTTCCTTCTGTGAATCTACAATCACTTACTTAGTTCTTTTATTTGGTCCATGTATTTTAATTGAACTGATCCAGAAACTAAATTATCTTCTAACCCCTTTTTTTCTCTTAAGGTTTCGAGTTCTGTCCACTCATCATTTGTATCAATATTTCTTAAACTTGCTGTAAGTTTATCCAGGGCGACTGCCTCTAATAATTTAAAAAAGAATGTCCTGGTTTCTTTCTTCTCCTCCCACATCCCCCCTTGTCCTCAGCTTACTTCAGTTGCTTCAAACTGACAGCAAAGGGCAAAAGAAATGTGTATTCAATTAACTCAGCAGAGGGGAGGAATAAGGGAGAAAGGGCAAATCGTGCCCTTCTCAGGAAGTTCAAGCAAAACCAGACAACTACAGCCTCTCCTGGCTTGTGCATTCTTCCTCGTTCCTAATGTTTGTCATCTTGGCGATGCTCTGAGGTTGCTTTGCCACATGTCTCTCAACTTTTGTCTGTGAAATGTTGGAGGATACGCGTAAATATCATAAAGGCATCAGATCCTACCTGATCTTGGATGCTAAGCAGGCTCAGATCAGGTTAGTATTTGGATGGGAAATCACCAATAAATACAAGGTGCTGGGGCTGTATTTCAGTGGAAGGAACTGGCAAAACCATCTCTGAAGCCCCGTCTGCACAGGTCAAATAAAATGTCTTCCATCCTCCTGGCAGGGGAGTCTGAATGATGCACAGCCCAAATCTCAATTCTGGCAGAAACAGTCTGGAAAATGTCCAGTCGCTTCAGCATTGAACCTGTCGCATACTCCCTTTGTAATGGATTAAAACAAGTCACTTTTTGCTCTGGATCTTCCCAGAAAAGGCAGTCCTCTGTTGTGACACTGGGTGGCTATATACAATGCGTCCTGCTGTGTCACCTGGTGCATCTGCCACCGTGGCGACTTTCTCGATCTGAGGTTCCCAACCAGGTGATTGAAGCTGGGTGCCTCATTCTGACCTCAGAGTGAGTGACTTGCCACCACCACCACCACACTGGGTGGCACAGCAGGATGCATGTGCAAAACAGCTACCTGACATTACAACAGAGGGACCCAGGTAATGGAGGGACACCAGGGAAGCTCTGGGGCCAGAATATTCCAGGCTTCCCCCAGAGTGTTCTGGCCCATGCAGACACCACCTGAGGATTCCTTGTCTGAGAAAACCCCATGAAATTCATGGGGTCACCATAAGTCGACAGGCAACGTGAAGGCAATACACATACATACACATGCTTCCCTCCCTGTCACATCATGCAAGCAACTCCTGAGACCAAAGACTTTGGAAATCACTTTGTGATATGGGAGGTGGGTGTCTATTGTTGCAAGAGGAAATGCAGACAAATTCCACTGGGCAGGCAGGAAGCCCAGCGGTGTGCTTTGGATCATGGCTGTAGAGTTTTTGCTAATATAATAACATTGGTAAAAGAGGGACCATTTCCACCAGACTGTACCCCACTATTCCCACAAGAAATCAAATATAATCCTATTTAAGAAGCTTTAAATAATTTTGAGCTTTCATATTGACTTATTAAAATGCAGCTTAAAATGTGCCTCACTTGCAATCCCTTTACAAGAGCAGGGGATATATTTTTAAAAATGGAATGAAATATCATTAGGAAGATCAGTGAGAAAGAGGGAGGAACACCTACCAAGTGTGGAAATTCATTTATACAGAAAGAGAAAGAGAGGCAGAGGATTTCCTAAGATGAAAATGGAAATAACTGCTGCCAAATGAATACTATGCCTCTGCGAACAAGCCCAGCATTGCACCGCAAGTCCCCCTGGGGACTTCTCCCTTGCTGCTTGGGGGTCTTCAACCTATGCTGTGATATAGGGCTCAAGTTGGAGCCAGAAGTGCATAATGTCTACAGCTACTCCCCAGCACCTTTAGATACACCCCCACCAGACCTCCAGTCATTGCATAGTTGCAGCCTAACCCCTGAGCAAACTTTTGATGCAGAACCAGCAGAAAACTGGAGGTGGCACATGGGCACACTGCAACAATGAAACCTAGAGAGTTCTGAAAAGCTGCCCCAAGTCTGAGCCATGGGTCACATCCCAAGAGGGAACACGAGGAAAGGAATCGGGTGGTAGCTTTAAAATGACTTGGTTTATTTCAGCATGCAATTTACTAGATTTTGATCTGCTTTTTCAGAGGCAAATGCACAAAAGCTCATACTAAAATCAATAATTTCATCTTAAAGGTGCTGCCACATTCCTTCAATCACCATTTCTTTTTAACATGACTATCTCCTGATTTGTGGCCATATAGAGCTTTCCTTATTATTTTGTGGAGGTGGGCAGTTGGTCAGTAGATTTTTTTGTTTAATGAGAGAATAGGACTAAAAAGAATATTCAAAAATATATGAAAAATGTATTTCTCAGGTGCCAGGAAACTGGCAAGAAGAATTCTATTGATGAGAATCTTCATAGAATCCCAGAACCGTAAAGTTGGAAGAAGCCTCATGGGCCATCCAGTCCAATCCCCTGCAGGGAGCTGTCTAGCTTCTTTCAGAAGACATCCAGAGAAGGAGACCCCACTACCTCTCTAGGGAATTGGTTCCATTGCCCAACCAATCTCACTATCAAAACTTCTCTTCTAATGTTCACTCGAAATCTATCCTCCTGTAACTTAAAATCATTAGACCTACTAGTTCTACCCTCTGAAACAACAAAGAACAAGTCTGCACCCTCCTCTTTGTTGTAGCCCTTGAGGTATTCAAGGAGTACTAATTCTAAGTGTAGTAACAATAGTAACTGCAGTAATTATAGGATCACAGCATTAATTTCCCATGCAAACAAAATTATGCTCAACATTCTGCAGCATAATCCAAACCACATATGGAGAGAGAAACCCTAGAGGTGCAAGTAGAGTTCAGGAAAGGAAGAGGTACTAGGGACCATATTGCAAACATATGATGGATAATGGTGTGAACTAAAGAATTCCAGAAGAAAATCAGCATGTACTTTATAGACTACATAAAAGCCTTTGATCACAAAAAGCTAAGGAATGCCCTTAAAGAAATGGGAGTGCCACTACATTTGATAGTCCTGATGAGGAATCTGTACTTAGAACAGAATATGGAGAAACAGAATGGTTTCCAATTGGCAAAGGGGTCATGCAAGGCAGCATATTATTTCTTCACATTGTGTGCAGAAAATATAAGAACAGGTTTAGATTCAGAAGAAGGAGGAGTAAAGATAGGAGGAAGAAACATCAACAATCTAAGATATGCAGATGACACCATAATACTAGTGGAAAACAACATAAACTTGGAACAATTATTAAGGAAAGTTAAAGAAAGTTCAAAGGCAGACTTAGGGCTTGTACAGACCGGCCAAAAGGGCTGGCCTGGGGGTGGAATTGGGGTGGGGCGACTGCACTCCAGCTGCCTCAACTCCGCCCTGATGCCGCCATCACGCCGTGTGCCCCACTGCATGGCGCATGGTGTTAGGGCGCTCCCTTGGCGCAGCTTATAGACATGCTGCGCCAAAGGAGCGCAGAAGAGCTGTGGTGGTGGTGGTGATAAGGGTGGCTTTTTGATGCTCCAAAAAGGAGCGGCAAAGAGCCGGATCAGGGCCGTGGCATGTGGTGGCTGCAGCCCCAATCTGGCGCTCCCAGGAGTGACACAGAACCGTAGAGCCCCTTACTGCTGAACATTTAAAAAATCCAAAGTAATGACAATGGAGGATCTAATTAAATTCAACCTAAACTATGAGAAAATTGAAATAGTTAAAGAATTCCCATACCTTGGATCAAACATTGATCAGAATGGAGAATGCAGTCAAGAAATCAGAAGAAGACTAGGAATAGGAAGCGCAGCCATGAAAGAACTAGACAGGATTCTAAAGTGTAAAGTTACACAACTAAGCACTAAAGTCAGAATTGTCCAATCACTGTATTCTCCATCATCGTGTTTGGATGTGAGAGTTGGACAGTGAAGAAAGCAGATAGGAAGAAAATAAACTGATGTGAGATGTGGCACTGGAGAAGAGTGCTGAGGATACAGTGGACATCAAAAAAGACAAACAAATGGGTGCTAGAGAAGACAAAGCCTGATATTTCTCCAAAAGCCAAGATGATGAAACTGAGGCTGTTGTACTTTGGCGACATCATGAGAAGGCACGATGCATTAGAAAAAATAATGCTAGGGAAGGTAGAAGGCAGCAGAAAGAGAGGAAGTCTGCACACCAGATGGCAAGACTCAATCAGGGAGGTCATGGGCCTAAGTCTGCAGGACCTGAGCAAAGCAGTGGAGGACAGGCTGTCTTGGAGATATCTCATCCATGACCCCCACAACCCACTCAGTGTAATTTAAAAAAAAGATTTTAAAAATAACACTTTGTCTTAATCTTGTTTTATATTACTGTACACCACCTTGGATCTCATTCTGGGAGAAAGGCACATGTTATTTATTTATTTAATAACTAACTAACTAACTAAATAATTCTCGTATTAAAAAATCTTGCTGAATAAAGGTTTAAAATTTTAATTCTTTCCCATTTCTCAGAAGTGACTAAACAAGCTGCCTTTTCCTTACTTTGAAAACATCTTGAACATCATAAGCCAGGGGTGTGGAATATCTTTTTTCCCCACTGCATCCATCTTTGCAGAAATAGCCACAGTACAACCCCATCATTTAGTGAGGCTACAGCTCTTTAATGAACAAACAAACAAAAATATTATATTATGGTGATACTGCAAAAGAGGTCAAGTTATTCCTCATTAAGCACAATTGTAGCTAGTGTAATGTAGTTAAGCATTAGTTAGTTAGAAATAACAAGTTCCTTTTGAGTACCGTAGTTTTCTGTTTTCTGCAAAAGCTCTGAGAGAGGTATTCTGGTCAAATTCCAGGTTAGAGATGGGTGAGAATGTTCTCTGCTCCACTTTTTGAAAGTAAGACCCTCCCAAGATTTACAATTTTCTTCGTAGATTTTATGAAAACAGCTTGGCCTGAGGGATATATGGTATTTCAGTTTCCTCATTGTTTAGGATGAATTTATGTAGATCCTCTGTGGTACTTTTTGCTTTATGTTCAGTATTAAGCCTGTCTTTGCACTTTCTTCTTTGACTTTCCTTAATAATTGTTCCAAGTCTGTGTTGTTTTCTGCTATTAATATACTGTCATCTACATACCTTAGATTGTTGATGATCCTTCTTCCTATCTTCACTCCTCCTTCACCTGAGTCTAAACCTGCTCTTTATATGATATTTTCTGCACACAAGTTGAACAAATAAGGTGATAAAATACAGCCTTGTCTGACGCCTTACCAATTGTGAACCATTCTGTTTCTCTATATCCCCTTCTAACAGTAGCCTCTTGTCCTATGTACAAATTTCTCATCAGAACTATCAGATGTTAGACTTGGTGTTTTTATTTGAATAATCTACTTCTACAACCTTGGTTGATGCTTAATAAAATCCCTAGAGGCTGCCCACTGTGGCATTATAAGGGATCATCTCTAGGTCTCAGTTTTGGCTTGAAACCTCAGAGCCTGGGATTGTCCTGACCTGGCAGTCCTAGGACGTTATCACACATGGGCCAGTTTCTTTGTTAAAGAGATAATAAAGTGGGAATGAAGCATCCCGAAAAGAAAGCGAAAATATAGCTTAATTACGCAAAAGCTTTTCACATGTAATTACAGTAATAACAGAATTAAGTTAAAAGCGAAAAAAAGACATTTTTAACTTTCATACACAAGTGAAAAGAACCCGTACATGTACTGGAAATGGGTGTGTTTCGTGACAAGACTCCTCCTTTTTCCAGAGTGGGTCCTGCATTTCCCAGGAGGAAATGTCAGACTGTCCTACATTTGGGGTCATGTCCTCCTGCACAGGACCTAACCCCCTTCCATTGGGGTTAGGACCTCTCAAGAGAGCAGAGGAGGAGGAGGAGGCTGGAAAGGCAAGGCAAGGCAAGGGAGGGATTGAGAGGGGGAAACTGGAGGTAGCTCCCATGCCCCCCCATAAGCCTTTCCCCTTTGTAGGACCTGCAGGGCAGAACTTCATGGTGAGATGGAGCTCCAAGTTGCTCCACAAGCACACCCCACACTTGCACCCACATCCACCCCACAGCTGCTGCTGCGAGGGAAGCCTTCTTTCCCCTCCTTTTCCCTCCATCCCAAATGCCAAACTTCTCCTCCGTCCCAAACTTCCTTCGCCTTGCCTTGCCTTGCCTTCCCTTTCTTGCATGGCAGGAGCCCGGGACTCTCCCTCCCTGGAGGCCCCTCCTCCTCCTCCTCTAGGCCCTCCTCCAGGTTTTAAAAGAGAATTGTCCGTGCGTATTTGCTTTTCACATTACAGTAAATGCTAAATTACTGTAATTTCGCAAATGCATTTCCTCTAAACTCCCGAAATTAAAAAGATCTTGGATAATACCAGTTTCTGTCCAGTTTCTGACCAGTTTCTGTGCGATGTCGTGTGAAATCGTGAGGCACAAATTCAGTTTTTGTTTGGGATTTGTGTGGATTAACCAACAGATTTCCCCCGTGTGATAACGCCCCTAATTGATATGACAGTCATCTTTATGTATCTGAAGGGATGTCATGGAGAAGGGGGAGCAAGCTTGTTTCCTGCTGTTCTAGAAGCTGATAGTGAACCTTTTGGAGACCAAGTGCCCAAACTCAGTGGCGTTCCCACACCAGGTGTCACCCCGTGCCCGAGGGTGGGCTTCTGGGGGGGGCATCCAGGGGCAGGACTTCTGGCGGGGGAAAGCACACAAGGAAAAAATGGAGGACCTGAGCTCGAGCATGAAACCCCCTGGGTGGCTTTGGGCAAGTCACACTCTCTCAGCCTTAAATGATGGCAATGGCAAAAATGGCTGGTTCTCTGAATTCACACCCATGTTGCAAGTCTCCCCTCCGGTGGTGGTGGCAGCAGTAGTGGCATCTGAGGCCAGTGAGGCTCCTCCAGGACCCTGGAAGCCAAGGGCAGCCAGAGCCAAAAGAATGGCCAGTGAGAGAAAGGAAACATCCCTTTCCACCCACCGGGTTTTTAAAACTCACCGCCATGCCCCTTTCCTGCCAATGGAACGCCTTGGCTTTTTGCAAAGATTCCATCCCCACTCCTCCTCCGGCTAATAGGAAGCTGAGCCACAAGAGGGAATAGGAATCTTGGCCAGTCAGAAAGGATATAAAGAGTCCTCCCACTCCCTCTGTGGCGATGGCTTGTGTGCCTGCAGAGAGGGCTGTGAGTGACCCCTCTGGCACACATGCCATGGGTTTGCCACCACTGAGTTAGAACATGAACCAATGGATTCAAATGACAAGAGAATGGAGTCTACCTAAAGATTAGGAAGAACTTCCTGATGGTAAAAGCTATTCAACAGTGGAATAGACTGGCTTGGAAGGTGCGGGGTGGACTCTCCATCTTTGAACATCTTCTTCTTTGAACATAGTTTGGGTAGGGATCTTTCAAGAGTGCTTTAGTTGTATATTCTTGCATGGCAGAGGGTTAGACTATGGCCCTTCCAGTCTTTTCCAGCTCTATGCTTCAATGACTCTATGGCCTCTTCTGCACTGGCCAGGATACTCCAAGCGTAGCCTGGAGTATCCTGGCCTTGGCCTCCCCCTGGTATCATTCCAACACTGGACTGCTGCTTAAAATGCATTCCTCTCTGCCACCTGACACACCCATTACCTATGTGCCACTTGCTCTAAGATCAGAACAAGGCACCCAGTGAGGAGCTAGGCACTTTATAACAAGTGGGTGCCTTGTTACCTGACCTCAGAGTGAGCATCAGGTGACAGTGGCAGTTGCACCAGGTAGAAGAGTGGGACTTATTTTAACCAGCCACCCAGCATCAGAACGGAGGGCTCTGGATCTTCCAGCAAGATCTGTAGCAAACAGAAAATTATTTTACACTGTTCCAAGAGTGTTATATCCCTGGTTTGTTGCTGAACAGGTCAGATGTCATCCAGTCTGTTCATTTCAAATCCAAGGATTGAGCCCTGCATCATCCAGACTCCCTGCTGAGGTCAGTTTATTTGGGCTGTGAAGACAGGGCCTATGTCCCAGCAACCACACATGTGGCTTCAACTGTGACACTGGAGCTGGCCTTGCTCACACTTCTGTGAAGCTAGCTGTGAATTTGGGAGGAAGGTCTTTGCTAAGAGGATGTTACCTGTTGCCCCACCAGCAAGTGTTGGGTAGCCCCAACAAGTCAGTTTGAGGACTGAATATCAATCATCAGTTGATTGCTGCAATGAGTCTTAACCATGGCAATGCTAAGTTTTGTTTTTAATTTTCTCCCCGCAACTAACAAACTGTTATAAAATGTCAGCCACTTAAAATTTAGCCCAAGGTTTAATGCTGACAACTTCACAGGACTCTGCTTCATCTTACAGTCCCAGTCTGTTGACACAACAGAAGTACCGTTGCATCGAATTCATGGTGTGTGCACGCGTGTGTGTTTAAAGCATTAAAAAGTCACAGATTCTATGACAGCTGTGACCAAAGTCCAGCCCTCAGGCATGAGGGAAAATAGTTGAAAGTTACTGGTTCCATTATTTTTGAGCAAAGTGGTTTGACATTATTAGAATGGAGTGATAACTGGGAAAGGTGTAATGAGGAGTGGATGTACTGTTGTTTGCCAAAGTGTGGCTGTAAAATTTTGGCATGCTTTGTACTGAGTGTGCAGTGCACTGCTGTGGTTATTACAGTCACAGCCCATTGAAGGAATGAAAGTCAGCAATTTGAACAAGTGCAAGAGACAGGAGGAAGCACTATAAGAACCTCAAATGTAAAGATATAGCATAAAATACCAATGTCAGGAACATCCATGGCATTGTAATTCCTGTTTCTACGTATGAGTATGAAAGGTGGACACTGAAAGAAAGCTGGAATGAAGATAATCAAGTCATTCGAGATGAGGTGCTGGAGAAGAGGCCTGCAGATACCCTGGACTGCCAAAAAGACCAATAAATGGGTCTGAGAACAAATCAGGTCTGAACTCTCCCTAGAAGCCAAGATGACTAAACGGAGACTGTCATACTTTGGACTTATCACGAAACTACATGATTTATTGGAGGAGATGATAATGCTCAGCAAAGTGGAAGGCAGCAGGAAAAAAGAAAGACAGCATTTCAGGTGCACTGACTCCATTATGGAAGCCATGGCTGCCCTGAATTTGCAAGACCCAGGGAGGGGATGATCAGAGATCTTGGGGGCCTCTCATTCAGAGGGATACCATAAGTCCACCTGATAACACAAACAGGGTGTTGGACTAGACCTGAACTCTACCTAGAAACCCAAATGGGGCTATCGTACTTTGGACATATCAGGGGATAACATGATTCATTCAAAATGATGGTAATTCTGGGAAAAGTAGAAGCCAGCAAGAAAAGAAGCAAACCATAACACAGGTGGACAGACCCCATCAAGGAAGCCTGAAGTGCTATGACTTTGCAGGATCTGAACAGGACAGGGCTCTTGAAAGTCTTTCATTCAGTGGGCTCAGCATAAATGGAAGCCAACTTGACAGCAAATAACAACAACAACAATGCAAAATGATAGTTAATGTAGTAGTTGGGAGTTGTGGATTGCAGAGTTCTCATTCAGAAAGAGATGGCAGTATTAGCATTTAAGGATAGGGTGAGCATTTTGATTTTGATTAGAATTTGGGAGAATTTACACATTTCTTCATTTTGGGAAGGATTTTTTTTAAATTAAAATTTGGAAGAGCCTATCAGATCTAGTTCTCCAAGCTCATAATTTTGAATGCTGAGCTCTTGATTCCCTGTTGCATCCAGCCATGTTTGTTTTCCTGAATGAAGGTTGCCATTTCCTTCTCTCCTGACAGCCCCTAGAGGCAGGCACATCATACTCCTCTCCACCTACTGAATTTGGCCCAGTGAAAATGGAAGATAAAATAATTTTGCTTCAGTTTAGAATCTAAGTATGCATGTTGTCATATTTTGGAATTGAAATACATGAATGAATGAATGTAGGAAAAAGTGAAACTGGCAGAGTTTAAGCTGAAAGTATTCTGGTATTTCTGGTCCCACCACCTGTTTATTTTTAGCCCTCCAGAATTTGTCCCAGAGGGACTGGATAATTTCTCCACCTCTGCTGGACAGATCTAGAAAACATGTTAACCTTCTTTTGTGTTCCCATGCTTGCAATGAATGTTCAGGCCCAATTTATATTGCTCTGTTGCCCTGGTGTCATTTTATTTTAATCTTTGGACCTTATCGCTCAGGCAAATGACCCGGCATCAGCCCAATGGGATGCAGCCGGGACACATGATGCAGGCGGGAATTATCACATTGTAAGTCACCGCTGATTCGCCAAGCAACAGCATCCTGGGTCCCAGCCGCACTGAGCCGGCCAATTTTAAAATGGGGAGCTTTCGTTTCCAAAAACTGGCTTGCTCAGCACGGCTGGAACCAGGATGCTGGCGCCCGGCAAAATCGGTGGCAAATTACAATGTGATAATTCTCGCCTGCATCACGTGTCCCGGCTGCATCCTGTTGGGCTGATGCCAGGTTATTTGCCTGAGCGATAAGGTCCTTTGTCACACCTTCCATCTTTTTTTAAGGTTTTGCATTTGGAATTTCACACTGTTTTGATAACATTTCTTCCTTCTTCCTTGGAAATCACTTTGGGGATTTTAAAGACTTGCACCAGTGCTGAAACAACTGCAGTGTTGGAGCCATTCTGGGAGAAAGGCAAGTATAAATTTAATAAATAAATAACAAAAGCATACATTTAAAAATCTTGACTATTGAGATGAACTCAGCATTGGCCTTGCCCAAGCACCGGGTCTCCACTATGATACACAGGACAAGAAGAGCATCTCCTTCTTTTCTTCCTCCTTCTCCTCCCCCACTCCTTGGTTTTGTTTTTTTAAATTTTATTTTACAAAACCCTTGTTCAGCTGGCGTGGTATTTTCCTTCATTACACCAGCGTCTCAGACTGTAAACCTCTCTAATTTCCTACATCACAGCTATTTATTTAAATGCTAACTCGCATTATGAAGTGATAATCCAGCAGCGCAAGAGATAATTTATGAAGCATTTAAATTAAGAGAAGCAGCTAATTGGGAGCATGTGTCTTATAAGCCTTGCTAACACTAGAAAACTACAATTTAGGGGAGGAAATGGAGTGTGTGTTTATATGTGTAAACACACACACACACACACACACAAACACACACACACACTTTTATTTATTTATTCTCTTAAGGCGCAAAGTTTAGCTAGTTCAGTTTATATTATTAAACTCATGAACCCCGCACCCCAAAGGGGTCCCAAGGCCAATTGCAAAAGGAATACACACAACCTTCACCCAGAATGTTTTATATGATTTCTTCTTGTCTTTGAGGAGTGCCTTAAGGCACGTGCACACTGCTGGTTCCTAGGCATTAAGGTTTGTGTTGAGCATTGAGAACCTACTGAAAGACAATTTTTCCCAGGTGTATCTGGAACTAAAATTGCAAACTGGCTTATAAATCAGCAGAGAATGAACTACTGCAGAGTCAACTGTGTGTTGGGGGCTATCAGTGCATCTTCTGGGCCTTTTCTGGTACTGGGGAGCTTCAATCACGGATCAGATCAGGGGAAAGGGACTCAAATTGGAGGAGATTACACACACACACACACACCCTAAAGATGGAGGTTCGCAATTTGGTTATACTCCTGGACTCAGCCTAGAGTCTTCCTTCTGCTATCAATTTTTCACAGATAGCAAAATGCTAAGATCCATGAAAATACCACAAATAGCCCCTGAGAGTGACTGTCATCTGATTCACAGGGCAAGACACAAAGGAAAGTGGGGACAAATAGCAGCAATTGAAGAGGGGAAAGTACGGTCTGATTTCCTACAGGGATACAGAATAAATATTTTATTATAATAAAAACTATTACAATATTGTCATATATAATAATAATATGAGTAGAACACAGTGTCGTTTAACCATCTTTCACCTATCTGATTTTATTCAAAATGTACGTAAGAACCAGGTCATCTATGCTAGGACAACAGCTCTGTGTCCACTGCATTGTTGTCTGGTATTCCCAGTTGTGGTAAGGATAAACGTATGTTTGTTTTCTCATTTCTATTCCTTCCCACCCCAAATATGTGCACAACTCTCTGCCAGATGAAGCAATTCTCCATGTTTCGAATGAAGTGGGCTGCAGTCTGCAAACACAGAGGACGTTATCACATGGGGTCTAAAGCAGACAGAACCCTGTTGCATCCCTGTCCCATTGAGGTTCCTTTGCCCCTGTGTTCACATGACGTTGCACAGAACCCCGCCCATCCCCGTCCCATTGCGGATCCTTTGCCCCTGTGATCACACGACATCACAGAGAACCCCCTCCCATCCCCCTCCCATCCCCGTTGCATTGCAGCATCATCCCCGTTCTTTTGCATGCCGGTTTCTTTGGGAATTACGTTTGCGTGACCAGAAGCATACCGGAATGATGCTGCTTTCGTTCATTCCGGAATGATGCTAGTTGCTAGAGACCCGCGTGTGATAATGTCCTTAGACTAGATAAAACCTGTTGGTCTTTAAGGGTAGATACTCTTGTGCAGATAAGGTTGAATGGTAGATCCTGTTGTGTTTGCTGCAAAAGAGTAACACTCCTAGCTCCTTGATGACTTTAAAAGGGGGGGGGGAAGTGCCAGTCCAGTGTGGCAGATGTGTCCCCCCCCCTTAATGTAGTATGTGTTTAGGCCACCTGTTGACTTATGGCAACCCCATGAATGTCAGAGGGTTTTCTTAGGCAAGGAACACTCAAGAGGTGGTTTTGCCAGTTCTTTCCTCCTAATATAGCCTGCAGCACTTGGTATTTATTGACAGTCTCCCATCCAAGAACAAAGCAGGGCTGACCCTGCTTAGCTTCCAAAATCAGTCAGGATCTGGTGCCTTTAGGATATTTAGGCCATTTCTCATCCTTGTACTACTTGACATAAATCCTCCTTACATCCTCAGCCTTGTAGTCAATGTTTTGTTGCCCTGATAGAGTTTGCATTGCACAGATAAATGATATTCTTCTCGTAGGTATGTTTAGCTTAGATGGACCCATGTGTGAATAAACAGCTCAAATGGACATACAATACTATCAAGACAAACAAATATGCAATTAGTCCACCCAAACATCAATCCACCTTTTCTTTATAATTCTTTGGATCCATTTCCCAAGTCTCTGAAGATTCACATCAAGTATCTTCCTTAATAAGCTTCGATCTACCCATTCCTCTTGCTTTTTTCCAGCTCCCTTTCTTCAGAGTAACCCTATACGACTTGGGTCCAGGCTATTTGAAGGACCGTATCTCCCTGTACGAACCCCCCCCCCCCCCGAGCATTGAGATCATCCAGAGAGGCCCTTCTCTCTGTCCCACTACCTTCTCAGGTGTGTTTGGTAGGAACAAGGGAGAGGGCCTTCTCAGTGGCTCAGATAAAAATGTTTTTATGCCACCAGACCTTCACGTATTGATATGGGTGCCGTTTTGCTTTTGCTTTTTTAGAGTTTTAAATTTTTAAATTTTAATAATGTCATGTTTTTAATTGTTTGAATTGTTTAATTGTTTTTTAAACTTTGTAATTTTAATGTTTTATATTGTTTTAACTTAGACTGTTTTAATTTGTTAGCTGCCTTGAGGCCCTGTACTGGGAGGAAGGCGGGATATAAACATAATAACAACAACAACAACAACAACAACCATCTCATGGAGCAGAACATGAGACTGGCGAATTTGTATGGTTCCCCTCTTCCTGGAGCCTCCTGTAGTGGTGCTTCTACATAACCTGCCCTCCCACAGCTCCCATCATGTCTCTGTTGAGGTTCCCTCCCTTCTTCTTTGCACTTTGTTGCTGCAGCACATGGTCCCTTCCCTCCTTTTGTGGTCCCTGAGGGGGCTCAGGGTAGTAGTTCTGGGATAAAACACTGTAACCCTTGGCAAATATTTACTTCCACCCCCATGGTGTTGTCTGCAGCATGGTGAAAAGGTGGAACCACCTTTCTTCCATGGATGAAAGGGTTTCCATATTGACACCTATGTAATGTAAAGGAAGGGTTGGGTCGGGAACCAGTGTGCCCCATCATCACTCCAGGCCTTTTTATCTCTAGGACTGATGACAGTCCCTGCGCATGAGTCTGAGAGGAAGACCTCGCTTTTCTTTCAAAGGTTTTCCTAGAGTCTTGCAATTCCCTGCCCTCTGCAGCCTCCTGTTCTCTTGGGCTAGTTTTTCTCTCTCTCCCCTTCCCCCAGCCAGCAAACTGGAGGGAAGCCATAAATCCAAATTTCCAACCACGTCTTTATGTCCATTCAGCAAACAGAAGTGGAGGATTTATTCAACACAGTCTGGCAAAGGGGGAATGGCAGCAGGGGTTGTGGCAGAAGCCATTGGTTTAGCTAAGACACAACGGCTCCCTTGGGCTCCTCTGAGGAGCAGGTGAGGCACGCTCCGGCCATCGACCATAACAAGGCAATTACGGGGAGAACTGGAAGAGGGGCAGTGTGTGTGTTTGTGTGTGTGCATGCGTGTGTGTGTGTTTGTGTGTCTATGCCTCTGCGTACACATGGATGCACAGGATGGGGAAAATGGAGTCTGCACTTTGTAAAAGGTTGGGAAATTACATGCACAGTTGTGCCTAAAGTGAAGCCTTTTGTGACGTTCTATATTTACATCATTATCATCATCATCATTATCATCATCATCATTGTTATTCACTATCACCAGCAGCTAATGCTCGAAGCCTGTGCAGCCTGCTTTGGATTTTTTGTATGCGTGCAAGCTTTGTTTTTGCAGCTTTTCACTTTGATGGACTTCTGGGAAATATGAGAGCGTGTTCTAGAACTTTCAAACAGAGTAAGGCAGATACTGAGTAACAACCAGTCCAAAGCCCAAACATGCCCAACCAACCCACACACAGTCTAGCATGCATCTTATCTCTCAGGCTGGTCATTTAATGTGGTAGCTGGAGATCATGTATCTTCTTTCTCCCTTTCAGTTGAGGTTCCACAAGGCTCTGTTCTGGGCCCATTGTTAATTTCTCTCAATACACTATCTTTGGGTTATCTTATCCGTTTGTATGGTACTCAATATCATCCATATCAACTGTATTTCTCCACTCTCCTCTAACATCAAACACTGTATTACAGCATGTCTTTCAGCTGTCTCATCAAGGATGCTTCATCATTGCCTAAATCTTAACATGGCAAAGACAAAACTACTTATTTTTCTTCCAAAACTTTATTTACAACATACATTATTCATCACTGTTAATAATATTCCCATTTATCCCATGAAAGAAGCATGTAGTCTTGGCTTACTTCATGCCTTGGTCATTTCTCACCTTGATCACTGTAATCTTCTTTGACTGGTCTTCCATTTTCTCACCTTAGTCCCCTGGTTTCCATTCAACATTCTGCTGTTAAGATTATATTTCTGGCCTGTTGTTTTGATTGTGTTATCCCACTTTTGATATTTCTTAATTGGTTATCCATTCCCTTCTAGGATTCAGTGCAAGCTTCTTGTTTTAACTTACAAAGTCCTACATGACCTAGCTCTCCACTGTCTTTCAGCCCTTATTTCTTTTTACCAGTCTGCCCAAGATCTGCATTCTAGGAACTTTAGGCTTCTCACACAACCAAAGGGCTTCTCTTCCTTGGCTTGGATTTGTCCTTTTTCACTTACTGTTCCATACTCTTGGAATGTTTGAGGACTGCACCACCTCTTGTTATTTTTAAATCTCAATTAACAACTTTCTTGTTATCCAAAGATTTTGGAATTTTAGAGGGGAAGCAGATGGGTGGCCCTGGTCCGCCCCTGGAAGCAGAGGATCGAGGCCGAGGCTGCCTGACACCTCGGCCCCGATCCTCCCTTTTGCCACCTGCAAAAGGAGCGCTAAAATAGTGCTCCTTTCACAAGCTGCGAAAGGGGCACTGCAAGAGGTGTGGCGTGCCTCTTTGGCATCTCTTCCAGCTCAGCGTGTCTGGATACTGAGCCAGAAGGATGTAATCGGAGCACCCATCATGTGGAGCGACGGGCGCTCCGATTACGTCCTCAGGAAGGGGTTGGGGTGCCCAGTGTGAGGCTGTCCCTCCCCTTCCTTACCTCCAAGATGGTGCAAAGCACCATCTGCAAAGGGGGAGAGTTTAATATTGTTGTATAATATTCTATATTTTGATTATACATATCTGTGAGTTTGCTTTATATTCTATTATTATATTATATTGTTCCCCCCCCCATCCTTTTTGCCTTTCTCTGAACCTGCTCCAACTTGTCTGTTGTTGTTGTTGTTAGCTTTCCTTGAGTCAACTACAACTCATGACGATCTTGTGGGGTCTGCAGTGTCATCCTCCACTGCTCCGCTTTTAGGCCCTGCAGTGGCCTCGAGGGAGTCCATTCATCTGGCATGTGGTCTTCTTCTCTTTCTGTTTCCCTCTGCTTTACCTAGCATTATTGTTTTTCACAATGATTCATGCCTTCTCATGACATGCCAAAATATGGCAGCCTCAGTTTAGCCATCCTGGCTTCCAGGGAGAGTTTGGGCTGCTCTGGGAAACTTGTTTGTCTTCTTGGCTGCCTACAGTATCCTCAGCACTCTTCTCCAGCACCACATCTCAAAAGAGGGTATTTTTCTCTTTTGGATTTCTTCATTGTCCTGCTCTCACATCCGTACATGATGATGGGGAATATATGTCATGGCCAGCCAGGCTGAGGCCGAGGAGGCCGAGGAGGCCGAGTCCGGCCCTAGCTTTGCTCTACCAGAGCTGGCACTGCCTGGACCTAGTTCTGCTATCCCAACTGCAGCACAGCCCATGACTCAGCAGCCTAGCCTCTCCCAGCAGAAAGCCTCCCCCCAGCAGAGTTCCAGGCCTGGGAAACATAGAGGGGGAGGACGAGGAGGTACCTAACTTTAGACAGAGAAGGACATAAAGGGTGTGCCTCCAGCATTCTCTGAGATTATATGAGAAACGCTCAGCTAACACCAAACAGCTGTGATTGGGAGCTGGGCCAGTATAAACAGCTGGGAGACACCAAGCTTCTTTGTCAGAGTCTATCTGCGTTCTCTGGTGAAAGCATCTGACTCTGACTCCCTGGCTGCCTTGCTTCATAGACCTCAGATTGCCTTGGAACTCTTGACCTTTGGACTGGACTTGTTGACCTCCTCACTGGAACCCTTGATCCTGGACTGGACTCACTGACTTGCTCTCTGGACTCTTGGACCCTTGGCTTGCCCCTGGTTTTGCTTCTTGGAACATTTGGACTGGTATTGTACTTTCGGAACTGTCTTTGTAATTCAGACTTGCATTGGTGTGTTTGCTCTTATCAGCTACTCTGTTGGCTGTTTTCCCAGACAATATGATGGACTGGACGATCCTCACTTTAGTGTTCAGAGTTATATCTTTGCTTTTTATGATCCTGTCCATTTCTTTCATCATTGCCCTTGAATCAACCACAACTCATGACAATCCTGTGGGGCTGTCCTTCCCAATCCTATCCTTCTCCTAATTCCTTGAGAGCATTCTCCGTTCTGATAAATGTTTGATCCAAGGTATGGGAACTTGTTGACTATTTCAATTTTCTCGTTATCTAGGATGAATTCATGTAGATCTTCCGTGGTCATTATTTTTGTTTCCTTAACATTCAACATCAAGCCTACCTTGGTACTTTTCTCCTTGATTCTCTTCAATAATTGTTCCAAGTCTTTCTTTTTCAGTAATTGCGCCAGGTCTTCCTAAACCTTAGGAAGAACATTCTGACAGCAAGAACTGTTTGACAGTGGAACACATTCACTCAGAGTGTGGTGGAGTCTTTTTCTTTGGAAGTTTTTAAACAGAGGTCGGATGCCCATCTATCAGGGGTGTCTTCCTGCATAGCAGGGGGTTGGACTGGTTGGTCCTTGAGGTCTTTTCCAAATCTATGATTCTGTGATTCTATGGTTTCTTCTGCTAGTAGTATTGTGTTGTCTGCATATGTTAGATTGTTAATGTTCCTACGTTTATGAATTATGGCACCAACTTGGTAGGGTGGTGTAGCTGGAGTGATCTTCTCAGACCAAGCACTGGAAGTAGCCTGTGGATTTCCTGCACAAATCTCCTGGGAAATTCCAAGAGAGGAACTAGCTGGCCACCCACCTGCCCCCAATTTGGTCACATCCCACCTAGTAATAGAGTTATCATGGAAGGAAATGGGATCAGAGTTCCACAGCTAAAAAGCTACTGTTTGGTGGCATGAAAATGGTAATTAACAGATTATTTCCAGAATGCAAAAATGCACATTTGCAATGGTGCTATGATGAGATAATGCCAGGATATCAAAAACATCATGCAGAAGGGCATCATCACTGGTGGTGTTGCTGCATCACTATTTTGCCATAATGCCAGCTATGAAAAGACCTCAGTGTCTAATCTGAAACTACTTGCTTTGTTTATTTCTGAGTCTAAGCCATATTATGAACCCAGTAGGTTGAGCCAATTGATACTTTGAGAACTGCCTACTGCCTTCGTTGAAGCTCCTGAATTGGCTTAGAATAGAGGTATGTAACCAGTCATATCTCTGAGGGCCAGCATGGTGTAGTGGTTTGTGGCTGGACTAGAGAGACTAGGGTTCAAATCCAAGCCCAGCCATGGAAACTCATTGGATGACCTTGGGCAAGTAACACTCTCTAGCAATGGCAAACCTCTTCTGAAGAAACTTTCAAGAAAACCCTTGGATAGGTTTGCCTTAGGGTCACCATAAGCCTGGAATGACTTGAAGGCACCCAACAACAAATAGAACCTGTCATCAAGAGCCAATGATTAAATTTAAAAGGCAAAAACTCAAACCAAACCAAAAGTCAATTGAAGCCAAATTGTTAAAGTGTTACCTGGTGTTTTGAGGGAGTGTGGTGCACTTCCTCTTGGCTGTTGAAAAATTCTCTCTGTCTGTGCCTCTGTATGGACACAAAGACCATGCATGCCAGGCCCTTCCATCTGTAAAGGTGGAGTGAGGGGGATGGAGCACCTTCTGTTTGGTGGGATTTAATAATCAGGAGTCAAAAGCAGGAGGAGAAATTCAGGGGGAAATAAATGCAAAAAGCTCTCTTTCTGCAAGGATAGCCATCCACTTTGCAAAACAACAACAACAAAAAGCACCAGGGATTCCCCCTGTGGCTTAATTTACTGTTTTCCCAGTCATTAAATGTCAGAACAATAAACCACAATCTATGGTTCACTTTAAAAAAGGCAGGAAATTTGCATATGGTTGGCAAGCCCTATCTTCACTTAAGCCGGGTAAGCCGAAATACCTTCTCCTTGCCCCCCCACCCCCAGTTCCTCCTCCTCTCCTGATAAATTATGACTTATTTTACCTTTAATACACTGCACTGTGCTGACATAATTCTGTTAAGAGCCTGGCTTCACAGAGTAATTGTGTTCTGGTACAGAAGGCTGTCTTAGCCAAAGGATTAGCTGGAGCAGGCATGGACGTGATAGGCCAGAGGTTTGGAAGCTGGATTTGATGCCCGGTCAGAAGTCGGCCAGGTGCCATTCTGCTCTGGGGTGGAAAGTGCATACGGTAATTCTGTGGTAGGGAACCTTCAGTGCTACAGGGATGGTTCTAATACCAAACTGTGAACTAGCAAGTCCCCAGCTCAAACACCAGCACAGCTGCAAATAAGAACTTGGGGGAGTTTCTTTGGACTACAGTTCCCACCTGAGCACAGCCACAAACTCTCTGGCCGATCTTTGGTATGTTCCTGTCCCTTATGCTCAGAGTCCCTATCTTCAACAGCAGGATAAATTTAGTGTCACTTTATAGGGCTGTACTCGCAGGGTTACAGAGATAAGATATGTGAAGTGCTTTTGTTTAGCTCTGCCTGGGATGAGGGAAAGGATCAGGACCAGTTTCAGTTTCAGTTTTTTCTCCAATATTTATTTATACAATTCAAAGATAGAGCCATGCTAGTCAGTAGAATCAGTATGTAGAGAGATCTTGTAACACCTTTGAGATGAACTGAAAGAAAGAAATTGGCAGCATGAGCTTTCGTAGATTTCAGTCTACTTCCTCAGATGCATATACAGTCATCCCTTCTGATTCGTGGGGGATACGTCCTGGACCCCCTGCAAATTGGGAAAATCACCAATATTGGGGGCCCATTTGCTTTAATGGCCACACACTCTCGTGCGAGACACTGTATGTGTGCCGTGGGCGTGTGTGCCATTTTGTTCCTCGGCACTTGCCATCCACAAAAGAGCAAGGGATGGAAATGACAAGTCCACAAATGGTGAGGGACGAGTGTAATCTCAATTGTTCCCATCTGACATAAGGACATAGAACTTCAGTAAACCGTATTTTTCAGAGAACCATACCACCACCACCCCAGTCTTGATCCATGAGGAGAGGTGGGAAAGAATTAAATACAGTTGTCCCTCCATTTTTGCAAACTTTGAGTCTGCAGTCTCGCTCTTTACAGGAGGGACAAGTGGGAAGGGACAAAATGGTGGCCCTGTACATACGCCATGGACGTGCATGTGCCATTATTTGCAATGAGGCTTGAATATTGCAAGTTGCCATTTGTGTGTGTGTGTGTGTGTGTGTGTGTGTCCAGAATGGGAGGGGCTACTGTTATTGTTGTTGTTGTTATTATTAAACCAAAAGGGTTGCCACTGCCTTCCTCTGAGGCTGAGAGAATGGGACTTGCCCAATGTTTCCATGGCTGAGCAGGGATGGCCCAGACTCTCTCAGGCTGCATAGTCAGCAACCATGCTGGTTGAAGGATTCTGAGAGTTACAATCCAAAAAAGTAATTCTCCCAGAAGAATAAACCTGGCTTAGGAGGAGCCAGCATGGGTGAAGCAACTACCAGATCAATTGCTTGGAATTCTGTGAGAACGTCACGTGGCCCATGGATGGGTTTTGCCCATTGAATTTCATTTACTAAAGACTTCTGAAAAGCTTTCTGTAACCCCCCATGTCCTTCCTGAGTAAAAATAACAGTCATGGAATATGGGGGCAAGGCCTTCTATGGATTAATAATTGGCTTGGATTGGCCATGTAAACCCACTAGATGACCCTGGGCAAGTCACACTCTCTCAGCCTCAGGGGATGGCAATGGCAAACCCCCTCTGAATACACTCATCCCTCCACATTTGCTGGGCTTAGGGGAACAGGACAGCCATCAATGTGGAAAAACCGCAAATAACGAAAACACTATGTTTTGACCTGAGAGAACACCTCTCTAGGAATCTCTAGGTCCTCCAGTGCAACTCTGTGGTCAACATCTGCCAGACATTGACCATAGAATTGCGCTGGAGGAGCTACAAATGCCTAGTGGAGTGTTCTCTCTAGGAATATCTAGGTCCTTCAGTGAACTTTTGGTTAAAATTGACCATAGAGTTGCACTGGAGGACCTAGATATTCCTAGAGAGAACATATTAATAAAATAAGTGAATAATCAAATCCACAAAAGTCAAAGCCACAAATGTGGAGGGATGAGTGTAAACCCACCAAGAAATCTCCATGATAGGTTCTCTTTAGGGTCACCATAAGTCGGAAATGACTTGAGGACACACAAAAACAACAAACAGGAAGCAGATAATAGGAGTGAATGAATTGCCCATCACAGCAGAGTGAAAGAGGACGGCCAGTTAGTTGCTGAATGTCAGGCTTATTGGGGTTTGGGGGGCAGAGGCAGGGGAACAATTTTGATAACAATGGTTGATAAAGATCTACTAACTAAACACAAGACTGGGGTTGGAGATGACTGGATGCAGTCTGCTGACCTGCCAGCCTTTTTTTGTGGCACCTGCTTCGTGTCCATCTCTGTGGGGTAGGGAATCTGTCCTGGGTTTTAGTTCAAACTTTAAAGGAGCTTCCATGGTGTGGAGAATTGCCCCAACAGGCTCAGCAAGTAGGACAGCACCTTGTTCTCTGCTGCCCCAGAGGGTAGGACCAGTTCTGATGGTTTTAAGTTAACATGAGGGTATATTTTGATTGGACATTAGAGGGAACGTATTGACAGTGAGGTGGTTTGGCAATGGAACCAATTACCTAGGGCAGGGGGTCCTAACCTTTTTGACTCATGGAGCCCTTTTTAGAATCAATTTCTATGGCAGAGTCCCTAAGAGGCGTACTCTATGTCTTGTAAGTTAATGGTATTTAGGAGTAGTGTTACCGGGTGTGTGTGTGAGGAAGATGGGATAGATTGTAATTTTCCTGAAGTGGCTGCGGAGCACCTGGGAAGTGCACAAGGAGCCCTTCAGAGCACAGGTTGGGAACTGCTAGGCCAGAGAAAGGTGGTGGGTCTCCTTCTCCAGATGTCTTAAAAAGGATGCTGGACAGCTCCATGCTGGGGATGCTGTAGCTGAAGATCCTGCACTGAGCAAGGGGTCAGGCTCAATGGTCCATGAGGCCCCTTCCAAGTCTAGGATTCTGTGATTCTGTGAAACCTCCCATGAAAGCTCAAGAGTGTCCCATTGCCCTTGGTGGCTTTGCTGCTTGGCTGGAGGTGTGGCTGTGGAAATGCTCACAATGAGCACTGTCATCCCACCGCAATCCCTCAGAGTTGACGAAGGAGGATCCCACCACCACCGCCATCCTCATGGTAAGTGAACAGCTGGAACCTTTGAGAGGGGCTAGGAAAGACCCTGTCCCTCTCTGGCTTGTTCTAGCAGTTTCCTGGCTGGTCCCTCTCTTGTCTCCCTGCAGTTCCTTTTTCCTGCCAGAGATTGAAGAAAGTCCATAGGACAAACCTGCTTCTTCCAGCAACTCCAAGGTGGAGGACTTCCCTTTGAGATTCACCATGGGCTTCTTTTTAAGGTATGCCGAGCTTAATCTGCCATGTTAGAAACATTTGAAGCTGCTGTCCTTTGAGTGAACCAGACACCCGTTCCCCTACCTTATGGGGCCTCTTTCTATGGTTATGTGGAGTCTACTTCTGCTGTTCATGGCTTAGTTGAGGAATGCACACTGAAAGAGGGTTTATTGCTTGCAAAACACAGCTGCACTGCCTCAAATTGGATGGGGGGAAAACGGGGTAATTTATTACACTCCTAAATTTGCAAGAATATATCCATAAATTATCCCCCCCTCCCACTTTCTGAAGTTGAGGAAAGGAAGCGGAAAGGGTTGTTTGCCATATACTTATTAGTTTTATAATTTATGATTATTATGCCCTGCTGCAAACACACAGACCAATAAAACCCCAAATCTATTAAAACAACTGCTCCGCTTTCTCTGAGCCACTGAGGGATGCCATTCCAAAAGAATTGGGGATAAATTACTAAAGGCAATATACCTGCCCCTGATGTTACAAAAGGGTTGTTAGCAAACATAGGAGAGGTTTTTTTCCCTTTTAGAAGTAACAAATGAAAATGTAAGTGGGTTGAGTTCAGGATTCTGCAAAGAGTGGAGGGTTGTGAACCCAGAAACAGTCAATAAAATGATAGTCCTGATCCAAAAACAAAAGTAGTATTCCACCGCTATCATCTTTCAGGCCAAGAGAACAGGCCTCCAAATTTAAAGCAAAAATCTAGAGAGCAAGAGATGGAGCCAGAGATCCATCTAGTCTTACAATCTCCAGGAAGCCTAGTCTCATTGCTGATTGCTGATGCCTGCTATACAAACATATACTGCCACTGAACACACAGGTTCCATTTAGCTTTTATACTCTGTAGTAGCTGATAGATCTTTCTCCCTTTAAAATCCAGTGGTCTTACACTTTCTCTTACCTTGTGACAGTAAGTCGCATGAGTAAATTGTGCATTTTGTGAAGCCTATACATTCCAAGAGCCAGTGTAGTTAGATCATTGGACTAGGATTTTGGGGACCAGGGTTTGAATCCCCGCTTGGCCATGGAAATCCACTGGGCAAATCCTGCTCTCTAAGCCTCAGACAAAGGCAATGGCAACCCTTTTCTAAACAAATCTTGCCAAGAAAACCCTGTAATAGGGTCCCCTTAGGGTTGCCATAAACTGGAAATGTATTCCCCCAATGGGGATTAAAATCCTGGTCTCCCACGGTCCTAGTTCAGCACTTAAACCACACTGGCTCTCGGTTGCAAGCCTCTGAGAAATGTTGTTATATGAAGCACTTTATGAGTACTCAAATTAAATAAGAGATCTTTTCTGAACCCACCACAAACCAATTCCATCAGATGGTCCTGAGTAATATTAATGGTGAGGAAGAACAAAAAAATTCTTTGTGTACTTCCTCCACATTCAATCTTTCTGTACATACTCTCTGCATAAATCATGTACCATTTTATAAACCTGTCATAACTCACTTGAACCATTTTTTCTTTCTTTAAAAAATTATAATCAAGCACTTTGACACCTCTCCTGGAGAAGGAGGTGCTCCAAGCCAGCCTTGCAAATAAATCTACAAAAGGTATAGTCACACACAAAAACTTGGTAGATGAAAGGAATGCTGTAGATGTACCATATCTTGATTTCAGTGAGGCCTTTGACAAGGTTCCCCCATTATATTCTTGCAAACAAGATAGTAAAATGTGGGCTAGACAATGCTACTGTGAGGTAGATCTGTAGTTGATTGACTGACCAAACCCAAAGGGTACTCACCAATGGCTCCTCTTCATCCTGGAGAGAAATGACCACTGGGGTGCCACAGGGTTCTGTCTTGGGCCCAGTTTGCTATTCAACATCTTTATCATTGACTTGGATGAAGGGATAGAAGGCATGCTTATCCAATTTTCAGATGACACCAGATTAGGAGGGGTAGCTAATACCCCAGAGCAGTGGTCCCCAACCTTTTTATTGCCGTGGTCTGGTCAACGTTTGATAACTTTTCCTCGGTCCACTGGGGAGGGGGGTTTGCGGCATCGCGTTGATTATTAAATCAAAACAAGCAGTAGCAGGGCAGCCCAGTACCATTTGTTCTGCGGACCGGTACCGGGCCACGGACCGGGGGTTGGGGACCACTGCCCCAGAGGACAGGATCAGAATTCAAAATGACCTTAATAAATTAGAAAGATGGACCAAAACTAATAAAATGAATTTCAAAAGGAGAAATGTAAAGGCAAACAGGCAGAAAAAATGAAATACACAGACACAGGATGGGGGACATCTGGCTTGAGAACAGTACATGTGAAAGGGATCTAGGAGTCCTAGTAGGCCACAAATTGAACATGAGTCAACAGTGTGATGTGGCAGCCAAATGGCTAAAACCCCCAATGCAATTCAACAGAAGTAGTGTCTTACCTCAAGGGAAGTAATAGTGCTACTCTATTCTCCTTTGGTCAGGCCCCAGCTGGAATACTGTGTCCAGTTCTGGGCATCACAATTCAAGAAGGATGCTGAGAAGCTGGAGCGTGTCCAGAGGAGGGTGACTAAAATGGTGAAGGGTTTGGAAACCATAAAACCCTATGAGGAGAGGTTTCTGGAGCTGGGTATGTTTTGTCTGGAGAAGATAAGGGTGTGACATGATAGCTATGTTTAAATCTTTGAAGGGACATCATATTGAGGATGGAACAAGCTTATTTTCTGCTGCTCTAAAGACTAGCACATGGAACAGTGGATTCAAGCTACAGGAAAAGAGATTGCACCTCAACATTAAGACGATCTTCCTGATGGTAAGAACTGTTCAACAGTGGGATATGTTGCTGCCTTGGGTGTGGGGGAGTCTCCTTCTTTGGAGGTTTTTAAACAAAGGCTGGATGGCTATCTGTCACAGGGAGGGCTTTGATGGTGTCTTACTGCATGGCAGAATGGGGTTGGACTGGATGACCCTTGGGGTCTTTTCCCACTCTGATTTTATGATTCAAAAACCTGTATTGGATAGTTAGCTGACAAGGCACGTTGACGGTCAGAAAAGGAAAAGGGGACAGGGGAGAATGAAACATTTTTCCTGTAGTTTACACCAGCCTTTTTCCTACTCACTTTGTGGACAACATATATTCACCCTAGATGACTATTTATAAGCCTGCTCTCTGAACTTGTCCAGAGAGAGTTTCCCTCTACAGAGGAAGCTGGTGCACTTGGCAGGTGACATTTCACCCATGGCACCACAAACAAGCTGTGGCTTCCTGGGGACAATTTCCATGGGCCTTTCAAAGGAGCTGGGGGGAAGAGGGGAAAGCGAGTGTCAGAACCAGTGAACTCTAATCCCAATGCACATAAGTTTCCATGAAGTGAAAACAAAAGATTTTTATTGCAGACATTAGAAGAGAAGTTACCAGCATGACGTTTAGGTCAGATCTAACAGGTTCCACCTACTACTATAATATAAAAGTACAACTATTACAACTCCACTCACCGACTATTTGGCGCACAAACTTTATTCCCACAGCAAAAGCCTAATGCAGTCATTCCCAAACTTTGGTCCTCCAAGTGTTTTGGACTTCAACTCCCAGAAACCCCAGCTAGCACAGCCAACAGTCAGGAATTCTCGGAGCTGAAATCCAAAACATCTGGAAAACCAAAGTTTGGGAATCACTGGCCTAACAGTTCCCTTATCACCCTCCCGACCCCCTACATAGTGTTCCTTAGCTCTATAACTCTACAGAAAATCAAATTTCTCCTCCACATTCCTAAGCTCCTCTTCAAGAGCAGACTCCACTACCAAGCAATTTAACCCATGATGGTACGTATCTTTGCCCAGACCCATCCTCCCCAGCAATGCAATCAGTATGACAAAACCCACAATGGATTTCCTCCCCAACAACACAACCAACAATAACATTCTCCCCAACAATACAACCAACATGACAGAGTACACTTGTCCCTCCACGTTCTCTGGGGTTAGGAGCACAGAACCCCTGTGAATGTGGGGAAACTGCAAATAACAAAAGCACTATGTTTTGACCTGAGAGAACACCTCTCTAGGAATCTCTAGGTCCTCCAATGCAACTTTGTGGTCAACATTTGCCAGACATTGACCACAGAATTGTGCTGGAGGAGCTACAGAAGTCTAGTGGAGTGTTCTCTCTAGGAATCTCTAGGTCCTTCAGTGTGACTTTTGGTTAAAGTTGACCATAGAGTTGCGCTGGAGGACCTAGATCTTCCTAGAGGGAACATATTAATAAAATCCATGAATAATCAAATCCGTAAAAGTCAAAGCCACAAACGTGGAGGGACAAGAGTACAACCATGGATTCTGACAGCAGGCTACTCCTTCTGCAGACTGACACTCCAGGTTGTATGGGGCCAGAACTATCCTTTCATATGAAGGAATCAGTTTCTATAGCATCAAGAATCAGTCAGTGGCTGATTATTGTTATTAGGCAGCATCTAGACATCATCTCAGGTGGCAGATCGTGCGAGGGGGCTACTTTGGGCTACTTTTGTGACCAAGTGTCACAAAGCCTTTTGTGACCATCCCAAGTGTGGTGGAAGATCATGTCCTGGGAATATAATATGCTGCTCTCTGGCTAGAGTCTGTATACTGAGGGACATGTGGGATGGCCTTTTCCTTTTCCTCAGTCAGTGAATTGTCTTCTGTGCATGTTCTGCCCCAAAGCTAGGAAGGTGGTTACTTTTTAAAGTAATTAACTATAGTTGTAAACCTGAAGTTATTAGCATTATAATTACTTCCCCATTTCTCAAAAGCAGCTAACTTTTACCTTGGTAACTTTTGTTGCTGTTGTTGTTGTTGTTGTGTGCTTTGAAGCCATTTCTGACTTATGCTGACACTAAGGTGGACCTATCACAAGGGTTTCTGTGGCTGAGAGGGTGTGACTTGTCTAAGGTCACCCAGTGGGCTTCCATGGCTGAGCAGGGAATCGAACTCCGATCACTAGAATCCTAGTCCTATGTTCAAACCACTACACCACTCTGGCTCTCAAAAGTAACTATAAGATAATGAAGTTCTTTTAGCTATTCTTTTTAAAAAACCTGACTGCTACAAGCTGTTAACCAGTGGTACAAAACGCACTGTGCTCCCATCCACCATGTTGTGATCTCAGCAACCACAATGATGCAAAGCACACACCAGCACTTGAACAGTGTAATATTCCCCCTCCACCATTAAATGAGACCAAATTCCCACAATTAGAAAAAAGCAACAAAAAGTGACATTAACACTGCAGATGGAGTGAAGTGACCCCTTATTGAGTTACACTTGCATTTTGATCAGTTCATTATAGGGGAGGGGAAAGGAAGGGATTAGTTACAAGTAACTAAGAGACTGTACAGACGGGCAGGAAAAGGTGACATGAAGCTGCCTTTTCCCTAAGCTGCAGCAACCGCACCGCCTGCCGCAAGGATGCCCTAAATGGGGATGGAGCAACCACACTGGGGGGCAGTCAATGTGGCTTTTCCAAGGCCATATTGAAGCCCCACCAACCGCTGGCCCTGAAGATGCCATGAAGGAAGACAGAGCAATTGCACCGGGCTGGCAGCGACTGCTTTAATTCCCCGTTCTCTCAGATGCGTGCGCATGTATGCAGGAACACATCCCTGCACACCCACACACTTGTGCAGAACATGTCATAGGCTGGTGTACAGTCTGTCACTCTCTGTGTACAAAGGTGACTGAAGTTTGGCATCCCTGTGCACCTGCAAGGAACATGTCATAGGGTGGTATACAGTCTGTCATTTTGCCTGTACAAAGGTGACTGATGTTCAGCATCCCTGCACACTTGTGCAGGACCTGTCATACACCCACAGATCATGCAAGGATTCACTGACCTCAGCTTCCCCCAAGTAGTGGGTGCCGTAGACAAGTGCCACTATCTGATTGTGCCATCCTTGGGGCGAAGGAACGAGTTTATCTGAAAAGACACCTATTCCATCATCTTCCACAAAACATATCCCACACGGATCAGGGGGGAGGGGAGAGGTACATACAAGGGAGGTTTGTGTGGACAGACTGGATACATGAAGTTGGTAGTCATGCAAGGCACATGGTCAACAGGACACACAGACAAACGTTACTCCAGGAGCCCCCCCCTCCAGCATGCCAAGAAGTGGTGTGTGGGTCTTATGCACACTTGCACACTTGCACAGAAGAGGTCACAAAAGCCTCTTTCATGTAAACTACTGTGCATTCTGACAGCAAGCATACATGCAATGGAATGTATTTATTGTCATAATAGAGAATAGTTGCTAGGGCACATGGGTAGGGTTACAATTAGGGTTAGAGTTAGGTTAGGGTTAGGGTTCTAAAATAAAACCTGCAGTGGTGCATCCACACCTGGAAGCATAGGGCACTTTAAATTAAAGCCTGCATCGTAGGGCACATGCTCTAGATCGCCGACTCAATTTCTGCCACACGTTTTATCCAGCCTTTTAAAATCCCTGGTGCCCTTTTTCTGACACACCAATGTTGCTGCATATATATGCACATACAAAGGTGTGCATCTTTCTGGAAGAAGCAGGAAAAAGCTGCTCCTTTTTTGAGCAGCTTTGCCCAGCATGCGGCACCTAGAGGGCGCTTTCCTGCCGGCTTTTAGGCGTACGTCATCTAAACACCATGCCTCCAAGTCAGCCTGAAAGCACCTCTTTTTGCCCATCTGTACAGCTCCTAACTGAACCAACTCCATGCTTTGATCTGTCCTGTTTAGACTGTCTCTTGTTGGGGAGGTAAAGAGAATTTTCTTAAGGGACTTTTCCCTTTCCAAGACAAGATGGCATTGGATGATGGCTTGGAACAGATGGGATTTTTTAAGATGGGGAAGTCAGAAGTTCAAGGGACCTGCCTACAGGTGAATGCTGGGACAAAATTACTGCCACAGCTGTAATTCTGGGGGCGGGAGGGGGAGGGAAAGGTTAACATGGCAGATTTGTAGCAAATAGCAGCTAATAAATAGTGTCTGTAAAACAGCCCCCTTGGATCAGGAGGGGAAGGGGATGGAAGAAACTCTCTCTGTGTGTATTTGTGTCTGTGTGCGCACAGGGGGTGAGATTTCTGTGTAGAAGCACTCATTATTTACGCAGAGATGAGGATATTTCAAGGGAAATGGCACTGATCCGCAAGTGACAAGGTACCTCTTGGCCGCGCAGGGTGCAGGGAAATTGCAGGCCAACTGACAGCTTGTTAATGTAGAGTTGCTATTTCCCTGAAATACTGCGTGTTGGTAGTTTTCTTGAAAAGTACAGGACGGGCATGTTTATTAGCTGTGAATCACACAGAAATTGCAGGCAAGAGACAGCGCAAACAAAAGAGGGCAGGTATGGGGATGTTTCTCCCAGCTCATGGCACTGCTGCTGCCCTTTGGTGTGCATGATGGAGAGGGAGGGCAGAAAGGAGCAGGTTTAAACACAAGGGCCAGACATTACAAAAGAGACCACAACACCATCCAGTTTTAGGATGAGGGTCAAGGCCTATCCTTTACACTCTTAAATGTAGGGAACAGAGGCCTGTGGAGATGCTGATATACTTTAGATTGTGCCCATTTAAGATGTAACAATAACTCTGTGAAGGAGACGTTAGTTTTGGATTGGTTCAGACAAGGGTCAGATGTCCACTCAACCAAGATGCTTAGTGAGCACAGACCTTGGACTAGCTCTAATGACATCTCTACATTCATCACTAAGGCTGGTGTATTTTCACAGTTCACACAAAAGGGCATCAAACCCATTTTGAATGCTGTGAACAGTTGCGCAAACTGCACAACAGTCTGGCATGCCCTTTGTACAAGAGATTGTGGAGTAGAAATTGTGCAGTGGAACAACTTTGTGCAAGAGATTGTGGAGTGGAAGAGTTCACACCATCTCTTGTACAATTGTGTTGATCACCCACTTGTGCAACTGCTTTGAGGACCCATCTTGGCAGGAGAAGGCTTTCATATCTCTTTGACCCTGAAGCAGGGTTTGAAATCGGTGACACAGGATGTCGAGGAGATTCAGTGATTGGTAGCAAGGGTGCCAGATTGGTCTGAAGGTACCAAAATCCAGTACTTATGAGATATTGAGAACAGAGATCATAGAGTGGGCACGGTCAAGACTGTAGCTTTTACAGATGATATCTTCAGTGTACAAGTTAAGCAAATAGGGTGATAAAACGCAGCCTTGCCAGATGCCCTTGCCAATTGGATACCATTGCATTTCTCTGTATTCTGTCCTGAGTACAGGTTATGTATCAGGACAGTCAAACAAGCACCATTAGACACAGAGGAAGGAGGTGTGAAAACTGGAGGGAGGAACAGCAATACAGTAGTTTAAGATGTGCCAATGACACCATACTACCAGCAGAAAACAGAAAAGATTTGGGACAGTTACTGAAGAAAGTCAAGGAAGAAAGTGCAAAGGCAGGTTTTCAGCTGAAAACAAAACAAAGGAAAATAAAGACCACTAATGATTTACATAACTTTAGAGTAGACAATGAAGGCATTTAAATAGTTCAAGATTTCCCATACTTTGGCTCAGTCATTAATGAGAATAGAGACTTCAGTCTAGAAATCATAAGAAGGATAGGACTTGGAAGGGCATCTATTAAGGAATTAGACAAGATCCTAAAGTACAAAGATATATAATTAAATACTAAAGTTAGGATTGTCCATGACATCGTATTCCCAGTTTCTATATATGATTGTGAAAGCTGGACAGTGAAGAAAGCTGATAGGAAGAAAATTAACTTGTTTGAAATGTGGTGCTGAGGAAGAATTCTATGGATACCATGGACTGGTAAAAAAAAGACAAATAAATGGGTCTTAGAGCAAGGATGCCTAAAACTGAGACTGTCATACTTAGGCCATATCATGAGAAGACATGACTCAATAGAAAAGACAATGATGCTTAGCAAAATAAAATGGAGTAGGAAAAGAGGAAGCCTACATTGGAAGTGGGTAGACCCAATCAAGGAAGCCATGGCCCAGAGTCTACAAGACCTGAGCAGGACTAGTGGTGTTAGGGTGACTTGGAGGTCTCTCATTCTTGTTGTTGGTGTTGTAGTTGTTAGTTGTCCTTGAGTTGTCTCTTACTCATGGTGACCCTGTCGATGAGACATCTCCAAGACTCCCTGTGTACTACTGCTTTGCTTAGGCCCTGCAAATTCAGACCTTTGGCCTCCCTAATTGAGTCTAGCCATCTGGCATGTGGTCCTCCTTTCTTTCTGCTGTCTTCCACTTTTCTCAGCATCATTGCCTTTTCTAATGAGTCTTTCCTTCTCATGGTGTGTCCAAAGTACAACAACCTCAATTTAGTCATCCTGGCTTCCAGTGAGAGTTCAGGCTTTATCTGTTCTAGGACTCATTTGTTTTTCTTTTTGGCAGTCCACGGTATCCTCAGCACTCTTCTCCAGCACCACATTGCCATAAGTTAAAATTGACTTGATGGCAGTTAGCAACAACAACTCTCAAAGTCCTGGTCCAGCACTCAGCACCCTACACAATGTTGATTGCCCACTACACCTACAAATAATAAGATGGGTGACTCCTGGCTTAACAGCACTACACATGAAAATCATGAAATGGTCTTAGTGGACCACAAGCCAAGCAGGAATTAACATTGTGATGCAATGGCCAAAAATGCCAGTGCAGTTCTATACTTGGAGAGAAGGAGGTTCAGAGGCAACATAATAGCCCACTTTAAATATCTGAAATGATGTAGTACAGAAGATGGAGCCAGCTTGTATCCTGCTGTTCCAGAGACTAGAAGGAGAAGCAATTGATTCCACTTACAAGAAAAGAGATTCCACCTAAACATTAGGAAGAAGCTCGTGATGGTAACAGCTATTTGACAGTGGACTGGACTTCCTCAGAGACTCTTGTTCTTTGGAAGTCTTCAAGCTGAGATTGGATGGTCATCTTTTGTGAGTGCTTTAATAATAATAATAATAATAAGTGTTATTTATATTTCCCGCCTCTCCCTACGGATCAAGGCGGGATTACACAATAAAATGAATACAATGTACAAAATATAAACAATATAGTAATAAAAATCAGAACAATAATAATAGATTAAGAGAATAGAATACAATATAATAAAATAAATGAACATAAAATAAAATAGGATAAAATAAAATAAAATAGCCGATCATTGTCAGAGTCTAAAAATCTAGAAGATCAGATGGATAGGCCTGCCGGAAGAGCTCCGTCTTAAGTGCCTTCTTGAAGGCTTCTAGAGTAGTAATAAGATGGATCTCCTCCAGCAGGCTGTTCCACAAACTTGGGAGCTGAGACCATAATTGATTTTTGGGAAGTCGTGGTAAGTCTAGTTTTATGGTGTTCTAATAACTTCTTCCCAGATGTTCTGAGAGTGCGGGGCGGATTATGTGGGGAGAGGCGTTCCTTCAAGTAACTCAGGCCCAAGCCATGTAGGGCATTAAAGGTAATAACCAACACTTTGTACTGCGCCTGGAAGCTAATCGGCAGCCAGTGAAGAGATTTTAATACAGGTGTTATCTGGTCCAACCTAGATGTTCCGGTGACCTATCTGGGCGCCGCATTTTGAACCAATTGGAGCTTCCGAATGTGGTACAGAGGTAGCCCCAAGTAGAGCGCATTACAGAAATCCAAATGAGAGATTACCAGGGCAAGTACTACTATTTCAAGGTCCTTTTAGTCCAGGTAGGGACGCAGTTGGCGGATCAACCGAAGTTGATACCAAGCACTCCTGGCTATCGCATCCACTTGAGATGACAATTGTAAAGATGAATCCAGGAGTACTCCCAAACTGCATACTTTGTCCTCTAGGGGAAGTGTGACTCCGCCCAGGACTGGATGGCCAAGCTCCTTTTCTGGACTTGGGGTACCTATCACGAGTACCTCTGTTTTCTCTGGATTCAGCTTGAGTTTGTTTTCCCTCATCCAGCCCATTACCGATTCAAGACAGGCATCAAGAGGAGTAATACCATCCTTAATCACTGCAGAAGACAGAGACATAGAGAAGTAAAGTTGGGTGTCATCAGCGTACTGATAACATCGCACCCTTTGTCTCCGGATGATCTCTCCCAGTGTCTTCATGTAAATGTTAAACAGCATGGGGGATAAAATGGCGCCCTGAGGGACGCCAGATGTCAGCTCTCTTTTCGAAGAGACACTATCCCCCAGCATCACCATCTGGAATCTGCCCGAGAGGTAGGACCGGAACCATTGAAGAGCAGTGCCCCCAATACCTAACTCTCTCAGGTGTTCCAGAAGGATACCATAGTCTATGGTATTGAATGCCACTGAGATGTCCAAGAGCACCAACAGGGTCACACTTCCCCTGTCTATGCCCAGATGGAGATCATTGACTAAGGCGACCATGGCAGTCTCAACTCCATATCCCACCCTGAAGCCGGTTTGAAATGGGTCCAGATAATCAGCTTCTTCCAAGACAACTTGGAGTTGGAGGGCAACTGCCCTCTCAATCACCTTACCCAAGAATGGTAGAAGGGAGACTGGCCTATAATTAATTTTTCACCAGGGGATCAAGGGAGGGTTTTTTCAAGAGCAGTTTAACCACCACTAGTTTCAAATTGGATGGAAATTTCCCTTCCCTGAGGGATGCATTAATGATGAGTTGTAATAATGTTTTCACTGCATCTCCTCCCTGGACGGTCAGCCATGATGGGCAAGGAGCAAGAAGGCATGTTGTCCTCCTTACACTTACAAGAAACTTGTCCACTTCATCGGTATTAACAAACTCGAAATGATCCAGTGTAACACAGTCCACAGAGTTGTGGATTTTTAGTTGTGGATTCCTGCATGGCAGGGGTTAGACTAGATGGGCTTTGGATCACTTCCAGCCCTATGATTCAGGAATTCTATGATTCTAATAAATAAATGTCATGGAGACAAAAGCAAGGGACTAAATGTATGGCATGGCTTCAGTTGATGGCCAAAGTGCAGAACTGGGACCACATCCCATGGCACCCATATATTCTATACCCCAGGAATATCTGTATTTTTGTCTGGGCTAAAGAGGCAGATCTTTATGTCTAAAGGGGATAAAAGTGAAAATAAAAGAGGGGAACTGCAGGCAATAAGAAATGCAAGGCTACTACCAGTGCTACCAGGGCTGAAACCCACAGAGTTGGCCTTCCTCTTGCCCTTCTGCGATGTGTCCTGCTTTGATTTACTTTGTGTCCTCCTCAAATGTTCAAGTGGAGCCTTGCCCTGCCTCCTTTCACATCACCAATGGTCACTATGGGCAGGAACAAGGGGAGGGACAATGAATCATAGAATCATAGAGTTGGAAGAGACCACAAGGGCCATCCAGTCCAACCCCCTGCCATGCAGGAACTCTCAATCAAAGCATCCCTGACAGATGGCCATCAAGCCTCTGCTTAAAGACCTCCAAGGAAGGAGACTCCACTACTCTCCGAGGGAGTGTGTTCCATTCTCGAACCGCCCTTACTGTCAGGAAGTTCCTCCTAATGTTGAGGTGGAATCTCTTTTCTTGCAGCTTGCATCCATTGTTTCGGGTCCTAGTCTCTGGAGCAGCAGAAAACAAGCTTGTTTCCTCCTCGATATGACATCCCTTCAAATATTTAAACACGGCTATCATATCACCTCTCAGCCTTCTCTTCTCCAGGCTAAACATCCCCAGCTCCCTAAGTCGTTCCTCATAGGGCTTGGTTTCCAGACCCTTCACCATTTTAGTTGTCCTCCTTTGGACACGCTCCAGTTTCTCCACATCCTTTTTGAATTGTGGTGCCCAGAACTGGACACAGTATTCCAGGTGAGGCCTGACCAAAGCAGAATAGAGTGGCACTATTACTTCTCTTGATCTAGACACTATACTTCTACTGATGCAGCCTAAAATTGCATTGGCCTTTTTAGCTGCTGCATTGCACTGTTGACTCATGTTCAACTTGTGGTCCACCTGGATTCCTAGATCCCTTTCACATGAGATCTGGACTATGGAGTTGGGAGGACCACAGGGCTTAAAATATAGTTTTAAGGGGTGGGAGGGTTAGGATGTGGGATGGAAGGATGTTTTAATTGTTGTCTTTTTAACCTTGCTGTACGCCGGCCCGATTGCTGAGCTGAGGGGCGGGTTACAAATAAACAAACAAACAAACAAACAAATAAATAAATAAATAAGGGCTGTCATTTTAGCAATTCTCCATTCTTAGCTGGCTTAGCTATCCAGGCCAGGGTCTCCTAAGGAGGGTTGTATAGTTCCTACCTGGTCTCACAATGCACTAAACTCTCTGCATGCAAAAGAGGCAATGCTCTAGCTGCCCCTTAAAAAAGAGAACACAGTAGCCTATTGTCTTATTCCCAAATGTCATAGAATCATAGAGCTGGAAGACACCTCAAGGGCCATCCAGTCCAACCTTCTTTGTCCATGCAGCAAGACACAATTAAAGCACTCCCTGTGATAGATGGTCATCCAGCCTCTGTTTAAAAAAACCCAAAAGAATAAGACTCCACCACTCTCCAAGGGAGTTCCAGGCCTCCCCAAAAGTTCCTTTGGTGCCAAACTATTGACACATGTTCCTGTTATAGCAGAAGCTTTATTGGTGGTCAGTTATGCAGCAGATGCTCTGCAGCAAAGAAGAACCCTGGCCCTTTTGCTGATGGGTTCCAGAATCTCCCATAGTCAATGACAGAATTTGGCTCCCAGTCAGAGTTTTGAATGTTGGGCTATGACTCTGGAGATCAGGGTTCACTTCCCCGCTTGAGCAGAAAAACCCACTGGGTGAACTTGGGTGAGTCACACTCTCTCAGCCTCAGAGGGTGGCAAAGGCAAACCCCCTCTGAAGTAACTTGGCAAGAAAACCCTATGATAGGCTCACCATAAGATGGAAATGACTTGAAGACACACAACTATCACCACAATGAATTCTACCCAAACGATCCCTGCCTGACAATCAAATTCCCCGGAACTGGCTATATGGGACACCTGGGTTGTGGTTCAACACACACACATACCAGCCCTAGCCAATGGAGGATGGACTCACAAGCGTTATATAGTTCAGAAGCAAACAAAGACAATAAAAGGAGCTTATCGCTTGCCAAATTAAGCCGGCTTACCTCTTCCGGCTTCAATCCTGGATCCAGGATACCCCCGGACATAAATCAGACATAAATTGCCACCGATTTAGCTGCGATGCTGCCAGCTGAATCCATCCCGAGTTGAGCCAGCCAATTTTTGAAGTCAGAAACTCCCTGACTTCGAAAAGGTGCCAGCTGAGTGAGGCTTCAACTTAGGATGGTTTTGGCCAGCGGCATCGCAGCTAAATCAGCGGCGATTTATGTCTGATAACATCTGGGGGTATCCTGGATCCAGGATTGAAGCCAGCTTAATTTGATGAGCAATAAGTGTGACCCATCTCACTGCCTCCGTAATTATGAGAACTATACAAGCAGGTTAAGAAAGAGATATGCCTTCATATTTTCCCCCAGACTCAAGCTGCCAAGCAAATGGAAAAATATCCAACAAAATTAATAGTATAAATTAACCTTTTCATGCCACTGAACAGCTGTTAACTGATTGATGGCCATGATATTGACAAGGACTCCAAAACCCATCTGCCTGGCAGTGGAGACCCAGCTTACAATAATAAGGAAAGGAAATGAACAGTAAGTTCTGTTCACGGTCCATTTTTTAAAAAGACATCTCCTGGGTCTAATATGGTCCAGGGGGAGCAAAATATATATATTTTTGTATATATATTTTGTATGTAAAGACATACAAATATGTCTCTACATACGAATGGCTGTAGAGACATATTTGTATGTAGAGACAATATTTTTTAGAAGCATTTTGTAACTCGAAAATTTCCAGCCGCAGCCTCGACTATTCCTTGGGCTGACTCTGGAAGCGGAGGATTCCTCCACTTCCAGGATCAGCCCAAGAAGCCGTTTCTTGGGCTGATCCTGGAAGAGGAGGAATCCTCTACTTCCAGAGTCAGCCCAAGGAATAGCCGAGGCCCCGACTTGAAGGAGGCCTCCTTCAAGTCGGAGCCACAGCTGTTTCTTGGGCTGATCCTGGAAGTGGAGGAATCCTCTGCTTCCAGGATCAGCCCATAGAATAGCCGAGGCTGCGGCTGGAAGGGACTGGAAGGAGGCGGCCTTTGAGCCGCAGCCTCAGCTATTCTATGGGCTTGGAATGGATTAGGGCATTTCTATGCAAAATGTACTTCTACTTACGAAATTTTCTACTTACGAAATGGGTTGTGGAACGAATTAATTTCGTAAGTAGAGGTACCACTGTATTTGTAATTCAGCGAGATATTTTGCATTCTCTGCCAGAGAGCTCTGGGGCCACAACAAACTACACATCCCAGCATTCCATAGCATTGAGCCATAGCAGTTAAAGCAGTGTCAGACTGCATTATTTCTGCAGTGCAGATTAAACTTCAATTACCATCAGTTAAAAATCTATTAGATTAAGAACTGGGCAATACATTGCCACCCTAACCACACTAGATTAAAGAGTGAGTGAGTTCACCTGAATTTGGGGGAACTCAATTGTCTAGTAAAAACACAGAAGATGGTCCTGCAAAGGTAACAGAGATTCTCCATCACAGGGTAAGCAGGATTATGAATCTGAGACAAATTGATATGAGTGACACATTTTTGCAATATGGATAGATTTACTGAGCATACCCGGGTGACTATAACAGTACAATGCTAAGTGGTGCCCAATAAAGGGTTTACTGTTCGCAATAAAGAGTTTTGCAGCATTTAAGTGATAAGGGCTTCCCCCCCCCCCTCAACCATGTGTAAATCTATTTTATGGGTGTTTTTAATGGAAATTGTAATGGAAAATATAACAGAAAGTCTCTTGAAATGTCTTAAAGAAGCCTCCAAATGTACTATATTATAGAAGGCACAAAATCTAACTGTAGTGTGTGTGTGTGTGTGTGTGTGCTTATATTTAATAGGCAAACAGTTCCACTCACTGCTGGAAAAAAAGGTAATATTTAAAAATGTATTTCAGTAAAATCTTATGTACCTTTACATACAGCTACATTAGATAGAACTAAATGTCAAAAAGGAAACACAGCATGCAGCTGCTAAAATATTATCTAGTTCTTCCCTAATTCCACAGGAAATTTAAACGGAGCCTGTCTGAGAGAGCCAAAGAAACCTCAATGCCTAAAAAAGCCTGCCAGTTGAAATGTGTCCCTACATTTAAGCAATTCAAAATAGTCTTTCCTAACCTAGATAAAAACACTCTTCCCTGCGGACTGCAGCTCCCTCCAGAATACAACCAAGCAGCAAGGCCATGTACAATGATCACCCTGGCTAGGGATAATGGGATGGATAGTCAAAACTTGTTGATTAATCGGCCACATGGGCAGGAGTCTAGTGGCCCCAGGGATTTGGGTCCTGGGGCCATCCTGATCGCTCTAGAAGCCTCTCTCAAATATCCGTGGGGAAATAGCACTTTATCCTCTGGAAAGTCTTCATAAATGCCCATTTTGCTTTAGGAACTTCAAATTGTAGAGCTGGTAGGTATCCCTTTGTTGTTGTGTGCCTTCATGCTTCCAATTTATGGTGAGTCTATCATTGAGTTTTCTCCAGCAAGATTTGTTCAGAGGGAGTTTTTCCTTGAGTTGGACTGGATGATCCTTGTGGTCTCTTCTAACTCTATGATTCTATGATGATTCCTTGCCTTTCTCTGAGGCTGAGAGTGTGACTTGCCCAGAGTCACCCCATGGGCTGAGAGGGGATTTGAACCCTGGTCTCCAGAGTCATAAACGCTCAAACCATGACACCATGCTAGCTCAAGGCACCTCTAGGAGCCAACAACCCTCTCTTAATACAGGAATCAATTACTAAAGAATTCCTGACTGATTGATGGCCATCCCTCAAAAAGTTCCAATGAAGAAGATTCCACCACCTTCTTCTGAGGGAGCCTATTGTATTGCCAAACAGCTCTGAGTGATAGAAAGTTCTTTTTAATAGTTTTTGTGAGTTTTTCGGGCTGTGTGGCCATAATAATAATAATAATAATAATAATAAAGTTTATTTGTATCCCGCTTATTGCCAGACAATCCAAGCAGCTTACAATAATAATATCTCCAAAGAAAAACCAACCCACCCCCTAATCAATCTCTACTGCGTTCCTCATCCATCAACAACTGATGGGGCCACGAGAGGAACGCAGGAGTCAAGGAACCCAAGGCCGGGGTGATCAGTCTGGGAAGGCCTGCCGAAAGAGATCCATCTTGACAGCTTTTTTAAAGCTGTCCAGTGATGTCAACTGACGGATCTTGTCCGGCAGGCCGTTCCAGAGTTTGGGGGCGACAACAGAAAAAGCCCTCTGGGAGGTCACTGCAAGCCTAGATTTTTGAGGCTGCAGCAAATTCCTCCCAGAGGACCGGAGAGCGCAGGGAGGATTGTATGGAAGGAGGCGATCCCTGAGATAGCTTGGACCCAAGCCATTTGGGGCTTTAAAGGTAATAACCAACACCTTGTACTGGGCCCGGAAGCTAATAGGCAACCAGTGGAGGGACCTCAAAACTGGGGTGATGTGGTCCCTCCTAGATGTTCCAGAAATAAGCCTGGCTGCCATGTTTTGAACCAACTGAAGCTTCCGAACCAAGCACATGGGTAGCCCCATGTAGAGCGCATTACAGAAGTCGAGGCGTGAGGTTACCAGTGCATGCACAATGGTCTCGAGATCCCTTACTTCCAGAAAAGGGCGCAGCTGGCGTATCAGCCGAAGCTGATAACAGGCGCTCCTGACCATCGCATTTACCTAATTTGTCATCAGGAGCGACGAGTCAAGAAGCACCCCCAGACTGCGAACACAGTCACTGG